>CM069919.1:19841430-20488722 GCA_036172225.1 Cryptocoryne crispatula var. balansae
CACCAACCCAACAACAACCTCAATAGCAACTCGCCTACACCCAGAGAGCCGCCACAACAACCTACCCACAACTAAGTGCCCCCGCCAATCATCTGACCTAGGAGGGTAACCAAAGACAATACGACTCGAAGCTCCCCTTCCTCCCGCAATCGGAGCTCCTAAAGGAGGAGAGAGGCATGGTCGGCAAATGCAAGTACAAGAAGCCACAAAGTACTACACCTATCATTGGTACCGAGGGCACACTACCTGGAGGTTCTTCTGCTTCCCAATTCAAAGATTACAAATACGATCTTAACGATCAAGGGAACATCGACCGGGCGTGCGTATGGGGGAGTCCATACAAGTAATGAAAGCATGGTAAAATCAACCACGGTGCACAATAGCATCAAGTTATAGCAAGAGCTCTGGAAGCCTCGGGGCATAATTCAAGACCCACTCTCGATACATGCGCTCACTCAAACACCGACACTCAGCCCCACCAAACCCACATATCGGTCTTCGTCCACTCGCCATCGGGAAGTCAACCAACCACTCCCAAGGTTGGCCAAGGTGTGGAGTGACTCAAACCGCCCACCATGCCCACAAGTCCAGCCCTCCCACCCACAACCTCGTACCATACTCTCCATACCAAGAGCCACGCCCCCGGGCCGACAGCTTATCCAAACACTCCAAAGCCCACCTTACCAACACTACCATCACCAACCACTATTCCCTCTCCGGCGCCTAATAATTAGCTCACCCCCAACATGCCAACTAGCACCTAACCCATCAACCACCACCACTCCATGGCCTCTCATCATCCGACCATCACCTAACCCACCAACCACCACCACTCTACGACCTCTCATCATCCGACCATGACTACCACAACACCTTAACCATCGCCTAACCTACCAGCCACCACCATTCCACGCACCCTCATAATCCGACTTTCACAACCCCTACTTCTGCTCTCGTCAGCCTCCAAATCAACACCCTAACCTAGCCATACCATCACCCATCTTCACCACTCCCCCTACCATACCGGTGCCAAGTACTTAGGAGCGGGAGAATGTTCCAATGGGTCTTCCCCAAGCTAGGATGTAGTCAGTTGCAGAATGCGTAAAAGAAGAGGTAATAGAGGAACCGTTACCTATTGAAGCATCCGGGCAAAATGTCAACATGGATTTCAAATCTCCTGGGGACCTCCCACCCGAAAAAGATCATCATTGTCTTAACCCCTAGGAGTGAGCACCCATCACTCACATTCACACAAGAAGAGTTGGCATGGGACAAAATCGTATAGTATGCCCTCGGCGTGTTGCACTTGTCATCGCAGGCATTTAGATCAAATCCTACTTGATTGACACCAAAGCTTCTTATTAATATCATACCGGCTAGAAACATTGCAACTATGCGGCATCTCCAATGAAGAAATCAAGCCTTCCACCATTACAAGAATAGCGTATGACAACTCCCAAAAATTGGCACGAGGCATGGTTACATTGGAAGTAGGGTCTCGGACCGTGTATTGTCACCACCGAGTTCCATGTTCTAGAATTAGTAATCCCCACGTTTAAAGCTATATTGGGACATCCATATTTCCCGAGGCAATAGAAGCTGTTGCCTCGACTAATCATCAATATGTAAAGTTCCTATACAAAGGGCAAAGTCATTAAGGTAACCAACGTTTCTATTCCGAATGACGTGAGTAATCTTTCTTCCGCATTGCCACTATCGTAATCTATTCACCACTAGTCTCAACTACTGAGTCACATGCAGCCGGGTCAGTGACATTGATGACCTCAACCCTAGATACAATTGTTTGGCGGTTGATGTTGAGAAGAATGGGATATTAACCAAGAAAATGGTTGGGCAAGGAGCTTATTTCGGCAGTGGGGTTGTACACCCCATCGAAGTTGTGCAAATACTAAAAAGGCAAGGGGGTCTCGCTGATGAGCCAAGTTTTGTTCCAAGGATGGTTTATCCGGCCAAAACATGCCTATAGGGCTCCTAAAAAAATTCCTTTCATCACAAGGGAGACCATGATGATGGTTGGAGACAAAGAAGAACTAGACACTATAACTAAGAGGAGGAGGGCTCCAAAGTACATGAGGAAGAAGTGGACGATCCGAGTTTATCACCGGGGCTCGATTGTTTATGGAGGAGGAAGAGCAGAAAGAACCATTGAAAGGCAAGCCCATTTCTAAATGACTCGTCGACTCCAAAGAAACCTCCATTCAAAGCATCCTACGAGCCGTATCCTCCAATCACATACTTCAAGGTCCTCATGCCCCTCCTCTTGAATTCGCTTGATGGGCTCTTTAGCCCAATTCTCACCTATGGACCGATATGGCCACTTAAGTTGATCACTAGGCCTGAGAGCTCGTTTAGATCTGACCATCACATTGGGCCTCCATGCTTGTGTAAAGTTGTCATCGGGCTCGATGTACCCACTCCAAATCAACAACACCGGTCTCATGTGCCCGCCAATTGGGCCCATGTGCCCCTTAGAATTTTTCCCTAGCTTTGGGCCTGCGTGCCTGTTCTTTGTTATTGTGGGGCCCGCGAGCCCATTTTTCTTCTTTCTCCTTAAGCTTTTTGTTTCTACTCGAGCCTTCACCGGATCCTTCTTTTTTTTCTTATTGAAAACACCGAAAAAACATTCTCTCACAAACTCACTTTTCTATTGTGGAGATGTGTCTACTTGTCTCGCAGGGTGCTCCCAACTGTGGACCGCTCTTCTCTAAATCACTTATCAACATTCTCGATCCATCACCCATTGTAAATATCACCTTTTAAATTCCATCTTCTATATGAGTAGTTAGGTTAGGAAAAAATAAATTTTGAGGTAAGCGAGTTCTGGAAGGATATCTCCAACAGTTAGCTCATAAATGCAAAGAATGTGCAAAGCTGCCAAATTTCTTGGAAAATGTTATCCAGCTTAATGAAATTCAATATGATGATGAACTTAATGTAAATCATACATTGGGAGTCTATGAGGTGGTATCAGATAAGGATCCTGATTTCAAGGAAGGAATTGAGGACTTGGCTGATGCGTATACTTCTAGACTTAAAAGGTTTAAGGAACCATCAGCCACGGTGGATGAGCCAACAAAAGAATTAAATCTTGGAACACTGGAAGATCCCAAGACCGTCCTCCTAAGTGCAAACCTCACCACAACTAAGGAACATAGCTTAATTAAAATCTTGGAAGAATACAAGGACATGTTCGTATGGACATACGAAGATATGCCAGGGTTAGACAACTTATTGGTTGAACATTATTTAACTTTGAAACCTGGTGCTACCCCGGTCAAACAAAAATTAAAGAGATTCCACCCCGCTGTTGCACTTATAAATGAAGGAAGAGGTTGACAAGTTACATCAGGCAAAATTCATTAAGGTCATTCTCTATCCACAATGGGTGGCAATCATAGTCCCTGTCATGAAGAAAGATGGACGAGTTCGGATCTTCTTAGACTTCAAGAACTTAAGCTGAGCATGTCTTAAATATGACTTTCCTCTACCACATATTGATGTATTGGTTGACAAAACAAATTTGATATGAAATGCTTTTACTCATGGATGGTTATTCCGGATATAATCAAATACGGTTAGCTAAAGAGGACTCGAGAGAAGACCTCGTTCATCGCACCTTGAAGAACCTACTGCTATGTCGTCATGCCCTTTAGACTAAAGAATGCTAGTGCAACATATCGGAGGGCCATGATAGCTATTTTTCATGACATGGTACATACACTTGGAGAGGTGGACGTGAACGACCCGGCCATTAAGTCCAAGAGACAAGAAGATCATCCTGAAGTGTTAAGAAAGATCTTGCAAAGGGCTAGGGAATATAAATTGAAAATAAACCTTAAGAAATGCATATTTGGAGTATCCTCAAGAAAGTTGTTTGGGTTCATAGTGAGCAAAAGGGGCATAGAGATCGACCCAAACAAGACCAAAGCAATCATTGGTATGCCTCCTCCGAAAAATATGAAAGAACTTCAAGGATTAATCGGAAGGCTACAGTTTATCCGCCGGTTTATCCCACAACATTCCCAAATGTGTAAACCTTTCTATGAGTTAACCAAGGCGGGACCAAGTGTCGACTCTGAAAATTCTACGGGGTCCTCTCCTTTTCAGGGAAGTCCGTGAACCCAGATCGTCACCTCAAGAGGGGATGAGAAAAAAAAAGGAATAAAGCTCGGAAAGCAACTCTCACCTCGGTCCCACACTCACATTGATCCCCGAACTTTCATCCCTTGGCGTCGCTCGATCACCAAAGAGACGGTTCGGGTCATGTGGGAGGAAGGTGAGAAGAAATAAACGTGGTCGCCGGGAACCGTGGGTTCCGATTTATAGAATTCAAATGACCGTGTGTACCTTAGCGTGAAGAGTGTGGGTTAAAGCTTCTCCTTCTTCGGCCGGCCGATGAAGAAGAGTCCTCAACGCGGTGGGTGCTTGATATTCTATGCAACTAGACAAATAAATAAGTAAAATAGACAATTATAACTAGACAAAGTGGAGTATATGTAAAGAGAATAACATAAAAACACACAATTGACTAGAAACTGACCGGATTCGGGTTTTCTCTAACCCCCTTTTTTTTATTTTTTCGGTTTAACAGAGTAAAAGTAATGCAAAAAAAAGTAAAAAAAATGATAGGATGATGGATAATCACTAAACAAAGAGGTAGGAAAAATAACTGAAAGATTCTGAGTTGAATAGAGAAAGATATAGCCAAATCTGTGTTGTCGAAAAAGCCGAGCAAAGCAGTCCAGTGATCTGTCAGGCGCGACTTTGCTTCTGCGCTCGTCACGACCAACCCCGACCTCAGAATCAAGTTCCGTCGATTTCAAACTGAAGAAGACTTGGAGAGGAAGAACTTTGATGAAGAGAGATCGGGCAGAAGACGTCCACACATTGCTGTAGAGGTCTAATAAGAGAGACTTGGCAGATCACCCGTAGAACAGCCTTTTCTCTCTCTTGAACCGACTTTTCTCTCTCTAAAAACTCGAAATTCTCTCTCTAAAAATCACAAAATCGATGCAGTAGCGTGCTAGGACATCTTGAGATGCCTGGGGAGTCGTGCTCATGCCTTTGGAACGACCGGAATCGGATTTAATTTATAGGAGAACAGAAGGCGCGATCTATACTAAAAAATAGGGGGCCTTGCGCCCCACCCTTGGGCGCATGCGCCCTGGTGCTGGGCGCATGCGCCCCACTGAGGGGCGCATGTGCCCCCCAATGAGGGCGCATGGGCACAAATCCCGAGAAAACAGGTCTTATCCGATCGGCGGTTCAGTGGTAGAGTCCGGGTGAAAAACTGGGTCCCTCGTGCCTCAAAGGTAGGGCGCATGTGCCCTCAAGTGAGGGCACAAGGTCACGTGCCTCACTGGTAGGGCGCATGGCCACGTGCCCTGGGTCCCGGTCGCATGTGACCAAGAACTCGGGCGCTTGGGACTGGTTTCGCGCGTCCTTCTTCCGGAAGCTATTGCGAACACTCCCGAACTCGGAATTTGACGCCGTTTGTTGCGTTGGAAAGATGACAGGCCTAAGAAGCTTTCTATAGAATTAGATCAGCCATCACACCCTCCAAAACTTCAGAATTTTGTCCGGAAGTTAGGGCAGTGAACAGAAGATCCCGATACGGGTCAAAATGACTCCGACTGACAAACCGGAAAGGCACGGTATGCAACAAAACTTGTCCGGGGTGTTAACATGACCATAACCTTCAATGCATGATCATTAGGCATTGGTCATTCAGCCAATTTCCGTGTTCACACGATTTACGTGCAGCTTTCGCTCGGAAATTACGGCTTTCTGCGGAAAATGTCGGAAAACATCCGATTTCGTTCGGCGAAGCTCCAAATCAACTTTAAAAGACCCGGCATCATTATAAGGTCAATCAAACATGTTACCCTATAAAACATGAGTTTTATGCTCTGAATTAGGCGAATTTGGCGTGTCTACACCAAGTTTAAATGGGATTCGAAGTGCCAAGAAGCATTCGATGGTTTGAAAAGATACCTGGTTAATCCCCCTGTGCTTAGACCACCAGTCCCTGGCAAGCCTTTAGTGTTGTATATCTCGGTTTCTTCATGACAACCTTTGTAAAATTCTTCTTTGTCTATTTAAAGCTAAGTACTCAATATAACCACTTGATCTTAATTGGTATCTTGTAAGTCTATTCCAATTATTTCGTATAGGATAGGGAAGGGGTTAAAGCGGGACCTTAAGCAAGTTAAGATTTTGAAATGTCCAACATGATGAATAGTATAACCCTAACTAATTAGAATATAAGAATATAAAGTATTGGTTTGTGGGATATCTTAAGAAAACTTATGAATATTAAATATACCACCCTTATGGAGAAGATAAATGTTGCTCAGCTCACTATATTTCAAGAGAAAGAGTTCCTCCTTAAGAAACAAAGTAGGAGCAAGGTATATATATATATATAGAAGATGCTCCAGTCCCACAACTCAAGGCTACTTCTATTAAGATTCTTGTTAGTAATTACACATGGGCAATTTATAGATTTTTACTTGTGTCCATTCAACCTAAGAGATATATGAAACATATATACGATGGAAGAAATGAGACATAAGATATATAGGATATTGATCCTAGATATTTATAGAAGCAATATGAGATGGATTTTAAAATGGAAAGACAATAAAATATGATATAAACTCTATCTATTCTAATCAAGTTTAGAACTTGATAGATCGAATTGAGGATATAGTATCCATAAGGTATAAATGAATCAATAAAGAATAGATTGGAGTGTATTAGAAGGTAGAGACCTTCAAGATGAAAATAGTTGAAAAGGATATCATCTAAGTTAAATGGTTGACTATCATGAGATCTTTTACCTATTCCATAGATTAATCCATTCAAATTTTGATTGTTACACATTATGACTATAAGATATGTTTATTGGATGTTAAGATAGTGTTCTTCTAAGGTATTTTGAAGAACAGGTATATATGATACAACCATAGAAAATCAAGTCCCAATAACATCCAAATAGAGTGTGTATTAGGGTCATTTATGGATTGAAATAAAACTTCCCATAGACCGTATATAAGGTTTAATGAGATTAAATCTTATGACTTCGTTGAGAACAAAGAGGAGCCTTGTGTATTCAAGTGGATAAGTAGAAGTACTATTACTTTCTTGACATGTTGTGCGAATGACATATTACTCATTAAAAATGAAGTAGGTATGTTATCATAAGTGAGTCTAGCTATCAAACTAATCCTCCAAACATAATCTAGGTTTTAAGATCTATAGAGATAGATTTAAAAGGTTGCTTGACTTTACCAAGTTAATGTACGTAGTCACCATAGTCAATACATTTGACATGGTAAACTCCAAGATAGGCTTCTTACCTATGAAGTGTAGAGTTGATCTCTTTAAAAAGATGTCTTTATAGACTTCTTAAGAGATAAAGAGAATACATGAGTAGAGCCTTTATGCTTTTGTCATTGAGTCTATTATGTATGTGATGATACGTATATGACATGATTAATGCTCTAAGTGTAATGAGCATTCATCGGGTAGATATATGTGAGAGTCACTTGATAGTTTAGAGACGTATCCTTGAGTACTTGAGAAGCACTAAAGATATATCTCTAAAATATGGAGGATAAGACTTGAAGTTTTGTAGTTTTACAAACACAAGCTTCTAATCAATTAATCAATTAAGTTTGATAATAAGTTAAAATTATGGTGTTGTAGTGAGCTAGAAGGGTTCCATGTAAAAAATCATTGCTATTTATACAACTGATGTAAATAAGATTACATAATAGTTGTACACTACTTGGGAATTAGTTTAAATGAAGATGTTCATCTAAAATATGAAATTATCCCTATTTTCTCTGAAAATGTACCATTGTTTTGAGAGAACAATGGGGGTAGAGCCGTGTCTCATCAGAAGTTTAAAACTTCTCTAGCGTTACCATGGAATCAGAGAGATTGTAGCTTATAGAGATATAATTAAAAGTAAAGCATCTATCGTTAATAACATTACAGATCCATTGACTAAAATAGTAACTTAAAGAGTGTTTAAGCATCACCTTGCGATGATAGAGATCAACCGGATGGGTGATTAGTTTTAGTGCAAGTGGGAGATTAATAGAAATGAGTGCCTTACAAGACAATCATATATGATATGATTCAACATTTTTAGAAATATCTCATTCAATTAACTAGGCAAATCTTCATTACTAGCTCTTATTAGATGTGAATATTATAATAAAGTCCTTGATCATATGCAATGATGATTAAATCATGATAAGATCATGATAATGAGATTGATCATTTAGAGGTATGTGAGTTAAATGTTCCTAGTCATAGGATCCTTGAGACGAGACATCAAGGATCCGGATAGACTAGTGTATGTGATATCTTCTCATGTGATGAGAATGACTGATCTTATGAGTCATTAGTGTGGAGACAACGAAATACACATATAGTGCTCATTAGTCGAATAAGTTCACTGAACTGATCGAATTAGAAATTCTGAATGGTATCTTACTGAACTATTGATTAGTATTTTTATCAACACGGCTGTATGGTTGGATATTTGACCTAAGTCACCAAAGATGCCTTGTTGGGTGGAACTTGTGCTTTGACCATTAACCAATGGATCACCATTTAGATGGTTCAATATAGCGATGAATCAAGTACAAAGAAAACCTAATAGAGGTAATTGAGCAGACAACAAGGGATAGTCCACTCTCGATAAGTGAAAGTGAATGTCCGAAAAAATAGTACTCTAAATCCCTAGCTAGAGTAGAGAAATAATTATAAAAAGGAGTTTTTAAATTGAACCAACTTCGAGTATAGGATCATATAGAGTCCATTTACTAAGGAGTTGACAATCGATGGCATACTTCTTTCTAATCGAGACATTGAATGGACGAGGGTTTATGTCCACGTAGTAACTGATGATGTAAAGGCTAAATGGAAATAAAATTATCCCCATAGCCATTTAGGATCATGGGATGTTACTTGTATCATTCATGATCGATAGGTCGATTAATTTGTTATTAGATAACAGATTTAATTTAATTAAATAGAATTATTCTATTTTAATTATCTCAACCAAATATGCTATTGGGCCTAGTGGATCACACACATAAGAACTTATACTTAAGTAAATGGGAAAGAGCGTAATTTATGGAGATTTTGAGTTTTATGAATAATTTCAAAATTTTCTATAAATACCAATGGTTTCAGCCAAACCTATCAAGTCAAGAGTGAAAACCACATCCTCAACCTCCTCCCTACCTCATCTCTCTAAAAGGCATCTATGGGCGATGAAGCTCTATTCGGGAATAGTTCTCGAGACCGATGTGAAGGGAAAACTTCTTTGTGAATAAAATCTGTGTGGATATCGCCGGAGATCGAACACTTGAATGGTTTTTACAGCCTTCATGAGCTCATCTTCTTTCTCTCCATGGGATTATATGAATCTCTATCGGTTATATTCAAACCTGTTTTCATCGATTTTTTATTTTTGTTGTTCGATTCCGATTGACACGGGTTGTAAATGAACCCATAGGAATCATCGCTTCCATTGCACTAAATTTCTTAGGATGATTCTTTACAAAGGGAGCCTAAAACATCCACAAAATTAGCAAGAAATCGAGCATGCTTTCCATGAATTAGAAGTATCCTATCACTTATGTGCTTTTAGAGTGGCATGCCCAACCCTAAGGTGCTTTAAATTAGAGTTAATCAAATCTCATCAAAAACTACACAGATCTTGGTGGCAAAATTTCTTTCAAGTAGACATAACCTAGGTTGGCTCGCAAGTGCCCTAGCCCAAAGCGCTTCTATGAAGCATGCCCAAGTTTATCAATTGGTTGGCAAAAATCAACTCTAACTTGGTTCATGCAGTGAATCATCGCATATTGCTCAAATATATGAAAGAACCACATGAAAATCAATGGAAAGCTACCACCAGAGTTATACAATTTCTCAAATGTTCTCCAAGATGTGGAATTTATTTTTCTACTAATAATTCATTCATGTTAGTGTATATGCCAATGTTGATTGGATAGCATACCCAAGGTCAAGGAGGTCTATCACACATTATGTCACCTACATATGAAGTTCTCCAATATCTTGGAAAACCAAAAAAGCATTCTATCCAAATAATCTAAATAATCTGAATATAGAGCCCTTGTGGCTACTACATGTGAAGTGTAATGGATTTTATACATTCTTAAAGACTTCAACATTCATCTGGGAATCGTCAAGTTATATTGTGACAATTAATCGGGCTATTCTCCATATATTAACCATTTCCATTTTTCATGAACGCACCAAATACATCGAAATAGATTGTCATTTAATGCGATAAAAGATACAAAGTGGAATTATTAAAACACCCATGTCAATAGCAACGAAAAACCTGTTAATCTCCTCAGAGAGGCTTTAGGAAAAACAAAATTTATACATATGCAAACATAAGTTGATCAGACACATGTTTTCTCCATTTTAAGGGGGAGGTTTACAACATTGACTTTTCGTAGTATACTAATGACTATACTTGTTTTGTTGCACATCATTCTGTAATCCTGCAATTGTTTAGATGGGAAAACATACAATTCTACATTGTTTGAATTCTCTATTAGACACAGGTAAAGCCAAAATTGGTTGCCTTCATGTATTCCTCTTCACTCACTATGTTAGCTCCCAAACTCCTAGCATCTTCGAGTTTGAGATTCTTCTTAGATTCATTCTTTATTTGCCTAAACGGGCTTTGCAATTGAGCTCTATTTTTAACTCGACAAAACTATAGTGGCTGTAGTAGTCACTCACCTGGGGAGCTGCTGTATTGACTTTGGCGGTTGGAACGATCAAGGATTGGACTAGTGGATCTCTCCTTCCAACAAACATGAAATGGTTAAGCGAGTTTCGAGTGGCCTCTATCATCTCCTTTTTTTTATACCCTGATTAGTTTGGATATTAAAAATGACACTCTAAATAGAATGTAGTATTAATAATAAAATTAATATTGATAAACGCTTAGAATTGTAATTTATGTTTCTATTTATCAATTTAACAATTTTATTTTAATATAAATATGATTATATTTTTATCATTTATGTTAATATTACTTTAAAAAATAATAGTGATAAAGATGTTTATACTTTTACCAAATAGCTTGTTAGTTACAATATTGGTTTATGGCTTGTTTGGTTAGAGTAATAAAATTGATACTAAATAATTTTTTACATTGATATTTCCAGAGATTAGAATATCAACAACAAAGTGATAGTGTCAAATCTCCTTGGTGTTTAATGATAATATATCAATATTAAAATTGATATTTGATGTTTGGAAACATTATAGCAATATCAAAATTAGGTGTTTAATTATAAAGACAAAAAATATAAAAAAATTGGTGGATGGCCACCACCTCCACCATATGCTCCTCCCCAAATTCGATGATCAAACCTAACACTATTCTTTGTCATTCAGACCAAGCCCCATTGCAAGGAACAGAGGCACAACAGTGGTTTCCTCTCCAGTTTCCACCACCAATTCCTTTTCATTTCTTATTAGGAGAAATTTGCAGCCGATGAGTTCTTCCTCGGTGATGGAGATCTTAATCTTGTCATTCTCTACACCCTTTTCTTGATTCATCTTCTTATTCTTCTCCTTCTTCTTCCACCATATTCTCATATCTTTTGGAGTTGTACAAGGAGAATGAAGGGATGCTCTCAAAAAAAGGGGAAGGGCAGCAAGAGCCACGCTTCACCATAGGAGGAAGGTGATGGGCAATGCAGCCAGTAAGGTCACTATAGTCGGTAGCAACCAGGTTGTGCAGATTGTTGTTGGAGTGCACCCTACAAAAGCCACCAATGTTGGGGACCACCTATGGAGCAATGTGCGGAGTTGAAAGCTAGTAGGGAAGGTGTGGAGGTGGCGTGTGTTGCCAATGATGCCTCCATGGTGGTGGAAGGAGATCTTCTTGTGGTTGTCAGAGTAGGAGCATTTTCGAGGGTTGATCCTCCCATCAATGTCATGGTTGGGGCTCTCGGAGAAGAAGAGCGAGGAACATGAGGTAAAGGCGAGGAGGGAGTCGAGGATTGCAATGGAGGTGCTCCTGAGCAGCAACTTCTCTCCTCTCTTATCTCTATCACCCACCTATTATAGGCCCTTTGCTCTTAGGAAAAGGGCTACCAATGTGAGTAGCTTCGATGGCTACTAAGGCATGAGAATGACTTGTATCATTTTCAATGCAGGTCTTGGGTTGTTTTGAAAATGGTGTATTTTTACACTATTAATTTTAAAATTAATAGTGATACACATACACAATTATGTCACCTCTATCAATGTCAATATCAATATCAGCATACACAATTATGTCTCCTCTACCAAACAGACCATTAAGTACTCAAATGATATTATATCAATTTTGATATTGATATTTTTTTAAAATAGAGTATCAATAATAAATTTAATATTAATATAAATTTGCATTATAATTTATGTTTTGTTTGTTATATAAATTTTAAATTGAGAGAATAATCAAACACCTTTTGATAGTGTACAACTTGCTTGGTAGGGGTATTAAGCACCTCTATCATGTTAAAATTCATATTGATATAAATCATCGTAAGATGTTTGGCTAGTAATGTTATTAATTTTCAAATTTGTAGTACAAACAAGACAGAAATGGTAATATGAATCCACTTATGTTGATATTATTATTAATATTCTATCCTCTAAAAAATATCAAATGTCAAAATGATATATTATCATTCTTAATACTCTAATTAGACAGAGCAATATATTAATATCAATTTAAAGTGAAAAATGATAGAGATATTTAATACTATTACCAAACAAACTGATAAGTTTTAAAATTAATATCGATATCCAAACACTATTTTTGGTGTCATCTGAATCAATACTAGTATCAAGATTAATATTTAAGTAGAGATAATCAGTACTCTAACCACAAGTCATTAAAGCTTTTAAAAAGACTTTGAAAGCGTAGGATGCCATTTTCATATTTTTAATCATTAGTATTAAATGCTTATCTTTATATCTTATATCCTCTTTGATTAGAGAATTAAAAACTTTATCATATCAATTTTGATACTGATATTTTTAGATTTTAAGATCATCGTTGGTTAGAGAATTTCGATCTAAATATTTCTAGAGAATAGAGTATCATCTCTTTTCATGTGCTTGGTAATATTATATTGATATCAACATTAAAATAAGAGGCTCGATGACACATTACCAATATTAAATACTAACGTTCGATTCTAGATTAAAAATTATATTACACCAATATCAAAATGCGATTAAATGAATGAGATGTTTACCATATCGTCTGATGTGGCACTCAGCACCTCCGGAAGGACCGACTTCCCTCTAATCGCAACCGTGGCGTACCTCTTTCTTTTAGCCCTCGTTTGGTATCAAGATAACCAAGGACATCCTTCGATTATCCTCCATTTTTTGTTTGGTATGAGAAATAATAACTTATTTTTCTAAATTATCATATATTAAATAATTATTAGAATGAAACTATATTCCAAAATAAGATAGTCATACTATTCACAAAAATACCTTATTCAAAAATAGCAGCGAACGTAATGAGACAAAATATAATTCTCTCGCTTGAAGCCTTGTCACTTTGTTTTGATACTTTGAGACCAATGGAACACAATTAGACGATTTAAAGAACGAGAAATTTATAATGACAGGCGTGAACTTCATTTACCACTTTGAAACAAGAGGTCCAATCCCTAAACTGCAAAGCAAAATCGACTATAGGGTAAATTAAATTCCGCGCATAGTGTACCTCATATTTAGTAGGGCAACCTTTTTTTTTTATTCGAGGGCAGAAACAAACCAAGAAAAATTGTAATTTGCTTATTGTTTGATTCTTCCAATTTTGTAGAGGATGGGACAATTGGAAAGTGGTAATCCCTATACAAATTCTTGTCTACTTGACATTATTAACTACAAGCTCAAATCAAAAGCAAGCCGAAGTTGCACCGGAATAAACCACATCACATTTCCAACATCAAATGAGGAAGCGGATGATTTTAACTAGAATTTTTGCAAACGCTCCGTTGATCTTAGTGTCAAAACTCTATAATGCGACTTGCAGACGATTACAAACAATATAAGCGAACTCTACACAAGTTATTCGGTCAATGTTCCACGCAACTTGTTAGCAATGTAAAGAAGATGACTGATATTAGTTGACGAGTAATTTTGAAGAAGCTTCAGATTAGACATGAAGTCACCTGCCAGCAGCCGCCTCCGGATGAGAATCAGCATTGCACAACATATTCGTAGCAGAGTTTCCTGCGACAGACAAGTTTATCATTGCTTATGTAATACCCACCGAGAGATGGAATGAAAGACCTCTAGGAGGGAATCCACGTCTTATTCACCTTAGGACTCTCGGGGTCACTCAAAAGTGCGTCCCAAATTTGGAGACTGTCGGTAAAACTGAATTCCCGAGTCAACAGAAGTGTGATCCATCTAAATGCATACAACTGAGCGTTGATCTGCAACCAGTAAAAAAGTCAGGAGTTTGTATTGGTAAAAATAAAAAGAAATAAATGAACATTCATAAGAAAGTTGTTAAGCAGACAAGGCACCCAAGACCTTCAAAGGTGTCCCAAATCCACTTGGGCAGCAAGGCAACTGTTTTGCCTAGGCAATCAAGATGGTAACATTAAGTGTTTATATCTATATATATGCATGTATCTACTATAACGGTGGGAAGAAGAAAAAATAATGGATTTATACAATAAAAAATTATACAACAATTTTAAAATATATATATAAGAACTAAAAAATTGACATCAAGAAAGAATACAAGTTATATGAAAACACATTACGTATTAAAAATTGTAAAGATAAGATATTATAAATTAAATTTGCATACCAAATGATACGGCAAAAAAAGACAACATATGCAAATACAATATACACAAGCAATCCACATTAACACAAACAAGATAAAAATACAAAAATACAACTAAAATCAAGATCAAGTATATAAACGAAGCAATTAACTAAAGTGGCTAAAAATACAATAAGCATTCGATAGTCTTCTAATCCAACACAAAATATCACAGCATATTCAAATCTTAAAACCAACAATAGCAATCTCTAAATTCTCATCTCGTGCATTAGTCTCCTCACTTGCACCGCTACCATCTTCATCATTTGTGTCAAGGAAGGTGGGGTCGGGAGTCGGGACCGGGTCGGTTTGGGGCCAAACCGTCCCGGGTCAACGGGGTCGCGACCCGGGTCGGGACGGGGTCGGGCCGGGTCGCAAAACATAATAATAAAAAATTCAAAATGGGGTCGGGGTCTTGGGGTCGCGACCGGGTCGGTCGGCCCCAAAACCGACCCGGTCGGGTCCGGGTCGCGACCCGGCGAACCATGATTTGTGTGGTGCATCTTCATTAACATAATCTACATCATCATCGTTTATATATTCCTCATCACTATCTTCATCGTCATCATAGATTGTGTACTTGCCCACTTGATTAGCCAACAATTCATGTTTTTCTCTCAAAACTCGCGACATTTTCAATGTCTTCCCATCTAAGGTCTTCGCATTCATGAACCAAGTGTTTACTTCCCTAATTCAAACTTTCCAAACAACTATGACCATATCTTTCCTATATTTTTATAATTTCCACGAATACAGTGATTATATTATACAAACTAAATCATTCAAATTCTTATGTTCTAACTAATTTCTCTTCTTAGTATAAAATTGAAAATAAAAAAATTTAAATATACATCACGAATTAAAACTTAAAAAAATTAATGATAATGAATCAAAATTCAAACATATTGAATACTTATAAATTCACATGCACTTCAATTGCATTCACAACCAAATTAGCTACAACAAAAATCGAGAATCCTCAATACAAACATCATTAGTTCGGTGTTTCTTGATTATACCGCATCCACGAAACAATTCTATTGACAACAAAACATATATTAAGCACATATATTAAGCTATCATGTAATATTTAATAAATAGATGACACAAAAAATAATGAAATGATTTACTTAGAAATTTCTTATATCGTGACCTCATAGCAAATGAAATGCCAAATGTCCCTATTGAAGTAATGTATTCCCCATTGAAGTAATGTACTCTCTAATTTGTTCATCTAATTTGTCTTACATATCTGTATATAAGACCATTCTCTCAATGCTTGTTTAAAATGTAGTTTCAAACTTTCCCGTTGAAGTGGGATCTTTAGTAGGGGTGGCAATGGGCCGGGCCGGCCCACGGGTTCGCGTGCCGAGCCGGCTGTGGGTCATTTGACGGGCCAAACATTTTGGCCCGCGGGCTTTAGTCGGGCCGACATACGGGCCGAAGCGGGCCGACGCGGGCTAAAACGGGCCAAATAACTTTCAATTTTTTATGTCAAAAATATCATTTTTACTTATTAAAAATCTATTTTAATTAAATTATTATTAATTTTATAATGTTATCTTAAATAATTAAATTTATTATAATTAATAAATATTTATTTATAAAATATATAGTTGGGCCGGGTCGGGCCGGGTCGGGCCAAGTCAATAAGTTTTGCGGGCCGGGTCGGGCCGGGCCAAGAATATAGTGCGGGCCGGAGTTGGGTCGGCTAATATATTTTGGACCGGGCCCTAGCGGGCCGACCTCGGACCGGGCCGGGCCCGGCCCATTGACACCCCTAATCTTTAGATTAAGCATCAAAATAGAATTTGAAATTAAAAAAATTTATCCGACTAAATGTAAACGACGTTGTATCTTTATCTCTCTTCGATGATCCACAATCCTTAAGATGGAAACATACTTTGTTTATTTTCCAAAAAAAAAAATCAACAATTTTCTATTTCACGAATTCCATTGAGTCATACAAATAAACCATTGCCAGTTTCTGATCACCATCCACTATTTTTAAAACTTGTAAAATTAACTGAGATAGTCTCAAAATCTTTTCAGCTCTATGCCAAAACTTTACTCGAAAAACAATAGGAGAGATATTTTCCCATATTTATCTTTGCCCACACACTTTTATGACATAAATATGAAGAAAACAATCTTCTTAACCCTCTTTTTATCACGTCATCATGTAATCTTTCCAAAATAAAGAAAGAAATAGCAAATTTTGTCATTTCACATCTTACAAGTTCTTTTCCATTTGTTTTTTCTTCGTGAAATCTAGTAAATGGAAATGATTATAAAAATATGTAATCAATTTATTAGATTTTAAGATGGTATCAACTTTTATCTTTCCAAAATATTCTAATATTAAATCAAAGACAACGAGCAGTACAAAGTATCCAAAACAATTGTTTCATTTTGTCAATCAACAACAATCTCCCTGCTAAAATATTGTAAGATAAAAGGAATGTGGGGTCCTAGGTTAAGAACAGGTCGGCCCGACCTAGACCTGACGTGGTTAGACCTAGTTGTGAGTCTGTGACTAGGTCTGACCCTCATTTTTTAATATTTAAAATTCAAAAGATTTCAAAAAAAACATAAAAAGACTAAAAATTCAAAATATCTGAAAAAATAAGTAATATGACTAGAAAACAATTTTACCTCAAGTGGAGTATGTGTGCAAAAAAGCATGTCGCCCTTCATCCTAGCAAGATGATATTTTAACTGAAAAATACTCTCGTACATCACTTGTTCACAATATTTACATTGTATTTATCTATACCATAGAAATCAAGTTACAATGTAACTAAATTGAATCATTATGAGTCATGCCAAAAAATTTATGTCATGGCTTGAAGAAGAGATATTGAACCAAATAAAATTAGCATGTAATGATGCTTAAACAAAATTATTAAGTAATTTAAATAAAAAACAAATGAACTCCAAACTAAATGTAAAACAAAGTTAAAACTAATTACTAAATAACTTACTGGCTTAATTAAACAAGAAAGAACTAATTTCAAAACAAAGTTAAACTAATTGTAAAACAAAAGAACTATTAACTAATGACAAAACAAACTAATCTCAAACGCTTAAGGAACAATAATTGATCTCCAAAAGTAGAGAGGTGCAAGGAAGAAGGTCCATTGGGTAGCTTAAATAGGCCCCCAACGGGCCTTGGGGGGGAAGCCCCTCAACGGTCACATGATCGTTCAAGTAGGCCTTGACCAGGTAGTAGGGTTGCACAACCCGAAATTGGGTCATAACATCACTATACCTGACAATCAAGAGTTCCTTCAATCTTTTTATTTCACCGTTCGTAACTAATCTACAAAATTCACATTTGATCTTATTTTTGTCATGCTCATGTGACCAATAAACTTACTTTCATCCTGGATCATTGAACTTATGAGATGTTTGGTTGTATGATAAATTGAGTTTTTATTACAATTTTATGTTTTTGTAACAAAACTTGTTAAAAGAGATGTTTGACAACTATTACAATTTTATGTTTTGAAAAGAATTTTCTTCTTATACAAAAAAGAGGGTCTCACCTCTCTTTTTTATCTTGTGGTCCCCCACCTTGTTTGGTTATACATGGCACACACTCTTTTTTGTTATTACATCTCTCCCAAACATGACACTTTTACATCATTGGCCAGCTCACACTTTATTTTAATACAACTTTTATCATGAAAGTGTATAAAAATTTATTGTGCAACCAAACACCCCATTAGCTTTCTTTTTCTCCTCAATCATATTGACTGAACCTTAAGCCAAACCTGATTCCATTTCCACACAACAAAGTGCAACTACAATTGATAACAATCAACCAATCAAACCAGTACTCAAACAATAACATTCAAACATCAAACAATGTCTACATTATATGTAAAAAACTAAAAAAAATGCTTGAAGGAAAAAAAAAGGTCAAAACCATCAACACATTGACACACCGAAGACGTTGCAATTTCTTAGACATTGCCGCATAAGAAGTGTAGAAGAAGATTAAAAAGTCTCTAATAGACGTTAGAAAGATAAACTTGAAAGAAGAAATAAGAAAATATAGTTGGAAGAATAAAAACACACAAAAAACACACAAGATAAAACTTGGGTTTTTATCAGAGGAAGAGGACAACAAGGAGCTGACTGGTGGACCAATGGTTCATGAGAACCGGTGGAGGAGGAAGGCTTCTCTTCATGGCATTGAGGGCTTCTCAAAGTGGTGACAGCAGCGAGGGCTTCTTTGCATGAGAGAAAGATGTTTGAAGTCGTGATCAGCGGAGGAGAAATATGTGATGACCAATGGAGAAGGATGAGGATGCACAGCGGCAAAGGGCACACCAGTGGAGAAGAACGAGGATGCACAGCAACAAAGGGCACTAGTGAGGCGAGGGTGGACCGGCCAGTCCAAGTGGCCAGGTTGCCAAAAGGCGATAAGAAGTATGCCAAGGCCGAGCTAGGTGCTCAGCCTAGGTGCCCCCAAAAGAGCGTCACTTAGGTGAGTTACAGTCAATCAAATGACTTAAAGATTAAGAAGCATAATAACAAAAGAAATGGGGGGACAGAAAATTACTGAAACCATCTAATAAATAGCAAGATTCCGTACTATATCAATCCAAAGAGACATGGGAATAGAATGATCCACCCAACACCGATGTATCAAATCCCAAATGACTCACTGTCCATCGGTAGCTCTTCTATGGCCTTGAAAGAAATATTTCAATGCATATCAATATGACAATACCATTTAAGTCAGTAAATCATCAACTTTGTGTGCATAGAAATGCCTCAGAGCCAACTCAACTTCAAGGATATGACAGGATTCAGAAGACAAAACAAATCATGCTTGAATCAAACACCCCACAAGATTGCTCTGGAGTCCTTTCAGCTGTATCTCTGGCACAATTAAAAAGATGCCGAGTAACACTAATCCATAATTTGTAATCGGCATTCTGTTTGTTTAAGTCAAAAAGTTGGTAAAGGCAGCGGTTGGACATGGAAATTTCTCTACGGAAGTGACCAACATATACCCATTTTTTGTTACCCTTCTTTTATCAAAGAGCATTTTCAATGAGGAGAACCAAAGAATGTACTTAGCAAGTAAGTACAAGATATGCGCACCTTAAATTAAGTGACAAATAAAACTTATAATAACTTATAACCAATTTTTTATGTAATTAACAGCAATCGACTGCTTTAAACGACATGGCTATCATTTTGTATTTAATCACTTTAAGCATCAAAACGTGTTGACTTAAACAAATCTGTGTAATTGGCCAGTTAACCTGGCATTATATATTTTATCATTAAAATTTTTCCAAAATCCATAAAATGCTTACCCTGTAATTTGACCGCAGAACTCTCCATCAACCATAGTTGTCAAGATGACAAGGCACCTAAGACATTCAAAGGTGCCAATTCCATTTAGGTGATTAACATTAGCTTTAATACTATATATACAAATATATATACATATGTATACATATACAAAATATATATACATATCAATAAGTGCACATCTATATAAATATATATACAAACGTAAACGTATATACACAAACGCAATTATATTTGTATGTTATAATTGAATGTGTTATGTGTATGTGTATATAAATGCATTTTTATTTATGTAATTACGTAAATGTGCACATATGTTTTTGGGAAATAGTTAATCTCATAAACTGAGAAGAAAAGAAAAGAAAAGCTAAAAAAACTTCATAATTTTTAAGCATGACATATTTATAACTAAAAATCTTAAATATACGTAAAAGTGTAAGTGAGGTGAAATACATTAATGTTTTCATTATCATTAAATTGGCACCCAGGACTAGTGTATATAGGTCATGGGGATCAAGGTGCAACACCCACGAATAAACTATTTTGGACACATAGAAGGGCCTTGATAACTATCTTGTCAGCATTGGAGAGAGAAGATTGAAAGAGGAGGCTTGGGTTCTAGGCATGGAAGGGACTTGACTGGGTTGGGCCGGGTCGTCTGACTTAATCGGTTTTGGTTGCGACCGTCCCAGTCACAACCCCAGTCAAGCAACCCCATCGCTCCACCCAGTCAGGTCGCACAACCCGATGCGAGGTCACACGACCCTATGACCCAGTCAGTGACCTAGCCAACCGGGTCACCTTCGACTAAGGCCACTTGGGGGTTAGGCCCCTAGGCCACCCATTCCCCACACATCCCTCACTCTCTCTTCAACTCTAACTAACTCTCACTCTAAAGCTCTTTTTCCTAAGCGTTTGATTATAATTAATTATTTATTTTAAGTATCTAATTAGTGCTTAGGTGGTCTTTTTTTATGTTGCTAACTCTTTTTTTTTGTTTAGTTGTATTGCTAATCTTTTTTTGTTTAGTTATGTTGTTAACATCTTTTTTGTTTAATTGTGTTGTTAATCCCTTTTCTGTCTAATTGAGTTGATAACCTCTTTTTCCAAGTGTTGTCATTATTTTTTTAAGTTTTATTTTTCAACATATATTCTTCAAACCATGACACTCAAACGATCAGTTTAACTCTTAACGATCTAACTTGGCTTCATTGCAACTTGATATCTATAGTAAAAAAAAAAAGTTCAATGTAAATATTGTAAAAAGAATTGCGGGAAGACTTACTGGATGAAACATCACATTGTCGGGTTGAAAGGCAATGTTGAATCATGCACACAAACTCCACTCGAGATAAGAGTTCAATTTTGTATGCATATACGTTCAAATAAATGGAACTTCAAAGCAACATAAAGATACCGTCTAAGAAAACTTTTCTAAACTCACAAGGTGTTCGGTCTATGTTTATGGGACGGACAACAGTGTTTGAAAATTCCTCGAGACGAAAGCTTCGATGATGGTATGTTGCCATAAAAGTTTACTAAATCATATCAATGTATCTATGCAATCTTTAATATTCAATTATTATTATTACAAACAGATGACTTAATATGGTTGATTAAGGTAAGCCGCAAGTCATTTACAAATGAAGACACGATCAACATACAGGCTGATTCATGGGCCAAGGTTCAAGAAGTGGGAGGTGATAGAGGATCAAACACATAATAAGAGCAAAATTCATCTCACACGAGATGACAACTTAACAGCAAGTCCCATTGATCTCGTTATCACGTCCATGACAAAGACAAACGTCAATCACGACAACAATGAAGAATGTGCGTATATGCAATGAGAAGATCGGACGGAACAACATCAAGATAGTTCTTCCACAATAACATGCTAACAAACATCGTAAATGGGCCATATTACGAGTCTATGATTGACAACATAGTCAACATCAATAGGGGAGTGTCAAGACTGACTCCAAAAAAGATATAAAGCAATTATCTTCCAATGGAGATAGAATATATTAAACAATATATCAAGTTATTTAAACATATTTGACGAGAAAGATGATACACTTCGATGACGGATAGTCAGACATATTTGTAACATTTAATTTTCGAACTTATTGCCTACATCTTTTCAAACATTTTAATTTAGAATTTGTACATACTCTACTTTTTTATAAATATAACTAAGAAAACAATGATCAACTTTTTAGTGTATTTTCAAGTCAAAACCATCTTGTGGAAGTCCGTGGATGCATCCAGACAATTAATGTTGTCAACGAGATAGGAGAGGATCAAGTTGTCCAAGTAATAACAGACAATACAACTTCATATAAAGCAGTTAGACAAATACTGATGGCCAAATGACCAAATTATATTGAGCATCATGTTCTGCCAATTCATTAGATTTGTCATTAGAAGATATATGCAAGGATCCACAAATTGACCAGGTGGTTAAGAAAGCATACAAAAGTTAGAGAGATACTTTGGCTTGAGGTAACACGGTTCATTTCTCATTACATTTCTTTTAAAAGTATAATACAATAAAGGTGTCTCCTTGTCCAAATGATACTTTTACCATGATGGGTTAGTTAAATTGTTAGGGCTAATCCTTAATATAAGAAGAAAGAGAAAAAGGTTGAGGAGACCTAAGAGATTAGAATTTTGGCAAATTGTAAAGAAAACCCTTCATATGATGCCACCATTAGTCAAAGTCCTCAGAATAGATGGGGGTAAGACAAGAGATACGGGCCATATGTATGATGTACCAAGCAAAGGATGAAATAACAAAGACGGTGTCAAATTTCGGTAAGTGGTGAGATATTATCAATTGTCGGTGGGACCATATGTTATATCATCAAATACATACACCAGGTGTTTTCTTTGTGATTAAGTCAAATCATATATCTTATTTTTTATTTTTGTTGTTATGCTCTCTACTGACATAGATATATTTCCACTTGCTAGATTGCTTTTTTAATCCTAAATATTGTTAGAATTGATATTAAAGTCAATTAATGAGCTTTTAGACGATGTTAAAGAGGTCATCCACAAAATGCTTAGGGATGACAATCGAACAATTATAACATGCAACAAAATGCTTAGGGATGACAATCGAACAATTATAACATGCAACAAAATGCATGACTATAGAATGATGATATTCCACTTTAGGACATCAAAGGTATAACAAGTAACTATGCTCCTATGTGTAGGTACGTACCATCCGATCATGTGTGTTTTTGCGATTTAGATAATTAACTTATTTCAATTATCATACAATGATATCATGCATGGATGGATCACATCAAGATATGAAGATTTGGCAAACATTGCAATAAGAGTATTGAGCCAAACCATATCGACTTCAGGATGTGAAAGAAATTGGTCAACATTCAACCTTATTCATACAAAACAGAGAAATAAACTGACATCAAGAATTCTAGAGCAATTGGTGTATTATCACTACAACATGAGATTGAAGTTAAAGAATTTAAAGAAAATGAGAGACAATAAGAAACAAGGAACAAAGGTGGAAAGAGGTGTCTGGGCAACGAAGTGAGATGGTAACTATACAAGAACTTGACATCGAATTAGATGAGATCTTTAACAAGTAAAATCCATTACAAGTGTGGATGAACGATCAAGAAGGACTAGGCGAATCTAAGTTCAACCCGAAAGATCGAGAATGAGCACAAAGACAACTCGATAACGTACCTCTAGCTGAGGAATTCCAAATTCTTCCCTTGCTAGCAAAAAGATAGAAAACTAGAGAATCTTCTTGCAATGAGAAGACACACAAAAGTTGAATGTTTGAGTTCAATACTAGATGTCGAAAGGTTCAACTTCAAAGAGCAGTAGCGATGGAGCATTGAAAGTAGAAGAAAACACAACTAGTACAAAAAGATCAACAGATCAAGGGATATACCCTACAACGATATAGTTCACTGGAGAGGAACGGTTAAAAATTCTAGAATCAAAATCAGAATCAGAATCGATAGGGATTAAATCGATCCGATTAGACCAATTCTCATAAAGAAAAATCGATTTTAGATCGGTCTGAATCATTTTTTATATAAAAAATTGCTTCAAAAAATTCACAAAAATAAAAAAATCTAGAAAATAAATTATAAACTTAGAAAAAACTTAAAAAAAGATCTTGGCAAACCTTGTAATTATAAGAACATAAATTATAAAAAATATTGGTATGGTATGGTTTAAAAACTCCTTTTAATTTCCATTCATTTGGGAAAAAGATTTACTATTTTTGGCTAGCATATACTACTAGAAAAACATACAATATCTCATAAGAATATTAGATAAAATACATGATATACATAATATAAACACGTCAAGGTTTAAGGTTCATTAAAAATATCTTTGGACCTCTCTGTATCGAAATGTGTAAATTTTTTATGTTAGTTACATTGAGATACTCGAATATCCTTGATTAACCATCATAAACAACTTGTAGAAATAAAAACATACATTCACAAAAGCATAAACACATGTTAGAGTGATAACCCCATAAATCCAATGAAATGCAAACTAAATATGTTAAGTTTAATTTGAATTTCATTTATGTTTTATAAAGGTGTATTTTACGATTGCAGCATCTTAAGGTTACATACCTTAATGAATTCTTAACGTATTTGACATGGATTTAGCTCTTTAAATTCAAAGTCTTAATATAAGACATATTTTAAATGATAGAGTTCACTAATTCCAAGGTCTATTAAAGACAAGTTTCAGATTTAATTCATGTTAGAGTTATGATCCTTTTCTCATTTTAATTCCCTTTTTTATCTGAGACTGGACATTTTAGACTTTATGAAATCAGATTTTTATGATATTTGGAAACAAGTTCGTTATGATTTCATTTATCATGTTCTAAGTCCATTCATTAGTCATCTTAGACTTACATAATTTAGTCTGCATTAATTTTAAGTCTTACGGATCCGAAATCAACATGATTAAAATCTGATATCATGGTATTTGATATGAGAATCTGATTTCCTCTCATTCATTTGAATGTGAATAGGGCCTTAGGATTTAAAACATTTGGAGTCCTCTCCCTTATTTATTCAGCTTCGGTCTCCCATGTTTCGGTAGACACACAGATCATTAGAATCATATCTCATAGCCATTCAAATGGCCAAGCTTAGGCATCGGGACTCATAAGATTTCATCTAATTCACATCCACATTTGACTTCTTCACATGTTGTAGAAATATTAAGATCAATCCATCCTGAAATTATCTTTTAAAAGGATCTGATTTCACATCATTCAAACTGAGCATCAAAAGTTCACTCAGGTCAATTCCTCAGCACATAACTTAGAATTTTGAGATTTCTCTAAAACCTAGATGACATGAAACCTTCGATATCATATACAGTCAGATTTCATGTATTGAACCATGATCTGAGAGTCAAGCAACTCATAGCTTCCCTAGCTTCAGAATTGATATTCATATCTGAGTCACTACATTTTAATCTTATCTTCTCAAGGATATATTCATCAATCTAAGCTCAAAATCCAGAATCCCCTCGCCCATCTAAAGCTGTTATGGTGTTTCAGATCCAACAGGATTGAATAATATCCACTTAGGAATCCCCACGCAAATCCACTCCTGGATTAGCTTAACATGATTAAGGTTTGTTCAAATCTGAAGGCTGAATTATCATCTTTTTGCCGCCATTAGGCTTATAATATCCATAGCCAGCATCATGTTAGAAGAGGATCAAGTGTCTTCAGATCATCTCGAGCTTTCAAGTCTGAAATTGATAGATCATCACTCTAATTTGACAGTTTGGCATCACTTATGCATACTTACACCATGAACATATTGCCGCTTAGGTCCAGCCGTATGCATATACGTGACCTGATTAAGGCAATTTCAAATTGGAAACTCTAAGAACTGCTATGTTTTATCTCAGTTTCAGATCCTATGTGGCATATCCATCCTCCCATGAAGATTAGACTTTCAAAATCTGCAACTGACATACATACCTTAGACCCCTCAAGATCACTAAATGTCCATTTGAAATTCCATGAGAATAAATCAAATTTTGAACACCTTGATTACAGATCCAACTTTGATATGGATTACAATCTTGTTGATCTTAATTTTTTATGTGATATGTTATGATTCACTTATTTAAATTATGTCTTCTTATGTTTGAATTCCATACAAACTATGCAGGTTATATGATACTCCCCAACTATGGATATATGCACATTTGACATATGATGTCATTCATATAACATGGAGTACATTCCATTACATCATCATGTGGGGAGGCTTATATAGCCATGATCCCCTCAAAGTCATGTCATATGAGGTGAAAATTCCCATGAGCTAATGTGGGTATGGTATATTTCATCGATTCCCTACTTAAACTTAAGATAGGTCTAGCATGGTGACATGCATGACCTCTCTTTAAATCAAGTGGGAATTCACCATGCTAAATTGAGTGTATGTACTCTCCCTAAATTGAGAAGGATCAGGTATGATGGGTGCATGCCCACATGGGGCATGACTGTGTGTCTGTCCAAAATTACGCCTCTTAAATATTTTTTGTATATTAAATATTTAAGAGATACATTTGCCATTGTTGTTTTGGGCCACATTCAGCTTATGTTCATATCATTGCATCATCTGAGCCTCATATTGCCTATCATGCATCATTCTTAGCCAGCTTTGCATCTTAACAGTCCTGATGACCTATTATCTTCATCATGTTGTCATTCTCATTTTTCAAGCCCAAGGGGCTACTGCATAATCTTGGGCCCAATGGGCCTACTTGGCATCATCTCGGCCTTGGTGGCCTAATCACTTTCATTGTCTTCAAGCCCAATGGGTTGCTTCATCAAATTTATCCCCATAGGCCTGTTGCCATCAGATTTAGGCCATGAAAGGGGCTGCATAAACTGGCCTAAACAGAAAGTTAAGGATCTGTTTTCATGGTCAAAACATGTCCTATTTTGAGGGTATAAGTATAGGCATCTCATGGACTGTGGTATACTGGATATGGGCAGGTCATAGGCCATGAGATATGGATATGTATAGGTATAGGTATATCAATGACCATGAAGGTATGTGGGATATATAGGCATGCTATGAGCCATAAAAATATGATTAGGCATAGGCCTACCATAAGCTATGAGGCATAGGTCATGTATCGGCATAGATTAGGCAATAGAGGGATTGATGCAAAGGCATGTCATAGGTGATAGGTGATGAGGTATAGGCATGATACCAAGGTGGTCCAGGTATTCTTAATCTCAAGATTTTGAACATTCATGGGAACAGAAGTTACCTGATTTCAAAGCTTTAAGTATATACATGTATGTTCATCACGGGGTTGTGAGATATAGGTTTAGCCATGGGCATGTATAGGCTAATGGAGATGGGTAGATAGGCATGTGTGGAGAGGATTTTTTATCCTCCATCTCTTAGATGTATGCATTAGCACAATAGCCTTCCTATGCTTGATGGCACCTGCAACCACAGGTCATGGCAGCAACTCCAACATGACTGGGAATACCTGCAGCAATACTTGGAGCAATAACAGTAGCATAGTCTTCCTCCTGGCAAGCATGAAGGATAGCAACCTGGCACAAGTTGTATGGGAACCTCATGGCAGCATGGTTGTCTCATGGGCAAGACATTGGAGAAGGGCTGAGACCCTTATGATCAGCATCATCCTTGCGCAGCAGATACACCATCGGCAGCATCAGGGATCATGTGCATATGAGAATGGACATGAGGAGGGTCATCAGCCATGGACATGAGGAGGGTCATCAGCCATCCCATCCCTCCTTGATCTTTCATATGTGCATTGGTAGGTAGCTTCAGTATGAACATCTAAGCAGGAAGAGAGAACTTCGGTCCTTGGTTCTGATGCTCAACAGCTTGTAGATGACGTGGGCGCCATGGGCATTAGGAGCAGCAACAGCTGCAGTGCAGCAACATCATCTTGTATGGCTCGGCACCATGTGCTGCAGGAGCACAGAGACGTGGGAAAGGATCATATGGGCATTGGTAAAGAGATTACGTAATGGGTATTGATGGGGACCCAGTCCGGTCCATTTTGGGGTTTATTTGCGTTTACGTCCTCTTGGACTTATTGTAAATATTTGAAGTTTGTTTTAGTCTTTTCCTTCAATTTGGGTCCTTACGAGGACATGTATGTAAATAGTCATTTAGGGTGTCTTATTTGTAATAGGCTCCTCTATTTAAGAGGGCACACATTGTTGGAATGAAGAAAGAGTTTAGAGTTGAATTTTTGGAATCCTAGAGGGGCTGCCCCTACCTCTTCACCCCCTTCAAGATTGAGGTCGTCCAGCTCCACCCCCGGTGAGGACCGGTCTCCTTCGCAACCTTCCGATGTGAGCGTCTTCATCCCTCTCCTCCGTCCAGTGGCCTCCGAGCCATTCCTTCCTCTTCCCCCTTCACCGGTTCGAGTCGGAACCCTGTCGACACCGTTCGCCTCCGTTTCCGACCATTCCGACGTCTCCGACGACGTCGACCACCTCTGCCCTAGCCCCCTCCACCTCCGGCGATCCCTGGAGTACCTCCATCCACCTCCTTACTCCCTCTCGGACCCCTATCAGACGGAGAAGAAGGAAGAGGAAGAAGGGTCGCGCTGGCGGCCTCGTCTACACCCACCCCCGCTAGGGTTTCAGCGGCCTCCCCCTCCTCTGGCGACTGCAGCAACCCCAGCCGACTTGTCCCCCTTCATCTGGAGGGGACAACGGCGTTTGCAAGGTCTCCATCGACCTCCGGCTGCCTCCCCTTTCAGTGCGCATCCGGCGCCTTCCGGAAGACCCAACGCCGAGGAAGACGAAGACAGAGGGAGAGGAAGAAGACGGCGGCGCTAAGGATGACCCCAACGGAGGACCTCTTCCCCTCCGGCGACGGCGGCCTCCGCCGGCTCGGCCCTCCTCCGCCTCCGGCCTCCCGCAGCCCTCGCGCGGCCGAAGCCCCCCCTGGAAGCCCTCGCGAGCGGGCGCTCGTGGTCGAGGGCCCCAACGGGGTACGTGGCGCCGGCCGTGTCTCACTCCCCCGCCGCCAACCACAGGCGGCCACGAGCCCCCCCCCCCCGTTAAGTCACGGTTCGGGCGAACCGCCGCCGGTTCGCCTCCACCCGGCTGGCCGGCACACCGGCTCGCGCCTCCCGCCCGCCCGGTCCGCCCAATCGGCCGAGCCGGCACCAGTTCGCCTCCAGACCCGGTTCAGCCCGGTTTAGGCCGGTTTGACGTTCCAGAACCCGGCTCAGGCCTTAAAGCGGCCGGTTCCCCCTGTTTTGGGCCGGTTCAAGCCGGTTCAAGTCATTTTGGGGCCGGTTCAAGCCCGTTTTGAGCAGTTCGGGCATGGTTCAACATATTTTGGGGCCCGTTTTGACCGGTTAAAGCCCGGTTTTGCTTATTTCATGCAATTTTAGGTCTTTTGAGCCTCCCGACGGTCTGCTGCAGCGCCACGACGCCGGTCCGTCCCACCTCGTCCCGCATCAAGTATCATATGGCCATGGATGATAAGCCGGATAGTGAATGTTTCTTTGACCATAGGTGGGGGATCAAGCATAGGCTATAGGGGTTGCTATGGGACTATGAAGTAAAGGCCGAGTGGGGCTATGTGTATGAGATTTACAGTCATCAAGAAATGGACATATGACGGTCTGGGTATAGAGATTATTGAGGCTATGAATGGTAGGCCAGGTATAGAATTACACATGAATCAAGCCATAGGGTTTATGGGATATAGGTATGCATGTAGAGGATAAGGCATTGGTATCATCTTCTTCCTTGTACGGCCTTATAAGCAGCAGCAGCATCTAATGGGGGAAACAGTACCAGCAGCACCATGAGGAGGCATTGACTTCACCTCCTCCATCTCTTGGCCTCGATAGCATATAGGATAAAAAAATAATAACCAAACCCGTTAAATTTTATCAAAATAAAATCAAAATTTCAAAATATTGAATTCCATTTACATTTAGGACTAAGGATGGGCCCAAATTGAGATGAAAATTTAGCATATTAATGATAAAACATATGGGCTATGTAATGGGCTCCAATTGAGGGCATATATCTGAACATACAGCCTTATAGCTCCATGGGGTCCGGATTAGACTTAATCTCAATCCAATAAATTTGAAATTTTCCACTGCCAGCATGGACCAATCTAGGGATCGATCCCCATGGGAGTGTTGTTTTCAATGCCATTCATCTTTCCCTCACATTAAGGGTAGGTAATACAAAAGAGCGGCATCTTGCAACTCTCTATTGCCTCCTGGAAGTGCTCCCATAAGGATTGACCCATGGATCAATCAGAATCAGCTGATCCAATCAAGTTTAGCCCAATTCAGGCAAAATCAGCTCCTAGATTGTTATTATCTACTACTTTAGCATTAAATTTTTTTTCAAAATCCATAAAATGCTACTATGGAATTTGACCACATATCTCTCTATCAATCATAGTTGTCATGAAGACAAGACACTCAAGACGTTGAAGGTGCCAATCCCACTTAGGGTCAGTTTGGTTGCATGAAAAAGAAAAAATGTTGAAAATATTTTACGGGGAATCAACTTTTCATGGAAAAGTTCATGCAAGGCTCTTGTTTGGTTGATAGGAAATAATTTTCTTGAAATATTTCTTTCATGTAATAACTTTAAATAAAATAAAAATATGTCTAGTCACTTAATTACGTGTCTACATTTTTTGTTAAAAATATTATCAGAAATTTTATTTCACTTTTATAAAAAAATATATTAGTTGTACAACATTTTACAAAATATATATAAGTTTTTTATTTTTATTATTTTATATGATAAAACCACATGAATTCTAAGTTAGTTTTTTTCCATTAGAATAACTTAAAGACTTATAATTAAAACTATTTTGTGATAAAATATTATTTAGAAGTATTACTTTAAAAAATACATATTTAAAAAATATTTAAAATATATGATAAAATATGTGTTTTCATTTTTTATTAAAGTTAAAAAACTTTTATATTTTTAAAATAATGTAAATTTTATCAAATATTTATTTTACATGATTGGTTGTAAAGATATTTTTTAAGATAGTGAGTTTTTATTTTATCGTAACATATTTTCATTCATTTAACGTACGTATCACTATGACACTGTAGTCATAGAAAATGTTTTACGGTTGATTTTGGCGGATGCCGAAATCCTCAATTTGGGGTAGTCAACGTAAATTTGTTTACTTTGACTCCTGCACCATGCAACCAAATAGAATTTTGAAGTACCTTTCCTAAAAAGTATCACGTGAATCAAGTTTTACGGACAGTCAAACGCACCTTTAGACGAAAAGATGGTTGCTTAAGCACTGCCTAAATGGTAAAATTATATTTAATACTATATATAAATATATATACAACTATATATATAAATATAATTATATTTGTATGTTATAATAGAATGTGTAGTGTGCATGCAAGTAAATTTGTTTTTATTTATGTAATTGTGTGTGGGTATATATTTTTAGAAAATAGTTGATCTTGAGGTTGGTAGGGTAAGACCCCACCATCTAGGGTTGCAAAGTAGGATGTTTGATGGGAGCAGACTTTTAGGTAGAGAGAACTTTAGATTAGAAGAGGTGGGACAGATTTGCCCTCCTGTAATTGTCGGAGTAGGAGAGTGCGCTTGCCCAACCCTAGTAAGATAAAACCGGAGGCAAGATTATGTATTGGTACTTGGAATATAGGAACCCTCACAGGTAAATTGATGGAGTAGGGTAAACACAATGGAAAAACATAAAATCAATATCACTTGCATTCAAGAAATCAAATGGAAATGGGAGAAAGCCAAAGAGGTGAGAAGGTTAAGTTTCAAACTCTGGTACACATGACAGATATTTAATAAAAATAAAGTTAAAATCATTTTGGATAGTTCTTTAAGGACAAAGTGGTGTCTGTGATCTGAGTGAAGGATCGGATCATCCTAGTTAAATAGTTACTCATCAAGAAGTTATCAACGTAATTAGCACCCATGAACCATAAGTAGGAGCCAGTGGTGAGCTGAAAGTCCAATTCTAGAAGGACATAGATGGTATCATGCAAGGGATACTGAATGAAGAGAGCATCCTGATTGGTGGTGATTTCAATGATCACATCAGGTCCCCATAAAGTGGATTTGAGAGTGTCCACGGGGGCTTTGTGTAAGGAATCAATACATGACAGCGGAAAAATTTTGATTCCATAAAACCACAATCTTTGCCTTGATCGATGCCGAACGAGTAAAACCGGGAACCGAATATGAAGTAGAACGAGAGTACCTCATGGGATTTCTCAAATCCCTCACCATGGATGAAGAGAGGACGTTCCTCCTTGCTGAAAACCGTTCAAGTGTCCGGTCTCTAGCGGTATCCACACGATCTGCTTCAATAGACGAGTTCTCTCTTCCTTCGGGCCTCCGTAAACCTTCCGGATCCAAGCTTGACCACGGGAGATCGCCTTAGAGGAGAGAGAGGAGGGAGAGAGGAGGCTTGGGACGTGCTCCAGCCCTATGGCTTGTTAGGGTATGACTTCATAAGCCATTTATATATAGAAGATGGAATTTTTCACAAAAACCCAAAACTTCTATAAAATTGCGTCCATGCCCTCATCCTATTGACCAGATCTATTGTGTGTGACCCACTAGGCCCAATAGTCAATTTGGTTGAAGCCTTAATTAATTTAAAAGAACAATTCCTTTAAATTAAATCAAAACCGTTATCCGATAACAGTTTTTACGGCTTTCTGATCATAAAGGGTACAAGCCACATCCTATGATCCCAAATGACTTTGGGGAGTTAAATAACATCCATTGAGCATTTCCATCATCAATTACCACACGGATTTAAATCCTCGTTCATACAATGTCCCGGTCGGTCAGGGGTTCGGCACTGACTGTCAACCCCTTTAATAATCCGACTCTATGAAATCTTGTACTCAGGAATGGATCAACTGGAAAACTCTTTTTCCAATTATCCTATCTACCTTGGCCAAGGATTTAGAGTACTATCCATAGGACATTCTCTCTCTCCTACCGAGAGTGAACGATCCCCTATCGTCCGCTCAATTGCCTCCACCAGGTTTCCCATATACCCAATCCATTAACTATATAGGACCACAATACTAAGTGATCCATCAGTCAATAGTCAAAGTACATAGTACGCCTGGCAAGACATCTTTGGCGTCTCAGGGCAAAGATCCAACCGTCCTATTGAGATGTAAGAATAACCTGATAGGCAGTCCGGTAAGAAACCGATCGAGGTTTTCCTAAATTGGTCGATTCGGTGAACTCATTCCACTAATAAGCACCCGCGTGTGTATCTTAGTGTCCCCACACCGATGACCAATGAGATCGGTCATTCTCATCATACGAGAAGACATCACACACACTAGTCTATCCGGATTCTTGATGTCCCGTCTCGAGGATCCTATGACTAGGAACATTTAGATCACATACCTCTAGATGATCGATCCCATTATCATGATCTCATCATGATTCAATCATCATTGCATGTCATTAAGGACTTCATTACGATATACGCTTCTAATAAAAGCTAGTAACGAAGTTTTGCCTATTTAATTGAATGAGATATTCCTAGAAATGTCGAATCATATCATATATGATTGACTTGTAGGGTATACATTTCTATCAATCTCCCACTTGCACTAAAGCCAATCACCCATTTGGCTGATCTCTATCAGCTCAAGGTGAAGCTCAAACACTCTTTGAGTATCTGCTTCAGCTAGTGGATCTGTAATGTTATTAACGGAAGATACTCTATCTTTAATTATATCTCTATCAACTGCATTCTCTCTTATTCTATGGTATTGCCATAGAAGTTTGAAACTTCTAATGAGACTTTGGCTCTACCCCATTGTTTTCTCAAAACAATACACTTTCAGAGAAAGTTGGGACAATCCCAAAAGCTAGATGAACAACTTCATCTACTCAGCTTCTCAAGCAATATACAGTCATTATTCAATCTACGTTAGATTAGTTGTAGAATTAGCAGTGTTCTCTTGCATGGAACTCTTCCAGCTCACTGCACCACCATTAGCTTGTCTTATTATCAGACTTATCTAATTAGAAGCTTATGTTCATAAAACTACAAGACTTCAAGTCTTATCCTCCATACATTAGAAATATATCCATAGTGCTTCTCAAGTACTCAATGACACATCTCTAAATTATCCTGTGACTCTCACAAGGATTTACTTGATGAATGCTTATAACACTTAGAGCATGAAGTCATGTGCGTAGCATCACAAATGTGATAGGTCATATTGCAAAAGCATAAGGGCTATACTAATGTGACCTCTTTATCTCTTAAGAAGTCTACAAAGACATCTCTTTAAAAAGATCAACTCCACACTACATAGGTAAGAAACCTATCTTGGAGTTTACCATGTCAAACTCTTTGACTATGGTTTTTTATGCACATGAATTGGGTAAGGCCAAGAAACCTTTTAGATCTATCTCCATAGATCTTAAAACCCATATTAAGTTTGGAGGATTAATTGATAACTAGGCTCACTAATGATAACATACGTACTTCATTCTCAATGAGTAGTATATCATACATATATGATGTCGAAGATAATAGCACTCCCACTTATCTTATATGAAAACACAAGGCATATCTTCATTCTCAATGAAGTCATAAAATTTAATCTCATTAAACCTTATCTACCATTTATGGGAAGTTTTACTTGAGTCCATAAATGGACCTTATACACACACTATTTGAATGTTTTGGAACTTGATTCCCAAAGGTTGTATCATATACACCTATTTCTCAAAATAACATAGAGAAACACTATCTTAACATCCATTTGACATATCCTATAATCATAGTGTGTAACAATCAAATCCGAATGGATTAATTCCATGGCATAGGTAAAAGGTCTTATCATAGTCAACTATTTGACATAAATGATATCCCTTTTAACTATCCTTACTTTGAAGGTCTCTACCTTCTGATATACTTCAATATATTCTTTAGTGATCCATTTATACCCTATAGATACTAAATCCTTAGGTGGATCAATCAAGTTCTGAACTTGATTAGAATAGATAGAGTTTATATCGGATTTTGTTGTTTCCTCCCATTTTGAATCAATATCTCATATTGCTTCAATATAAATCTTAAGATCATCATCCTTTTATCTTATGTCTCATTTCTTCCATCAAAGATATGTCTCACATATCTCTTAGGTTGAGTGGACATAAGAAAAGATCTATGATTTGCCCTTGTGTAAATATAAACTAGTACCTTAATAAAAGTGTCCATGGATTGTGGGACTGGAACACCTTCCATTTATGCCTTGCTCCCACTGTCTTTCTAAATGAGGGACTCTTCCTCTAGAAATATGGAGAGATGAGCAACTTATACCCTTCTCCCTATGGGAGGCATTAATATCCTTAAGTTTCCTTAGGATATCCCACAAGCCAACACTTTGTAGTCTTATATTCCAACTTGATAGGGTTATACTTCTTTACCAAGCCAGACATTCTGAAACCTTAACTTGCTTAAGGTCAAGCTTTAATCCCTTTCCATATCTAATATGGAATAATTGGAATAGACTTGAAAGGTACCGATTTAAGATCAAATGTCTATATTGAGTGCCAACCCCTAAACGGACAAAGAAGAATTTTCGCAAAGGTTGTCAATGTCCATATTATGTCCTACACAATAAGGCTTCTTATTTTAGCTCCACAATTAAGCTAAAATGTATAAGAGGTGTCCATCAAAATTAGATTATACTATCCTTCCTTTTTGTGTGAATTATTACTTAAGTATCCCCTCTTTGATCTCATCAAAGAGTTCTAATACTCTTTTCATTAATATTTCCTCTTCATTCTTAATCTCAAATAATTTCTCAAAGGTTTTGGATTTGTACTTCATAAAGTACATATGTCCATACCTAGAGAAGTCATCTTTGAAAATTAATGAAGTTGAAATATTATCCTCTATCATTAATAGATATGGGCTAACATGCATCTAGTTGCATGAGTTCTATAAACTCTTTAGCCCTCTCTCCATGTCTAACAAAAGAAGAGTTGGTCATTTTTCTTAATAAGATAAGACTTACATATAGTTAATGATTCTAAATCATTTACCTATATGTTACTATCCGAATAGTACTCCTTAAGTCTTCTCTTATAAATATGACCGTACTATTAAACAATAGATTGATCAATATCAATCTACTTCACCTAATGAGGATTATTCACACATATTATAAGAGCATACATCTCTTATATGAATAAACTCTTTATTATGCTCCTACTGGTAAACACTTTACCAGTTATCATTTTCATACCATAGAATAAATCTCCATTTATTCAACTAGGAAATGAAAACAATATTATTTTAGAAGGGTAATTAAGACAACTCTAAAAGGCTATAAAAAATTTGTATCTCCCACTAGTAATGATGCAACATTTTGTATCATTTCATATGTAGGTCAACAATCTTCTTTAAACCTTCCTTTACTTGCTATTATCTACAACTCTTTGTAGATATATGATGCATCTCTGGTATCTCATACTATTATATGCACCCCTAGTATCTTATACTAGAATACACATACATATTATCTTATACTATCAAATGTGTATATAAGACAAGTAAATATTAATGACATAGATACATGGAACTTCTCAAGCTCCACCTTTGCACTACGCGCAATACACTTTCGCACTTCTTCTTCTACTTACCATCATCATGATAGTAGAGGAATGCTATGTCAAATTTGGGTTATAATATCTTGACTCACTTCTTTGACTTTTAACTATCACCGTCTATCTCTATCTAATGATCTTACTTCTTTCTATTGGTCTTATCAATAAGAAGTATTCAAGATGTATCATTCTTCATCGCCTTTAATTAGCTCATCACCATGCGCCGTGATGGATATCAAATCCATCTGTCATGTTGCCACTACTAATTTTATTTGATAGAGGCTATCATCTGATATAAGACAATTAATATATCTTTTCAATGAGATAAGATCTTATCTTCTCTCACTTCATTAGATAGTGTAGGAGATACTTACTTCTCAAGTAGGATAGTCAATAGGTCAACTATGAGAACTATTCTCTTAGTTCTAAACCGATATAAGAAGTGTGAGCCATTAAAATACTTAACATCTAGCATGTTAGATTAATGGTGGTTTATAATATTCTACAACAGAGATGTAATTATATCAACATTACAGACATTCATTAAAATTAAGATATGGTCTTTCATCCTAATTTATACTCCCACTAACTTTCGACGAATTTGCATAACCCTCATTATGCAAAGACGGGATATCACGATAACATCCTAGTGGGGACCAAGACCCTACTAACTTTATGGTGATAACCTTGTGGGAAACACAACAAGTCATCCCATACTTAATAGGTAGGTAACTATTACCAATTGCAACTCACGCAATTCTTAGTCATTCAAATTTCTGAGTTATAACCTTGTGGGAAACACAACAAGCTATATACTCAGTTAGGTCAAATCCGCTTGTTACGTTATGAGAATGGATTCTTAACATAGCCCTTGTGGGAAACACAACAAGGCCGTACAATGGTCCACCCCAAAGTTCGGCAAATGCCTTAGCCACGATCACCAATCCTCGTCGAACGAGTCTTGTAAACACAACAAACACATCCAATCTAAGATTGGCTCATCGAAGACCATAACAACGGAAGGCTACGTGAGTCATTCTTAATGTCTCACGTTTATCGACCTAATTAGAACGAGGAGGGATTTTATTTTAGTCTCATCAACATAGGTGCTACATATAAATATTAATATACCTTTGGAATATCATATATTTAAGGTATAAACGATAGCACACACCACATATCAAATATGCATTAAAACATAGGTGATCATGGACTTAACCCTAAGCATACACCTAAGGCACCCCTATGGGTGCAATTCCTTGCTTCGAAGCTTGAGTTGGCATGCTCCCACTTCGAAGGGTGCTTCTCCAAGTGGTCCCGCTCTCCATTCTATCACGAGCCGGCTTCTAACCATTACAAGCGCCTAAAGGGTACACAAACCCACAAATGTACAACTCATAATAAGAAACCTTGGTTTTAACCAAGGAGTACACAAATGGGGCGAGGTAGAATGTACAATCGTATCAGATAGAGAGAGAGGAGGCACACGCAGGCCCCATTTAATAACATAACGAACTTAATTAACCAAGCAATCAAAAGCAAAGCATATTTAAGTCCATGATCACCACCATACACACACCAACATTCATCACACGAACATAGAGCGCATACGTGATAATTATATGAGATATATCATATATACCATCATAAAATTATATACGGTAATTTTGAAATTCCAAATTTCATGCTTGTCGAATTTTCATAAATAAATAACATGAAATGCACATATAAACAATTTACATGCATAAGACAAGCAATATAAAATATTCGGATGATTCACGCTTTTCCAAAATTTCTCGAGCATTAAATTAATGTCCAAATCATAATTCTTCAAAATCACATTTTTCAGAATTTATTTGAACACTAATTTAATCAATAAAGATTTTAAAACAATTTTAAAATCATTTATAAAATGATTCTATGGCAACCAAAGTCCAAAACTATTTAACAAGTTCATAAAAATTTTAAAAACCTATTAAATAATTTCTCAGAACTTATATAATCATTAATTTCATTAATTTTGATCTTAAAACAATTTTAAAATCAAAATAGTAGAATTCAATGACAAAATAGTAAAACTCTATTTAACAAGTCATTAAACACTTTAATAACTCATTAAATAAATTCTAAAATTTTCAGAATTTTCCTGGAATTTTATGGCAATTTTTCGGATCAAAAATGAATTTTAAACAATTTAAAAAATCATTTTCGAAAGAAATAAGGCTGGCGCAGTGCGCCGGCCAATGAGCGCCGGCCACGGCACCTCGGGCTCAACGTGGCTATGCCACGTACCCCCGGCTTGCGCCGGAGGGCCGTCGGCCGCGCGCCGCGCGCCGTGCGCCCGCGCTACCGCCACGTACCCCCCCTCCGCGCGCTGCCGGGTCCGGATCCGATTCGGACTCCGTCTTCTTCGCCCGATAAGGGCTAGGCGGATTCCGGAAACCCTAGAAAATCGCCGACTTTCGGGCCTGATTTGGGGGGTCAAAAGGTGTCCAAAAAATCCGTAAAAATATGCGTTGGAATCCTTGAACAATAAGGATTCTATATATAGAAGTTTCATCTCATGAAACATTCTATCCAATGCGCAGTTTCAGGAGGAATTTGCCACGGCCGCGATTAAACCAAAACGCAAATCCCTCTCAAATCCGGCACCTCCAAGGGCCGTTGAGTGTCCAATAACTTATGTAAACTCTAGGAAACTTAATTTCCTATCTTCCTACGTCATTATACAGAGGTATTTGAGTCGAAATAGGTAAGTTCATCAACTCCCCCAATTTCGGCCGGATTTTCGGATATGATCATCTTAGCAACTTTCCGAACTCATTCCGGACTCTCCGGATGGCCAAAATTCATGAGGTTTGCGGAATTGGAAAGATCTCATCCACGAGAATCCAATTAATCTAACTAAACACAATTTCGTATCTCATACAAACTGTGGTGATCAAATCAAAACAGCTCTGTATGCAGTTTCGGGAAAGCAAGAAATCACATGAAATCAAGCCAATTTCGATTCAACTTCGACCAAGGCTTCAACCGGGCTCTGATACAACAGAAAGGAATCAATACATGACGGCGGAAAAATTTGGATGCCTAGAAACCACGATCTTTGCGGTGATCGGTGCCGAACGAGTAAAACCGGGAGCCGAATATGAAGTAGAACGAGAGTACCTCGTGGGATTTCTCAAATCCCTCACCGTGGATGAAGAGAGGACGTTCCTCCTTGCGAAAACCGTTCGAGTGTCCGGTCTCTAGCGGTATCCACACGATCCGCTTCGATAGACGAGTTCTCTCTTCCTTCGGGCCTCCGTAAACCTTCCGGATCCAAGCTCGACCGTGGGAGATCGCCTTCAGAGGAGAGAGGAGGGAGAGAGGAGGCTTGGGACGTGCTCCAGCCCTATGGCTTGTTAGGGTATGGCTTCATAAGCCATTTATATATAGAAGATGGAATTTTTCACAAAAACCCAAAACTTCTATAAAATTGCGTCCATGCCCTCATCCTATTGATCAGATCAATTGTGTGTGACCCACTAGGCCCAATAGTCAATTTGGTTGAAGCCTTAATTAATTTAAAAGAACAATTCCTTTAAATTAAATCAAAACTGTTATCCGATAACAAATTTTACGGCTTTTTGATCATAAAGGGTACAAGCCACATCCTATGATCCCAAATGACTTTGGGGAGTTAAATAACATCCATTGAGCATTTCCATCATCAATTACCACACGGATTTAAATCCTCGTTCATACAATGTCCCGGTCGGTCAGGGGTTCGGCACTGACTGTCAACCCCTTTAATAATCCGACTCTATGAAATCTTGTACTCGGGAATGGATCAACTGGAAAACTCTTTTTCCAATTATCCTATCTACCTTGGCCAAGGATTTAGAGTACTATCCATAGGACATTCTCTCTCTCCTACCGAGAGTGAACGATCCCCTATCGTCCGCTCAATTGCCTCCACCAGGTTTCCCATATACCCAATCCATTAACTATATAGGACCACAATACTAAGTGATCCATCAATCGATAGTCAAAGTACATAGTACGCCCGGCAAGACATCTTTGGCGACTCGGGTCAAAGATCCAACCGTCTTTATTGAGATGTAAGAATAACCTGATAGACAGTTCGGTAAGATACCGATCAGGTTTTCCTAAATTGGTCAGTTCAGTGAACTCATTCCACTAATAAGCACCTGTGTGTGTATCTCAGTGTCCCCACACTGATGACCAATGAGATCAGTCATTCTCATCATATGAGAAGACATCACACACACTAGTCTATCCGGATTCTTGATGTCCTGTCTCAAGGATCCTATGACTAGGAACATTTAGATCACATACCTCTAGATGATCGATCCCATTATCATGATCTCATCATGATTCAATCATCATTGCATGTTATTAAGGACTTCATTACGATATACGCTTCTAATAAAAGCTAGTAACGAAGTTTTGCCTATTTAATTGAATGAGATATTCCTAGAAATGTCGAATCATATCATATATGATTGGCTTGTAGGGCATACATTTCTATCACTTTGGGTATAGGGAGAAGAATGAAAAAGAAAAAAATATCTTAGAATTTGTGGTGGCTTACAACCTAATCTTAACAAATACACACTTCATTAAGAGAGACTCTCACCTAGTAATGTTCAGGGAGGAGTAGAAGCCAGATTATCCTTACTAGAAAAACGAGCCGTGCTCTATGTAAGGATTGTAAAGTCATACCTAATGAAGCATTCATAACCCAACAAAAACTCTAGATCTTGGATTTTAAGGTCATAGGGCAGTTGCAAATGATGTGGTAAAAGATCCCCTAATATTAAATGGCAACAATTGAAGGGAAGTAGGAGATATTTAGGAATGAGGCTCTCAAACTTAAGTAATGCAATTTGAACAGAAAGGCCAAGTCATTATGGGTTAACATGACATCGAAAATTAAGGCAAAACATAAAAATATTTTTAGAGAGCCTACTAGGTAGGGTCCACCTATAAAAGAATTGTAGTGATGAAATGATGAAGTGCAGAGCGTGGTGAAAGCAAGAGAGAGTGGTTTACGAAATTGTCTAATTATAACATCGACGAGGCCTTTGAACAATATAAGACAGCAAAGAGAAAGGCAAAAATGGTAATTAGACGAGTTAAGGAGTCAGCATATAGTAAGTTATATGACAAATTAGACACAAAAAAAGATGAGAAGGATATTTAGCGTCTAGCCATGGTGAGAGAGAGGAGATCTCAAGACTTAGGACAGATTCAGTGTATTAAAGACAGGGAGAAGAGAGTGTTGACCCGGGACGAGAATATCTAAGAACGGTGGAAAAGTTATTTTGAAACACTCTTCAATGATCCTATTTAGGAAAGCACAGTAGAGTCAAGAGGGGATGGGAGGCAAGAGGCGGAATCCCCCCAAAACATTACCCCTCTAGAAGTGTGACTTGCATTGGGAACAATGGGGACCTCAAAGGTATGTGGTCCCAATAACATCTCGATTGAAATTTGGAAGTGTTTGAGCGAGAAAGAAGTAGATTGGCTAACTTTGCTCTTAAGCAAATTAGTTACCTTCGGAAGGATGTCAAATGAGTGGATAAAGAGCATTATCATCCCGATATTTAAAGGGAAGGAGGACATTCAAGATTGTGAGAACTACAAAGGTATCAAGCTAATGTGTCAGACTATGAAGTTGTAAGAGAAGGTTATGGATAGGAGACTTCGAGAGTGTATTGAAATCTCAGAAAATCAATTTGGGTTCATGCCAAGTAGATCGACTACGGAGGTCATCTTTCTATCAAGATTATTAGTAGAAAGATACAAAGATATAAAGAGAGATCTTCGTATGGCTTTTCTCGATTTAAAAAAAGGTTATGATCAAGTTTCAAAAAAGATTCTTTAGTGGATGTTAAGAAAGAAGATGGTACTTAGTGGAATCATTAATATCATAAGGGGCAGGTATGAGGGTTCGACTATACCCTAGTTTTCTTCCCAAGAGGGGAGTCATAACCATTTCTTATGTCAATTGGGCTACACCAAGGATCCGTTTTAAACCCATACCTTTTTGTCCTAGTCATTGACAAAATAATTAAGGATATACAAAAGAGTTTACCTTGGTGCATAATACTGGCAGATGATATTGTGATGAGACTAAACAAAATACGTGCACTTCAGATTTAGCGAAACCCCAAGAGTTGAAGAGGTCAAAGTTACCTTGGACAGAAATGTCCTCGCACCAAATACCCAATTTAAATATTTGAGTTCAATCTTGCATATGGACGAGAAGTATGACACAGATGTCAACCATAAGATCAAAGTGGGCTGACTGAAATGGAGGTAAGCGACAAGAATTTTATGCAATCGTAAAATCTCCCTAAAATTAAAAGAAAATTCTATCACAGCTAAAAGACCAACTATGATTTACGATAGTGAATGTTGAGTAACTAAGAAGAAACATATTGCCACTCTAAGTGTAGTTGAAATGCGGATGTTACGGTGGATGTGTGATCACACATAGGTAGATAGAATCTGCAATGAGTACATTAGAGATAAAGTGAGAGTTGCGAGAATCAAGACTATTGTAAAGGATGGAAGACTCAGTTGGTTTGAAATATATCAAGCAGCACCCTCTTGAGGTGTCTGTCAAACAAGTCAAGACTCTAATGTTACCAACGTAGAAGAGGCGGAGAGGTAAGTACAAGTTAATTTGATGTAAATGTATCCAATATAACTTGGACAAACTAGACATACGAGAAGAGTTAGCAGAAGACTGTGGAGAATAGAAAAGATGAATCCACATAGCCGACCCCAATCATTTGCGACTAAGGTTTTGAGTTTGAGTTTGAGTTGAGTTAATCTTGATAAAGTAGGTGAACAAAAGAGAAAAGAGAGTCAAGAGAACTTTATAATTTTTAAGTATATAACATATATTTATAATTAAAATATGAAACATATGTAATAGTATAATTGAGATAAAATATGGCAATATGTTACATTATCATTAAACGCCACCCACGAATTGTTGATTGACCTATGTTGTTAGGTCGTGGGTGTCAAGGTGTAATGCCCCAAAAAGAAAACTTTTTGGACATATAGAAGGGCCTTAACAACTATGTTGTCAGCTCCATGGAATGCCGGGTCGCGACCCGGGTCGCGACCCGGCCCTGACCCGGTCGGGTTTAGGCCCGACCGGCCCGGTCGCGACCCGGTCGGGGCGACTCCCCCGGCCAGGTCGCGGAGTCGTGGCCGGGTCGCGCGAGTCGCGCGACCCGGTCCGGCAACGGTCACTGACAGCCGGACCGTCGGGCAACGGTCTCAAGACCGTTGCCAACGGTGTTGGGGGCGCAGCCCCATTCGACCCCTCGGGGGCTATTTAAAGCCCCCGGGGCTCTCCTTACTCCCACCCCCCCACTCTCACTCTCGACCTCTCATTTGTGCTCTCATTGCTCTCATTGCTCAAATTTTTTTCTCATTTACTTAATTATTTCATCAAGCATTTCATTAGTTCATTTAGTATATTTATTTAATATTAGTTCCATTGATTAGTGGGTTAAGTAGTTTATTCTTTTTAATACTTATTTGCTTACTTGCATAGTTAGTTAGCTAGAAGATTAGTTAGATATTTAGTTTAGTAGTTACTTAACACATCATTAGTTTGAAGGAATATTAATTACTTACTTAATCATATATTTAGTTAATCATTCAATTTATATAAATAAAAATATACTTACATTAGAAGTCACTAATTAAGGTTATTAGCTATTTAAATAACTAATTACTTACTTAAGTAATTATTTACTTAAAAAATGTCTTCTCCAAGCCAAACAACCCAAACTACCGGCGCGACCCGGAGTGATCCGGCTTGGTTGCATTGCAATTTGATCTCCACGGCGGAGAGAAAAGTGCAATGTAAATATTGCGACAAAGTAATATTCGGTGGTATTTATCGTTTGAAATTTCATCTTGCGGGCGTGAAGGAAATGTTCTTCCTCGCACACGGACTCCGCCGGAGGTCAGAGCTCAATTTCGTAGGCACCTACAAGCGATGGAGCAAACGAAGGGAACTAGCAAAAGACATAAAGAGACCGTCCGAGAAGAATTGCAACAACCGGGGAGACGATCCGTACACATTTACGGAACCGGACAAGAGAGGTCGGATATTTTTGGAGACGAAGAGTACGAAGGTATGGGAGGTGTTACTCATAAACGTTGTTCATTATTCTATTTTAAAAGATAATTAAGTAGCCTTGATACTTAAATGTTTCTTAAAAAGATGAACTCTCACGAGGGATGGAAGCAAGTCGAAGATCATTCGCCGAGGAAGAGTTCTATAGACATACCGGCCGAATGATGGGTCAAGGGTCTGGAAGTGGGGGTGGTCGAGGTAGCGGAAGAGGATCCAACAACCAACCGCAAGATCGGGTTCATGATCTCACACAAGACGATGACCCGGCGGTAGGTCCCGTGGATCCCGTAATCACTGCACCACGACAACGTCAAACAACAATCACGACGGCGATGAAGAACCTCAAATTATGTAAGGATAGGATTGGCCGGGCAACGTCGAGGTGGTTCTTTCACCACGGCATTCCGCAAATGCCGCGAAGGGACCATACTACGAGAACACGATCGACACGATCGCGTACGTCGGAGGGGAGTGCTCGGTCCAAACCCAAAGGAGATATACAATGTATATCTTCCTATGGAGGTGCAAGAAACAAAGAAGTACGTGCGCATTTCGAACGCATCCTAGGAACGAGGTTGCACGTTAATGACCGACGGATGGACCGGTAATTAAATTTTCTTTTACTCTTTCATATTATATGTATTAACATTCTTTTTTGGTATAACTTAGTTAACATCTTATACTTAACAGGTATTACTAGGAAGACAATGATTAATTTTCTAGTGTACAGTCAAGCCGGCACGGTCTTTTGGAAGTCGGTCGACGCATCAGGACAGGTAAAGAATGCGGAGTATCTTTACCAATTGATAGATGGAGTGATAGAAGAAATATGAGAGAGCCGGGTAGTTCAAGTAGTCACAGACAATGCGGCGGCATACAAAGCGGCCGGTCAGATGCTTATGGTCAAAAGACCAAAGTTGTATTGGACACCCTGTTCCGCCCACTCTTTAGATTTAATGTTGGAGGATATATGCAAGGATCCTCAAATAGACAGTGGTAGTTAAGCTCGCCCAGTTTATTTCTTCATTTATTTATAACCACAACTTTGTCCTTGCACTTACGAGGGAACACACCAAGGGGCGAGAGTTGTTACGGCCCGGTGCAACCCGGTTCGCCTCCCACTATATTTCCTTAGAAAGTTTATTGAGTCAAAGGAGAGCTCTAACTCAAATGGTCATTTCACCGGGTTGGGGTAGTTGGATGGCTAGATGTAACCCATCGGATAAGAGAAAGGGGAGAAAAGTAGAAGAGACAATAGAGAGTGGAGATTTTGGAAAGTTGTAAAGAAGACGTTAGACATCGTCCAACCCATAGTGAAGGTACTAAGGATAGTTGACGGAGATAGAAAAGCATACGGGGTATTTATATGATGCGATTGAGAGAGCCAAAGAAGAAATCTCCAAGACCGTGTCCGACTTCGCCAGTGGTGGGATATTATAGATCGTCGGCCGGGAGCGTACATTACATCAACCCATACATGCAAAGTATATTTTCTTAAACATTTACTAATCTTTTTATTAATCAAAGTTGTGTATAACTTGTTTACTAATACTATTTGTTTCGTAGGTTACTTTTTCAACCCAAGATATTGCTATAGTCCACATTTCAAGGCGACGAACGAGCTATTAGATGACGTGAAGAGCGTCACCCGACGGTTGCTTGGTGACGACGACCGGGCTATTATCGCTCGCAACAAGATGTATGATTACGGAATGCGGAGTTTTCACTTTGGAACGAGCGAGTTGAACGAGCCGTGATGATACTAAGTCCGGGTACGTAGAAATGTTTTTCATCACTTAATTAATCAAAGCTTACTTAGATAATAATGTACGACATTCAATTTATGCGGTGATTGGTGGATGGACCGTGGTAAAGTACCAGGGTACGAGGACTTGGCGGACGTAGCCATCGTGGTCCTAAGTCAAACCACATCGGCTTCGGGCCGCGAGCGAAATTGGTCTACATTCAAATTTCGATTCACACAAAGCGAGAGAAATAGGTTGACATCGAGGAGGCTTGAAGACCTCGTGTATTGTCGCTACAACGTGAGGTTAAAGTTGAGGAATTTGGATAGAATGAAGCGAACCGGATGGAACAAAAGAGTTGGATAGCACAGCGGCGAGACGTTCGGTCGACGAGCCGCCAATCAAGAGGAGGATATCGATTTGGATCAAATATTCTACGAGAAGAACTCCTTAGAAGCTTGGGTAAACGACCGAGAAGGGTTGGGAGAACCGGAGTTCAACCCCCAAGACCGACAATGGGCCGAAGGAGTGCTCGACGATGTCCCTTTAGCCGAAGAATTCTAGATCCCTCCCTCACTAAAGAAAGCGCCAGAGGACCGAGAAGGAACTAGCCAAGGTACGCAAAGTAGGCGAAAAGATAAACAAGTTATGACTGATCCTTTTGATATTGCAGATGCTGATACGGTCGAAGACGATCGAGAAGATACGCCGGAGCCGAACATCCGAGTGCAGTACCAGACGTCCGAGGATTCGTCGTCAAAGAGTAGCAACGATGATGGTGCTCGATACGGGGGCACGGACACTTTACAAGTACAAGGGACCTCAGATCCTCCCATATCTCCTACCACGTCGCTACGTTTTACCGGCGAGGAGCAATATACTCACGCGACCCAAGATACCGATCGTGGTAGAAGGCCGCCACAAGGTAGAGGAGGTCATCGTAGCCACGGAGTTGGAGCGAATACCACGATGCCTCCGACTATGTGTATGATTCATCCCAAGGCTCTTGGTTCCCTACATACGATCGAGAGTACCGTGGAATGAATTATGTGGAGTCATCGGATACTTCGATCCAATCGACCTATAGTTATGGTGACTCGTTTGGATCAAGTCTTAGGATAGTTTCCCGAGGGACAGACGAATATGATCGTCATGTGTACATGTATCAAGCTTTGTACTCAACCCAAATGACATGGGGAGAGTACATCAACTACCTACAAAGTGTACAACACATCAAGTTGGAATAAAATTGATGCATTATTCATTTAAATCATGTCATTTAATTTATCCAATTTTTCTGTATTTTTCCAGATTTTTTCGCATTTTTCTTATTTTTTTGAATTTTTCAAAAAAAAATAATTAAAAATGAGGGTCGCGACCCGGTCGGCCTGGGGGTCCCGCGACCCGGTCGCGACCCCCGACCCAACCCTCCTTGGTCAGCTCACTGCATCAGAGAGAGAAGGCTAAAAGAGGACGCTTTGCTAAAAGGAGAGAAGTGCAGGAGGAGGGTTCCAGAAGGGAGGGAGCAAGAATTTGATTAGGCAACAAGAGAGACCTTTTTTTGCATTTTTTATTTTCCTCGCTAGAAAGTGATGACTAACGGACATTAGTTGGAATTTGTATCTAGCAGTAGATAACAAAAAGTTTGGATATAAATATAGCTGACAGGTCAGCATCACAAGTCACAAGATTCACAACTGCATCTTGAAAACCCCAAATGAGAATACAAGTTACAAGCAAGGATTTCTAGGTCGAGGCCAGTCCCAGGATTCCACAGGCAATCTTGGCAGTTCTAAGAAAAGAATATCAAATACGGTTCGGCCTGGATCACTTCTTCCAAAACTAAAAAAGAAAACAGAAAAACAAGATTCTTGGCGATTATGGACCAATCCAGGGGGGTGTTGATCCCCATGGGATTACTGTTCCCAATACAACTCACCTTCCCTCACATCAAAGGTGGGGAAGATGCAGGAGCGGCATCTGCCAACCCTCTACTGCTGCCTGGAATTGCTCCCATGAGGATTGATCCATGGATCGATCCAAACAAGCTGATCCAACTGAGCTTATCCCAATCCCGGCAGAATCAGCTTCTGGATCCGCCCTCAAACCCCTTGATTGGACCATCACCTGACAATCCTGATCAGGTATCGGCTGTTCCTGCAAACCATGATTGGAATCCTGTGCGAGCAGTTTCTTGCAGCTCCTATTATCAAGGATTCCAAAAAAGATAAGATGAATAATATGATGCAGCATTTACACAAGACATTTATAAGTTCTTGTCAGCACTTTTAAAGAATATTTTGAAAAAGTGAAATGACAGAATCTTCTGTCAACAATTCAACATTGTGACTTGGATTCATAGTTTTCAAGTCCACCAAGGTGACGTAATAATGTCTTGTCTCTTAGGCGATAAGGCGAGATATTAGGTGACATCTTTTATAGTAAAATTGAAAATTTAACAAATATATTAGTGACAAATAATACATGAAAAAATAATAATTAGATTTGTCAATATATAAAGCGATAAATAATATACAAGTGCATTGTTAAATGAACTAAATAACATGAATACCTAATTAGAACTACTCAATTAAGTTAATTTTTAATGATTAATTAGTATTAAATACTAGTAAATATCAATAAAATTATTTAATCTTAATTATTATTCCATCAGAATATCGATTTGTAATAAAGTTAACTACTAGAACCAACTATTTTTACTTAATCAAAACAGGTGAGGGGCGCCTTGTCATCTAGGTGACACCTTGAAAACAGTGCTTAGATTATGGACAACTTATATTTTAGGATTGGTACTTCTGCAAGCACCAATTTTATCTTTCAGATCCAGTCATTTTCTCTACAATAAATGAGTTGAAGGCAGTACTGTCATAATTGGAGAGTATCTTGGTTCTTTTCTGACCCTTGGTTCTCGCATGTCAACCTATGATAGTTCCTTGGGTTCTCTTTGGTACCAGTACCTACCATCTCACTCGACAACTTTACTTTGCATTTTTACATTTTTCTTACTCTTCTGAAGAATGTACCTTAACGAGCTCTGTAATTTCTTTCCCCCTTATTTGAGGATTATAGGAGAGCTAGAAGCTGATCGGCAGTAGTTTTAACTATGCACGTAATCGGCAAGGTTCTCTGCCATTGGCCAACTGCACAATGACATTACTGGGAATGTGGTCATAGCTATTATTCCAAAATAAACGTAAAATAAAGCATCAAGCATTAAAATTTTGAAGAAGCCAAAGACCATTGTACTTCTGAGGAGTAAAAAGACAGTGAATAAACAACTAATATAAAAGACTATCAACTATGCTCTATTGCACTTACTTTTGTCGTGATTTCCAGGTGACGCCAAAGCTCCTCATCATGTTTCTTCAAAAGTTGAGACAGCTTCGTAAGTGTAGCACGAATGCCCATGACACTGTTGTCAAGCTGCTGGCAGAAGTTATCCCTGAATTCACTTAAAAGCTCCGAAAAGCAGAAAAAAGTATCAGCTTCTGCAGAGACCTGCATAAAAAACAAAATGGGTTATGGCTAACGAACGTACAGAACACATTAGGCATATGAGAGCTCAAATTAAAAAACACTCATTTGTTTTGTTTTTTTTTCACTGTAGTCAAGATATGAGAGCTCAAATAAAAAAAAAATGCTGCGAAGTTTAACCCTGTTATGAAAAATGTTACATATAAAGTGAATACTTTACACATTGACCAAAGTATCATTCAAAATAAACATAAGCATGATGTATATGTCTGTAATGGCAATAAACGGAGCACCAAAAATGTCCAACTGTTGGGACTGTGGCATACGTACAGAGCAAAAAAAATATTGAAAAAATGTTGACAAAAATGAGTGGTAGCGCTGCTGAACTGCTAAAGGTGGAAGCCAGATATAATGTTGTTAATGATTTGAGAAAGATATGAAGAACGAGCCAAGGAGAGTGATGGGAACAGCTTATATTACAATGGGAAGAGGCATGCACTCAAGTGTGTACCACTTAGGCAGGAAGGCATTTTTAAGACTGAATATGTTATGGACAAGTTCAAGATACAAATATAAGTATTTATATGTCAAAAAAAAAAACTAATACAGCCAACTTATAATACTCACAGCATAATCCACATCGGGATCGGACCTGAACACATAAAATAAAGGTGCCAAAACTTCATTCATCCCTTGAACATATCGTATGCCTGGATTTAGTTTTGCAAAGACAATAAGAATGCGCTTTAAAGCCTCCTAAAAAGATAGAGAGCACTTGATATTAGCTATATGGGAGGAAAACAATCTCAACACTTTAAAGTTACTAAAGGAAAAAAAAATACTCACCCGATTTGACTTTGCAAAAGAAGAATCTGCACCAAAGAAGTGCATATCTGGATGTGTTCTTTTAACATCACGATCAATCTGCTCTATCATCTCCAGATCCTGACAGTATGCATGTTATGTGATTAATTGTTCTCGAAAGGTGGTTAGATGTAAAAATCCAAACATATGTATCTAGAACTCATTTCAGGTGTAAGGAAATACAGAACTAAGGTTTGTAGGATTGGGACCAGCACCTGCAGACCTAACCCAGGGGGTGTGGGAGCCCAATAATGACAGAAGCTTCTGCCAAGATTAGGCTCCTAACTGTCATATCAGATAAATTCCTAATGATCCAACCCCAGTCTGGGGTCAGATCATCACTGTTCGACACTGGAGAGGCAGTGCCACTGCCCTCCCTGCATCTTTCCCATCCCTAATGTAGGGTGAAAAAGATGACCATATCAGGTCCAATATTAAGTAATTGCCCCTCCCTTCCATCGACAAACAATGGCGATTAGACCCCAGATTGACCTCCCCTCTACCCTAGACATGTTCAGGACTTCTTTTTTTTCTCATATTTTGGAAGAACAGATCCTAGGTCAGTTTTGCTTCTGGCAGATCGCAGATCAGCCAAGCCGGACAATTCGACCCAATCCAGATCAGGGGACCTGGTTGATCCAGGAGTCATTCTCAATCCAGAAATCCTTGCAAAAAAACCACAATAATATAGACTACACAATTGAGAAGCAGACAATTTAAAACATTGTTTTGTGAGTGAGGACCTCAAAAATTTCAAACGTTTTTATCATTTATATTTTTGCATGAGGTTACTAATGTACACTGTGTTGAAAAAAAATAGCATCAGGTATGAGTCGTATGCCTCAGGACTGAGGAGGTCTGAATGCCCAATTAAGGCTTGAGGCATAACCATTTTAGGATAATAATGAGGCGTTGAGTTGAGTTCAGAAGAAATTGAATCTGATGGGGACATTTTTTTTGAGACCTTTAAAAGTTTGTCAAGTCCGTAAATATTTCTTTTAAACGGGGTCCTTTTGTAAATATGTCCGGACTCTTCTCCTTATTTAAGGAGAGGTCTGTGCGTACATAGAAAAACAAGCAATAGATCAATTTTTGGAGCCTTCGGGTTGTTCTCCCGCGCAGGGGGGGCTGCGGCCCCATCTTCTTCCTCCACCCCGGCCAATGAGGGCCGCTTCTCTTCTCTCCCACCTCCGGCAGGTGGCCGGCCTCCTCCCTTCCATCCTCCGGTTCCGGCGAGGTGCGCTGATCCTCTCCTCCTCCTCATCCTCTGGCCTCCGTGCCATTCCCCTTCCTTCCCTTCCCCGGTTCTCTCGTTATCGACAGCAGCATCCACTTTCGACGACATCCGGCTCCTCCCTCACACGGCGACAGAACCAGCGGCATCCTCAGACGGCGCAGAGGAGAAGGAGAAGCAGAAGAGGAAGAAGCGGGAGTGACGGAAGGGACCAGATCCGGCGATCCCCGGATCTGTGTTCCCTTCCCCTCTTCCTTTCGGTCTCACTCCATCGCCATCGCCCCTCCATCCGGCAATCCTCCCGTGCGACTCCTTCACGCATCCTCCATCCACCATCTCCGGCTGTTTCCCTCTCCGGTGGTCCCCTCCCATGGCGACGACGGCGTCGCTGCAGCACCTGCTCCGCCGCGGGACGCGTCCGGAAGAAGAAGACGCCGCGGACATCGCCCGCACTCGCGACGCGCTGCCCGCCCACCTCGGCCTCCTTTGTCGCGGCCCGCTGCCTCGCGGGACCGCCGCGATGACGCCACGGCGTCAAGACAATGACGGCGGAGACGATGCCACGCGACCACCCCCACGGGTGCGAGGAAGCGCCATGACCCCCCCCCTTCAGTTCGGCTCGCGCGCGGCCGGCGCCGGTTCGCGGCCCAGACTGGCCGATCGGCTGGTTCAACCGGGTCTAGACCCGGTTCAGTCCGGTTCAGGCCGGTTCAGCACCTGAACCGGCCGGTTCAGGCCGGTTCAGTGCGTTTTGGGCCGGTTTAACCCGGTTCAGACCACCTTGGGCCCGGTTCGGTCTGGTTCGGGCCTGTTTTCGACCAGTTCAGGCCGATTTGGGCCTATTTTGGGTTCGTTAGGTCTGTTTAGGGCGATTAGCGCCGGTTTACTTCGTTTTCGTTCAGTTTAGCCCGGTCTAGCCGGTTCGTCTCGTATCAGAATCTAAACAAGTAAATGAGTATATATGAGATATAAAGTGTGGGCCCTATTTACATTGGTTCGTAAACCTCTCCACTAAGTGCAGAAAAAGGAACAGAGCAAGGTCTTTCCTCTCCCCACCATGTGGAATCAACTTTCTCATTTCATCGGTTCAAAAAAGTTTCTAAGAGTGCAGATTCTTGAGTATGGTTCTATTCATTACTCACTGGAAGTTGTGATGCCATGTCTTCATATTTTGCATTTCTGAACAGTAGCCTAAGTTTTGCTTTGCCGGTCTCAAGTTTATGAAGAAGAAGGGTTGTAGTAGGTGGCATAGAATGCGATCTCCCGAGAATCTCTCGAGATCTCCTGAGAATCTCTTTTCTTCCGTGCGTCCGAGAAACGAGATCGCCGAAACTAGAATATCTATATAGTACTTGTGATACTTGATCTTCTCTGCCTATTATTATCCCCAACTTTTTAGATGATATTGTTAAAAAATTTATTATGGAATCTATTCAAATATTCATCTAAACATTATTGTTTGATAAAATTTCATAACTTAATATTTTAATGACTATATATGTACAATTTACCCAAAATGTTATCAATCTCCTATACATATTGTTCAAGAAGAAATTTTGGTCTGACATAAGATCCTTTATATGTCTCATACTAACAATAGTTCACCATCTTTGTATTACGTTTTTAATTCTCTCACAGTTTATTTTAATATTTAATATAAGTTCTATTGTCCTTTTTAAAGAGATTATATGACATTCTACATTTAAACATGCATATTGATTAGTATTTTCAAGATCTAATCCCTTGAGATTTTTCAAGATCTTTTATCTTCAATCTCCATGAGATAAAATATAGATGTGAGATGGCAATCATTGGGTAAAGTATAAATGAAATCCAAGATCCGATCTCCCGAGATTTTTTTGATCCTGGGTGTAGTGAAAAGTCAGTAAGGGTGGAGTGCTCCCCGCACATGACATGTCACACAAGCATCCAAATGTCATTAAATAAGGGTTTCCACATCAAAGACATGTGGGTAAAGAAGCTAATTTATAGAATAGAACAAGACATAAGTTTTAGGACATATTTAAAGACAAATAGACATTATTATACAAAATAAATCTAAGAAATAAAAGAATGAAAGAATAGTAAGAATAAGTACTTAAAATCATTGAATGCAATCTGCCAATAATCTCTCTCTCCCCTAGGGATGTTCAAGGTTTGGTTCAGTTCACTTTCAGGCCTGATTTTGCTCTAACCAAAACCGAACCAATAGCTGAACCAAACTGATTTGGTAAATGCCCAAATTGTTAATAATCCAATATTGGACTCCCCCCTTAAGATTGGGTCAGCCTATGCCAATCTATATCTGGATCAGCCGATCCCCACCCGGATTAGCTGATCCTGCAAATTATGCCTGGAACCAACCATCCTGCCCATGAGGACCAGGAGGTCACCAGTAAAGGGTGGTGCCATCCCTGCAGAGCGGGTCCGGGGAGTCACCCTGACTGTGGCTTTCCAAGCACTCATCCCCACGACAATCAAGATATAGCACAATTAATAAGATAATGGTCTAGGTTTGGTAATCATCATATCTTCCAATGGAAACCTCTCATTCTCTCGATGCCAGTTTGGTTATCTAAATGGAAGGCCATCCTGCAGATGCAGTAATCCGGATTATCATGAAAAGTAATCTCGGATTCATTCTCGAATAGATGAGAGGACCCATTAAACCCTCTAGGCCCGACGGATTATACTGGTAACCTGAATGGGCCACTTTAACCGCTCTTGGTCAAATGTGTATATTGAAAGAAAGTAGAATGGACCCACTCATTCCTGGTATATCTAAGTCTTTCAATAGCAAATAACTGGTTGATCCCATTCCAGTATATCTCAATCCTTCTGCAAAAGCAAATGACTGTTAAGTCAATTATTTGCCCTATTTACCCCTTATTCTCCAGAAAAGTTGACACCCAATAAAAACAAATGAAATCCAAAAAAAAAAACGTTAGCATTTTTAAACAATTCCCTGAGAATTAGAATGTTTCCCCAGGAAAACAGGAAACGATGTAGCATTAAACTTTTTTTCCAGTGTTGCCTTTGTAACACCATGTTGGTGCAACAGGTCTTCCACCTCCCAGGCTAAATTTTTTTCATGTACTGTTTTCATTCACTGGCTCTACAGTACTTGTCACTTCCAAGAATGACAGAGTTATGCAGCTTAGATTCACAAGTGTAACTTATATAAACCACATTAGATAGACGTTAGTTTTTTTGCTTCTCTTGCAAAGTCTGAAAGATGCAAAAGGCAGCAGCTTACCTGGAAAAACTGATGCCAAACACTGGTCATACTGCAGCTCAAAGGGTGCTCACCATTGGTAACTTCCGACCCATAAAGTAAGCCAGTTCCTCCACCTTTTAGTGCTTCAACTTTGATGCCAGCAGATTCATCCAACCTTCTTGTGATTTCTGACTGACTAGCAAGATTATGCTTTCAGAAAGACAAACATTATGTAGAATGTGCATACAAAAAGCATCACTATCTGAAACATTAATCTTATCTGCAGACAGGTGCCATCTGCACCACCATTAATATACAAACAAAAAGAATAGTTGTTGGGAGTAGAAGTGGTTTCTCTTCCACGGTGAGAAAGTTATACTACATCAAAGGCTGAAATATAAGAGAGAAGACAGTAGACTCAAAATAGAGAAACAACTTACAGGATTCACCAGAAATTCATCCTTGAAAGCCTTGTAATGAGACCGTTTCTTTGCCAACTCCAGTGCCCACATTCCACGATCACTCGGCAAATACCCCAAAAGAAGCTGCAGGATTACATTACACAATAATGTTGCAACTTGGGCCTACAAGAACAAATAAAAGAAAAAACTGTGCATTTCTAACCCTATTTTATGTTTAACTATATTTTTTCTTACATTTCATCATTATATATGAAAAAGGCAATCATCACCATATAGACAGCTCACTCATGTCACAGGAGACATGAACAAAAAAGCCTTTGACATGCAAAATGGCTTTCAATTTAAGTCAACCAGTTCCTAGTTTAGCAACCAAAAGAGTGCATCCTATCAAAGTGCTTAAATGATCGCATTGCATTTGCTGTATCGTGTGTCAACTTTATTGCAAAATGGACTTAATTGCATGTATCCACCATTCAAACTAAGATTAAATTCCGATAGGTGAAGTATCCTGTTAACCCAAAATTTTGTCACTCAATTATAAAAAAAAAAGATGAGTCAATAGGCTATTTTACAGCCTGCTATAAGGCCCTGGAAAGGCCATTTTGTAGTCCATTTTCAGGTCCATCTTGAAGCTAATTTCAAGCTCATTTCCATGACTGTTTCACAGTCTATTTTCGGCCCATGTTCAGCCCTATTTTGGGCAATTTAATGGCATTGCCCTCTATTCAGCATTGCTTAAAAAGGTATCGCCCCAAGGCACCGAGGCTTATGCCTTGTTGACATTCAATTTTTACAAAAAAAAAAATGAGAGATCATTTTTCTAGAAATGTTATTATTTACACTGTATTTTTATTAAGAATTTCTTCTATCCCAATTAAATATTCTAAATAAATTTAAATTCTTCTTGAAAATCCCAGAAAATCATTTTCTTGTCTCTCCCTGAAAATTCCAATATTGAGTCAAAGAAAATATAATGTTTTGTACTCAGTACTATTTTGAGGGTCTTTGAATATTCCTTGTAAATTTTCTTAACTCTTGCACCCAAATATATATATACACAGCATTCTAGCCTTGTCTAGTGTTTTTTTCTAATTGAAAATTTCAATTAATGAGAGGATAAATCCGAGAAAATATGGATCATCCTCATAAAATGCCCAGAAAGCCCTCGTATACCTGTTTGCGTTCAAACAATAGAGGTGGGGCCCACCATTTTGAAAGAATGAAAAGTATGTTTGGATATCCTAAAATAAATAGGTGGTCATCCGTATTTATTCCCTCTCCAATCAACTTTATCCTCAGAAGGATCAAAACTTGCTCCAGCAGCTCCCTGCGCACTGCACATTTGACTGGACCCCACTTTCCCTTGTTTCTTTAAACCGCAATGCCTCTCTCCCATTTTCTCCCCACGACACAACTTCTCTCCTCCACACACTCCGATTCCACAGAGAGAGAGAGAGAGAGAGGAGTTAAGGAGGGCAGCAGTCAGCTCGGGCTACCCAGATCCATCACGGATTCACGACAGCTTCAGCTCTGGGAGGAGAGGAGAAGAAGGCGGCAACCTCAAGCAGAGAAAAAAGAAGGCAGAGCGAGGAGGTGCAAACGAAAAGGGAAGGGGGAGCATAAGTCTTCTTATTTCTCTCTATCTCCATCGTAGCGTCTTCGGCTCTGGCAAGAGAGGAGAAGAGAGCGGTCACCGCGAGCAAAGGCAAGGAAAAGAACAGAGCGGTGAGAGAATCAGAGAAGGAACCGACAAAAGGGGGAAAGTGGTGGCCTTCCTCTTCCTCTCTCTATCTCCATCGTGGCGGATCGACAAGAGAAGAACAGAGGCTGGTTGCGAGCACCAAAAGGGAAGCCCTGGAGTCTCCCGTAAGGGCTCGACCGAGATCAAAAGAAAAAGAAAAGAGTAGGACCACCTCGTGCTCAGAGACCCGAGCGGCTCCTTCAGTGGCTCTTCCCAGCGGCGGCAATCGCTGAGGACAGTAAGAACGACGTAAAAAGGGGGTTTTCTAACGATGAAAATCTGCTCCAATTCCTACCGCCCCTACTAGCGATGTCAACTCCCTTAGCTTTTGTTGTTAAAGTCTTTGCCGCTATTGAAGCCATATGAAGACAAATTCACAGCCGCAGTCCTCTTCTTCCCCCGTTCGACTGTTGTCCCCACGCTGAGGCCGATAAAGACAGGGGAAGGTTGCAAAATAAAACCCCCCTTTGTTGCTTTTTGCTGCCGCCGAAGCTTGAAGAAGCCTCAAATGTATCTGTCGGAGCCTATAGACAAGTCCTCTAGAAGCTGCCAACGCTAGCATATTCCCCCTTCGGCACCCGATACTTCTAATGCTCCTGCCGATGCCTGAAGATGGTCCTCTGAATCCAGCTTGCTTCAGCGCTTGTGAAGGATGAAGTTGAAGAAGTCGGCGAGGGCAAGAAATGCTTCCAATCTCACCGGTGCCGCCTAGTCTTCACGATGTCAATTCCTGTCTGTCAATGTCACCAAGGTTGCCTAGGCCACAATGAAGCTGGATGTCATAGGTTCTTTGTCGAAGTTATTGAGGCCATCAGGGCCAATGAAGCTCGAACAGGACATCAGGGCCAATGAAACATCAAATGAACCACCTGGGCCTAATAAAGAAGAGGTCGTCAGGGTCAACTTGAAGATGTTTGGATGGGCCGTCAGGGCCCAATGAAGACCTGGTCACTACGCCCCTTGCTTGTCAAGGTTACCAATGCCATCCGGGCCAAGGATTCTGGAATCGGAATCGGAATCGGAATCAGAATCAGAATTGGTATACCAATCCGATTCCTTGGAATCAGAATCGGCCAGAATCGAGGCTTTTTTCATTCAAAAAAAATCAAAAAAGTCAAAAAAAATCCTGAAAAATCAGAAATGACCTAGAAGATTTTCTATAAAAGGTTAGCATGCATCTACATGTATTAAAGCACGGAATTGACCAAATAGCATCGGAATCGGCCAGTTACAAAAAGATGAAGTTTTTTTGTTTATTTCTTAGTTCTTACAAATATAACATAACATTACAACAATAAGATGGTAATGATTGTAACATTATAACAAGAGAACATGTTAATTGTTAATAAACATGAGAAGATGTTAACTACATGGTAAGATGCAAAAAGTATAATAAGATGTAACTGTATTACATGAAAACATGAAAGTAAAAATATATATTTTATCACATCTTCACCAATATCCATGATATTGGCTTTCATCCTCTTCCTGCTGCTTTCGAAATGACTCAATTGTGCCTATTCTTCTATTTATTGCGGGACCATATCCATAAGAAAACAATGACTTTGCCATGTCATTAAAATCGTAGGTATCGGACTGTGACACATAGGTAGGCTCAGGTAGAGGAATATACGGCTGCTGAGGATTATAAAATGCTAGATATTCTGGCTCCATATAATGATATTGCGGTGTCTGCTCATCCAAAGTGAAATAGGACTTTGGTCGCTATGAATTAGGTGACTCCGGAGCTACTGTATTTACACCTGGTCCATGCACCTCTCCCCCTCTTGTTGGCTGTGTGGCTGGCATACACTTCTCGTCATCATCAACTAAGAAGTGAGAAGGAGCATGTGTGCTATCATATGGGCTCACAGGTCGTCACCTGATATCTAGCTTCCTTATCTTCACTTCTTCCCCTATGTCTGATGTTTCAAAACCCAAAGTTTTTTTAAACTGTGAAAAACAACCCATTTTTTATGATGTCATTTTTGTTTTAGTCCTCCATGGACTGCGAATGGGTTGGATAACTAGGGATGGGGCTCGAGGCGGCTGTTGTACGGTAGCTGGGACAGAAGATGGCCCTGCCTGAGCTTGAGGAGTACGTGGAACATCCTCAGACACTACACCATCCCACTCTCCTTCTGCCCATGCACGATCATCGGGATCAAACTCAGCTGGATGATCTCTGACTACCCTATCCTCTATCCAAGAAGCTAGAGGAGCCTCCTCCTGAAATATCTAATTTATGTCAACCTCATCAGGTGGTGGTGTCTGTGAACTCTACCTCTGCTCATATCGATCACCTACAAACCATGCAAATCTCTACTCGAAGATCTTTTGTTGTTCTTTTATATTCTTGATGCGCAACCTTATGTTGTAATGACAGAAGACAAAGCTTCTCTAGTATGTCAGAGGTCAACATAATCCTCCTCTTTATATGTATCAGGTTAAATACACTCCAATTTCTTTCACGATGAGAGGAACTAGTGCTTTGACTCAATATCCCGATAGCCACTGCAATCAGAGGATTCCATCCACTCTGAGTGTTGACCTGCACCCACCACTCAGCTGCAAAACAAAGAAGCAAACAATCAGCCCTCTAAAAGCAATTAATAGACTTATAAGTTATAAAAGATGGTAACAAAAACATGTTCCTAAAATTTAAATAAACATACCATAAGTGACTTTATCACAAGAGTATCTCAGATCAGTATCTGAGTATACCCCAACTCTTATCTTATACCGCTGCATCTGAAAATTGATAGGCACAAAATTATCAGTTGATTTAAAAAATTTAGTGACTAAACATGATTAAGATTAATGCAACTTTTCTTATTTCTAAACTTCTATTATATTCTGTTGAGATCGGCACAAACGCTGAATAACTGTAAGTGTACCCCACATCACCTCATTGTCGTTCAACACCTATCCTCCATATTAGATGCGAGGGTTCAAAAAATATCCTACAATCATTTAAGCATTACATTAGGAACAAAGTAAATATTCATTAAGTATAAAATAAATAAGCACAAACATAATTATATTCACTAACTAACCTGCAATGTGTACATCTTGATGTAATATCCTATCTCATTGGTCATCAATAATCTTACACCATTTCTTGTACCCTCTGAAATTTTTCTTTTGTATTTTCAATTATACACGATCCATTGCATCATATAAGGTGCCCATCTGGTTCCTGTCATCTGAGTCCACCAACCTCAAGACAACTACCAGTGGCTCAATGATTGTCAAGTAGCAGACAATCCTCTCCCAAAATCTCTTGTCAATGATTTGCCTCTCAACCTTGACCATAATCTCTAACTAGTTTTCCTTGTTACGTAGGTGGTCCACCATAAAATTATAATACTCCTTGGACTGCATGAACCTAACCAATACATGTTTGTGCCGATGCAAAATCTTCAGTGCAATAAAGTTTGTGGCAGAGCGAGTAGGGCCTGGCCTGATAAGATCATGCCCTCCAGTGTAAGATCTCATGATGCATAGAAGATGAGGGTGTGAAAAAATAAATGATGAAATAGTCTGCACCTGCTTGACAAGTTTGGAAACTGTCTCCTCCCTGCTGATATCCTCTAACATCAGGTCTATGGAGTGCGCCACGCAAGGTACCCAGAAAAGATGCTACCTCTTCTTCAACAATTTCTTTCCTGCTGCCTTGTAGGAGGGTTCATTGTCAATGACAAACTGAACCACATTCTCCTCTCCAATCTTCTCCACTACGGCATCCATCAATGAAAATATGTAGTCAACATTATTTATTTAACCCGAAGCATTAACCGACTTCAAGAATGTTGTGCCTTCTAAAAAATATACCAAGAAATTTATCATGCTCCTCTTGGTGATACCTGTCTACCTGTCACACTGATGTAACCTCAAATTTAAAGATTTGATATCTTTTGTTTTGGAAATTCATTTTCCTTTTGAATTTGGATTTGATTTGATTAGACCTTAGCATTGACTTCTTAGGAAAATAGATGGTATTCCATAAAAGTACTAACTAGGGTCAAAATTATATGTTGAGGTTGTTAGGTTCTTTGAAATTTTGTTTTAACCTCTCCCCGTCGGACGGTGCGAAGATCCAACGTTAATTACATCGAGATTTCTCGAATACCCTTGATTATCGTCATAGCAATCCATTGAAGTAGAAGACATGCATCCACAAAATAAACATTCACACATATAGGAGAAAACAACCCCATGAATTTGATGGAAGGCAAGCACTTAATTTGGTTTTGAATTTGATTTGAATTGAATTGATTAAAATTGATTTTGAGTTAAATTGGTTTGATTAATTTGAATTGTTTTGGATTTAGTTTGAGTTGAATTTCGGCTTGAATTGATTTGAATTTATTTTAATTTGAATTTGATTGATTAAGTTTGACTTGGATTTGATTTGGAAAGTTTGATTTGTGTTTGAGTTGATTTGACTTAGTTTAAATTTAAGTTTCATTTAAATTGGTTGAAATTTGGATTTTAGTGTGTGAGTTTTAATTTGATTTGAATTTGATTTAATTTGAGTTGATTAACTGATTTAAATTTGTTTGGAATGAATTTGTTTGGAATTGATTTACTTGAATTTAATTTGAGAGATTTATTTGGTTGACTTTGATTGATTTTGATTGAATTGAATTTGATTGAAATTGAGTTTGATTTGAGGTTCATTTGGAAATTTGATTTTACATTTGCAGATTCGGTTGAATTGAAGTTGAGTAGGATCTATTTTAATTGATGGGTTGTGCTTGGGAAATTTTAGTTTAAACAGGTTGGGGTCTCACAATTTTCAGTTTTAATTCTGATTTCAGAAGTTTTACATTTTTTATTTGTTATCTTTGTTTGTTGATCCTCTGAGAATCTTTTCAGATTTTCATTCAGATTTTAGATCTTTGAAGTTCGGATTCTTGGAGTTCGGATTCCAGATTTCTTACAGATTCCTGAAATTCAGATTTTTTGAAATGGGCTGACCTTGTGCAGACCACAGATTTCGGATCTTTACGGTTCCAGATTTGATTTAGTTGAATTTGATTGGTTTGAATTTCAGTTAATTCTGCAGATTTTGTATTTCCCGGTCTGTGGGTTTTCAGATTCTCTTTTGAAACTTTTCAGATTTCAAGTTTGTTTATGGATGTTCTTTCAGACCTACAGATTTCAGATTTTTACAAATTGGCTTGGATTCCGAATTTTGGAGTTCAGATTTTGAATGTGTTGCTCAAATCGGAATCTGGTTTCAGATGTAGATTCTGACAGAATTATGTATTGAATTTGATTTAAACGGTTTGATGTTGTTCCCATTTTACAGATTGCAGATTTTTCCTTTAGATATCAGATTTACACATGTTTTCAGATTTTCTTTTTATTATGATGGCTCTGTATGTTACAGCTTCGGATTTCAGTTTTTTATTTATTTATTTTTGTTGTCTTGCCTTCCAAAAATTTCATGTGATTGTCCTCTCCTTGTAGCATCGACATGTGCACCGAACATGAGCTCTTTATTTGTTCTCTCAATATGAGACATGATTACAATTTGTCCAGGAATCTGGTTCCTTGAGTACTTGATGAACTTGACAATTCATGGGTGGCATGTACCCGATCTTTATAGACTTATGGGCATCCCCCACTATTTTGAGATTGAATACACCCGGCTTTTGACAAGCTTATGGGCAATCAACTCACTGATTTGAGATTGAGCACGCCCGGCTTTTGATAAGCTTGTGGGGACTCATCTCATTGTTTGAACCTCATTAGCTCATAATTTGGCATATCGGCATATTGATCATGCACAGCCTTCCTATGGCATAATGGGTAAGTAACTCCCTCTTGGGGTATGGTAAGACATTGGGGTCTTTTTCATAGACCTTTGTATGTCCACCTTAAAGGGTCAAGGGGCGTGCTTAAAGCCGGCCCATTGCTTTCCCTCTTTGTTTTGAATTCTTTTAAGTTAAGCCAAGACCATGAGGCGGGTTTTTAGCCGGCCGGATGCTCGTCTCGGTTTGTTGATTAATTAAGTGAATTGTTATTTAATTTTTGTTTATTGTTTGTTTTATTTCATTTTTGAATTATGGGTCAATAGACGTGCTTAAAGCCGGCCTATTGCTTTCCCATTTATTTTCATTCTTTTAAGTTATGCCGAGACCATGAGGCGGGTTTTTAGCCGGCCGGATGCTCGCCTCGGTTTGTTTAATTAATTAGATGCATTTTTATTTAAATTTTCACTTGATGATGTATTTTAAAAGAGAGAGATCTCCTTTTTTATTATTATTCTGTCCGCAGGCCTCAAGCTAATGGGCCCGGCCCATCTTCTCTTCTTGTGCCCGCTGGCTGGTCCAGCGGGCCTCCCTTTTTTTTTAAGCCCTTTGTTTCTGGTGGGCCCCACATCCAGTTGACTGGGTCAACTCCCCCACTGCAGCGGCTCACGCGCATGCGGCTGCGCACAGGGCGGACCAGCACCTCCTCGCGGGACATGACCCCCTCCGGCGACCCCTTTTTTTTATCTCCATCCTCCTGCGGCCCCACAACATGTCCCCCGTGGACCATAGTTGGGCAAAAAAATAAACAAACCTCCCCTGTTCACCTGCGGCTACGGGAGAGGCCTACGGCGGAGAGGGAGAAGTGCGGTGGCGACGGAAGCCCCGGGCGATGGTTCCGGCGGGCTTGACTACCTCCGGAGGAGATTCCGGCGGGCTTGGCAAGCTCTGGAGGAGAGCTCCGGCGGTGCTGGCTTCTCCCGGAGGGGGCTCCGGCGAGCGTGGCAGGCTGCGGAAAGGTTTCCGGCGACGGCAAGCTCCGGAAGGACTTCCGGCGACGTCGGCAGGTTCTGCTCTTCTTCTCTATCTCTCTTTCTCTCTTCTTTTCTGGCTCTCGGCCTCCCTCGGGGGTGTTCACGCACCTGCGGGACTCTCTTCGCCACTCCTCCGATCACAGTCTCACGGCGGCTCCAATGTCTGGCTCTCTCCTCCTCGTGACAGGCACCGATGGGTTTTATAGGCGCTGGACCTTCCTCCATCTGTTAGGAGACCTGCCGAACAGGGGAAATCCAATCTTGAGATGGACTCGGGGAGGTCCGTAATATATGGGATTTACTTCCGTTCCCTTCTCCGAGCTTTTCTGCCGCATTGGAAGGTCTCCGCAGAGTAGGACTCTGCTCCCCCTCCCTCCGTGGGAGACTTGCCGAACCAGGGTATCCTAGTCCGTGGAGGACTCGGAGAGGATCCACCGTGCACAGGATGGACTTCCCTCCACTTTACGATCTCCTCCTCTCTGTTCCTGTCCGTTGGAAAACCTGCCGAACAAGGAGTCTCGACCTTGAGACGGATTCGGGAGGATCCTGCCGTATCCCACCCTTTTAGGACTCCGATAGCCCCGCTGGATTTCCTGTTTGTTCAAACAGAAAAATTTCTTCTTTTATTTTTTTTTCACCGGGCCCATCTTTGAGCAGGCTCGTGGACTGCGTACTTGGCTTGTTTGAAAGAGTGCCAGGCCCATCTTCAAGCCGGGTGGATGGCAATGACCTGTTTTGGGGGTCTTTGGGATGGGCTGAGTGGTTCACAGAGGGCCTGCTTTAGGACCTCGATATCGACCTGTATTTGAGCTTGCTTATAACCCAATAACATCATTAATGGTTCAATGAAGATTGGATCAAACTTAATCCGATTCTTGATAATTTTTGGTGTCAACACACATATAACTGTGCAACTCCTATCCTTCCATACCAATTTGAACCCGTCAATCCACTATCTTAACTCCTATACCTCCTCTAGCCCACCAACATATATATGTTTGCTAGTCAGGCCTTGCATTCTTGGTCCAACCTCAACAACAACATCAATCATCGTCTGGAAGTAAGGGCTAATGACAGCATGTGTTGGGATGCCTACATTAAAGTAAAATTTTGTATCAGCCATAGATAATGTTAAGTAAATAAAAAATACATACATGACATTTTAATAGTTATACCTACATGTAAAAGCCACTTTACAATTTGTTTCACTGCTCTCTTTGCAGCTATTCCTATTGCCTTCATCTCTTTCATAGCTTGCTTGATATTCATCTAAGTGGTACTCTACTTCTTAAAAAGGTACTCATTCGTCGTCCATCTTGTACTACAGTGACGATGTGGCTTATGTCTCCCTCCCTCACCCTCAGCGTGGTGGGTAGGTCGAGCTGATGCTGATCGGCCAAAAACAAGGACAACTCTGGACCCTCCTGCTCCCCTCCTCTCCTTCTTCATTGTCGCTTAACGCTTAGTTGCATACCTAGCTCTCCGAAGCTCAAAGTATGTGGATAAGTCGTCACTCTCTGGCTCTGATTCGGCTCTTGCCTTGCCCTTGCCTTTCCCTTTATGAGTTGGCACATCTCCCCTTCTCCTCTCAAGGAGCTCATCATACAATTCTTCCCTTTGTTCAATTATGATCGCCCGTTGAGATGATCTACCTGTCAGGTAACCTCTCATCTCTTCACTCATCCCCCTAGGCACATTAACACATTTTTTTACATTACCACCAATTTCGGCAATATGTTGTTTCAACCGAAACACACCCCCGTTCATTTTATTTCCACACCACTTGCATTTAACCCTCTTTTTGGACACATCTACCACGTCTCTGTGATCCCAACCGACATCAGAGAGACGTGCCGGCACTACATCATTGTCGTGGTCAGTCATTGCTTATACCTGCAATATACGTAAAAAATTTACCACGGTTGTTAGACGCGCATACAATTAGTTTAGGAGCTGTTCAGGAGAAGAATAGCCCATTACACGAGGTTTTCGATATGTTAAAACCATTTCAGAGTCGTCAGAAACCCGTAAAAATGAACGTACATGTATTCCAGTGCTAAAATCATACCAATAACACGTTAACATTGAAGAAAGAGCTTGATCGGAACAATTTTGAAAGAGAACAGCCCATTAACCGGGTTGTTTGACATATTTCAAGGGTTTCAAAGTCGTCAGAAACACGAACAAATCAACGTATAGGGATTCCGACAAAGAAATCTTACCAATAAGCTTAAAAATGATGTAAGATTGGCTTGAACAGAGCTGGAACGGGAGTAGGATCAGTGGAATCGCCCTGAATCGTCGAAATCGAAAGGCGTGGATCACTGGAATCGGCCGGAATCGCCGGAATCAGCTGAGAATCGACCGGATCGTTGCTGCCGCCGCCATCGATTCCCGCTGGAATCAAGCTAGATCGCCGGAGAATCGCGTCGGGATCGATCGTGGGAGTTCTAGCATGAAAGGGGGCTGATTCCAGCCCTTGTCCGAAATCAGTTCGAACCGGGTCCAAATCGGGCTCAGTATCAATCCGGCAACAGAACTTAAGCCCTTCCGAATTCCAATCGATTTAGCCGATTTTGACCGATTCCGCCGAAATTCCGAGCGGAATCGGTCCTTCTGCTGAAAATTGGATCGGAATTAACCCGATTCCGAAATCGGCCGATTCTGATCCGATTCCGGCGATTCTGCAATCCATGGTCCGGGCCCATTTTGCCAAGCCTTCCCAAGGCTGCCAAGCCCTCATTGAAGCTCAAACAGCCCTTTAAGGCACACAAAAAAAACAAAATCTTAATTGAATTTTTAACAAAAAAAATCTCTAAGAGGCTAGCTTACCACCATAGGCACCTCATGAGACGGACACTCGAGCATGCTCTCGATGTGTTTAGTTCCAAACGGAGAAATGGGCAAGCTCTCATCTTCTACCGACCTTTTCCCTAACGTAGGGAGTATTAAACTTCATCTACTAAGAGAGGTATATCTCATCAATTCGAAAGAAGATCATGCCAAAATTTTCCCTTGAATTAAAAATGATAGAAATATGCTGAGGAAGGATCATCCTATGTCCATCAATGATTAAGAAACATCCATCAATGGGAAACACGACATTTTATGTCCCCACGTGCAATTTGCATTCGAATTTGTCAATAAATAAAATTTCGAATTTTGCATGTCATTATTGTCATTTGAGCTATGGAAAGCCCCATGGACTTGGAGGAATGTAAAAAAAATAGATAATATAATAATTAAATAAATATGAAAATACTAATAATCTAGTCAAACCAGTCAATATAAAATTTTCCAACTTAAAAATAATTTTCAGATAATTAAAACAATAGCAAAGTAAATTTTATAAATCAAAATAACAACTAATGAGCAAAAATGAGCAAAAATGAGCCAAATCAACTTAATATCTCATAAAATAAACAAGTGAAATTTCAAATAGCAAAAATTCTAGACAAATAAAAGATGCCCAAAATAAATATTAAAGATATAAAAAATCAAATCATTGATAAATTAAAAATTAAAAAATATCTTTCCAAACCAAAAAATCTAACCAACAAATAAATAAATCAAACAAAACCAATAAGTCTCAAAATAACCCAATAAGACATAAACGCTCCTAAAACAGGCTAAAAGGTGTTAAGTTGATAAAATAAATAAAAGACACCACAAACAACGAAAAGCTCAACCATTTTAAAACAAAAAATGTGTCAAACAGAAAACACCAAAAAAGATAATAACAAAAAGGGCAATACAATCTGTGATAAAAATAATAAACAAAATTGAAACCAAACAAAAAAAAAACAACTAAATCCAAAAGGTCCGACAAAAAAAGAACAAATCCAAAACTCAAATACAATGCGCCCACATCTTAAATCAGCAAATTCACAAAGTCCTCATCTGGGAGTACCAAGTTCACCAAGTCCATCTCCTTAAACAATAAAGAGGTCTTAATCAATTCAATTCCAGATTCCATACTTTTGAACCTAAACAAAGTGAGAATGAATTCTAAATATTAAATTAAAAAGCTCTCAAATCTAAAATCTTAAATAAAAAGGTAATGATTCTTAAATCTGAAATTCAATCTCAAAACATGGAACTCAAAATTCCACAAATTCTAAAAAATTCATAAATCCAAAATATCAAATAATGAAAATGTATAGTGCCAAAGTTTGGAATCTGAATTCTGAATTTGGAATTCAGAATTCAGAATTCCTCTAAAAATAATTGAATAAATCCAAATCACACTCGTCCAATTTAAAATCAAATCCAAAATCAATCTAAAATCAAATTGAATTCCCAAAGCAACAAAAAAAATCACAAATCAAAATGTCCAAGTCAATTCAAATAAAAAAATTAATCAAATTCAAAACAGTTCCTTAATAAGAATAAAAAAGAAGTGTGTTAAGTCTTAATGAAAATATGGTAAATTCATATAAAAATGAATCTCAAACAAAATCATAATTTGGCTCAAGCAAAATTCAAATGAAAGACATCAAGTCTTAATTCAAAAATAAAACACATCATGAATCAAACTTTTAAAATAAATTCAAGTCAAATTGATACCAAATCACTCAACCAAAAGACACCAAGTCTTAATCAAGTCAAATCCTAAAAAGCCACAAATATAAAAGTTGAATCCCCAAACTCATCAAATCAAAAATTAAATAAAAAATCTGAGCACCCATTAAATTTCAAAATCCAATTGAAAATTCTCAAACAAAAGAAAAACCAATCTAAAACAAATCTTAACACCAAACCCAAATCAAACAACTTAAATAAATCCAAACCAAATCAAACACTAAGTTTTTACATTCCATTAAGCCTATGGGGATATCCTCCTATGTGTTTTTCTTGTGGATGTATGTCTTCTATTCACGAATTGTTATGGCGGTTAATCAAGAATATTCGAATATTCTCTATGTAATTAATATTGGATCTTCGCATCATCCAATGGGAAGAGATCAAAAAAAAAAATTTCAAAGAACCTAATAACATCAATACATACTTTTATACATATAACCCAAATTAGTTCGTACTCCTATGGAATATCACCTATTTTCATAGTGGTCGGTGCTATGTCAAAGCCAAAAAGAATTTTAATTGAAAAAAATGAGGTTCCACGTCTCAAAGGCAAAGCTTTTCACCTCCTTGGTGAGGCTTATGCTTCATTGGCAAAACATGAGGCTTATGCCATTTTACAGGTGAGGCAGTGAGGTTGTGACAAGAAGTAAGCCTCAATGTCGAAGATATTTTAATAAAAAATGAGAAAGAGAAAGAGAGTTATGAACTGCCTTTGTATGTGATGCAACTTCAATGCTTTAAAATTTATAAAAAATCAAGTTTCTCCTTGTTGGAAAAGAATTTCTTTTTTCTTTGGTTTAGCATTGACAACTATGAAAATATATGATATTTCGCAAGAGTATTAGCTAATTGGGTGGTATGAATATTTAGGAATTTACCGATCTTCTAACCGTTGACATAAAGAATACCCTATCACTTGAATAACTTGATCCACAATTTTTTATTTGTTTGAGGTTGTTAGAATTCTTTGAAATTTTATTTTTTGACCTTTCCTCATTTGACATGAGAAGTACCTATGTTAATTACATTGAAAAATCATTCGAACACCCTTCATTAACTATCATAGCAACTCGTGAAATAAAAAACATACATTTACAAAATAAACAATTATTCGGGAACAATGGCCCCATGAACTTTACGGAATGCAAACTTAGTGTTTTAAATTTAGTTTGATTTGAGTTTTTATGTGAGTTTGTTTGGGAGTTTGATTCATGTTTTGGATTAAAACTTAATGTCTTTTATGTTTGATATTATCTTTGGACTTAATCTAAGTTGATTAAGGTTCATTTAAGGATTTAGCTTGTTTTGAATTGGTCGTTCATTTTTATTACGACTTGATGTCTTTTGGATTAAGGATTTGTTTTGAATTTCATTGATTTTTTTATTATGTTTTGGGTTTGGTTGGAATTGGTTTGGATTTTTATTTGAGATATGTTTTCTTTAGGTTTGTTGTTTTGTTTAAGATTTGATATCTTTTTAATTTCAGGGCTTTGTTTTGAGGTTGGTTCTTTTATGCTCTGGTTTGATGCCTTTTCAATTTAATAGGTTTTGGTTTTTCATCTTACTCAACTTGTTGTCTTCCAGATTTGATGTATTTTAGAAGGGTTTTGATTTAGATTTGAATTTTAATGAACTTTCAGATTTCCTGTAATTTCAAAATGGAGGTTGTGAGTTTCAGACTTCAGCTTTTAGAACTCAGGATTTGACGTCTGTTATGATTTGGACTGCATGGACTTAGGTTTGTTTGTTGGAAGATTTTAATCTCACGTTCAGAGTTTGACATTTTTCATTCAAGTTTCAAGTTTGAGCTTTTTCTTTTTATTCAAAAATCCAATTTTCAGATTCATAATCAATTTGATTTTTTTTATTTGATTTGGGGAATTGATTGTAGGGACCTTGAGATTGGAATTCCCAGATGACCAGCTTTCAGATTTGGAAATTTTAAAGCTCAAGATTTTCAAACTTTCAAATTCAAAGACCCCTTTGATTTGGTGAAGGTTTCGAACTTGAGATTTGAGATTTTAACCTTGCATCTCAGATTTAAAAATTTAAGGTTTTGAGTTTTTTTTTATTTGTTTGATGTTTGAAATTTAAGGATTTGATGTTTCATGTTGGGGATTTTGGTTTTGGACATTTTGTATTTGCAAGTTATAGGGTTTTAAAGTTCGAGTTTAAGTGTCCCATTTGGATTCCAACCAAGGTGCAAACGGTCTCATGTTGGCAGTGCATGTTAGTTATTTTAGCTAAAGCTCATTCTCTCTATCTCATTCTAAAGCTCTCTAAGCTCCCTTGCTCTCTAGTTTAAGTTGTGTTAATTGTTTTTTTAGTATTCATCAAAAAATAGTTAATGTTAATTATTTAATTAGTGATAATTATCTCTTTCGATGTAAATCATTTAATTAATGTTGAAGTCTTATTTTTTAATTGTCTTGTTAATTTCTTCTCGTTAAATCACTTGCTAATCTCATTTTTGAAGTATTCTTTTTTGTTTCTTAAATTTTATTATTCAATATGTCTTCTCCAAACTGTAAGAATCCCAGTTCGAAATTATCAAAAATGTCAGACATCTAGCCATATGAATGAGGTTTAGGATGGGTTTAAGACGGGGGTGGATCTGGATAGAGCTCAAGCGGGTCACCTACACAAATCATTGGGGTGTATAGGACGGTGTCTAAATAGATGGGAGGAGGGGCAGGGGGAACACAACTCCATGTGTATTTCTCACCTTAGCTTCCTCCCTTTTTACTTGCTCTTGGATTGGCGGCAATAGGAACTCTTCCACGACCAGCTCCAGACTCTATTTCAGAGTATCTCACCCCAAACAGATGGCTGGGCCTCTTCTGAAAGCAAAATGACTCCCGACAAAGCCCTCCGATGCTGATGATGACAGGAGCTAAGGCATGGCAGGCTGCTGTTTTGCTCTTCCAGCAGTAGCAATGATTGGGAACTCTGAGAGAGTCATGGAAACAGTAGGCCTCAGACAACAGCAGGAGACTGTGTGGATGACCTTGCAATGCTCCTCCAGCCTTGACGACGGCAGCAACTCCTGAAGCTGGCTTGATGATGGTCCTCTACTCACGGCGGTGGTGATCCAAAGGTCCAGGGGACACCTTCTCTAGCCTCTCTCCTCTCTTCTCTTCCCCTCAGAACCCATAGGCAGTCCCACAGATGCTGGTTATATAGAGTTTAGGGTACCAGGGACACCTCTGAACCCACGGCTGAGAGGTCTATTGTAGTTGGAAAGGAACTTCAAGAGCTTCGATCTCCCCGTAAAGCAACAACAGCTTCTACAGAAGTCTTACAAAGCCATTGAATCCTCCTTGCAAACTCCCGTGGCCCTCTTGAGAAAACTACAGCTCCGGTTTGATGTTGAGACAGGTTTCCCGTCATCAGAGAGAGTCCAAAAGAAATTTTGCTCCTTAAACCGCAACTACGGATGTTTGATGGATGACACAGAGCATAATTGTCCAGGCGGACGCCTAGGTGCCAGGGCACCTTTGCTCGGGCGCCTTTTGGGGAGCCCAAAAATGCGCCCAAGACGCCCGCTAGGTGCCCAAAGTGCCTAGGCAACGCGCTCTAGGTATTTTGACAAAATTAAACAATTTAGAAGATTTTTTTCCCTTGATACCCCCCACAAGGGACACCTATTTAATGATAGTTTGAACATATTAATATATTTCACTATCATTTATACTATCGCACATATAGAAATTTTATAATCATAAATGTGTTATATACTTAAATTTTATAAAAAACTAATTTAACTCTCTTCTCTTTCACACAAACATCATATTTATTTATATACATAGATAAAACACTCATATTCAATTATAACATAAAAATATAATTATATTTATGCATATTTTTATGTATACCGACCCCCGACTCAACCTTCCTTGAATACCGCCTTGATTGTCTAGACGACGCCTAAGCGGCCGCCATGTCGCCTAATCGGAATTGGTACCATTCAACACCTTAGGCATCTTGTCGCCTTGACAACTATGACACATAGACTTTCAATCCTTCACGTGATACTTCATGACAATTTGAGAAGGCCTTCAATGTCGTTTCTTGTATAGATGTGTACCTCCCGCCATTGGAAGGAATGTTGGAAGGAGTGGGCTTCTCATGTGACATTGATGAGAGCCATTGGAAGCATGAAGCAATTCAAATCCTCCTGCAATCCAAATTGCTGGTTTTTAGGACTGTTAAAAAGCCCTTAGGCCACCGTACAATGACCCTTAATCCCCATGATGGCTCTTGATTCTTGGAGCTTGGTTGGCAGAACCTGGAAACTGGCCACAAGCTCCCTGCCTTCCCAGGAGATAGCTCCGACAATCTTAGGAGTGCCCAATGCTATTTTCTAGGAATGTCTAGGACCTTGCTCTATCATCTTGCCTGGCAAGCACCCCAGCAGGTCATCATGATCCTTGCTTGCCCTATAAGATAGCAAGATATGCCTGCATTCTTATCTATTTCAGCGGAGGACCCCTCGGGCTATTGGGACCTCTCAAATATGCTTTAGTTTGGCTACGCTTCTAGGAGATGGCTAAAATAAAAAGAACTAATCATCAATTTTAACAGTTGACATGACCAGAGCTAAGACATGGACTTGTTCTTAAAATTCAAGCCCAATCCACTATATTTTGGGTTGACTCCCATGATGGATCTTAGCCCACGAAGAACAATAAGATCCAACATCATCTTATAAAATTAAGCCCACTTGGCATCATGGTAAAGGGCCATTGGACTGCCATGCATCTATGGTTTATAGAATTTGTTGAATCAGATAGGTCAATGTCGATCTGATTTTGACCTGGAGCACCAATCCAGATGCGACTCCCAACGGAATTGATCTGGATCGGTCATGAATTGGTCGATTCTTTTGAATCGGTGATGAATTAGTTGATTCAATCGATTCTGGCAGCACAACTTTAAGTCCCAGACTATTAACGATATCAGTCCCGATTTAGGCCCAATATCAACCTGATATCACCCTTATACCGATGATATCAGACCAAAATCGGATCTCCCCTTCCTCTTCCACCCAAAGCACCTTGGGCACCAACGATTCCGGCTATTTCGGCAATGATTCCAATGATCTAGCAGCAATTTGGCTCGATTCAATGACGATTCAACTTCAATCCCTCCATATTTCGACGATCTTCAAGTATTTATCTCCCCCCTTAAAGGGTTGTTCACCCTCCACCTCTTCTCCTAATCGAACTGAAACGGTCACCACAGAGTGACTATTTCTAGTTGACTCCGACCGAAAGGGGTTGTTCAGACTCCCCCTTGCTCTGAGTTCCCTATTTAATCGGTGAAGTTGAAAATATTTTTTATGGGTTAAACTCATGATGTTGTAAACCAAAGACTTAAGAAACAATGGCTGAGCAAAAAGGCACAGATGCACCTAACTTCCAGTGATATTGGGTAGGTACACGGCCATATGGTGGATTTTGACAAGAAGATAGTATAATGTAGGTGATGTGGAAAATAAATGAATGGATGAGTATTCCATCTAAAGTAACACATAAGAGATGTGAGTGAAAATGTCAAGAAATGTGACAAGATACTCAAGAAGAGTAATGAAGCCATGCAGGCATACGTTATTGAAAGAGCCTCACAAAAGAGCATTTGTGTTGAACAAAGAGAGATGTTGCATAAGGAGCTTTTGAAAAGAAGAGATGATAGACCTAACCAGAAAAATAAGAGAAAAGGACAAGCTCAAGGGGTTGAGACATCATCCGAGTCTAATAAAGATGAAAGCTTGAGAAGATCAGGAGAGGAGGGGAACAAGAGGCTTGAAGCCAAGGAGCAAGCATATCGTCGATCACACCCACTAAGGATGTGAAAGGTAGACAGGCAAGGTCCATCCATTGGTATGCCTCGACGCGACCCACTAAGGATTTTCACATGTTACTACGACAAAACAGTTCGCAAAGGACAATAAAGCATGTCTTTAAAAGGGTTAAGGTAACCACTTCTACTACAAAACGAGCAATCAAGCATATATGCAAGTGGCTTCTACATGCAAGTAATAAGCTTAAATTAAAAAGTTCATACATATGTATTTTATATATTTCTTTATAGGCCACTAACAATTTTTGTTTTCATCTTAACTTAATCCAGACATTCCAACACATGTGCAACTAGTCTCTACTTCCAAAACATGGTTAATACAATTGGGGAGGCTGGACTAAGATTAAAGATCTTAACTAACTAGTATATCTACGCTGTCAGCCTTGATAACAAATTAGAAGAGCTTAAGACCTATATAAGATGGCTTTAAGTTGGCCTGTAATGAGAGAGGGTGCATAATTATGTAAGATAGGTGGGTGAACTGGCATAACAAAGAGATCCATGATTAACTTTGTTGTGTATTGTTCAGATGACACAACATTTTTAAAGTTTATTGATGTTTCAAGTCATATCAAGAATGTTGATTACATTTTTTTCACTTATGAACGACGTTGCGAAAAAGATTGGAGAGGAGAGCATTGTTCAATACATGACAATAATGAACTCTCCTACAAAACTACAAGGAGAAAATTGATAGACTTAAAAGCCACATCTTTTCTGGGTTCCACGTGCAGCACACTCATTTGACCTCACGTCGGAGGATATAAGCAAGGAGGCATCAATTTATACAATTGTCAACTAGACATAGCTAATCACCACATTTATCTATTCACATCTATGTTTGCTCCACATAATGAGGCATCATACAAAAGGGTACAATTTGATCAGGCTTGGGCCGACTAGATTCGCCACCAACTTCATTACCTTGGAGAGGTGACACCAACACAGGCATGCACTTGTACGGTTCATAACATCTAAACATTATATTTGTTATATGGCTGACCCCCACAACATGATGGATCAATTAGGGATCCTTGCACAGATAGAGCGTTTAATTATGGACAAACATTTTTTGTGAAGAACTATTTACTACTTGTCCATCATTGAGTCACTTGTAAATATGTTGAGATTAATAGACTCATATAAGAGGAACCTAATGGGATACCTCTATGATGTCATGGGCAAAGCAAATATGAAAATCAATGAGAAACATTGGAGAAGCTATAAAAATTAGTAAAAGATAATAGATATCAAATGGGATATGACATTACACCACGATGTGCATGCAATAAGTCATTCTTGTTATCCATAATTTAATTATTACTTAATACATAAATGTATGTCTTCATGTCATACATGAGGAATACAAGATATTTTCTAAACCCCCATAGGCAATATGAATTAGAAGTATACAATGATTAAGAAATCCTAAAAAGTACTTTGTTGGTAATACCACTTTCATGAACTCATTAAGATAGACGTGAAACTGAGTTAGAAATAAGTGAGAAAGTTACCAAGTGTGAAATAGACCTCATTTTATTTTTATGATATACAAACCCTTGTTGTGATAATAACAATATGTTCTATTATTCTTTTTGCTAGTAGAGTGATAACTGTAAGTAAATACAAGAAGTGATTGGAATCCACTTGCTGCAATTATCATTTGAATTTTCAATCAGAGCACAAATTCCTCCTAGTGTGAAAGAAATTAGAGTACTTTTAACCTTATCCATACTAAGAGAAGAAATAAAATAGCATCTAATAGGTTTGAGAAACTTGTATTCTGCCATTACAACATGTGGTTAAAGATAAAGAACATCAAAGACCACCAAAATATTACAAAACAGAGATTCACACAATTTGCAAGCGGTCCATATGAACGAAGAGTTGAGGTAGAAGCACATGAACCACCTGTTGAAGACATTGATGTAGATTACCACCTGCTAAAAATGCTAATAAGCACCAACTTGTTACGTAGGTATAGGAGAAGGCGGACAGAACACCACCAAAATTCGATCATGAGAATCGTGCATAGGCTCAAGGGGAACTTAATGATGTTGATATTAAAGCTGAACATATACAAGAGAAAGTCTCTGCTACTCCACCTCTAGTTCCAGCTTCAGCCCCAGCCCCAGCCCTAGCCCACGCCTCACAAACAACTCCCACCACAATGAAGACAAAGACCATAACAACCACTTTGATGCACTTCTCACAATTAAAAAAAAGTATATCAACGTGGCATGGGCCTTGGGACTTCTTCTTCACAAGCAAAAGAAGCAACAAAAAAAGAAAGTTGGAGATTATGCAAGGACCTATCAATCTAACAGGCGACACCCAGACACCTTTCTCAAATGACGATTAAAAAGAGCTCATTCCCCTTAACCAACAACAAAATATAGAGGGTTCAAGTAGACGTGGAGGTGGCGATGGACATGGTGGAGGATAAAGAGGATCTAGTAGTGTACGCATCAGTGGAGCAAGGGCCAATGATTTGTGACAAAGACAGTATTCCAATAGGAGAAAACAACGCAAGAATCAGGGATTCTTTGATACATATGCAGCAACAAATTATTTAGAACCCTCTCAAGACTTCCACTATTATATTCTAACTACATCTACATCCTCTTAGGACACTACCTATGATTTCTTTCAGATGGCCGATTCATTATTTTCATATGGATACGAGTTAATCATGACAAACAGCTCTTAGTGGAGCATTTAAGAGAATACAGAGAATGAGGATGAAGGTGGAGGCCATCGACGGTAGTAAAAGAAAGGAATATCATTTTATTGTATGTCAATATTTCATTTGTCCCATGTTACATTTGTTTATTGAAATAATCATTACCATTAAAATATATTGATTTGTCTTAAATTCTATTATAATCACATGAAACTAAGTTAAATCAGTGTTTTTCCTTTTTAAAAAAATTAAGGTCCTGTTGGCACCCAAAAATTTCCATATGAAATATAAGCACATGTAAATAGGGAATGAAAATATTTAATTCCCTATGGCCTATCATCGGTATATGAATTAAGAAGGGCCTAAGGTCATATGCCCAAGACCGGCCAAATATAGCATATGAAGAAATGAAGCCCTCTCCACCTGGTGAACATGCTCCCCCCTAAATCAGGACCTAAGGCATGCTGCCGAGAGGAATTTGGAAGAAGGAAGGGCCGGGAATGGCATACAAGATGCCACTAAGCTCCTGTTCAAAGGGGGAAACTAAAGACCCCCCTACGGAATCAGAATTAAGGGAGACCCAATTGGTTACACCACATAGGGTACCTGGCTGCATGTATGGGAAGGCTCGGCATAAGTCAAGTGGTTAACTGCCAAACAGAAAATGAGAGAAGGCAGCCCACGAATCCACTCAAGGGAGCCCAATCCAGCCTAGGGAGAGGCCAAGGCTTCAACTGGATTCATTGGACATATCTCCCACATAGCCAAGAAAAAGGGGAGGGCCGGAAATCATAAGCAGAAATCAAATTGGCTCCTGTTTAAAGGATCCGGTTATGACCACTTAAGTGATAGGCTGTCAATGGAATATTCACAGCTATATCTCCTATCTAGCCAAGAGAGAGGGAAGGCCGGATGTAATCTGCAGAAGCTCAACATATATTTGAAGGACATATGTTATGTTTAGCCAAAGAGAAGGGGGGAAAGAAGGATAATTGATGAAGCCCCAACCGGTAATAGTATATGAAGAAGCTGGATCTTCAATACCTTTGAGAGGTAGACATGCTTACAAATCATATGTACAGAAGTTGACAGACTCCTATTTAACAAAAAGAGAGAGGGGGGGATGGAATAAAGACCCCGGCCAAAGGTGCTATATAGAGGAGCTGCACCCTTGCACATAAATTTGGCCAACCGGCCATACATATGATTGTAAGAAGAAACATGGCATAGGATAGGGAGACATGCTCCCAACAGGAATCTGAAAAAAGAGAAAGGCCGGAGCCAGCCCTCAAAGGCCTAATTGGCTCCTGTTTGAAGGCCTCGGACATGCTCACCTCAACATAGAAGGATGGCATGTTAATAGGAGTACCCAATTCAGTATATTAAAGAGCCGGATCCTCTAACACATCTATATGTGTATATAAACAGGAGGAGGGGGGGAATTGATGACATCCCCGACCAAGGATGGTTCATGAAAGAGCCGGACCTTGCATATAAATCAGGGAAAGGGATATATACATAGAGACATCCCAACATAGCCGGCTACTCATCTATATGCAAGTGCAAGCATAACATGGGGAATTGAGATACTGCCGACAGAAAATGGAAGAGGAAACTAGTATATATATGATGCACCGGTGAAAGAAAAATTACCATACATGGGATTGAAGAGATAAACACATAGGCTTTACTCACCCGGAGGTAACTAAGAGGATGTCCACCTTCACGGATTAATACCAAGAAGAAGAGAGGGCACTCAGGAGCTCCAATCAGCCAGTCCGGTGGCTTCTCTTGGCAATATCCAAGCTGTGGCAAGAATCTGTTGGGGAGAAGGGTGCGACAGAAGAGGACAGAGGGCCTGCTTATTAGGAGCTCGCGGATGAAGGAGTTAGACTCCAACAGGGAGTCTAAACAGAAGGCTAAAGAGGATGATCCGCGGGGGACAAAACAGCTTAGCCAATTCAAAATAAGCTCGGGGGATAAATCAAGGCCATCCGATGGCTAGAATTGGCCAATCAACAAGCTAATGTCCATAGATCTCCCCGGTCCATTGAAGTGACCCTATCGGATCCTTAGTGGGATAATATCCATTGGATCCCCCATAATGGGATATCCGGTAGATGCCCATAAGCAAAGATGATTACCGGATGAATAAATCCTCTCGGATCCTTAATAGGATTAATATCCATTAGGTGATCAAGGGTCTTGATTGATTGGAATAACATATGATCAAGGGCCGAGACTGACCAATTGTCAAGATCATTAGAGCATGGATGCTCCCCGGTCCATTGAGATGGCTAATTGGATCCTTAATAGGATAATATCCATTGGATCCATCTTTAATTGGATATTTGATTGAGATGAATTAATCCCCCTTGCGTAGGCAATAAAGCCTAGCTCCAACTAAGCCCCGGATGGCAAATAATCTGCCATCGACATACCCAAGGATGGAGGGCTTGGATTGGGCTATCAAGAGAGGAGCCGGGACACTCAATCAAAGGCCAGGATCTATACTTAAATGTGAGATGGATCCGCTGCAGATCAAAGAGCAACCGAAGGTCAGGATCATCCAAAGCACAGCCGGGACTTGGTCAAGCCCCACTCTCCCCACGTTTGGGAGAACATGGCCCCACTTCCCCCATGCGCCCACTGCATGTTCACAGCCCATCTACCGGGTGAACAGCACCTGTTCAGTGGCCTATAAATAGGGCCAGCCCCGCACATGGAAAGAGGGGGGAGAGGAAACAGGAAGAGAAGGGGAAGCTCTGCAAAAATCTTGCCAAGGAGGACATCCGCGCAGCTCAAAGAAGGGGAAGTGAGAAAAGAGGCTCTGCAGGAGAATCAAGGGCAGGTCTTGAGGGATTTGAGGTAAGATATCATGTCCATTGCCAAGGCCGTCCCCTCCCTTAGATGATATGACCATCAGGAGCTCAATCCCCTCAATTACTCCCCCATATCAGTAGGTTATCTCCCTGCTTAAACCCACAGTTCCTAGATATATTCTAGGACTCCATAGACCTCCTCCCTTCATCTTCTCGGACATATCTGAGCCTAGTCCCGGGACAGGAGGAAGGCCATGTCCAAATACTCCAGTTGACCCCATATTTAAGCCTATATTGCTCCCCGGATACCTTCTCATATATCTTTATAGACCTGCTGGACAGACTTGCCACCTCTCCCTCATTTCCCTCATAACAGTCCCCCTCCGGCCTGGAAATTATGGAGAAGATATCCCTCAAAGTGCCACTACTTCAATAACAACACAATGAGGCAAGCAAGATAGAGGTTATACCCGGCCTATTTGGAACCCACATGATGGACCAAATATTCCCCGGGTAGCCTTGGACATGGGAAGAAGAGGGCCAACCGGGCCTTGGTGAAGATATGACATCCGACCAAGGGAAGAGGCATATCGCAATGAATTGCCCCCTGATCATAAAATCAGAGGGCCGAGGGCATAATTGGAGCCCCATACAGTCCTTTTGGTCCATCTCCATATGTACTCCCTAGAGGGGAAGGATAGTCTTAACATAATGAGGCTATGATTATATGTATATCCCACCATATGAGGATATGTGATATGCCATATGGCATGATTGATATATGTGAGCAAAGACCACTTTATATCCATATATCTAAGCTCCGGTTGTAAAAAAACATGTACAGCCCAGAGTTCGGATCATAAGGTTGTATCCACATAATAGCCGAAGCCATATTTTCACTTCCTTAGTCCATCTCACATTGGAGAGGAAGCTAACAAGTTGATTGAGGGAGGGGGGGGGGGGGAAGAGATGACTTCGATATGATAACATTAAAATTCAACCCCACCTAATCTACCTGTCCCGAATAGAAATTGGAACAATATGTCCACCTCTTTTCAATTCATTTTCAAAGGGGAGGATGGTCTGCATAAACCTGTACCCCCGAGGGGTACAAAGTGGTCTCAATAGGATAAGGGCATGTTCTACACCATACGGCATAGATGAGGTATGTGTGAGTGATGATCAGATACCATCATGTGCATATATGCATACAATTGGAAGTTAAATCTGAACATAAGAGGGTAAGACATGTACCCAATCTAACAATGAGGGGACTGAGTTTTAACCCTCGGATCTCAGGCTCATGGGCCTGATTTCAGACCTCTAGATGCTGGATCACATCTAGAAATGAATGGAGGAAAAAATGATCTCATATTAGAGACCGACCAGAGCTTGCCATATCTTTGCAGTCCCGACCAGGATATGGAGAGAATCCCATAAGATTCCACTCTAAGTATCCCAGACCTAAGGTCCTAGTTGGAATTCAGAGAGCTATAATGTGCAGAGGTCAATATATAGGGCCTCCGACCCCGGTTCTAACTTGCTTAAACCAAGGGCAACAAAGAGGCTCCTGATTTGGGTCGTATAGAGGGCCAAGAGGGGTGTCTCATAATCCTATACAAGTTTAGTGGCAGAATTATAACCGGATTCAATATCATGTACATGTGGTATGAGCCTGCCATCCTCAAGTTTGTTATTGACCCCCATAATGGGTATTATATCTGACCAAGAGAATTATTTGGACTTCGGAGCCCGATCACGTGATTGAGCTACAAAATTTCAATTCCAGAAATAGGGCCTCCATGTGAGACTTCAGGCCATAGGTCACCTAAATCACTAGAGGACTTTCAATTAGCCTCAGACCCGAACATAGCCAAGTCATTATAGGTCTGATGACACATATTTCAGGCACATATAAGTCAGTCTTTATATAAAATTTCAGACGCACAGTCTAGTTGACCTTGGAACTAAAGTCTGGCATTATCTAGGACATCATAGGCTTTGAAGACCCCCCCCCCTTTTTTTATTAAAAGGGGTTTAAAGGTTCATCCCAGCCCCGGAGGTCTATACTGTAGGGACCTCAGTCTTGATCTTGATTATATAAGATCCTTGGCCCTAAGGTGTAGGGGCAGACATAGAAAAAGTAGTAGATTTTAAGGCCGGATATGATCGGACCATGGAGAAGACTTGTATAAATATCCTCCTGCATATGCAAGGATCTTCTAGGATGAGTTGGGCAATTGGACTTAAGCATATCAAGTGGCCTGTACCTCGGGCTCATATGGGCTTGAATTCTCATGTGGAAAGATTCCAATCCATAGCTTAATATCGGATGGTGACCTGTCCAAGGTCAATGGTTGGATCAATTCTTCTCCCCTTTTCGGAAGCCTCAGTGGTACCATAAGTAACACATATTCAAGGCTCCCGAAAGTCAGCTGCATTCACATTTCGGATGTCAATTAGCACCTAGGACAGATCTTAATATGGGGAGATTCAGGTGATGTATATTTCAGGCTTATATAAGCCTCATTGTACCTAGCAGCTTGACCACTTCAAGACCAGGTCCATAGTTGACCATAAGCTCGAAGTCCAGTGATATTCAGGGACCTGATAGATGGGCTTAGGTTGGTATTCATACCAATCATACAATTGCAATTGAGATCCCTATCCATAAAGATAAGAAGAAAGCTCCCGGACCCACATATGGGCAAGGCCGGACTTAAACCAAGTTTTGGATGCTGAGAGATCCTAGGCTTAAAGGGAAGGAGATCTTGGAACATACCCATGTATGTTCCAGAATCCGTTTAAGACCGAAGGTTAAGGGCATACATGAATTGAGAACTTAAATTCAAAACTCAGGACCTGAATGTCGATTTCTGTTAAATCCGAGGTCAGTTTTATCAAGATTCATAATGAAGCAGTATGATGGACACTCTGATCATTGAAATCTGATACCGACACTCCAGATGAACCTATCCTTGGTTGGGTTTAGGTAGGGTCTAGAGAGGGAGAGATTGATATAAAACTGTTGATCCTAAAACACATAAGATCAACCTAACGAACTTAGCCATGAGTCTGTCTAGGGATCAAGTTTAGGTAAGTCTGATCAGGTCCAACATCCCATCTGAAATGGAGTATGGTCTGGTCACCCTTTCCTAAGCACCTTTTGAAGATTATGAGTGCTTAAACACAGGCTAGAAACCTCCTCACCCAAGAGTTTGGATAATCCAGCCTCATGACATATCAAGTTTTGGGGCCTGTTTTCACGAAAATTCCAGCAGTGAGAGCCACATAATATTTCTTTCATTTGGCAAAGGACCAGACTTGATGGTGCAAGGCATGATATGGTAGACACATGACGTATTCAGGGAACATATATAATGTCAATCTGATGCGGGACGGGACCGGGGGTCCCATGATTTCCAAATAAACCAGCAATATAGTCCAGAAAATAAAATGCCAAACAGAAACTAACAGGAACCAGCAGTCTGATATGAAGCAGCAGGTAACAGACCAGAAATGAACAGTCTTCCAACAGTATAGCAGGCAGTTCAAAGATCAGAAGTGCTAAGAACCCAGCAGACTACTTGCAATTAACAGTATGTTAACATCCAACAGAATATGCAATTTATTATCCGAATAGTATCAACATGAACAGGTGGATGTCTCAATGAAGTTGGCTCAGAAAATTTTCATCACAGCCTAGGAATCAGATGACCATTCTCGACATTATCATTTTAGCCCTCAACAAGTACTAACACCGGCAACTAGTGTGAAGCTACCAAGGTGTTGATGTAACAATGGTCCTCATCATTTTCCATTCAGAAAAAATGTAGGCAGATTCACAATTGTCTGCCAATTACTCTGACTAATTGTTGCCGACAGCTGAACTGAGGTTAAACTGACCACTGTATACTATTTAAATGAAATCAACTGAATTCAGAACCAGGACAACTTCAAAACATCAGCAGTTGAATACCATTTGACTGGAAATGGACCAGTCTCAACATGCAGCGTATGACAGAGAATTAACGTCAACAGTATCTGTTCTCATCAGGACAGCAGTTCAAATAACCGATCAAGGCATTTTTTATTTCCAACACTTGATAGAAAACAGGAACTCATCTCAGACGGAAGCACTGATTCATTCAGTGGATGAAACCAATATCGGAATAGAGAACATCGATGAGCTTATGTTCAGCTGTTGACAACAGAAAGTCGATGGCCTGAAATGCTGGAAATAGTATTTGCAAACTATTCCAGATTCGGAAATCGACCAATATTCTTCAACCAGATTCAAAGAACAAGAAAGTATCTGTTCAACTCAGTTTTATCTACCATGATACAGTGCCGTATATGCAGCATGAGTGGGAGGACATACTCACAGTTGTAGCGCCCTACTTTCCATAAGTGTATTCAAGAGATCAAGGAAGTCTAACCAATATTAAGACATAGATCTCATCGTCATAGGTCACAGACCTCGGATCCAGAAGCTTCCGCGGACGGAGCTCAACAGTTCTTCAATCGACAATAAGCAACATCGCAGGCTCCACGACCCGTAGGTGTTAAGAGAACGGCTACCAATATTGTCTCCCAAAGATCCGCACTAGAATGACCAAAAAGGAAGAACTAGAAGACTGAAATAGGTTCGACTGAACCAGATCCGGATGAAACGCGAGGAAGACAAGCTATCTTCAAGAAAAGGGGGAAAAGATAGGAGAGCGAACTGTTCTCAAGGCACGGAGGTTGAAGAGACCACTGTAGAAACCAGAAGAGTGCTCCTCCGAGATTGAGATTCAAGACAAACCACTAGATCGGAGAAGAATGAATCGATCTCTCCAAAACGCCTCATCATTACTTCAACCGGAAGAAGAAGTTTGAGAGGAAGACGAGTGTGCTAGGATGTTGACCAAGGAAACAGTGCGCAGACCAGCTATCCGCCACAGCCGCCTAAGAATGAGGAAGGAGAACCGGAAGAAGGACCCCGAGCTAGGGTTTCCGCTGGAGGAAGACAGATCCGCCACCGGGAGGAAGAAGAAGATCCGCTGCCGGGAGGAAGACGAAGTTCCGCCACCGGGAGGGAAGTCGCCGGCCAGCCGCCGGAGGAGAATCGCGGGCCAGCCGCTCGCGGAATGAAGACCGGGAGAGAGAGGAGAAACCCTCGCGGGTTAAGTCAGACGCACACAGGGGCAAAACGGGAAAAAAACCAACGGGTTTCATTTTCATTCCATGTCTCTCTCATCATCGTATACATGGCCCCTATTTATAGGGTTAAAACTCAGAAAAGATCCGAAAATGTTAAGAAATTGAAAAAATGCTCAAACAAATCAACTAAAAATCCTAAAATTAGGAAAATACCTAAATGGACCCATTATTGATCTAAAAATCAAAATTACATGAGATTTGAAAATCAATAATTGTTTATGGCATCCCAAGTCAATTAATAACATGAATCGGTTCTTGTGCCCCGATTCGGTTCCCATCACAATCTCCCCGATATACTCATCTCCGGCCGGGTTAAGATAGACCTTAGAGGAAAAGGGAATGATATATCCGATCCATAACATGTCAAGTCCTAGGCCCGGTCTCATGTATATAGAGACTAGGAGCCTTCAGTGGCAAGAGTTATGTGGTAATCTGGACCATAAGCCAGATTCTAGGCCCGGGACATCCTGAAAATATTTTTTAGTATGTCTTGGCTGAGTTAAATGAGGTGAACATATGAGATACTTGGGTCTAGAACTTCTAAGTCCTAGATCTCGGTCATAAACATGAGTAATTCAAATCAGGTTGCATGTATATGCCATTTCATCAAAGTCTAAGATATTAGGATCTAAAATTAGAAGATGTCCAATTACCTAACTCCATGGTTGAGGCATAAAAGAAAATCATGATCCCTTTTTCTAAAAAAAAAAAAAAGCATATCTGTCTTCATCCTTAAGGTGATAGACGTTGATGAGTCCATATGTGGGACTAGATTTCATATATTTATGAATGAAATCAATATAGATTTTGATCTGAATATGCTCGGATCTTGGTTAGCCTTAATAATTCAACTCGTGTCTTAATATAAGACATCGGGTTGAGAGTCTAATCTCTTGCAAAGTACTGAGTTTGACCTTATATGGTCGTTATATTATCAGCTTGCATTCCATTGCTTTTATGGGTCATAATCCCCAGACGATTGATATTTTGTGGATGAATGTTTTCTCTCATATGCAAATCGCTACGACAGTTAATCAAGGGTGTCCGAGAGTCTCGGTGTAATTAACATCGGAAATTCGCAACTTCCGATGGAGAGAGGTCCAAAGACAAACGTTATGAACCCTAACCTCGACATATATTTTATATACATATCACATTTTTTTATGTGATAAAAATTATATACATAATTCTTATGTTCATATATTTTGATATCATAAATTCCTCGAGGTTTCACAGGTCCCTACTTATTTTTGAGGATTTTTAGTGATTTTTTATTTTTACAATGAAAATAAATAAAAATGACTGATTCGGACCAATTCCAAATCAATTTTCTTCCCAATAAATCGGCCAATTCTGACCTATTCGATTCAAATTAAATAGAATCAGTGCCCACCGATTCCGATTACGATCTTTCTATCTTTGTGCTAATCCATTTTAGTTAAATAACTAATGTTCTAGTCATAAAAGGATTAGTAGAGGGCAGCACAAAGGGTAGTAGCTTGGGTTGTCCTTACTCCTTACAGGACAATGGTCGAAGTGGGCCTAAGAGTGGGCAGGAATCATCAGAATGAGTGGGGTTTAAAGACCTTGGAATAATCCTGTAGGCCATGGGCCTGTTGAATTTGACGCAAGAACATAGCTATTTCCATCTCTTTTTGTTTTAACATTCTTTATGAAAAATGTAAGTGTCAACTGTATGCAAAGAGAAAAAGGGTTTCCTCTCCAGCAAGTTATTGTAGCATTTTTTTTCCTTTTTCAAAAAGACATACGTTGACTTTTCTATTTTTTTTTTGAGTCCACAAAATTTATTTCAATGTAATACATTTATATAAAAATATAAAATATATAAAATTTGCATGTATTGCATACATTATTTAGACTTAAATATTTTTAAAATATATATATACTGTTTTTATACTCTAAAGAATTGATCAAACTTTGTTTATTCGTACAATATAAAACTTAACAAAGATTAAACAATTAACAATTGATTATATTTTGTTTCGGTACTAGTCTTTTTCATAGATTGTATAATTATTTATTTAAATATTCATAGATCATATTTTATTTTAAAATTAAGACTTATGCCTTGATATGTTTTGAGTCTTGTGTCTCATGAGACCTAAGCAAAACGTCCCAAAGACTTTACAAACATTGATGTCTAGCCACCTCAAAGGCCAGTTAATGTTTTAATGGTAGGCCGCTTTTACATTTATTTAAGACCAATTCAGAGCCCCGTCAAGGCCCGATTTCAGGCCTTTTTATGGCCCAATTCTAAGCCAATTCTTGCCCATTTAGTGGCCTGTTTTTGGGTCACAGTCGGGCCACTTTCGGATCCATTTAAGCCATGGTTTCAATACCTGCCAGCGCACCCCTCTTTCCTAATTTTCAGGCCCCCGTCAACCAGCAAAACAATCATCCACCGGGTGCGCAATCACCTTGGCAGCACACCCCAACTGCCTTTGAAAACAGGAATGTTTGGCCATTAAAAAATACCTAAAATTCCTCCTCCATAACAAAACTCCACCATGGACGGTCCCAAGCCCGGATGAGAAAGGAGGAGAGTTGCGGTAAGTGACAACCAGCGTAAAAATGAAGTCACATATCATGATATGGATTCAAATGATATAAATGTTGGGGCGTACTCACCAAACGACGCGTTACATCGGAGCCCGAGTGTGACGAAAAATACAGCAACGGTGAGGAAGTTCCCCACATGCGACGCGCCATATAAGCGCCCTATTGTGGTGTTAAATAAGCAAGGGTTCCCACATCAAGAACGAGTGTGGGTAAAGAAGTTAGTCCATAATAAAGAGCAAGATATGAGTTCTAGAATAAACTCAAATGCAAATAGATATTATTATAAAAAGAAATGTAAGAAAGAAAATATTGAAAGAAAGATAAGAATAGGCACTTGGAATATTGGATCTTTTACAGGAAAACTTATGGAACTTGTTGATAGTTTGGAGAGGAGAATGATTAATATTATGTGTAGAAGAAAAAGGTAAAGTAGTAGGAAATACATGATATAAACTATGGTATACAGGAAAAGAGATAAATAAAAATAGGGTAGGCATCATTGTTGATAAAATATTAAAGGATGTAATAGTTTCAATACAAAGAGTAGGAGATAGAATTATTGTGGTAAAAATGATTATAGAAAGAGAAATAATTAATGAAATTAGCGCATATGCTCCACAAATTGGATTAAGTAACGAGATTAAATAAAAAATTTGGGAGGATATGGACGATCTTATGCAGAGTATACCAAATAAAGAAAATATATTTATTAGATGAGATCTCAATGAACATGTTGGAAAAAAATGTCATGAATATAGAAATGTTCATGGAGATTTTGGATATAGAAATTTAAATGAAGAGGAAAGGAATATTTTAGATTTTGCTATGGCTTATGATCTTATCCTCACAAATACTCATTTTATTAAAAGAGAATCTCATCTAATAACATTGAAAAGTGGAAAAAATAAAAGTCAAATTGATTTCATTCTCACTAGAAAATCCAATCGCGCTATTTACAAAGATTGTAAAGTAATTCCGAGTGAAACTTTAGCAAACTAACATAGGTTAGTGATTTTAGATGTTAAGATTAAAACACAAACACATATAAAAGAAACTCTTCTCCTAAAATAAAATGGTGGGAGTTAAAAGGAGTGAAACAACAAATATTTAAGAACGAACTTTTAAAGATAAATAATTGAAAATTAGACATAGACGTTAATACTATATGAATGAATATGACTATAAAAATTATAGAGATAGCTAAAAAAGTACTTGGAGAATCTAAAGAACATGGTCCACCTAAAAAAGAGACTTGGTGGTGGAATGAAGAACTGCAAAAATTATTTTGATACTCTTTTTAATGACAACTTTGCTAAAAACATAGACGACATAGAGAATGTGACAAACTTTAATTTAAATTATATTAAAAAATTTTAATTTTCAAAAGTTAAAGAAACATTGAAAATGATGAAAACAAGTAAAGCATGTGGTCCGGATAATATTCCTATTGAAGTGTGGAAGTGTTTGGAAGATTTAGGAGTGGAATGGTTAACTCGACTTTTTAACAAAATCCTAATATCGAAAAAAATGCCGAATGAATGGAGAAAAAGCATCATTATACCTATTTTTAAGAAAAAATGAGATATACAAGATTGTGCAAATTATAGAGAGATCAAACTCATGAGTCATACTATGAAATTATGAGAAAGAGTTATTGAGCGGCGATTACGAAGCTGTACAAATATTTCAGCTAATCAATTTGGATTTATGCCGGGTCGATTTACAACTGAAGCTATTTTTCTTATTAGAAGTTTAATAGAAAAATATCGAGATATGAAGAAAGATTTACATATGATGTTCATTGATTTAGAAAAGGCATATGATAGAGTACCAAAAGAGGTTCTATGGTGGGTGTTAAGTATATACAAATGATAAAAGACATGTATGAGGATGCAACTACTAGCGTATGCACAATTGGTGAAGAAACAAGGGATTTTCCTATTTCAATTGGCTTACATCAAGGGTCTGCAATAAGTCCTTATCTTTTTGCATTAGTTATAGATGAATTAACGAAGACTATACAAAATGATATACCTTGGTGTATGATATTTGCAAACGATATCGTATTGATAGATGAAACATAAGAAGTGAATAGAAAGTTAGAAATGTGAAGAAATATTTTGTAGACTAAAGGTTTCAAGATAAGTAGAACTAAAACAGAATATATGCATTGTAAATTTAATGAAAACCAAAGAGAAGTAGGTGAGGGCGTCAGTTTAGATCATAGATTGCAGAATCGGCGGAATCGGTCCGATTCCGACCGATTCCAGAATCGGATCGGTGGATCCCGGCGGAAGGACCGATTCCGGGAGGAATTCCGCGGAATCGGTATGAATCGCTTGGAATCGGTCGGAATCGATCCGATTCCAGGCGATTCCTTGTGGAATCGGTCGATCCCTTCGGAAGACCGGGTCAACCGGCCCGATTCGATTCCCGGTTCAATTCTGGACCGGGAATCGAACCGATTCCGGCCCTTTTAGGGCTGGAATCGACCCGCGGGGGTCGATTCTCTCGACCCCGCGGCGGCAGAAGCAAGCGCAGGCGATTCCGGCGCGATTCCGGCGATTCAGTGTCGATCCAGCGCCGATTCCGGCCGATTCTGTCGATCCAGCGTCGATTCCTGCCCGATTCCACCGATTCCGGCGATTCCGGCGGCGATTCTGGCGATTCCGGCGATTCCAAGCTAGGTCTTCAAGGGAATCCACCGATTCAAGCTCGGACCGGCATCGAATCAACCTCTTCTTCGATCTTTGACCGGTTTTTGGTAAGATTTCTTCGCCGAAAGCTTCGTACGTCCATTCTTACGCGTTTCCGACGAGTCCGAGCGTCGTTAAACGTTGTGATTTCCGACCGAATAAGTCCGTCCAAGTTTTGAACTATCCGTTTAAGTCCATTTTGCACGGGAAAAATTCTGGATATCCCATACGTTAATTTACGACCGTTTCCGGCAAATACGTAACCCTTTAAACATACCGAATGATGTGTTACTTGGGTTGTCTGTTTCCCGAACAGCGTCTAAATCAATTTTTATGTTATCTAATCATTTTTAGTGCATTGTTTACAATTTTTGCAGATATAAGTGATGGCCGATCAAGGTGATGCAGCAGCAGCACGTGCTTCCGACGTGGGTTGGGAACACGGGCACATGGTAGACCCAGTCAGGAAGAGGGTACAGTGCAAATGGTGTGGGAAGGAGATGAACGGGGGGGTGTTCCGTCTGAAACAACATATTGCCGGAACAAGTGGGAATGTCAAGAAATGTGACAAGGTGCCCAGGGAGAAGAGTGAGGAGATGAGAGGCTACGCCGACGGTAGATCCTCTCAACGGGCGATTAGGATCGAGCAGAGGGAAGAGTTGCACGACGAGCTACTCCAGAGGAGGAGGGACCGCGATTTGCCTACCTCGAAAGGGAAAGGCAAGGGGAAGGCGCCAGCTGAGCCCGAGCCAGAGAGCGAGGACGAATCCACAGACTCCGTGCTTGGACGTGCTAGAGAGCGAGGACGAGTCCACAGACTCCGAGCATGCACTTGCCTCCTGGATAGAGGAGAGGGAAGCCAGGGATCATGCAGCTGAGTTTGATCCCGATGACCGTGCATGGGCTGAAGGAGAGTTGAATGGTGTTGAAGCCGAGGAGGATGCTCTAGCTCCACCTCCATCTACTTCTCAGGCTCAGGCAGGGCCTTCTTCTGCCCCAGCAGTTATGGAGCGACCACTGCGGCTTTAGCCCCGGCTCGGCTCCGGTCCCCGGCGGCCGCTCCCCAGCCCATTCGCAGTCGAGGGAAAACGAAAACAAAGATGACTGCACGGAAAATGGGAGGATTTGCAAAGTTGAAAAAAACTTTGGGTTCCGGTCCTTCTGGTACTTCAGAGATGGCTGAAGAGGTGAAGAGAAGGAAGCTAGAGGTCAGGCGTCGTGTCGGCCCGGATGACAAAGACGCGAGCTCCTTCTCACTCCTCGGGTGATGATGACGAGGAGAGCATACCGGCGACGCGGCCATCGGCGGCGGTGAGTCTCTGGTCGCGGCTTCCAAAGCCGTATTACACGCCGGATGAGCGTACACCGCATTCTTATATTATGGAGCCACAGTATCCAGCATTTGGCCAGGCTAACCAGCAGTGGATTGCACCACTAGCTCCACCATCCTATGCTTACGTCCCGGTCGTCCCGCAATCCGATCCATACGACCTTGATGGCATGGCATTGGCATTATTTTCATATGGATATGGTCCCGGACAGTATACAAGACTGAGCACGAGGGAGGACCATCACGAGCAGCAGGGAGAGAAGGAAGACCCATATCTATATCCTGGATATTGGTAGTAGATTGATATGATGTAATTTTTTTTTATGATGTATCAACTCTTTGATTTTTGAATCAATGGAATTGGAATATGTACTTAACTTCAAATCTTCAATTGGAGTTCATTAGTATTTATTCGATGTGGTCCTGTGGATGAATGCATTGGTTATTTTAAAAAAAATTCTAACTCATTTCCTATTTTTTTAGAATTTTTTCTGCATTTTTTGAATTTTTTTGACGGAAAAAAAAATCAAAAAAAAAATTGATTCCGGACCGATCCGGAATCGATTCCCTTCCCACCGGCCGATTCCTGGAATCGGAATCGATTCCGATTCCGATTCCGATTCCGGAATCCTTAGTTTAGATGGGATAATATTGTCTCAAAAAATTCAATTCAAGTATCTTGGATCAATTATTCAAAAAGATGGAGAATGTGATGAAGACGTTAATCATAGGATTAAAACAGGTTGGATGAAGTGAAGATTGGCTTCAGGGGTTCTATGTGATCGTAAAATTCCATTAAAGTTAATAATAAAATTTTATCGTACAAGTATAAGACCCGCAATGTTGTATGGTAGTGAATGTTAAATAATAAAAGAAAAACATACATCTAAAATAAGTGTTGTCGAAATGAGAATGTTAAGATGGATGAGTGGTCACACTATATTAGATAAAACAAAGAACGAATATATTAGAGAAAATGTAAGCGTAACGAGAATTGTAGACAAATTGAAAGCAGGGAGATTGAGATGGTTTGGACATATTAAATGTAGACCTAATGAGGCTCTAGTTAGAAAGATAGAAAATATTAAAATAACATAAACAAAAAAGGAACATGGTAGACCTAAGTTAATTTGGAGGAGGGTAATTCAATATAATTTTGATAGTTTAAATATCTCTGAAGAAATAAAACAAAATCGACATGAGTGGAGAGAGAATCCATATGGCTGACCCCAAGTAATTTGGGATAAAAGCCTTAGTTGGGTTGAGTTGAGTTGAGTCCTCCTCCATGACAGCTCCAGCACACCTGCCATTCAGTATCTTCCATGTCTATCCAATAGAAGAAAAAAAAAAGTTAAGAAAGAATCTAGAAAAAATAGGATAGAATTACACCTAACTTTATATCCACAAATCAAGGGAGAATATGGCTGAAAGTCACATTTTTTTAAACAATGGGCTCCAGGCAATGAAATCCCATCAAAAAAAACAAAACTTCTGAAAATTCCATATTTTCATTAATTGGGAATTTCATCTACAAAAATCTATTGAAAATGCTTTGAAAATCAGAAAATTAAATGTTATGGGCTAGAATACCAGAAATTAAAAACTTCAATCATAAAAAATTATTTTCATAAATATAAAATTAATTTTATGATAAATTAGTAAAATTAATAATCTTAATTTAAATAGTACTCTCCCAAAATTCAAATTTCAGCCATAAATGCTTCAAATTTTAACTTAAAATTATAAATTATATTGAATATATTACATCGGATAAATTATATTACATTATTTATCCCTCCAATACAATTTAAAATACAACTTCTCTACTTTGAGTCTATTTTTCTCTCATAAATTACCTAAAAATCAAAAAAAATCCAAATAAAAATACCCTGAAAATTTTATGAAAATCAGGAGTAAACATGAGGATTGTGAATGTCTTCCTCCACTCATGGAAACCCCCCTGTAAACCAGGGAATTCAGCGCACAAGCCGGTTGGCCTTCTTCTCTATAGGCCATCGACCAAGAAGGAAAGAGGGTGAAAAAGAGGGAGTAGATGCTGCTGCGTTGAGGGCTCATTTCCAGGGACTGATTTCAAAGCTTTTGGAGTAGTAACTCAAAGCTGCACTGCACAAGGTTGGGATCTGAAGCCCAAGGCCAAGGGGATTTCAAGGCTACATCAAAGCTGGGACCTTAGAGAAGCAATTTTAGAAGTTGAAAGCTGTGCAGAGGACTAAAGGATGAAGATTCTAAGACGGCTTCCAAGTTGCACATGGGCTGAGAAGCCTGGATTCCAAGAGCTTCCCAAAGCTGCATACAGAGTGCTGATTTTTCAGCCTGTTTGAAAGGGCAATCAAGGCTAAACAGGGCTGGATCCAAGCCTTTTAGGCGCTATGCAGGACATAAAAACAAGCTCTTTTAGAAAGACAGATCAAAGCTACACAAAGGCTCACCAAAGATTGAATTTTGAAGGGCATTCCAAGTGAAGAAAAGCCACTAAAAGCAAGTGCCGCACCACTTGTTTCTTGATTTATTAAATAAAAAATCTAAGAAAATAGGAGTGCTGGTGCGGCAGCCTTTTGTCCCATTTATCTCTGCTCGGCATGGCCCAAACAGGCCTAGGAAAATGGCCTTGAGATCTACCCTTACATGGGCTGAAAATGGATGTCCAAACAGCCTTGGGAATGAGCTGTAATAGGCCCCAAAATGGGCCTCAGCCAGGCCCCAGCCATGCTTTGAACAGGCCCAAAACAAGCCTCTAACAGCCTCCAGCAGTGCCCTCAACCAGGTCATTACAAGGCCAAATGAGCCTCAGGTAGACTTCCCAATGGGCCTGGAACAGAGTATTAAATAGGCCACATAACAGGCCATAAAGCAGGGCTTGGGAAGGGCCCACAACATGCTCCAAAATGAGCCACACAGCATGCCATAAATAGGCCACAAGCAGGCCCTGGATAGAGCCTCAAATAGGCCACAGGACAAGTCATAAAGATAGTCTTAAATGGGCCTTTAAACGGGCTCATAACAACTAAATGAAAAAAGAAACCTTGCAAAAAATGTCACAAGGAGGAACTCTTGTGCAACAAATGTAAGAAGGAACCCTTGCGAATTTAAATAGTTATAAGAGGTCTAACCTATAAAGAACCCACAGAGAGTACAGGACTTGGGATAGGAAAATGAATAAGTAGGGGGATAGCAGATAGCCTTGATGAATGCCTCTAGAAGCCTTAGCAAAACTCGGCTTCTCCGTTAATGAGGATCAAGAAGGTAGTATACTAAAGAAAGTAATTCATCCACTCAATTCATTTATCATCAAAATTTAAATGTTTAAGAATAGTTAGGAGGGCATTCCAATTCACGATGTCATAGGCTTTCTCAAAGTCTACTTTTACCACCACTCCTTTTTTATTTTTCCTCTTGATTTAGTGGATTACTTTGTAGGCTGTCATGAAAGAGTCAAAGATCAATCTGCTTTTAAGGAAAGCCAATTAAAAGTTGTCTACTATTTTTTTATCACTTTTTACAATCTGTTTGCCAAAGATTTGATGACAATCTTGTAGATGGTATAGAACAAACTGATCAAAGTGAAATCAGCCTGAGTTTAAGCTGTTCTCTTACTTGCTGGAAAACCATTCAGCCCAGGAGATTTGTCCCTCCCCAAATGCTTGATCGTCTCTTCGATTTCCTTCTTTTTAAACGGAGAGGAAAGCATTTAATTGTCTTCATCCGATAGGGCATCATTTACAAGATTGCCAATAGAGGATCTCCAAAGAGTGTTTTCTATGAAGAAATTAGAGAAATAGTCTTCAAAAGCCATTGTAATCCTCTCTTCAGAATTGAAAGTGAGTACGTTGCAGTTTATATGATTTAGGAAATGTAGATTTTCTTGTTCCTTTGGGTTCCATGGGCGTTGAAAATTTAGTAGTCCGATCCCCCACTTACAGCCATTTCTATTTGGCCCTTTGTTTTCATTTCCTCATTTTCAAGTCCAACCATTTGTTACATTCATTTCTTAGAGTTTGTCTCCGCAACCAAGCCTCATCACTAACTCCAGCTCATCCATATTACATTAAATACCATCCAGTTCTCTAATAATGCATTGAGTCTCTCTTTATTTGTTTAGTTCCTATTGCCAATTCCTTAAGAGCACCTTTAGTTTCCTCAATTTGTTCTTGAGATTCAGGACCAGGTTCTAATTATTACCCATTCTGATTCATCATTTTTCCACCATGGATTTAAACCCTTCCGTCAGGAACCAAAAATTTTCGAATCTGAATGGTATTCTAGTTTGGTTTTTCAAGACTAGCTAAGAGGGCTATTGGTTGGTGATCAACGACTGTAGCCGTGAAGTACACTAATGTGGCTGCAGGGAAATATAAAAGCCACCTGGCATTGCAGAAAAAACAATCAAGCTTAAAGCACCCCCACCTGTTAGTCTAAGTGAAGTTACCATTTGAAGTGTTTACTTCCAAGAGCTCGTGCTCAGAGATCCATCCAAGTGAGACATCTCCTTAGACCATCCATTGAGACAGGTTCTATCTCCAAGGAATCTCACCATGTTGAAGTCCCCCAGGATGACAGTAGGGATAGAATGATTCCCCATGAGATCTGAGATTTCCTAAAGGAAGACCTCTCTGTCATAGTTGCAACCATAAACTGAGATAAGTAACAAGTGCTCCTTGCAGCCTTTAAAACAAAAGGTGATACCAATGATCATGTGTTTAATCAAAGTGTTGGATATCTCAATTGAGCTGCTTTCCAAGCATGGCTAAGACCACCTGACTTGCCCAAGGCTGGAGAGAAGATCAGGTTATCAAAATAGTTTTTAATGAAGACTGAATTCTAGTTATGAAATCCTCCTGGGCTTTTGATTCTTGTACAAAGGACAGCTAAACTGTTATCTTTGGTCATTCTATGGATCTCAGTTATCTTCTTGTCCCCTCCCAAACCCCTGGCATTCCAAGTAAGGATCATTTCAAAACTGGTTTTTTCCCATCCCCCTTACTCCTTAGTCTAACACCATCCTCAAAGACTTCATTAGTGAGGAGAATTTTAACTTCATGTTTGTCGATTTTTCTCTCTTTTCACCCCCAAAGATGAGGTGACCTCAACTATCTTGCACTGGAACATATCCTGAAAAGTGACACATGACTCCGTTTATGGACACCTCATTATCTTCCAATTCCACATCCATCTGTAGACATGTTCTTGATAGCCTGTAAACTCCAAGGGTCAAGTGGAAAGTTCGAAGGAGCTTCAATGGCAAGAGGACAGGGGAGGATAAAAACAGTAAGATGCAAAGAGAAAGGTTGAGCAAGAAGGGGGTGTAAACTAGAAGGAGACTCGCCCAATACAACAAGAGGGGAAGTGGGGGAGATGAGGATGGAGAAACACAGGACTAAGGCAGGGACGGTAGTGGACCCTTGAGAGTCCAAGATTGAGGGAAAGATAGAAAAGTCCTAGAGCGAGTGAGCCAGCAAAACTAGCCTAAGGTGGCGTTTGATAATTCTGAGATCTAACATATGTAATATGAAATTCAACTCTTATATTTGAATATGTTGTATAGATATCTGAAAACTTAATGATTACGAGTGTTTGATAAACTAACATCTAAATCGGAAATCTAAATAGATTAAGATAATTAATAATTTATAAACTAACATTTGAATTTAAAAATTAAATATGTTAACATAATTTGGTAATCACAAAGTATCTATAAAAATACATTTTTAAAATAATAAGTAAACTACAAATTGATAATTTTTATTTTTAAGTATTCATACCACTTTTCACTAAAACAAAACTATTATTTAGTTTAAAATGACTTGTAATCTTGTTAACTAAATTTATATGCTTAACATGTTTATTAGAAAGATAATTACATTAATTTTTCATTAGCTTTATCATTAGAATTAATTTTTTTCTTTCATTTACCATTCATTCATTAAGAACTACCTTTTATTTTCTCCCAATAATTGGTTTCCATCGCCTTTTTCAAAATAAAGTTTTTATATGGCAATGACAAGTCCCATGTGAACCAAAGTCACTTAAGTGGGTGTATAGCATTTAGCAAGTCAGACGTAACTATTCTAATTATCCATCTTCAGGTCTTAACCCCAAAATTGTATCAAACGCTCTAAATTTAACAATGGCTAACCGAATCAAACATAAGAACTGGTTAAGAACAATCAAACGAGGCCTAAGACTATGGCAAGGAACTCAAGAGGGCCGGTTCATGGATAGTAAATGAACAGAAAGTGAAAGGGACCGGAGGGGGCACCACAAACTCAATGGTTTGAAAAGGGGCACAGGATCCCACGTATAAGAAAAACAAGGTGGGAGGACCACTCGGAGATGGGGAGGTGGGTGGGGCAGATAGGGGGGTTGTGTCCGAAGGGTACAGGATCCTTTGAACACAATAAAGCCATACATGGGATGGAGTAAATGATTGCATGATTTCCTTGGGTTATGAACCCATCGATCATCTCCTCTCAAGGTGATGATTGCTTCGCAGCAAATGTCAAGGAGCCTTCTTGGTGGTCTCCTACTGAAGAAGACAGAGCCAAAGGAAGCACCATAGCTGGTGGCAGGACGATGGAGACTAGAGCCCAAAAACATATACCTTCCGCCCTCGCTTTGATCTTGATTGGCACCTTCCACCCTCGCTTTGATCTTGATTGGCAAAGATACCTCCTTTTGGAGCTCGATAAGCACCTGGACCCTTCCGACAACAAATTATTCAGCTGCTCCCCACTAGATGTTGATAAGTGACCCAATCATTTAATCAATTTTCTGATGGTCTCCTCACTCCGCCAGTGGAAAAGGAGATGCTCAATGAAGCCTTGGACTAGTTCAAGGGCAAGGATGCTCTAAACTCTATATACCATTTGTCAAAGAAGATCGGAATGCCATCGTTCGTCTTGAAGGTCTTCCCTAGCACCTAGGCTTTTCATGCCCGGAAGGTCTTGTTCTATTGCACCGTCAGTCGCTTTTAGCATCCTCCATTATCTGCTCTCCAGCCAGAGTCTTTGAAGCATGTTGAAGGCTTCTTTAACTGCCTCTCCACAAGGAAGGGGTTGGGTGAGGGGGGGATGCATGCAGTGTGTGTAGTGTGTGTGTGTGTGTGTGTGTGTGTGTGTGTGTGTGAGAGAGAGAGAGAGAGAGAGCCCACATGCGAGGAGGGGGGGCAGTGACCACACACATCCAAGGTTAGACAAGGGCCATTGATACTTGGGGATAGGTGGCAACAGGGGCGGGGTGGGAGCTTCTCTCACCTCGCCGAGCCATATTCCAGCTACGTTTCTTATACAAGAATCAGTGTTTTCACATTAATCTTTTTTATGATGGTTGAAAAGACCAAATTTTCTATTAAGGCAGTAAAAAATTTACACTATAAGAAAAGACACAAAAATAAGAAAGGAAATGGAGGTAGGGACCTCAACAACCAGGATGGTAGATGATAGGGGATAGAACAATAAGATAGATCTGAAAATCAAGAAATAATCTCTGAACTTATCCACCTCCAAAGCAGTCCCAAAGTATGCCAACCACCAATCTTTGACAAAGTAAGACATGAAATGTAAGATCAAGTATGGATTATCAAAACATTCATTAAAGATACGTCCCTTCCTTATGCACCAGATGGACCACAACATAGTCGGAAGAGTAAACTTCCACAACATAGTGTCAGAAGGCCAAGGGTTCAAGCTTGTCCATTGTTGCATGAGGGAGACAGTATCAAATTCGCACAACGGAGCACACCGCCACGACCAGCCCAGACTGCTCCTCGCTGCAAGCATCCACCCCCCCAGCAAACCACCACAACCAGCCAGACTCTCCCCCCAACCCCCATTTTCCTTATAGGGTGATCAGTCTTGTGCATTTTGGCTCTCTTTTATTTTGCTTTCACTTGTCACCTTCTTGGTGGATCATGTTCTATATTTATCCCTTCATCGTTTCTCTTTTTTTCTTGCATTAATCAAACGTGAACTTTCTTCAGTTCAATGTTAAAAAAAAAGCTATGGGAAAGAGAAAATTGATGATTGATCTATTTATAGTGATATGTTTAGCTGTAGGAACAAACATGCCTATCATTAGCCAGAACCAAGAAGCACAGTCAAATGTCCCCTCGTAAAATAGGATTTCACCACTAATAGTTGATTTTCTGTGAGTATGAAGGTCAGAAGTCAAATGCCTTTGGAAATAGTAGCTTCGTCCTTTATATGCAATAATAGCAGTCGGTGTCGCGGCTTTCTCATTCTCACAAAGAAAGCCTAAAACTAGAAGTTAATACCTTCCATATTATGGAACGAACGCCGGCACCATCGGGAATGCCTTGTATCGCCAACCTCCGAAGTTCCGTGAGATTGATAACCTTGTGTGCGAGATGCTGGGAAGAAGAGCCTTTAATTAGGCAGAAAAAAGAAAATGCCAAACGATAATAGTACTAAAAACCAACGATAACAAGAGGGGAAGCAAATAGTGGGAAGAGGGAATCCAACACTCACGTCGGCCAGTAGCTGCGACTGACGCGAGACCTCCTCCGCGGAGAATGGCGAGGGGCTAGGGTCGCAGCTGGTCTGCTCGGTCGGCACCTCGGCGGAAAGAATTGGACGGTCGGCAGGGACGACCCTGGCCTGCGAGGGCCGGGTGGGAGGACGAGGCAGTGGGCTAGCTGGTTCCTCGAGTTCGGGCCAGACGGCGTAGGTAGTGATTCGTGTGCCGTCCGCTGCGGCGGTAGAGGAGGGGCCGGAGGACCAAAGAGGATTGTTCAGCCACTCCGGAACTCCCTTCTTGCCCATCCCCGCCAACCCGTAAATGAAGTTCTCAGGGATGTCGTGTCGCCCTCGACATGGATGCCCCACACACCCCTACGTCTTCTGTTCGACGGAGGATTTTCACGAGAACACCCCCGCGGCTTCAACGGGGAGAGGGAATCGACTTCGAAGCTTCTCCCTTCCCCTCCCCGGCGGCCGGGGGGTTTTCCACCGCCGGGCTGCCAACGGACGGACGGCGCGTCGGTGGCACCTTGGGGACGTGTGGAGAGATCGAAGAGAAACACTTGGCGGAGGCATTCCCCGAGGGCGCGGAGGTGACTGCGTTTATTTAGGGTGCATTTCTTTAAATGTTGCTAGAAAAACAACGATTATAACCCGTGATTTGCTTGCTTTAAGATCATAAATAACATATAAATTTTAAAATAAAAATATTAATAATCAATATATTGATTACTAAAATGTTTATTAATGTTTATAAATAACATATAACTTAAAAAGTGGGGGCCACTAGGATCCAAGAAAAAAAAGAACTCTACACAATTATATTTCGTCATCATTATCAAACACCTCTTAACAAGTTTGGTCACAAATATATATATTTTTGTATCCACGAGATATTTAATCAAGCAACTAACAATCACACTAGCTATCTTTCCCAAAATGATCGTCGGTTCATCCTCTTAAAACAAGTTAAGTCATCCCCATGAATCTCTCTGCAAGTTGCAACTTTGTTTGTGCTTGTATTGACTGTATCTGTTCTACCACTTCACAGGTGGTGGTCTTCAAAGTATTCTAGGTTATTTTCTGCCATTGCCAAGAAAGCCTGTCTCCACTGCAAGGCATACAGGCTGCCAGACAGCAAAATACATGTTTGCTCGGAAGTTGCACACAATCAGTACAGAAAAACAGAAACAAACGTCCGCAAAAAAAAAAAAAAAACATGCCATGATTATTGTACAAGAAAATTGTTCACAATTGCAACTGATGTTCAATATAAGCTGATCGTTGCAGCTCCCGAATAAGACTCATCATAATCAAAACTACAATCAGTCTCCTCCAAACTCCATATTTATGGCCCATGAGAAAATGTCAGTGCAAGAGTACCGAGTCTAACAAACCCAACTAGCGGTGTGCAGAAAACGGTTGGACCTCGGAACCAAACCGACCAATTCGGTAGGGGTATGAACCAACAGTTTGATTCAATCAATTTGGAGAACTTCCTAATCAAACCAAATTAAATCAAACCAATAAAAATAAAATAATTACCATATTTTAATAAAAATGGCATTTGTACGGGCAAATATAATAATTTGTTTTTTAGTTATTGTTCGTGACTAAATTGGGTGTACATAAATCATTAATTATTTTTAACTATTCAATTGATTTTTGGTCTCAAACAAAACCAATAACCCAATTGATCAATTTAGTTTGATTTGAACCACTAGTCCACTAGTTTGCTTCAATCAGTTTTGGGATCTTCCAACCAAATCAAATCAAATTAATTAAAGCAATTAAGTTAAAATATAATAAAATAAACACTATGTTGTTACTAAAATGATATTTATATAGTTATTATGATAAAATAATGTTTTATATTAATTACTTATGTAATATATATATAACATTAAATTATTTTCAATATTAAATTGATTATTAGTTTCAAATAAAACCAAACTATATTGAACCAATTAAGTCTATCTAGAGCATGGTTTGATTTGGTTCAATTTTGGAGAAAACAAGGGTCCAAAGATGACCAAATGGAACCATTCACACCTCTAGACTCAACAAGTCTAATGTCAGTTTGGGGATCTTCCAACCAAATCAAATCAAATTTATTAAAACAATTAAATTAAAATGTAATAAAATAATTACTATGTTGTTACTAAAAATGGTATTTATATAGTTATTATGATAAAATAATGTTTTATATTAATTACTTATGTAATATATATCATTATATTATTTTAAATATCCAATCGATTATTGGTCTCAAACAAAACCAAACTATATCAAACCAAAATGAACCAATTAAGTATATCTAGAGCATGGCTTGATTTGGTTCAATTTTGGAGAAAACAATGGTCCAAATAAGGCCAAATGGAACCATGCACACCTCTAGACTGAACAAGTCTAATGTCACATTTTCACAGACAAACATTGTTATAATTCATTTAATGTTGATGAACATAAAGATGCAATGACCTACGCTTTTTATATAGTCAATAAACTATTATGTACATTAAGTCATGAATAACTTAATATAGTAAGTGCTCCTGACTATCATCATTATGCATATGCATGATACACTAACCTACAATTGAGACACATCTTTTATTACTAATGAGGTGTTTAGCGGCATGAAAAATTAAGTTATTGTTGCCAAAAAATGTTTTGAATCAAAACTTGTTAAAAAAGTGTTTGGCGATAATTAGAAATATATTTTTTTAGAGATATTTTCTTTTGAGAAGAGACAAGACCTTTTTCTTCCACCTTGTAGTCCTTCGCCTCTTTACTTATATATCCTATGTGGTATTCACTCATTTTTCATCATATCTCACCAAACATTATAATTTTATGTCTTTCTTAAGTTTTTAGTATAATTTTTTATCATTAACTCAACTTGACTCAACTCGAGTCTTAATCTCAAATTACATAGGGTCAACTATATGAATTCTATCTCTTCACTCATGTGAATTTTGAGTTACCTTTTAAAAGATATTTAAATCATATTGAATTACCCTCTACCAAATTAACAGGTCTATCATGTGTTTTTTTTGTTTTTGTTATTTTAATATTTTATACTTTTTTTGAAGTCTTCTTAAATTTATATTTAATATGTTCAGACCATCTCAATCTCCATTATTTCAAGTTATCTACTATTGTTGCTACTCTTACATATTCTCTAATATATTCATTTCTTTTTCTATCTAATACTCATCCATCTTAGCATTCTCATTTTAGCAACACTTATTTAAAAAATATGTTTTTTTATTGTCCAACATTCACTATCATACAACATTGTAAATCTTACACTTGCATAATAAAAGCTTCCTTTCAAGTTTAGTGGAATCTTACGATCACATAGAACCTCTGTAGTCAAGTTCCACTTCATCGAATCGGCTTTAATTCTATGATTAACATCTTCTTTACATTCTCCATCGTTTTGAATAATTGATTTAAGATATTTGAATTAAGTCATTCGATTTAATATTACCTCATCTAAACTAACACCATCACCTAGTTCTTTTGGTTTTCATTAAATTTATAAAGTATATATTTTATTTTAGTTTTACTTATTTTGAAACCTTTAGTCTCTAAAGTATTTTCCATCATTTCTACTTTCTTATTCACTCATTCTTATGTCTTATCGATCAATATGATATCATCTACAAATATCTACGTCAAGATATTTCATCTTATATAGTCTTTGTTGATTTATTCATAACTATTGCAAAAAGATAAGAACTTATTATAGATCTCTGATATAAGCTAATTAAAATAAGAAAAGCTCTTATTTCTCCCCCAACTGTGCATACACTAGGAAAAATGGACTCGTCCGAGGGAGAAAAAGAGAACGACAGGGAGAGAGGAATCGGTGCACAAGGAGGAAAAATGGCGAATGATTGAGGAGACGAAGAGAGCAATGATTTAGGGTATCCGAAAAGAAGAAAAATAGGAAATCATGGGAAGAGAAAAAATCAAAAGGGAGAGAAGGAGAGAGAGATAACACTCATTAAATATAATTAATCTCATAATAAATATAATAACTATTTTTAATTAAATAAATACCCTAATCGTTACATTTTATCATTTGTATATACTTAACATGAACCATCTTTCATTCCAACACCCACCACAAAATCGCTTTTGGAACTCTATTATATGTCTTTTCCCAATCAGTAAACACCATACATAAATATTTTATCATATCTCAATATTTTTCTATAAAACATCTATTAAGAAAAATATCTTCAATTATAGATCAATCAGGAATAAATGTGAATTGGTTAACTAAAATATTTGTACAACTTTGTAATGGCCACTCAATAACTCCTTCCTATAATTTCATAATATGACTCAGGAGTTTGATCTCTTTATTGTAAGGAATCATCTTATAAAATTTGGTGCAACAGAAAGAACAATTTCTATATATTCATGTTGATCTTGTCTCAATTGGAATTGAAGAACAAAAACTAATATCGATCAAAACGAGTTTGAATATACCTAACAACGATTCATCTAATCATTTATAATGAAAAATGAAGAACTTCTCAAGCGCTGCAAACCATTCAAATATTGTGATGGTGCATGGATAATGGGTGGTCAGGTTAAGATGATGGGTTTAGGTGGCATGGTTCGGGGTATGGAGCAGATAGCTCGTTTAGGGGGACGAGGTTGGTTGACATGCATGGAAAAAGTGGATTTCTCAACTTGCTAATTTTGACCCTAATCGCAATACTCCTCATAGTAGATCAAGATGGGGTTGATGTATTGGTTACCACGTGTTGGTACGGGTGCATGTGTAGGAAACAGATTTTGAACGATCCCTAGGCTAGGAATCTAATGTTGTTATTGAGCCAGTGCATGCTGCTATTGAGGTCGGTCCTTCATGGTCATGGTGTACTCACCCATTTGATCCCAATCAATACTATCTTGTTCTTGGAGGCCATGGATATAATCCTTAAACTGGAAACAGTTCTCCATAGTATGCCCTAGATATATGTGGTACATGTAGTATCGATCTTTGCTAGCATTGTGTGGCCACTCAAGCTTTTCCCTAGCGATGCAATCTGCCTTGCCACCATGTGAGCATTGAAAATTTTTGTGAGAGAGTAGGTAATGGTTTCTTGTAGCATTGTGGGTAATGGTTTCTTATATGCCCTTTTTTAGGATTCATAGGCCATAGGAAGGGGTGCTCAGTTGTAGGTTGCAGGATGTCGTGGATGTCGGGGAATTAAAGCTTGCACAGCTAGTTGTCAAGGTTGTTGGTGTTGCACTTGATATTAACAAGGTTGAAAATGGAGTTGAGGTTGGGGCAGAGGCTGAGGTTGACGAGGGTTTCTAAGTTTTTGATTATGCTAAGAGTTCCTAAACTGATATTGATTGTTATTAGGTAGGTTCCCTACAATATTAGCATTTTCATTGGTCATTACATCCTCTGTCATTGGGCCGATTGTGGTGAAGGTGGTTTTCTTGACAACTTAGGGTCTATGATCAAGTAAGTTCATTATAGGAGAATCTCTAAGCTGTGTTTGAATATACTATACCCTCTCATAGAGCTCATTCATGGTGGTAGGATGATGCAAAGCCAACACATTTTTCAAAGTCAAAGTAGCATTGGTGATGATCGTTTTCACTTATTCTGGCTTTAAAATAGCATCGCATCGGTGAGTTTTTCTATAATTTCCATCCACCTATCAGCATATATTACGAAATCTTCATCATTTCCCATTCTTTCTACTACAAGGTCGATGATAAAGAAAGTTGGTCTGACCCTGTCATAGTACCTATTTAAGAATTTAGTTTTAGCAACATCAAAGCTACTCTCTTCTAAAAGATCAAATGAGTGGAACCACTCCAATGTTGACCCCTCCAATGATCAAGGCGAGGGCCCTTTGGTCATTTTACCACATGATAGACTCAGAGAAAATCTTTGATGTGAATAAAAGGATTACCAATTCTTGTAGCGACAATAAACTGGCATCTCGGAAAGAGATAGATGAAAGGTGAAGAGAGAAGGAAGAGAGATTTTGGGGATTGTCCACATGTCAATTAAACGCTTGAGTTCTTTGTATTTTTCATCTATTTGGTTGATTTTGTTTATCATCGCTTGATCAATAGAGGGTTCCTAAACAAGAGGAGGAGGAGGAGGAGGAGTTGGTGCTTGGTGCACTGGAGCGGGAATCAGATAGGCCAAGGCAGCTAGATAAGAGGGGTAGATTGAAGGATGTACCAATGGATGAGTGGGATTGAGATGAGTAGAAAAATAGACTGGTGGCCTAGAAGATATAGCAATCTTTGGATCTAGATGATTTAGAATGTCTACAAGGTGAGGATAATTTGGGGCCATGGGCCTAGTGTGAGAATAGCCATGTGTTGGCATGTCGAGTTGATAGGCCACTGACAAAGAGGTAGGAACATAAAGACCACCTTCAGGAGGAATGTGGTCCGCGGGTGGCTTGACATTCAAGATTGCCTTGATGGCTTGAAGTTGAGTGGGGTCGGCATGAAAGAATGCCTCCCAAAGTGAATCGGGTGAGGAGTACGGGAGATTTGACTAGGTTTGAGTGGGGCTTCTGATTCGTTAACGACACATACAACATTTGGGTGAAGTGATGGCTCATCATATGGTCCATAGTAAGCTTAGACATACTCCACTTGCTCGTATTGTTGGTCCACCATACCAATGACACGTCTAAACTTTAAAGTAATAAACCTACAAAAAGGGGAGGGTGACATGTAAGAGCACAAAGTTTTTTTTTGTTTTGGTTTTGATTGTTGACCTTTTGGTTAGTTTTGGATTTTTATTTGACAAACAAGTTGCAAAACAAATTAACCTCAAGCAAAATTTTTGTTTTGTTTCTTGGGTAATTTTGAGATTTTTGTTTAATTTTGAATTTTTGTTGGGAAACAGGTAAATTGAGACCTCAAACAAAGATTTCTTTTAGAAATTTTAGGTGTTTTGAGAATTTTTTTTGAGTTTCGAGTTTTTATTTGCAAACAGGTAATAGCAAAGACTTGAAATGATTAATGTAAATTTTTTTATTTCAACCTTTAATTAATAGCTTTTAAGAGAAATATTGTCCACTAAATAAATAGATAGGGCCCTATGCTCTTACAATGCCAAGCAATCAATGTTGACACTTTTCACAATGATAGGAAATGGGATACTTTGGGTATTGAGAAAAAATGGTACAACTTGTCTGATTAGTGAATATGGAATCCTTCACATCTAGAGACTTATAGAGGTGTCAGTGGAAACTACTCAATCATTCTAAGAGGGAATACTCAGAGGAGTTCATAACCACCAAGAAGGGTGTTTGGATGTGAGTGACTTCGGGAGGAGAGGGAACCCCCCTTCTCAGATGACCTACGTAGCTGGGTGACCCCAATGCAAACTAATGCAAAAGAAATATGACAAGGAAAGAGAAGCAAGCAATGAAATAAAAATATGCCATACAAGTGCAATGATCAACAAGATAAGATGCAACGCAAGCAAGTAAACATAACTAGACATGAAATGGGAGGAAATCAAAGATATGAAACCCAATAAAGATGACAGAAGGCACTAAAATTAACTAAACATGGTTTGAAAGGTTAACAAAAAATAGACTTAAAAGAAAGTAAATGATGTTATAAGAAAAAAAATGAAAGTAAAAATAAGTAAATAACAATGCAAGAAAATAAAGAAATGGCTCATGGGGGGACCGAGATGAAAAGGAAAATACTTTTAATAGGATATAATGGAAAACAAAAGGAACTTACTCAAGTATTATTAGTCTCACCATGGTCGCCAAAAGATGTAGATGTCGGAATGCACCTTGTCACGTTGTTTTGTTTAATTTATGTGATCACTGGAGCCGTGAGCTCCAAATGAAAAAAAGAAGTAAAAACAACCAACGTACCTTTGAAAGGGGGAAGATATGCTTGCAAGTTTAAACTTCCCTCTTCTCAACTGGCCGAAAATAGCGAGCTTGAGGCGGTACTTTTGTTCGGTCCAGTTGACAGGGTGTGTAATTTTACTCTGACCAGATCGTCCAAAAATGTTTGAAAGAAAAAGATAAGTGGAAATAACATTAGAACTAAAAGTTGTATAATAATGTGCTTAAATCAAACATAAACTGACAAAAAGTTAAGAACTGACCGGATTGGGACTAAATCCCAACTTATATTTTACGTGATTTAAAGAGGTATGAGGATGCAAATAGATGATATAATGTATGATAGACAATATTAAAATGTAAGTTTAAATTAAGGGGAGTAGTGGGAGACTGTAAAATGAGATGCAAAAACACTAAAAATACAAGAAAAAAGAATATATATGTAGGTTCTCTGTGTAAGGAATCGTCCGTAAAAATTTGGTGCAACAAAAGCGACGATTCCTATGAATTCCTTTATAACATGTCTCAATCGGAACTGAATGACGAAAATCAAAAATCGGTCAAATAGGGTTTGAATATACCTGATAGGAATTCATATAATCTCATGGAGATGAAAGAGATGAGCTTCTTAAGCTCTTCAAACTGTTCAAATGTCCGATCTCCAATAGTATCCACATGAACTTCATCTACAACAAGTTCTCCCTTTGCATCAACCTCAAGAACTGTTCCCGAACGGAGCTCCATCGCCTTTGAACGCCTTCTAGAGAGAGAAAGAGGTAGGGAGGAGACTGAGGATGTGGTTAAAACTCTTGGCTTTATCGGGTTTGGTTGAAACTATTAGTATTTATAGATAATTTAAAAACTTAAGATCTCAATAAATTACGCCCTTGCCTTTGTACTTGTGGATAAGTTATGTGTGTGACCCAATAGGCCTAATATCCTATTTGGTTGAGGCTTAAATAAAATATAAAAATTCTATTTAATTTAATTTAATTCGTTATCTAATAACAGATTAATCGACCTACCGATCATGAAGGGTACAAGCCATATCCCATGATCCCAAATAGTTATGAGAATAATCTTATATCTATTGAGCCTTTCCATTATCAATTACCTTATGAATATAAACCCTCGTCCATCCAATGTCCCAATCAGAAAAGAGTATGGCATCGACTGTCAACTCCTTAGTATACCGACTCTATAGGATCTTGTACTCGAAATTTGATCAATTAGAAAACTCCTTTTCCAATCATCCTATCTACCCTGGCCAGAGATTTTGAGTAATATCCCATAAGACATTCACTCTTACTTACCGAGAATGGATGATCTGTTATTGTCTGCTAAATTACCTCCATCAAGTTTTTCTTGTACTCGATCCATCACTATATTGGACCATATATACGGTGATCCATAAAACAATAGTTAAAGCACAAGTTCCACCCAACAAGATATCTTTGGCGACTCAAGTCAAATATCCAACCATGCAACTGTGATAATAGAAAGCCCTGATTGACAGTTCGGTAAGATATCATTTAGGGTTTCTAATTCGATCAGTTCAGTGAATTTATTCAACTAAGGATCACATGTATGTGTATCTCAATGTCTCCACACTAATGACTAATGAGATCGGCCATCTTCATCATATGAGAAGACATCACATACACTAGTCTATTCAAATTCTTGATGTCACATCTCAAAGATCATATGACTAGGAACATTTAAATCACATACCTCTAGATGATCAATCTTATTATCATGATCTCATCATAATTTAATCATCATGGCATATGATCAAAGACTTTATTACAATATTCGCATCTAATAAGAGTTAGTAATGAAGATTTGCTTAATTATTTGAATTATATATTTTTAGAAATGTTAAATCATATCATATATGATTTTGTAGGGCATACATTTCTATCAATCTCCCACTTGCACTAAAGCCAATCACCTTTCTGGCTGATCTCTATCAGCTTGAGGTGAAGCACAAATACTCTTTGAGTAACTGCTTCAGTTAGTGGATCTGCAATGTTATTAGCGGTAGATACTCTATCTTCATCTAAAGAATTATATCTTTCTAAGCTGCAATCTTTCTAATTTTATGATATCGTCACAGAAGTTTTAAACTTTTGATCAGATATCGACTCTATCCCATTGTTTAACAATGGTACACATTCTGAGAAAATTGGAACAATCTATCATAGACGTAGATAAAAATCTTCATCTAGACTACTTCTCAAGTAGTGCGCAACTATTATGTAATCTACTTTTGATTAGTTGCAGAATTAGTAGTGTTCTATTACATAGAACCATTCTAGCTAATTTCACCACCATTATTTGACTTATTATTAAACTTATTTGAATACAAACTTGTATTTGTAAAACTACAAGACTTCAAGTTTTATCCTCCAGTGTATAGAGATACATTCTTAGTACTTCTCAAGTACTAAATGATATATATTTAAACCATCCAGTGACTCTCACCTACATCTTCCTGATGAATGTTCATAACACTTAAAGCATTAATCACATCTTGTACGTAGCATCACATAAATGATAGACTCTATGACAAAGGCTTCCCCCTGGGCTGGTGGGTGACCTCCAGTGCGCTGGCATGATTCCTTGGGGTAGTCTTAGACAACAAAGGATACATGAGAGGAGATAATTAGCCTTGGAGGAATGGGGATTAAATTTTGGAACCTCCAATATTCGGAAGAAAACTATATCTTTGAAGAAGAAAATGGGTGTTTTCTTGGGCTTTTAGAGAGTTTCCTTATGGGTGTGGGGGCTTGGGGATTGCTTGGGGTGGAGTTGGGTGGATCATGGTGGTTAAGAGAGAGTGGAAAACCAAGAGAGAACCTTTAAAACGTTAAAGGATAGTGTCGTTTTATAGCCACAAAGAGAGGCAAATCAAGAAATGGCAAAAGTTGTTCATGTCAAAGATATGATGCCTCATGATGCTCTATAATGCCCTGATCTGCATAATTCAAAGTGTCAAATCAAATTGACCATAAAAGTAAGCCCCCACCAACAGGGCACCTGGCGCCCTATATATGGGATACTAGAAGCAACCCTAAAGCACCCCCTTAATGGGGCACTAAGTCTTGGTCCTGCGAAAAATATGTGGATAGCCTGACTTTTCAAAAAACTTGGTTCTTTTGATGAGATACTTGAATGGAATTCATAAAACAAGAGTTTTTTTATCTCTCCAACTAGGCCAAAATTACATATTTGTAATCACTACAGGTAAAAACGATTTGAACTTCATGTCTAAAAAAATTAATAGAAGTCATTAATAGTGACTTAAAAAATTTGTCATAAAGTCACTGTAGGCACACAGAAATGGCCCGCACGGCGGTTCGCCCCCTTCCTTCCTCATCTTCTTCTTCTTTGGGAGAAGAAGAGTTGGTGGTGTGTGTGTGTGGTCGCCAGGAGCCAAAGGCTCCAAAATGTGATTAAGTGTAAAGCAAACGAAATGAAAAAGTAAGTTTGACCGTCGTACCTTTTGAAGTGGGGAGGTTGCTAGGTTCTAACTTCTCCTCTCTCAGCCGGCCGAAAGAAGAGATCTTTGGTGAGCTCTTTCACTTCCGATCGGGTTGAAGTTTCACCTCGATCAGGTTCACCCAAGAATGTCCTGCGGAGAAACACGCAAACGAGTGAAGATCATTAGCTCTGGCGTGAGTATAGTATCATGTTTGGCATGAATCTTAAACATACAAAAAGGAAATGAACTGACCGGATTGGGAAGAAATCTCAACCCTATTTTTGGTATGTTTTTAGGTAAATGGGAGATGCAAAATGGCTTAATGCATGCTAAATGAAGTGATAATATGTTCTAAGATGAAAATAGCGAACGAAGATCTGATCGGACTTGAGATCGGACTCCAAAAAGTGCAAAACCGGCAGGCTTCTGCCCTTGCTGGTGCCATATATATAGGGCGCTAGCTGCAGGTGCCCCACTTACAGGGCACGTTGACCAAGGTCAAAGCGCCCTGTATATGGGGCACTAAGTCTGGCTCGAGCAAATTTTCTTTCCCTCTTTGCGACGCAGCTGCGGAGTGCTGGGCGGCTTCCGAAACGAAGTAGGGGCTCCTCCTTGTAGCCAATATGCAAATGAAAGAGGAGAGACGGATAGAGGCTTCCAAAGTGGAGGAAAAACCCTGTTTCTGGATAGCAGAAACAACAGGTTTTTGGGATTTTTGGGGGGTGATTTTAGATCGGTTTGAAGGCTTAGGGGAGGTGAAAATGGCTTAGGAATGTGGTATTGGATGAGCTCTAGGGTGGTACGGAGTTGGAACCTCCTTCCAGCTCCAAATGGGGGTCTATTTATAGCCCAAAAGAGGGTACTTTGGCCATTTCTGAAAAGCAGTTCCACGCGGCAAAGCGCCCTATATATAGAGCGCCAGCATCATAAGGTATGTCGAATCGATAAGACGAGTCTCTACGAGTGCTCAAATCAGCCAATCGAGTCGATTTGACCAGGCGCCTGGTGCCCTATATACAGGGCGCCAGGTGCCCTATATACAGGGTGCTTGGACCCCGGTCAATGTCCTATCGATCTTCTTCGGAACGTGCCGAAAAGCTTGATTCTTCCGGAAAACACAGTTCCCTTGAAGGGTTACTCAAATATTCTTCATGAAAACAAGAATTTAAGCTCTTCAACTAGGCCAAAATTGCGTGTCTATAGTCACTATCAATTGAAACAACTGTTACTAAACTATGTTAGTTTCATGTAAAAAATGTGTTATTCTAACCATTTTTATTTTTATGTGTTAATTAAAAGTTTTCTCCTATTCATAGGGTCATGCATGGAACATCCACCTTGCAAAAACATCTCTCTCACACTCCCTCACTCACTCACTCTCTCTCTCTCTCTCTCCCTTCCCATTTTGGCATAACAAACTCCATGCCAACAACCATTGCTTAGATGTTGTCAGAGACCACTATTGTTCAACTGTCATCTGCGACCTTACCACTTGTAGTGTGTTCAAGGATGTTTACTTCTTAGACCAACACCAACTCCAACATTGCACCATTGGGAACCTCCTTCACTGTTGATGTTGTCCTCAAAGCCTCAGGTCCGCTCCATCGATAGAGGCTATCGAAGCTTCATCTCCCTCCATTGTCGGTGGCTCTCGAAGCCCCCTTTTCCGAGCTCCATCTCAGTGGCGCTCGAGCTTTCTCACCTTCATTGTCGGTGGCCCTCAAAGCATCTATTTGTCTCCTCCATCTTTGGCTTCCCTCCACTTGTTGCTGGCACTCAGTAGCTACATCGACGATCACCTCAAATAGCTCTCTTACAAGATCCAGTTGTCTTGATGCTTCCTCTTCGACTTGGTTTTATGTCCAGCCATAGTCTCCAACAATAAGCCACCTCTACTGGCTTACCACTATCATCCTTGAAGATTGGCATTGGGAACAGTTTGAGGTTCACCCACATGGCTCACACCGAGAAACACTTATGGCATTTGATCCTGAGGCACTAGTGATCACCATCTAAAATCCTTGACCGGTTAGTTCCTTCTACTATCATCCACAATCTTCCCTGGCACTCGTCGTTATGGACAGGTGCTGTGGATTGCTCGACTGATGGCCGCCATCAACATCCATGTGCGGTCTATTCTGAGCGGGTGGGGCTTTTCCAGCATTCTGGTCCACGCCAACCATCTTCTCAAATATATCTGGGACTTCTCTCTGGCGGGTGCACTTCTCGAGATGTGGCATCCCGACATATACACCTTTGTCTTTGACACCTTTGAGTGTACCATCCTCTTGGAAGAGGTGGAACTGTTCCTAGGGTTGCATGCTATGCCTGGTTATGGCCAAGCCATGTTCATTCCTGCTGGACCGGTTACCGGTTTAGACTTCCTTCGTGGCTTTATGACCACCGGAGAGGCTCGATCTATCATGGTAGGTGGGCGTATTTACACCGAGGCACTGGCAGATTGGTCCATTGGTATGATTCAGGGTGCCGGTGACAATGAAACTCTATTGTTGACCGGTGCCAAAGGTGTCGCCACTTGCCTTGCCTCAGTACTCCTCTACCCGGTCGACGTGTGCTTCGGACCGGCCATGGCTTCCCGAGTTTTTGCTCGAAGCCCCCTCCAGCCTCCTACTAGGCGTCTCTGCATGGAATACAAAGTGATCAACAAGTGTCCTTCGGTGAAGACCCGTGCTAACTGGCGTGCGTATTTTTCTGCCATAAGCTGCACCGGATTTGTTCGTCCTACCGAGGCTGTTATGCGCCAGAATGTTCGCACTTCTACCAATCCTAGGGTGGATCTCCGATTGATCACTAGCTCTTCCTTCATCATCTACAACTCACATCGGTGCTTTCTGCAATTGGGTCAACCACGGCTCAAGGTTCCTCGCCTCTCCCATATTCCGTCTGTCAAGGATCGCCAATTGGGCACGATAGCTGACGATGAAGAATGCCAGAGCATTCTTGCTATTTGGGGAATTTGCAAGAGTTTTTCTGCAAGCGCCTACATGGAAGAAGACGAAGTCTGGAAGAGTCGGTACGTGGCGAGACTGAGGAAGCTCCGCGGCTGATGCCTTGTATTTGCTTTTAATTTCGTCCAGTTGTATGTTGTCTTCTTTTGTTGTGTCTAGTGTAGGTCTAGGACTTGCTTAGTGTAGTTCTTTTCATTCCAGTTGTGTCCGAGTCCTGTCAATGTTAGTAACCAGCAAAATATGCGAAAAAGGAATTAATCATAAATGTTTGCTGACAAATTTGTGATTTTCTATGAAGAATATAGTTTGAAATCAGGTTCTATGCAATTTTAAAAATTTTGGCTGTTACAGTTTATATTTCAAAAATTTCCACTAATATAGAACTATTTCTTACATTTGTTATTTCTATTTGAAATAGCTCCATCGCTAGCTCTTGGCGGCCTTTCTCCATCTCTATCGCACATAGCTATGAGGACCTCTAATTCAAGAAGTCACCTGACATCCCTTATCCTTGCTCTATTGACAACTCTGCCATTTGTCCTAGACCTCTGTAAGCTATTGGTCAGGGTTTGTTTTGATTTCTTTAATGATATAATCTTTAAAATAATAGCAACTGATCTGAGCTCAACAACTAATCTTAGTCCTGCTTCTAATTAAAACAACTAATTTGGTCACTGTTTCACCTCAAATCGACCACCTGGTGTAGATACGCGAATTCAACCAGATTACGGGGACCATAATCTCATTCTCGTGGACAACACTTGTATTTTCTCGGTCGGGGAAGTCGGTCTGACATAAGGTAACCAAATCCTATGTAATTCTTAAAGTGCCCTGATAACGCGACACCTGGCGTCGTGACATCGAAGCGCCTGGTATTTCCCACCCTTTCTCCCTCTTCTTCGGTCGGTCAATGCCGTATTCGAGATCGTACGAGAGTACAAGCGCTCCTCTGTCGGGACGCCTGGACTTTCGCCCGTGATGGCCGACTTTTCAGACGAGTCAACGATGCGTTGTCGAAATCGTACCGAGGTTACAGGTGCTCCCCTGCCAGAGTGCCTGGATCTCTGGCAGATAACTGACACCACAGGCTCCGCGTGCGCTGAATTTGCAGTGTGTCAGCCATAGGTTTCAGGTGCACCCCTGTCAGAGCGTCGGGATTTTCGCCGACAACTGACACCTGGCACCCAGTGTGGTAGGTGGTGACCGGTATGGTGGGACGTGCCGATCCGCTGATTTGTCAGCGGATTAGCAGGCGCTCCGAAGTCGCGACGCCAGGTGACCCGCCGGTGGAGCGCCTGGGTCACTTTTGAAGATCTATAAAAGGAGACCCTTCTCCCACATTTAAGAGGTTCGAAAAAGGATTCCAAGAGCTTCAATTCCGAAGAGAGGTCCTTCCTTGGGCATCCTGACATCCCTCCACCATCTTCCAAGCCACTGTAGAGCCTTCAATCTTACCCATAAGTCATCCCACTTTCCCATTACGCCTTTACCACTCCATTCATTCTACACAACCGAAAAACCATCCTGAACATCCCCACACCCCCAAAAGCCATCGAGAGTCATCCCAAAGAGCCTCAAGGAGCCTCCAAAACGAGCTAGAAACCTTGAAACCCCTGTTGGAATCGGGAGGAGATCGTGTCAAAAGCTGCCTCAAGAGGATTTAAGCGCTCCTCCGACAGATGCTTGGCGACCCCACCCCGGAGCGCCTGCAACCTCTAGATGCTGGCCGGCCTGTAGCTCACCAACGATCTTCTTCCTTCTCTTGTTCTCATTTTATTTTCCGTTTAGCTTCATCATGCATACCATACTAGCATAGCTGAATGCATCCCTAGCTTTAGGTCATTTAGATCCCTTATTAAGAGGGGTTAGGAGTTAGTCCTAATCCGGTTCGTTCAACCCCTTTTGTCATTCTTCTTCTCTCTTACGAATAGTTACTACTTTCCACTTACTTTTAATCCTTGTTTTTTGTGCTTTCATTCTTAACTTCTTTCAGGCAAGCGAATTTATTCAAGGTTCTTCTTCCCCGGCCGGCCGAGGAAAGAGAAGGTAGAACCCACCGCAATCTCCTCGTTCAACGAGGTAACCGGTCATCCTATCTCCTACTAGTTCATTTCTTTTCTTTTAATCATCGGAGCCTCTTTGGCTCCTGGCGACCACACAATTTCTTCCTCTTCTCAGTTCCACTGGTTAAGTTCGTGTTAGTAACGCCACCCACTGTTTAATATTTTTTCCCTTCTATTCTCCTCATGACCTGGGCCGGCCCTTCGATGCCCGAGTGGCATCAAGAGTTGAGTAGTCCGGGGATCAAGGTGAGTGCGGAGAAGGAAAGAAGGAGAAGAGGTGGGTAATAGGCCGGTTTGTCGGAATCATCCACAACCGTGTCTATGGCATGATTAACATAAACTGACCCTACTAGAACCTTAAGGAAGGAGAAATACACACCACGGGATGATCCCGGCGTCCACACCTGGTTCCTACTCAACTTTGACCCCTAGGTAAATAAATTTACCATTTATTATTTGTTAATAATATAATATTTATATTATGTCTCTACTTTAATTGTGTTTATTTGATTTTAATGGAAGAAGAGTTATTTTCTATATGTATGAATAGTAAAGTTGGATCGTCATGTGCAAATGCACTTACCAGTAATCCTAGTGGTAATAATATCATATAGAGTAATAGTGATGCAAATCCTACAATGGGGAATGGTGTTCAAATTGTTGATGGAGTAGAAATTAAATTTTTCATTACCTAACAAGATAAAGTTATTTTTAGTTGTTTGGAGTGATTTTAAGAATAGTAAAACACTTGATGGTTGAGATATTGTTACATGCCTCCAATGCAAAAAGACATTTTGATTGTGCTAGTTGCTAGTTGAAAAGGTTCCACTTATATGAATGATCATGCTAAGAGGTGTCCACAAAATGTGAATGGATATATTTAGCAACACATGTTGACGATGGCCAAGTTAGCTAAAAAATTAAAAGTGAAACTTAAAATTTTTAATTTTGACCAAGAACATAGTCGTCGAGAACTTGCATATGCTATTATCAAGCATGAATTATCATTTAATTTTGTAGAGTATGATTACGTTGGTATGTTTCTTTTAAATCTTCAAACTCAATTTTAGCATTGTTCTATGATTACTATAAAAAATAAAAGGATGAAAATTTACAATGATGAGATAGAAAAATGTATAAAAGTCTTGATGAGTTGAGCTCGCGAATTGGTATCATGATGGATTAGTGGACTTCAAGACAAACTGAGAGTTATGTTTGCCTAATAGTACATTTTATAGATAATGAATGCATGTTGCAAAAGAAAATTCTTGCCTTTGAATATGTCCCTACTCCATGTACAAAGCTGAAGTTCTTTTTAAAATTTTGAAAAATCAAGTGTTGACATGGAATATCAACAAGAGGTTGTGTGATATCACAATTGACAATGCCTCTACAAATAATGCAATGGTCAAAACCATTAAAAATTGGCTTGGTAAAAAGAATTTGTTAATATGTTAAGGCCAATTTTTCGTATTCAATGTAGTGCCCATATTAAATTTATTGTGCAAGATGGATTAGTTGTGATACACAAATTCATTGAAAAGGTTCTAATTGCATACATAAAAAAGACTCTTAAAAAATGAAATGTTCAAGGTAGCTTTGCTTTCTGCATGAACACTGGACAACATCAAAAAGGTTGTGTTTAGATGTATCAATAAGATTGAATTTCACCCAATTGATGCTTTTGATAGCTCTTGAGTTTAAAGATAAATTTATTTGTCTTGTTGAAATTGATCATGATTATTATAATTGAAGCTAACCCAACTTTTGACCGATCAACATTGGCTCGCCCTACCCGGGACCGGGAGATGGAGGGATGGAGACAGGAGCCACACCGCCATTTTGCCAGTACTCAGTTTACGCCGAGTGATGAGTATTTATTTAGGAAACAGAGTGTTGGGCAGATAGGGATTAAACAAGCTATGAAAGGGGTGAAGGCAACAGGAACGGCTGCAAAGAGAGCCATTCATCACATTGTGAAATGATTTTTGCATGCAGGTATCACTTTTAAAATGACATTTATGTGTGTTTTATTTACTTAAGCTTCATTTTTGCTTGATCCAAAATTTTTTTAACTTCATGTAGGCATCCCAGCACATGCAGCCACCAGCCCCTACTTCCAGACGATGGTGGATGCCGTGGGTGAGGCTGGACCGGGTCCACAAGCCCCGGGCAGCAGGCATATATACGGCGCTGGGCTGGATGACGAGGTGCAGGAGTTGAGGGAGTGGATGGATGAATTCAAATTGGTGTGGAAGGAGAGCGGTTGCACCATTATGTGTGACGGGTGGACAGGTATCACTAAGAGGAGTATGATAAACTTCTTGGTGTATTGTTCTGAGAGGACCACGTTCTTAAAGTCGGTGGACGTTTTTGGGAAGATTAAAAATGCCGACTTCATTTTTTCTTTGATGGATGCGGTGGTGGAGGAGATCGGGGAGGATAATGTGGTTCAGGTTGTCACTGACAATGAACCTTCATATGAGGCAACTAGGAAAAAGTTGATGGAGAAGAGAAAGCACATGTTCTAGGTGCCCTATACGGCACATTCTATTGATCTCATATTAGAGGATATAGGCAAGGAGGATAGTGTATCCACCCTTGTCAGACAGGCACAGACGATTACGTCATTTATTTATTCGCATCCCCGTCTGCTACATATTATGAGATTACATACAGGTGGGCATGATCTTGTTAGGCCTGATCCGACTCGTTTCGCCACGAATTTGATTGCATTAGAGAGTTTACACCGGCACATGCATGCATTAGTTAGATTCACATAGTCCGAAAAATATTATAATCATATGATGGACCACCTGCACAACAAGTAAGATCAGCTGAAAAATCTTGCCAGGTCTGAGAAGTAGATCATTGACAAATTCTTGTCAGGTTTGAGAAGTATACATCTTTACTTTTTGAAACAATTTAAGCGTTGATCTGTACACAAGAGTTGTTTCCTTTGGCAAAAAAGAAAGATGAGGTTTTTTTTAGAAAGTGCACGAATATGACATTTATATATTTTAGTAACTTATTATTGTTGTTATTTTTATATGGTTATTCTTCTATTATACTTTGAATGAAGTTGAATGTGAAAAAAAAACATGGTGAGTGAATTCATTTATAATTCAATTTGAGAAAATTCTATAATATTAACATTCTTTGAACGGTGTTTTGCAAATCTATTAGACTGGGTGTATATTTGAGGTTGAAGATTGAAGGGTGTTTTATGCAAGCTCGTGTGTCATCTCAATGAGACTTTTGAAGTTGTATTCTTATGAAACTAATGTTGCTAATGCTATAATTGAAATTGGTAAGCCATGTATTCATTACGATCTTTGTTGATTTTAGAACATACATGAGAATGGTTGTATGAGAACATATTTTAGTTGTACGTCATGTGTGTGTATGTATTTTGTAGAACACATTTTTTATCTTATTTTATCTTTGTTGGAGAACTACTTTTAAATTCATCTAGAACGTATTGATGTTTCGAATTTTACGATGTTTGGGCATTATCTTTGTCAAATTTGGTCTATGAGAATAATAAGTATGTATGTGGAGACCCTTTAGGATATGCCGATAAAATTTTATTTTTTAAATTTAGTTTGTGGTATTTTTTATGAAATAATTTTTTCAATTGAGTTTAGTTTATCATTTATTTTTTAAGGTTTTAAAACTGTTTTTATATATTTGATAGAAATTTAAGAAGCATTTTTTTAAGTTTTTCATAGTTGTTTGGTAAAGATTTTTGCAATGTTCTTAATTATTTGGCTAGATAGATATTATCTGTATCTGCTCTACTCCGAAAATATCCAAAGGTTTTTATCTGCTCCGTATCCCGTCTCAATCGGAGCAGATATCCGAATATCTAAATCTCCCAATGAAGAAGATCTAAGAAATTATAGCATATCGTTTCTATTTGCAATCCTACGTAAGGCCCTTTGCGTCCTACCCTAGTTCGGCTCAAGCTCGACCGGGCCCAACTAGGGATGCCAATGGTTACCGATTATCCGATTATCCGACCCGTTCGTTAGTTAACGAACAGTTAATGGATAGTTAAAATTTTCCGAATAAGCTATCCGCGTTCGTTTACCGATTAACCGTTATCTTAGCGGATGCGGTCATGGATATACAATAAACCGAACCCGAAAACCGTTATCCATATTCGTTAATTAATATATAATACAATAACTCACAATTTATGGCATCTAAGCATATATGTGTCCCATCTAGAAAATCTTATTGTCCTTAACTCACCGGTTCACCCTCCTCGACCTTAACATTGGACAAACCTTGCCCTGACATCCTCTTCCACTTCTTGATGGTGCAATCCACGTACACACTTTTGCTGCAAATCGACTATCTCATGTTTTATATTAGACATATATTATTTTGGATATGTAATTAAGATTTTTTTCTATCTCATGTTTTGTATTGCACATCTAATTATTTATCACAGACTAAAAATTTATTGTTGCTATATACTTGTAAATTATTTTTTATATCTCATGTTTTGTATTAGATATATAATTAAGAATTTTAGTTTTGTTCATTGATATAAATAGAAGTTTTAATTGTAATATATATATATATTTTATGTGTGTTTTTATCGGTAAAATTATCTTTACTTCTTTATTTTGCTGGGTTGTATCATACATATATTATCTCTTTATATATTCGATAACCGTCCGTTATCCGACCGTAAATCGTTTTTAAGCGGATAGAACAATGCGGTTCGCGGATACACCCGATACCGATAGTTAACGAACAACAAGTGGATACACCTTTTTCTTATAGGATACGGATACAGATAATACTATTATTCGACCCGTATCCGACCCGTTAACATCCCTAGGCCCAACCTGCCTGAACTAGCACTTGGTGCAGCATTGCTTTAGGCCCATTGCTATAGTGCTGACAAGGGTTATCTTAGAAAAGAAATTTAGAGCAATCCAAAAGTTAGGAAGATGTTAATCTATATCTTGTTTATTTATTTCGCTCTTCTTATAAAAATTTGTCTGAAATCTTGTTAAATATGCTTTGGATATATGATAAAATTTACATTTTGCAAGAGTTAGGATTTTTTATATGAATATTAATTTTATCGATATGATTTGTTCTGTGTACAAGTTAACATGTTAAGTTTGAAATATACTGTGAAAGTAAAAAGCCTTGCACGAAAATATAATGACATGTACATGTGATATAAGAAAATATGAAATAACAAGTGTCATGCTTAGTATCTGTTCCAGTTTGTTTATCTATTTTGATTCCAACACGTCAGAGTGTATATATGTCTATCTATTTTGATTCTGATACGTGTCGTGTGCTTGTCTATTTGTTCAGGTTTGATACATGTCTAGTGCATGTCAGATTGTTCTAATACATACTGGATGCATGATTGAGATATGTATTTTGCTCATATTTTCTCACTTGTGCACTTGATAAATGATGTCTCGAGCTTCTGGATATCCAGTACCTGATTACGCATGTTGGTGGCCTAATTACGATTTGCTTGATCGACATTTGTTGCGCATATGGTAACTGCTTTTTTTTTGAACAGAGGAAACTATATCTATTATTAACAAACTAACCATACATGTCTTTACATAGTTGATATGACAAAAACGACGGCAAAGATACATGATAAGCTACTTCTTTCTGACACCCCAAACTCCACCTAGCTAATAAGTGCACAGCTTGATTACAAGATCTACTTACATATAAAAGAGACAAATTTGAACAAGAGAACAAAAGTAAAGAACACTTGTGTATTATGGGTTGTGCTCTCCACGGCGCAGGACCTAGTCTGTGAATGGCTTTGCACAATCCCTTTTGCATCACTCTCAATCTAAACATTCTTATGGGAAGATGAAGCCCACAGCCCACTCACAAGTTTGATGAATAGCCTCTGCTTCCAGGATATCCGGACGTGAGGTTGAGAAGAGCTTTGATCTCCAGTATATCACCACCCCACTTTCATCTCTAACCAGAAAAACAGATACACCGGTAGAATTAGATGTAGCACAATCAACATTAATCTTGTAGTAATGAAGTGGAGGGGGCACCCATCTAGGTTGTAAGACACTAGATACCACCGGGGCATGCTCCAAGCAAAATTGAGCTGTCTCCATTGCCATAGAGAATATTCTATTCGGAGAAAGGAAAGTGTGATTAAAATAAGATTGACATCGAGCTTTTCATATGTGCCAAAATACAGATATAGCAGTAACTCCTAATGACAATAAGAAATTATTCTTTGAAAGTAACCAAGACAGACATAAGTCCAAAAGTTGAGGTAAGGAAGAAATACCCCAATTATTATTATTGCCAAAAGGGGTCATCACCCAAACAACCCTACTCCTCGGACAGTGTAGAAAAAGATGATCTAAGGATTCATGTTCCAAGTGACAGATTAAACATAAGGGGCTAATATAAGCACAACGTTTGTGAATCTCTAGGTTTATAGGAAGATTACCAGAAAAAACTTTCCAAATGCAGAAAATAATCTTGGAAGAAAAACATTTTGCAATAATTGGGTGCCACAACTTGCGCATATGGGTAACTACTTGATACTAGGTATGTTGTACTAAATAAATATGACGAAAGAGGTATTGACATTGTAATGGTTAGAGTATTTTATTTAATTAAAAATAGTTATTATATTTATTATGAAATTTAATAATATTAATTATGTTCTCCTCTTTAATCCTTTCCTTTTTCTCTTTCTCCGGATACTTTACAGAAACGTTTATTCCTTATGCCGATTATCCATCATTCCTTTCTATTCTTCCTTGTTTCCGTTTTTCTTACGTTTCCTCTTTTTCTCGTACCCTCGATGCCGCCATCTTCTCTTTCTTCTCTGCCGCGCGAGATGTAGCTGCCCTCGCCCGCCCGCGGCTGCACCCTGCTAACCCCCCGGCCATCGCCACGTGCCCCCCTCTGCTGAAGTGCCGCTGCCACCCGTTGACCCCGGATGCGTGTCCAGCCCCCCTCCGTGCTAGCGCGTGCATGGCAACTGCTGCCGTCGTCTGCCCTCGCTGCATCCGCGCGACGCCTGACAACCCCCTCACGTCGTCCCACTGTGTGCCGTCCCCCGTGAGCGAGCGCACACCTGCGTCGCACCATCGCCTCATCAGCGCCGCTGACTGCCGCCACCCCCTCTTTGACCACAATATATCCCTTTTCCTCTCTCATATTGCTCTCTGTTTATTCTTTTTATCTATTCCATTTTCTTCTCATTTCAACAGCTTGCTAAGAGATCTTTCGGTTTGGTTTTTCCATCACCGTCGTGACCACGACGGTATATTCGTCACCTGGATTGATTCCTTTGAAATTTCGTGTGCCGTTCGTCGTCGCCGTTAAGGTAGGTGTCTCAGCTATTCTTAACACCTTTATATGATCGATTAAACTGTAAAAACATATTTAGATGACAATGATTAGTATGATACAATTAATGAGTTATTTCTGGCATATTGGCATGTTTAGATAGAGTCAGATTAACTTGTTTTACCATGCATGTTTAGGTTGATTTAATTATCCATGTATGTTGATCGACATGTTAGGTTATACTATGATTGAGTCTAGTTAGTTTAGCATGGTTACATTGCGGTAATCCTTAATATGTAATCCTAATTTGTTAAAAAGCCGATGTAAAGTTTAAGCACAGTGATGTTAGAGTTTAGTTTAATTTCATGTATGCAAAAGGTAGTAGTGTCTATCAAAGTACGTGATTGATATGTTTAGTTTGTAGTTTGCATGATCCTACTTAGATGCATCTTATGATTGAATGGTTTTGGTTTGTGCTAAATTGTGGTGTGATATGCAAATATGTGGTGCATAGAACCATGGGTGTTTATCTATGTATTTCATGTTTGGATTGCCAATTTCATGTTCTTGGTTATTGCTTGAGGCATTTATATGCTTGCATTGTGTGAGATGTGGTTAATGCAGTGAGCTGCATTGTGATGAAAGTTTACTTCACCAGACTATGTTAGTGGCCCGTGGGCAGCAGAGATTAGTTGAATCCGGAGCATCCTTCGATCTCGGATACTACAGTTTATCCTAAGTACGCCCCTGTCTAGGTGTACTACAATATTTAGTTACTATATGTTACTTCCTACTATATAATAAATCTGGTGCTAGTTTTGTGACATGGCCATATTGTCCAAATAGAGCATGATATTTACTCAGACAAGTGTTTAGTTGTGCACTTTGGCATGGATATTAGTGGTTCAGTTGTGTCTTTTGCATTATGATAGATTGATGTGGTGTATGCATACATAGTTTAGTTAAACGTGCAGTTATGTCGGTTTAGTGCATATAGAATCATGTTAACCTATGGGATAGTAGAGAGACACTTTAATTAGTCTAATTGAAGATATAGAATTAGTTTAAATCATAAATATTATAATCTGAATTTTTAGGTTTAATATATATTTAATATCAATAGAGAATCATTATTATAGTAGGGTAGTTCGGGTGTAAGTCTTATTGAGTCTGTGGTGACGCACCCCTTCTGTTGTTATTATTTTCAGGAGTGCGCAAGTTTAGCACAGTAGAAACATAGTGGTGTTTTGGAATCCGAGAAGTTAGTGGATTATTCATTCAATGTTAGTATTTAATTTGTTTAGATAGTTGTTTTGTTTGTGGTGTTAATAGGTTATAAAGTTTGGAATTGTGATTTTGGATTGTGATTTTAGTCTTATTTGGTTCTAAACCGATATTCTTCCCCGTTACGTCGTCGGATTATCTTCCGCTGTGCATGTTAAAAATCCGGGTTGTGACAAACATATTAAATAATCATATTTTTATTTGTTATATACAACGTGACGTTGAATATTGGTTTATATGATATTTATATATGTTTGCCTATTAAGATGATAAGAGAAAGATTAACATCTACCGAGTCCTATCGGACACAGCTCAATTATTTTAATTTTTTTAAGTAATCAAAATTAGCATAACACAATCATGGTAGATCGTCTTAGATGCAATATTTTTATTATTAATTTCATGTTATATTTTTGATTTTAAATTAATATTTTGTGATAATAAGTTTTCCATGTTTACGTCTTGATAACACTACTAGGTACATTTATCACAAATAATTTTAAAATTGATATTAATATGTACCATTAAAAGATATTTAGTTAATTGTATCAATTTTAAAATTTATAGTACAAATAAAATATATTATATAATACAAGTGTCAACTTATATTAATTTTGATATTAATATTTTGAAATTATTAATATCAATATTGATATAGTATCCAAAATAAAACTCTAACCCAACCGGGCATTAAGTTGCGGATTGTATTTGGTTGCGTGTCAGAATTTGTTTTGACGTTTTTGATAAAAGTGGAGCGCATTATTTTTTTGAATAATCACTTTATATTAAACAAATTGCTATTAAACTCGTTATGGATCACCCATTAATTTTCTGCAATTATATTAATCAAAATACTTTAAATTCTGAAAGAGAATTAAAGAAAGGAAGAGGTCCCGGACGGCCTAACGACCCAGGATGCACTCCCGACTGGAAGCTTCCAGGTTGCTTGTTCTTTGCAGTGGATGGTGGAGGAACCGGGAAGTGGGAAGGTGCGAATCCATTCGTCATCTCTTGGCTTTGTTATGTTTCTCAAGAGAACCTAACGATTCTGCGGTTGGAAAAGCAGCCTACTTGCTCGTTTATGGTGTTCCAAATGAGTGATCGAAGAGCTGAATTCTCACATGCGTTAACCTTAACTCAGTTACTCTGTCTATCTGGGGTTTTGTTTATCCTTTTTGATTGCATCTGGAGCCATATAAATCGCAGAGAACTCGTGCTGGAGTAATCATACTTCATAGGATTCTGTATTTGATGTTGTTCAGGGCGCCGATCTTAGTAAAGAACCCAGCGCAGAGCTACCTTCCTATCCTCAAAATATTTTTGGCTTACCGTAGCATACATGGCCTTATTTTTGTTTACTATCCTCTAATCAATTTTTTGTTGGAAACAGGAGATTATTGAACCTCTCCCTGACGGTTGGTAATGGCGTACACCCCACCACATAAGAGACATTTGAAGGGTGCTAATACATCGAAACCAGTTTCAGATTATTTGGTTCCTGAATTCCAGAAGAATGTGAACTTACGCTCTGGATTCACTTCTCACAGAGGAAAAGATAAAAATTCATTACGTGGTCCAAAAATTGTTCATGCCAGAACCTGCATATCTAAATGGTGGACTGTTGGATCTACAGATGACAATCTAATTCCGGGATCATTTCACCTGGAGTGTATTCCTTGTGATCTTGTTGAACGTGAAAGAGGGGAGAAACCTCTAGTTTTAGTAGACAAAAGGCAAATAGGTTATATAATTTTGATTAAGTTGTTTTTTCTCAAAGCAAGGTATGGATTATGACTGTCTGAAATCTTGTTGTCCCCAGAGACAAACCAAGATACGGATTCTTCAAAATGCAACCCATGGGCATTCATCTGTGAGAAGGTACAACCTGACTTCCTCAATGCGCTCCACAATATGAAGATTGAATTAGATTCTGTTGCTGAGGAATTCAAACCTTATTTTGTTACTCGGTTTGGTAAAATCCTTTTTCATGGGTATGATTCTGCATTCATTTTTTCTCCTCTTTTTTTTACTAAAAGATTTCCTGAAATATTTCCAAGTTCTTATAAGCTATTAAATTTGGATTTGCACATATATGATTGTAAAATGACCTTTTTTAATCATGCGCTACTGGTAATCTGGTATTGTCAAGCATCTTAAACGGGCATGATTGAATTATTTTTTATTCGAGGATGACAAAAGGGTCATGGTCATTGAAACAAAAAAGAAATAAAATTTCAAATGACTCACTGTGCCAAGATGAGGACAATTTTCAAACAAAATGACCATTACAAGATCACAAACAAGAAAAAAAATCTCAGATTAAAGGAAAATATTGTCATCTCTTATGCTTTACCCCTAGGAGGAATTTGCACTAGATAAACCATAATGTCTAAATTTACACTCTTTTAACAAACAAGGAAAATAATTTTTAATGGTCAAATTGTATTTACTGAACTATAGCCTGAAAATTCTATTATTTCTTATCACCATATTACCTAAAAATACAATAAAGAGAATTGGACTTGAAGTCGTCAGACTGCATTGTCTGCCCTGATAGCTCCCCAATGCATCATGGGGAGTTAAGTATTGTCTCACCATAGCCATTTTACCTTCATTATAGAAATATAGGTCTTCCATAAAAGGTTAATGATACCAGAATTGGATAAATGCAAAGTTGTTTCTTGCCTAAGCCAAAAACATGTGTTCTCTATGATCTTCAATCAAATTTAGAACCTTGCAGATCAGAAGCTCGTGAGGTTAACTTCAACTAGACATATTGATCTTAGAGAAACCTTATTATGCCTATTTTTTTCTCTTGTCCACCTCTACCTCCAAGTTTCAGCGTACAAACGTAGAACTCAACTGAAACCTTTTGTTATGATTCCATCTCTAGATTTCTGTCCTCTTTCTGTGGAAATCATTTAACTGAATATGGTAACACAGAATTACAAGCCTCCATGTTATTTCAACTTTGTAAGAAAAAAGAAGTCCAAAATGCAGATGTTTTAGATCTGTTGAACACTTCAGAAATTTATTTTTGATTGGACTTCAAAATAAAATAAAATTTTAAAAAATTTATTCAAGGTCGTGTACTTCACTTGTCAGATGCCATTGCCAGTTTTGTTGTAACTTGCATCTAAATATGTACCTTATGCTTCTATATTCTTTTATTCCTAAAACCTTCAAGTATGATCATGCACAAATGCATGCTACTATTTTTCGGTAGACTTCTTATTTGAGCAATAAGATTTTTATTTTCTGCCTAGTCACCTAATTGCTCCCTTCTTCTTTGGATTAACAAGCATTTCATGTGACTTTGAGTTCAGAAGCGTGGGTACATCAGATGCACACTGGGGGAACTAACTTCTGAGAGATGTTAACTTACATCATATGCTATATCCAGTATACATAAGCTAAAAATTTCTCTTGAATCGTGTATGACCTTGTGTTTGTGTTCAACATAAATACGTAAGTGCATTTTAGATCATTTGTTAGTTATAATTTCAGATTTGACTGCTTTTAATGACCAATAATATATTATTTTTTATTTTTGATATTTGGAACTATCATATATGGATGTTAATGCATCAAACAAAGATATAATAATTGACTCTATGTCAGTTGTTAATACTCTAACTAAACAATCCCATAAGAATATAATACTGTTTAATAAATCAAATTGACAACTAATACATGAATCCATAAAGATAAATAGAATATGACTGGAATAGTAAATATGCAAATGTTTTTATTTTGAAGGACATATATAAAAATATTAAATATAATAAGTAAACATAAAGTATATATGTTAAATAAGCACCCGGATATAGTGTTAAATAAGAAATGATTTTCACATCAAGGACCAATGTGGGTAAAGAAGCAAGTTCATCGAGTAGAGCAAGACATAAATTTCAGTACAAATTTAAAGACAAATGAACATCATTATAGAAAAATCTAAGAAAGAAAATATTGTAAATATGATGAGAATAAATACTTAGAATATTGCATCCCTTATTGGAACTTGTTAATAGTATGGAGGAAAAAAAGTTAATATTGCTTGCATTTAAGTAACTAAATGGATAGGAGAAAAATATAAATAATAGAAAATGTATGCTATAAACTATGATGCACAAGAAATGAGAGAAAAGAATGAGGCATGTATCATTATGGATAAAAATAAAACATTAAAGGATACAATGGCGTAAGTGAAAAGAGTTGGATATATGATTACTCTGGTAAAATGATTATAGAAAAAGAGATAATTAATATTAGTTAATGTTATACTCTACAAATTGCATTGGGAAGTAAGTTTAAATAAACATTTTGGGAGATATTGATGATTTTATCTAGAGGTTACTGTGTGTAGGGATTAAATTTATTAGAGGAGATTCCTATGGGTATACAACTCAACTCAATTTAACTCGAGCATTAGTCATAAATTACTTGGGGTCGGCCATAGGCCATACAGATTCTGTTTTTTCACTCATGTCTATTTTGAGTTACTTTTTCATAGATATTTAAATTATTTAAATCATATTGAATTATCCACTTCCAAGTTCACCAAGGTCTGCCACGTCCTTTTTTGTTCTTTTTTATTTTAATATTTTTTACTTTTCTAACTGGAACCTCCTTAGGTTTATGTTTAATATGCCAAAAATATCTCAATCTTTTTTTTAAATTTTTTTTACAATTGTCGCCACTCCTATATTTTATTTAATATAATTTTTATTCTAAATAATTTAGTTTGACCGCTCATTAATATTCCCATGTCAGCAACACCTATTTTACAAGAATGTTTTCATTTTACTATCTAACATCCACTATCATACAACATTGTAAGTTTTATACTTGTACGAACCCTTCAACTTTAGTGGAATTTTACGATCACATAAAACCCTCAATCTCCTTTTCATCCAACATACTTTAATCTCATAATTAACATCTTCATCACATTCTCTACCTTTTTAAATAATTGATTCAAGATATTTGAACACGATTCTTTAAGATAATATTACTTCATCCATATTAGCATCATCACCTACTTCTATTTGATTTTCATTAATTTTACAATACATATATTCTGTTTATGTTCTACTTATCATGAAACCCTTCGTCTTTAAAGTATTTTTTACAATTCTAACTTTTTATTCACTTCTTCTTATGTCTCATCTATCAATATGACATTGTCTAGAAATATCATGTACCAAAGTATATCATCTTATATAATATTTGTTAATTCATTTATAACTAACACAAAAGATAGTGACTTATTGTAGATATTTGACGTAAGTCAATTGAAATAGGAAAATCTCTTGTTTCTTCTCCAATTATGCATACACTAGTGGTTGCTTCATTATACACGTGTTTTGTCATTTGTATATATACCTAAGAGGCACCCTCTTTTGTTCTAACACTCACTACAAAACTTATATTGGAACTTTATTATTCCAAGTCAATAAACATCATATGTGAATCTTTTTTTATATCTTGATATTTATCTATTAAACTTCTAATAAGAAAATTAGTTTTAATTGTTGATTGGATAGGCATAAATCCAAATTGGTTAATTGAAATATTTGTTCAATTCCATAATTGCCACTTAATAACTTTTTCTCATAATTTCATAGTATGACTCATACATGGTTTGCATAATCGGCCAATCCAGATCAGGATTGGCCGATTCTTGGATCGGATTGGTACCCACCAATCTGATTCCTCATCGAATTACCGATTTAGCCGGGACTCCCTACTAGATCGGTCGGAAACGACAGGATCGGTTGATCCTTGACCGATCCAGGTGGATCGATCTGGGAATCAGTCGATCTGGCCCGATTCTTCAAGAAATCAAAACTTTCAGAATCGATCTGATTCCGGAATCGATTTTGGACCTATTTAAGGTCCGATCCACCACCCCTCCAAATTAGGGGAGATTGGACCAATTCTGGTCTTCTTTTGCCCCCTTCGACCCTCCTCCCCCTCCCTTTGGGAGATCTAGAACTCCAAGCCTCGGTGATCGTCTAGATCCAAGGTGATCCATGAGGTTTTGGGCCAATCCATTCTTACAACAGGTAAGTTAGGGGGGGACCTTAGATCCCCCTTCCCCCTTTACGACACCCCTGCAGGCTGTAGGAGGTGCCTCCTGGCGGCTTAAACAGGGTCACCCCTTCAGGTGACCTTAGCTGCCCCCTGCCAAGGGGGTGCTTAGGGCTGTAATTCACTCCCTTTGGGGGGTTGAATTGCACCCGCGATGATGAATAGTCAACCCTCGAAGGGGTGACAGTATGCCCCCCCGAGGGGGGGCATTGGGTAGAATTCACCCCCATTGGGGGGTGAGTTGCACCCCTCTTAGGGGGTTGAATTGCACCCTCGAAGAGGTGACAATATAGCCCCCTCGAGGGTGGGGGCCTTGGTTATAATTCACCCCCCTTAGGGGTTGAATTGCAACCCTGAAAGGGGGGCTTGGGTTTAATTCAACCCCATTGGGGGGGTGAATTGCAACATTGCCATCTCCTTGATTCAGAGGCAATGGGGTTGAATTAAACCCAAGCCCCCCTTTCGGGGGAAGATTGTTGTTTAATTCACCTAATGGTTTGATTTTGATCAAGTTGCTCATGTATTTATTTTTGTGTATGACTTGATATGATTTAGATAAATGTCGGACGAAGAGCATGGTGCTGTGGAATATCGCGACATGGGATGGCAACATGGCCATCTCCTTGATTCAAAGAAGAAGAGGGTTAGATGTAAGTGGTGTTAGAAAGAAATGAATGGAGATATATATCGGCTAAAGCAACATATAGTCGGTATGTGTGGTAATGTCAAGAAGTGCGATAAGGTACCGGCTGAGCTTAGGGAAGAGATGAGGGGTTATTTAACGAGAAGAGCTTCACAGAGGGATATGAGAATTGGACATAGACAAGAGCTACATGACGAGTTGCTAGGTCAGAGAGACATTGATCTTAAATCTAGAAATAGTAAGAAAGGAAAATGACCGGCACATGTTCAAGTTCAAGTTGATTCATCCTCTTCAGAAGATGAAGAAGAGGCTCAGGTGAGGAGAGCCATGGATGAGAGTAGGGCTTAGTTTCATGAGGATGAGAAAAGAAGACGTGGAGTAGGTGGTTCGACTGCTTATGGCAAATGTTCTGATGTGGGGGTGGGCACACGTCCTGCTCGAGAACCTGAATTCCGTCGGACACATTCAGTTCGGCCGACGACATACATTGCCATGTATAGGGAGAGTGATAGAGGCTAAAGGAATATAAAACATGCATTTAAGGGAGTGAGGACGAGCATATGAAGGAAGGAGACGAAAGTCAAGTTCTATGCACAACTCCACTTCCTGATCCACCCTGAGCTACAGCTTCTCCAGAGCGACATTCAGCTCCCGTTATAGCTCCAACTTGGATTCTAGTTGTAGGTCCATCTACCACCACTATCAAGAAGAATGATGACTTATTCAGGGATTTAAAGAAAGTTTATTTGCCTACACAGCAAAGTAGTCAAGGAGATCCTACATTGAAGAGAAAGAAGATAAGTATCAAATGCCGACATTATCTCTTTGATACTAAGACCACTCAGCCACCTTCATCAGATGAAGATGAGGAAGAATTTGTTCCACCCACACAACAACAGTGTACGGAGGGTGGAGGTGGAGGTGGGGGTGGAGGCATAGGTGGAGTCTCAGGTGATGGTGGCTCTATTAGTAGTACACGTATGCGTGGAGTAGGTCTAGATGATTTGAGCGACAAAAAACATTTATGTTCGAGTGGAAGGAACAGTAGACGCTGGACGAAGATGAATGTATTCGACGAGTTCACATCTTCCTATCCACATCCTGCTTCAGACATTGATCATTGCTATCCACCATCTCCTCCAGGTCCAGCTTCAACTAAAGGTGGAGTTTGTAATATTAGCCAAATGGCCCAATTTTTATTTTCTAGTGGGTATGGGCCAATTATAACTGATCAAAGTCAGTGGAGAGTTGAAAAAGATCAGGATGAGCAGGATAGGGATCCAGGATATTTTTATAGTTGGTGGTGATGACATGATGAGTCACTTATGATAGCAGATGTATTTATTTCTTTTATTTAATGGAATGTAATATGAATTTTAAGTACACTTTATATTGTGTGATTGACTGACTATAATCATTGTACGATATAATTTGTATTTTATAACCACTTGTGTTGATATATGTATGTCATTTAGTCAATGTTTAAGTTGTGTGGACTATGGAAATGTCCATGGTTGCAAAATTTACTTATGTTTTATTATCTAAAAGTTTTCACAATATTTTTAATTTTTTTGGATTTTTTAGAATTTTTGACAATTTTTCAGAATTTTTATGAAAGAAAAAAAAGACTGATCTGGACCGATTCTGGATTAGTCTAGCTTCTGGTGGATTGCCCTAGATCAGATCAATCTGATCCGATCCGGATCGGATCGGACCTCACCGATCCAGGGACTGATTCCGATCCCACGATCCGTGGATTCATAAGTTGATTTCTCTATAATTTACACAATCTTATAGATCACATTTTTTAAAATATAATCATGCTCTTTCTCTATTATTTTGGCATTCCGTTCGATACTTGAATTTTATTAAAAAGTCGAGTTAACCATGTCACCTCTAAAATTTTCAAACATTTCAACACTTTAATTGGAATGCTATCTATACCACATGTCTTGTTTCCATCATTTTCAATGTTTCTTTAATTTTTGAAAATTGAATTTTACTAATATAAATATAATTCAAATTAAATTTTGTCACATTCTTTATGTCGCTTATGTTTTTCGTAAAGTTGTCATTAATCAAAAGTTTTCTTTTTTTATGTTTGATGTATTTGACTTGGTTAAAATCTTGAGACTTTTTCTTTGTCAACCTTACTAATTTATAATTATCTTTTTTGCTTTCTTTAGTTCCGGTTCCTCTTACGTATGCTTAAAAATATCATCTCTTTCTCGTCTTGAAGTCCTTTTTACTTCATTTTTCGTAATCTTGCATTGTTCATAGGCTTTATTGTTTAAAAAATCTTTCTTATTTTTTATTGCTTTTTACACTTCTTTATTCCACCATCAAGTCTCTTTTTTAAGTGGACGATATCTTTTTTTTTGAATGTGACAAAGTCACGTTTTCATATATAATTAAAGGAATACAAAACAAAGCATAAGGAAAGGAAAAAAGTACAACTAGCGACCACCAAGGGGATAGTGAGCTGGCGAGATCACGAAAATAAGCAATCAAAAACTAAGAAACTATCCTTGAAGACCTCCTCATATGAGCAAGTGATGTTGGAAGCAAATAACCAATCCTTCACTTGCCAACCCAGTCTCTTGATAATCATCTTGACATGCTCAAAGTGGTTATCGAAGATTCTCTTGTTTCTAGCGCACCAAATTGCCCTTATAAATGCTGGTAACATGATGTCCCACAACTGAGAATCATGTGGCCAAGGGTTGTAGTATGCCTAATTCATAAGAAGCGAAGAAATGCAGGACAGTTTTATCCATTGAATGTTTCATTTCAAGATCGAAATTCTTCACACATACTTGATCACTTCACAGTTTAAGAACAGGTGATTGATGTTTTCTTCCATGATACCACAGAAAACACTGGTATTATGCTGAAAATCCTGAAAAACTCCTTCAAGATGAGATCTGGTAGGTAGACGAAGTCTGAAAATCTTCTAAAGAAAAAGCTTTATTTTGATTGGTATGGCCTGTTTCCAAACAATCTTGAAGCAAGGGACAAAAACTCTTCCAAAGGAGAGTCTGTCCGAAGCTGATCTGACAATAAATGAGAATTTCTTGTTAGGTAACCAAATAATCTCATCCATCTTGTCCTCAAGAGGCATCTTTAAGATTTTTAAGATCCTGCCTGAAGAGAGGACCAAAAAGCATTAGTACTCCAAAGGGCATTCACTCTACCATGTTGGAATATGCAAATGCTATAAAGTTGAGGGAACAAAGCAACCAACGTGTCTTTTCCAGTCCATTTATCCTTCCAAAAAGTTGTGATAGCACCATTCCCAATCTTTATTTTGCAAGAAGATAGGAAGAAGTCCCGATTGAGAAGGATGTCTTTCCAGATAGAGGACACCTTTCCATTATTGGTGAAATTAGAAATCCACTCACCATTTTGACCTAAGCCATATTTGGAAATCACTATCTTGGCCCATTGAACCTCACTGTTAGTATTGATTTTCCATAACTACTTGCATAGCAAAACATTGTTGCAAGTCTCAAAAGGTAGGAGACCCACTTCTCTCTCTTTAATATGTCTACAAACATGGTCCCATTTGAAAAGATGCAAACCTCTTTTATCACCATTGCCCTGCCAAAAACATCTAGTCCTGATACTCTCTAATTTTTTGCACACCCCCTTGGGGGCCTTCAAGATAGAGAAAAAGAAAAGAGGTATACTCTGTAACACAGATTTTGACAAGACCCATCTTTCTCCTGCCGAGAGTAATCTTCCCTTCCACCCCTGTAATCTGTTTTCCACTTTTTGCATCACTCGTTGCCATTCCTTTTTTGTGGTCCCTCTGTTAGAAAATGGTAGACCCAAATATTTGATAGGAAAGTCAGACCACTTTATGTTGAAAATTCTTTGGATGTGGCTATTTGTTCCTTTTGAATATTGACCCCAGTAAGCTCACTTTTCCTTACATTGATTTTCAAGCCTGTGATTGCTTGAAGAAGGTAGAGTAAAATTCTTAAGTTGGGGCACTTATCTAACTTAGTTGTAGAAAATAAGAGAAGACACTTGGCTCATGTTGTTTGGATCTGTGAAGAACAATGGGTGTTTGGCCCATATCTTTTAAACTCCCCAAGTACTTTTTAGTAATCTCTTTAATAAAGTGGGTATTTGTTTGAATAAGATCATAAGTCATAGCAAAATTCATAATAATTCTCTCTTTTTCATTTAAAATTCCATACCTAAAACTTTCGTGAACTTTTTCATATCCATAACACTTGTTTCCAACATGCCCATTGAGATCTCATCCAGTAAATATATTTTCTTTATTTGATATACTATGCATGAGGTCATCCATATCCATCTTAAATTTTTCTTTGTTCTCACTAAATAATTCAAATTGTAGACACCAATTATATTAATTAACCCTTTTTCTATAATCATTTTTACCCTAACAATCTTGTCACCTACTCTTTTTATCAAAACTATTATATTTTTTAATGTTTAATCAACAATAATACCTATCCCATTTTTTTATTTTCTTGTATACCATAATTTAAAGTTTATATTTTCTACTTTTGTACATTTCTCTCATATCCACTTGATTTCTTGGATACACATAATATTAATTTCTCTTTTCTTTATACTATCAACAAGTTCTCTAGGTTTTTCTGCAAATGCTCTATTATTCTAAATATTTGTTCTTATCTTTATTTCAATCTTTTCTTTCTTATATTTTTTTATGATATTGTCTATTTACTTTTGAGTTTGTTTTAGAAATTATATCTTGCTCGTCACAATGGACTAACTTCTTTACCCATATCCATCCTTGACGTGGGAACTTCGCTTATTTAATACCACATTAGGGCACTTATGTGATGTATCACATGTAGGGTATGTCTTCACTCTTGCTATATTTTTCAACACAGTTGGGATCTGGTATAATGCATTGTTTGGTGAATACACCCCAATGTGTATCATTTGAATTCATATCATGATATGTGATTTTATTTTGCACTGGTTGTCACCTATCTCAACCCTCCTCCTTTCTCATCTGGGCTTAGGATCGGCTATTGTAGAGTTGAGATTCTAATGGGTATGTTGGAAATAAATGTCATGGATGGAAGAAAGGCCATGATGGTTTCTTAGATAGAACTTTAAATGAAGAGGGAAAAAGTGTCATTGATTTTGTTTTAACCTATGTAATAAATATTTATTTTATTAGAAAAGTATCTTGTTTAATTAATTTTGAAAGTAGACAAAATAAAAAATCAAATCAAGTTAATTCTTTCAATTAAGGTTAATCATGTTTTTTTCAAAGATTTTAAAATTATTTTTGGTGAAGCTTTAACAAGTCAACATATTTTAGTAGTTTTAGATGTTTAGATTAAGAGATGAATGAACATATCTAAAAGGAGGATTTCTATTAGAATAAAATGGTGAGAATTAAAAGGTGGAAGCAATAGACATTTAATAATGAGCTTCTAAAAATAAATGATTGGAAGTAAGGTGTAGAAGTCAATGTTGTGGATGGACATGGTTACAAAGATTATAGAGGTAGCTAAAAAGGTGGGTGTGAAAGCTCTATTTTTCATCATCAAAAATTCATGTATTTTTATTTTGGAGAAAGAATTTTGATTATGTTACACTAGCATTAACAACTATGAAAATAGGTGATATCTCATAAGCGTATTAGCTAATGCATGATATGTATAAAAATATATATCTTAAGATTTTGAGTTCATTAAAAATATCTTTGGATCTCTCTCTATTGAACTTACAAAGTATCGATGTTAGTTACATTGAAAATATTTGAATACTCTTGATTAACCATCACAAGCAATTCAAAACTTGTGAACATAGATCCACAAAATAAACACAAGAGATATAACCACATAAACTCAATGGAATGCACATTTGATGTGTCAAGTTTGTTTTGAGTTAATTTGTGTTTTGGAAATCTCACTGAATTTTCAGATTTGAGATTTCAGGTTTTAATATTTTAATTTTAAGGATTTGTTCTATAGTGGATTTTTAAGATTAAAACTTTGAGGATCTTTAAGATCAAAATTGATCATTTGGTCCTATTAAAGTCGTAAAAATGGGTATCACTCTTTCATTAGAGTTCGTTAGATCCCAGGCCAGATGGAGACATTTTCTGATTTGATTTTATGTTATGTCATGGTGAAGATGGCCATCATGAGATCTCAAACAATTTCTAGTTGAGACTTATCATATGTTAGATCATTAGAATTCATCATTTTTTTGAACATTAGACATCTTAGACTTAGAGTTCATTAACATCATCGTATCTCCATTCAAAGTCTAGGTCTTGGCATTGAGAACTGTAGACTTAGGAATTCATTTGGTCTGAAATCAACATTTGAGATTAGATTCTTGTGGCATTTTTATCTGAGAATCAGACATCTTGCACGTTCTTGTTATTATTATTTTTTTCAGGGCATGAGCCCTTAGACATCTTTTAACTCTGAATGTTTCTTTGGCATGGTTGGAGCATGAAAAGTTAGAGCATTTGGAGTCCTTTTTAGTGTTGGATTGTCATTCTTTCATTCAAAGTATAATTCTTCAGGCCATCGGTTTTAAGATCCATCAGTCATTATCAGGGCCTTGGGACTTCGGAGATATGAAGTTTACATCTGGGACATCTCTCCATTTTAATTTCAATTTTCGAAGTTTAAGTGAACATATGGGTCACTTAGAATCATATTTTTTAGCCATTCAAACATTCAAATTTAGGCATTGGGACTTAGTGGGTTTCATACTATCATATTTGCTTACCCATTAGGCATCTTAAGGCCAATTAAATTTAAATTTACCCTTCCAAAGTCTAATTTTATTTCATTTAGACTGAGCATCAGATTTCCATTTATTAACCCCTCTTATCTAGGCATATTTGACCATGGATTGGCATTCGGAGGCATCTGATTGACAAATCAAGTTGATGACAGGATGTTATATTGTTGAGGATGAACATTTTCGGATATCTGAACATTACTCTCAACCTTCAATTTTTCCTTATTATGTTTGCAGTCTAATTTCAGATATGAACTTTTTTAGATCTGAAATATGTTTACTTAAGGTTTGAGTGAGTGTCATCAACGGCATATCTAATACATAGATCCTTCTAAAGTTTTAGATTCACATGGACTTAAGTCTTTTAGGCATTTCGGATGGGGGTACATATTCAATTTTTTCATATCCCTTAGAACCTAGATTCCAGTCATAACCATGTTAGAAGATCTCAGATTTGATTTTGGGATTTATTATTATTTATCAAGTTTGAGGCATTTGATGTCTTCTTTCATTATATACATTCATATTTTGGATGTTGAGTCATGATCCGAACGTCGGATGTTAGAGACTTTAACATTTCTCCTGATTTTAGAATTAACAGTCATATCTAAGTTCAGTTTTAGATTCTAAGGCAGGATTATTTGTCTATGATCTGAAGTCCATTCCCGCATTAGGCTAAAGGGGTTTAGATTCATTCAAATCCAAAATTGATATGCATGATCATGATTTTTACATATTTCAAACGTCCATTGAGCATCCTTGGATCTGAGCATGATTTATTTTATCATTGTTTAGATTTTGAAATTTCTTTCTTTTATTTCTTTATGTTTGCATTTCATATGGTCCATGTAGGTTATCATAGTATTCACATCATAGACATGTAGACATTTGACACAAAAAATGTCATTCGTGTAAAATGAGATACATTGTAATACATAATCATGTGGAAAGACATATATAGCCATACCTCCCTCAAATCAACATGTGTGGGTGTCTTCTTAGCCCCATGTGGGCATGCGACATACTCCCATCTCTCTACTCAATCTTAGGGTCGGTTTAGCGTACATGACCTCTTCTACATTTAGTGATAATTTTTTCTAGATAGAGGTTATACTCTCTACATCAAGAAAGTATTGGTGTATGGTGAGGGCGCGCCCACATACTTGTCTGAGATCGGTACATCTCGATGATATACCCATGTATCTGTCCAACATTATTTGAGTACCTCATTTAAATGGCTTAATCTCTTAATCATGTTCATTTCATTTCAATATTTAAATTATTCAATTTTGTCATATGGGCCTCATTGGCCAGTCATCATGTCATATTGGCCATAGGACACCTATCATAGCTCTATCTTGGTCTTCTTTAGCTTTGATCTTCTGCCATGTCAACCCTCTTCATGCTCGCCTCAGTCTCTGCCACTGCCGAACTGGTAAGTTTCATTACATGGCTCATTTGGGTAAGATGACCTGGTTAGCTTCATAGATAGCATGCTCAGGTCATAGGAGGCTCGGATGGGTCTGTGGGGTGGTCATTTTGATATGATATTGATCGATATACAGGTTACTTTCAGATCATGGAATGTGATCTCTCGAGAATCTCTCGAGATCTCCCGAGAATCTCTTTTCTTCCGTGCGTCCGAGAAACGAGATCACTGAAACGAGAATATCTATGTAGTACTTGTGATAACGATGATTAGTCCTAAAGAGATAACCATCATGCAAGATATGGTCACTAAACACTTTTGACGGACTCTTTCGGAGTGTGGTGACAACCTTCTCAAAGTTAGGGCAACCATTATATGCTTCTCATATCCTTTCAAATCCATTCACCATAACACTTACCAAGGAAAAGAGAGTGACTCTCCTATTAAGGGCTTCTCAAGCTTATGCTTTAACACAGATGTAAACTTGCAGGAACTCAACCCACTTGCCATCCTTGGGGTTTAACATTCTTTTTTGAGAGTTAAGAATTCTCAAGGCCTCATGATCCGAATAAAGGATAAATTCTTGAAAGAGGAGATAATGTCTCTAATACCTAATAGCTTGGATGATGGCATATAACTCTCGATCATAGGTGAAGTATTTGAGTTTAACACTATAAAGTTTTTTAATGAAAAAAGTTACTAGGTGACCATTTTGACTCAACACTCCTATTCGAAGATTGAAAGCATCACATATTACCTTAAATACTTTAGAGAAGTTAAGTAGCCTAAGAATGGGGCCTTGGGTCATTCTCTCTTTGATTTCTTGGAAAGCCTTGTTGGCGGCTTTGGTCCAATCAAATATTTTTTTTAAGCACTCAGCGATACGAGCCATGATTGTGCTAAACCCCTTAATGAACTATCAATAGAAAATAATTAGTTCATGAAAGCTTCTGATATCAAACAAACTTCTTGGTTCAATCTAGTCTACAATGACTTTGACTTATTTGGGTTCAATAAAGACTCCTTGGGATGATACTACAAATTTGAGAAAAATAACCATATTGGTGAGGGAGCACATTTCTTAAGATTAGCAAATAATCTTTCCTTCCTTTGGGTCTTATAAACTTGGCAGATATGGCTTATATGATCTTCTTCTTTTTTGTTATATGTGAGGATATTATCAAAATACATGACTGCAAATTTACCAATGAAAGGTCGTAGTACTTTGGTCACTTACCTCATGAAAGTGCTAGGGGAATTATAGAGGCTAAAAGGCATGACTAACCACTCTTATGGGTCATCTTTGGTCTTGAAGACTGTCTTCCACTCATCCTCAAGTTTGATATGGACTTGATGGTAGCCACTCTTCAACTCAACACAACTCGAGCCTTAGTCCAAGTTACTTGCATAGATCGCGGAATCGGCCGATCCGGATCGGAATCGGCCGATTCCTGGATCGGATCGGCCATTGCCGATCCGATTCTTGGCTGAAGGACCGATCCGGAAAAAAGTTCCGGCAGAATCGGTCGGGATCGGATCGGAATCGGAATCGGATCGGCCGAATCGGTCGGGTTCGGAATTGGAATCGGAATCGAATCGTTTTTTTTCATTTTTTGCTATTCCAGTCGGATCGGCCAGGATCGGCCAGAATCGGTCCGGATCGGTCTGGAATCGGATCGGATTGGAATCGGATCATTTTTTTTTTTTTGCTTACCGATTCTGGATCGATTTTCTTCCATTGGATCGGTCGGAATCGGTCCGATCTGATCCGATCTGGATCGGATCGTTACCCACCGATCCCGATTCCGATTCCGATCCCGCGATCCTTGGTTACTTGGGGTCGGCCATATGGATTTTCTTTTTGCACACATGTCAATTTTGAGTTACCTCTTCAGTAGTATTTAAATCATCTAAATTATATTGAATTACCCATCTCTTAACCTAGGTCTACCACATCCTTTTTGTTTCTTTTCCTTTAACAATTTATACTTTTTTTATTGGAGTCTCCTGAGGTCTATGTTTAATATGCCCAAATCATCTCAATCTCTTTTTTTCAATTTATTTACATTGTTGCCACTCCTACATTTTCTTTAATATACTATTTCTGATTAAATCTAATCTAAGTATAATTACTCATTCATTTTAACATTCTTATTTCAACAACACTTATTTTATAATCATGTTTTTCTTTTTTTATCTAGCATTCACTACCATACAACATTGTAGGTCTTACATTTGTACGATAAAATTTTCCTTTCAACTTTAATGAAATCTTATGTTCACATGGAACTCTTGTAACAAATCTCCATTTCATCCATCCTGTTTCAATTCAATGATTAAGATCTTTATCACAATCTTCATCTTTTTGATTAATTGATCCAAGATACTTGAATTGGGTTCTTTTTGATAATATTACCTCATCCAAATTAACACCATCACCTATTTCTTTTTGATTTTTATTAAATTTGTAATACATATATACATCGGATCATGTTCCATAGCAGCTCATTATCTTAAATATTTAGACTTTAGGGCATATGTTTAGATTTGAACCAATATCCCATCAACACCAAGGGATTTAGAACTTTGGATTTTCATAATTTGTGATGTTTGGAGATTCAAAATCCTCCTTTCTTAAATCTGAGACTACACCATCAAAATCTTTTCAGATTTGATATTTCGGTTTTACCTTTGAAATCACTTTTTATTTAAAATGGCGGATCTGCTGATTGATTGCTGATCATGAATTTTGAAGTCCCATCAGGTCTAGGATGCCTGAGTCATCATCAACATATCTTTTCTTAAAATTCCCAGACTTCATGTCAGACAGGTTCTGCAAAATATTTTTGATTGAATGACTTCGGCTTCCATGTTTGCACACATATTTGAATCTGAGTCTTCTGAGATTAGCATTTCATACTTAGACTTCATCATCTCATCATATGAAGTCTTCAATTTAGTATTTCAGATCTAATTCTTAGTTTATCACTTCAGAAATTTTAAGACTCATTTTCCTTTGTTGATCATCAGACCTTGGTTTAAATTAGAGAAATCCTTATGTTCTCATTCTTCTAATACCCAAGGTCTTGCCAATTTGCAACATATTTTTTATTTCAGATCTGAGATCTTATTTCCTCCTTTATTCATATTTGCATTCCACTGATTTATAGGGTCACTAACAGTTCTCAATACACATTCATATCATCATTTGACAATGAACAAGTCATTCATATAGTTTTTGGAACATCAGAGTACATAAACACAGGGAAAGACATAAAGAACCATAATTTTCTTTATATCAACATGTGGGTAAAGACATGGGGATATCTCCCCCATATCCTAACTTAATCTTAAGGTTGGTTTAGCATGATGACATGCATTACCTCCATTAGATTATTGAAAATTGTCTCCCTTGGTAAATAAGAGTATGATACACCCTACTCAAGGAAAAAGATCAGTGTATAGCAGGATGTGCCTACATACCAGTTCGGGATTAGTACACCCCAAGGCATGCCCGTGTGACGATCCAAATTATGAGGGGACCTAACTTAATAGGCTTGGCCTCTTAGTATTTTTGGTTTCAATATTTAAAACTGATTTTTCAGTATCAAATGGCATTATCGGCCTGTCAATCATGACCTTATGGGCCGTGGATGGCCTATCATAGCTTGAGCCAGCATAGTCTTCATTTGCCATTTATTATTGATGAACTTTGGCATACCTGTTCTGATTCCATCCCTTGCTGGACCTCTGGATCTGACTGCCATCTTCATGGGCTGTGGAAGACCAAGAATAGGATGTCTGGTCAGCCTTACATGCTTGATCAGATTTGGTTTGAGAGGGGGGTAGGATTGACTAGAGCAAGGCCGGCTCAGAGAGGGTTGATGGTTCTCTATTTAAGGTCTGGGCACAGGATATTTTATGGCGCAGACAAGTGGGTTTATAGAGAGGTATACCAGATCTGAGCAAATCTGTCTACGGCCATTGTAGGCCATGATATTGGTAAACTTGGAATCGATTATGGGGACTAGTTATAGGATTGGTCATTGGAGCTTGTCGGGAAATAGCATTAGGCCACTGTTGAGGATCCGGAATGCCCAATTCATGGTGGCTTGATGAGCTGTGTATGGATTGCTACATGAACATGGCAAGAAAACAACCCCCAGGTAGAATTGATCATAAGACCCCTCAAGGCTTGATCAGGCTCAGGCCTTGTAGGAAACCAGACAATATTTAATTTATAATGATTGGATAGTATGCACATAGGCCAAGGCATGGACCCAATGATTGCCAAATCGGAATAGGTAGGTACCGATCCGTATTGTGAAGGAACGGCCATTATGGCTGATTTTTCTAGAGAAAAACCAATATGGAATTGGTCCGGATCCATAATTTTTGTTTTCATTATAAAAAATTATAAAAATCATAAAAAATAAAAAACTCTCAAAAAATTTATTAAAAATAAAAATATAACAACTAACACACTTTCTAATCCTTGTAAGAGATTTGAAGATGAGTGGATATAAGTTAACATCAATAATCATTAGGTAAACAAAGAACATGATACAAATATAAAATATACCTTCCATTCACCAGTATCTATGGAATTGACCTTCATACTCCTCATTCACTAGATTCTCATGGATGCTCTATTGAGAGTTCATTGTCATGATTGGTCTATATCCATATGAAAATGAAAAATTAGCAATCTAACTAAATTCATACATAGTGTCTTACATTGGAATTGTGTATGGAATATATGGCTAAAAGTCCTCAAGGGGTTCTAGATAATTGACTGTCGTCTACTAATCAAAAAACCACAGCTGATCCCAGCACTAACTTCTACCACTCGAATGATGTCTTTGATTCAAATCATCAACACGTGCCCTACTGGTACATGCACTACTGAAAGAATATCCTTCTCCTACTCAACCTCCACCTTCACCTAAGCCTCCTATATTTTATTGTTGTTTAAGTAGAATGAACTCTTTCTCATAGCCATATGAAGAGGAGGAGAAGGAAGAGAAGAATGCATGTGTGCTATTTGTTGGACCGACAAATCCTCATCTGATTTTCAACTTTCTTTTCTGTGTTGCCTCTTCTGATGAAAAACTCCCAAAGTTTCATGCCATGATGATATATCTTTCTCAATTGTAAGAAATATCCCAATCCACTTGCCATGGTCTTTGTCCTCTGAGAGGTTGTTTGTGATGATGAGTCTAAGACTGGGGTTGGGGCTGGAGTTGACTCTGTGGCTAGAGCTTGAGTAGCAAAGACTTTCTCTTACATCTATTTATCTTCAGACCGAATGTCATCTAGTTCCCCTTCAGCCCATCTACAATCCTCAAGATCGAACTTTGGACGTGTTCTGCCTATCTTCTCTCCCACCCACACAACAAGTGGGTGTGCTCGCTGGAAGAGATAGTCCATGTCAACGTCTTCAGTAGTTCCTTGAAGTGTTTGTGTGTTAACTCTTTCATTGTACAGTCTACCTACAAATTTTATGAATCTCTCTTGTGCAATTTTTTGACAGTTTTGATATTTTTTATCATCAACTGCATGTTGTAATAATAGAACACAAGTTTCTCTAACATATCAAATGTTAGCCTATTCTTTCTTTTGATATAAATTAGGCTAAATGTACTCAAGTTTTTCTCACATTGAAAGGACTCGCAATTACAACAAGTGGATTTCATCTACTTCTTATATTGACTTATACTCACCACTCAGTTGCAAGAAAGAACAATAGAGGTATTTGTCACTCTCACAACAATATAAAATATCATTATAGAATGACAAGTTGTTTCAACATACCATGATCAACCTTGTCAAATGAATATCTAAAATTTATATTTGAGTAAACTCCAACTTTTATTTTATAAGATTACATTTGGAAATTGAGAGGACACAAATAAGTAGTGTTCTAATGAAAAAGCAATAACATTAACAATGGATAAATAACAATTCTCATTTACTTATAACTCATCTTCAGTTCTTTCCTGCTGAGTTCTTAAAAATCGTTGCATTACAAATAAAATACCTCTCAAGACTTACTTGATTAGTTCACACTTGTCCCCCATATTATATGCGGAGGTTTAAAAAATATCTTACATTCATGCCACATCACATAAGAATAAGACATAATGCACCAACCAAGATTTGGAGTAAAGATAAAAAGAATTACATGTTGCATGCACATCATGGTCTAGTGCCATATCCTATCTCCCATCTGGTGGGGACACCGATTCGAGATGACATTCTCGATCAAATTGGATTGGTCCACACCAAGATCGAGCGATCAACACCATCTAGCTTGAATCTGACTCTGCCTCACTTTTTATCTCTTCCTATGAATGGTGGCCCGCTCACATTTTTTTTTGTCTAGGAGAATGATGCTTCATTAACTAAAAAAGATAGAAGTTATTATTTGATTAGTAGTTATTTTTATTTCATTAATTAGATGATTTAGAGTTAGTAGTTGGTAGGTAGTGGTCGGTAGTCTCATTAAAAAGTGTAGGACTAGTAATTACCTTAAGTTGGTAGATAGTTGTTGAATTAAGAAGCGTAACCTTTTGAGGTTAGTAATTACTTCAAGTTAATGGGTAGTTGTTGGTAGGTGGGGATGTGTTTGGAAAGAATTCAAATTTTTAAAGGAACTTTGCGGTTATAAACTCCCATGTATCATCATTGTATCATGTTGAAGAAATATAAACATAGAAACAAGAGTGTGCTTCTCTTTACTTTCCATTGCCTTTGTGAGAAATGAGCCCGTGAGGACTAACCAAATCGCCTAGTACCAAAAGCTCATGAGAAGCATTATCCCATATAGCACCTTCGTCGATTGACATCATCACCTACCTAACAACCCCGAAAAAGGTGATTCCACCCATCCTCCTTCTCTACTCTTCATCTTTCTCCTCCCTCCCAATTTCCCCCTACACTAGTCCTCCAACGCCGAAAGCCGATCCACCACTTTCAATCTCCATCACTACCAAGGACAACACCTAAGAAGCTTCCAACCAAGGAGCTTCCACCTCGACTCTCAACAATAGACTCTCGGAACAAGCAACCAAGCCAAGCAATCAATTCAGTCGATACTCATCAACCTGAACAGTCCCAAGAATGTGTTGCATGTAGCTTATTACCTTCTTGCGTGAGGTGGGCATTTTGATGATTTTATAATATATTATTTTGAATTGTAGTTCTTAAGATACGTGTCAACTGGGTCCTCCTACGCATGTAAAGATAACTTTTGATCTTGTCTCAGTTATTTACTTTTTTCATTTTGTATATAGTCATGAATGCTTATGTCAAACCAGAGTTAAATTCTCCTCTTCCTACTCTTCTTCCCCCAAAATCTCACCTAAGTAGGCATCCTACCCCATTGTGGTTTCCTAACTATGCTGGTCCATTTCCATCAAATCGAGTTTGAATACTCGGTCCCGTGAACCAAATCATGTGTGTGAGTCAGTTAATAGTGTCAACCCGGTTCGTCCTGCATCAAATTTGGTATCGAAGCATAGGTTGGTTAGGGTGTCATTTAGTGTCAAATAGACAAAAAGAACATAAAAAAATATTAGATTAAAAAGATTTATCTCATTTCACTTGCATATCCAATAGGTCCTATAAAACAACTAGTCAGTCATAGTCAACCAATCCCAATTGGTAAACTTAACTCGAACATCACAAAGATTATCCTAGAAAGGCTTGATAAGATGGAATGATTCTTAGAGCGAATAGATCACTTAGAACACTTTATTGGCAAAATCAAGGAATGGGTAAGAGCCATCCATGTGGATTAAGGATAAGGTAGTAATCGCCTTTAAGTGAGAGTTGCACCAAATCCAAGGTGATCACTTGAAGCACCACATGCTAGGGAGAGATTTCAACTCGATATGGAAGAACTTGCTTATAAAAATGTCAAGGTAGAGGCTCCATATTTTTGTGGGTCCTTAGATCCCCAAGTCTACACCAAATGGGAGGCAGATATAGACTACTACTTTGATTGGTATGAGTTGTTCAAGAAAAGAAATGTTCATTTTGCCCCCAATAAAGTTAACCGGACAAGCTAATGTTTATCAGAGAAATATAGAGTTCCTACATTTTAGGAGGAGACAACCACCTATTTTCACACAGGACAAGATGAAAAAAAAAGTTGAGAGAAAAACATCTATCACCCTCTTACCGCCAAAGGCTCTTAAACCAATGGAAACACCTAAGTTAAGGGAACTGGTTTGTGTTCAAATACGTCACCCAATTTATGAACTCTTATAAGGTGTGAGATGAATGAATACCCGAAAGCACCCTGTATAGCTTTAGATCCGATCTAAAACAGAATGTCCAAAGAGAACTATTTCTTACGGATATCACTACTTTAGAGCAAGTTTACCAAGTGGCTCAAGATGTTAAGAGATTCCAAAAACCTCGATTCTTGTTCTACCTAGGATAGATACACGTGAGGTTAGTGAGAGACCAATCATTTATAAGTATCCTACCACGTTTGAGAGGGTAAATTCTAATATTCCCACTAAGCCCACCCAAGCAAGTGAGAGGCCTAACAACTCACTTCTCTAATGCCCACTCTGCAACAAATGCTTTAAACTCAAACCAACCCATGAGAAGAGATGAGAAGGGAAAGGGAATCATCACCTCTACCCCGATCAAGAGATTTCTAGAGATGTGTGCTTTAGGTGCAAGGGTTATAGACATAGAGCCTATGCATGTTCCATTAGGACACTTCATGTTTGCCAAGAAGAGGACCCATCTTTCGAGGAAGCTCCACTATAATCATATCTCTTAGAAGAAGAAAACTATGTGGTAGAACATGAGTTAGCTCAAGAATTTGAAGAGTTAGAACCTAATGTAGGATGCAACCTCTTAGAAATCCTATACAACCAAAAAGAATTGGTGTTATAAGATGCATCATAGCTCAACCCAAAGAAAATGATGGGAGGAGTTCCATTTTTCATGCATTCCTCAAGATTGGAGGCAAGGCTTGCAAAATCAACATTGATGGTGGTAGTTGTATTAATGCTATCTCCACTAGTATCGTTACTCACCTTGGCCTTATTCTGGTTGACCATCACAACCCTTACAAAGTTTCTTGAGTAGACTCCACTTCTATCTCAGTTCACTAGAGGTGTCTTGTCCTATTTGAGTTTAGCTCATACAAAGGGGATGTTTGGTGTGATGTTCTTATTATGAAAGTTGGTGGTATCATCTTAGGGAGACCTTGTTGTTTAACTCGGATGTAACTCAGTTTGGTAGGTCTTAACATTTGTAGCTCTGTGCATCAAGGTAAAAAGATCACTATGCATCATTTCCAACTCAAGTATTTAGAAAGATAAGAGTTTAAGGAGCACCCTAAAGACAAATCACTCTACATCATTAGTGCCCAACAACTCAAGTGCACCATTATGAAAGTTGGTGGTCTCATCGTAGGGAGACCCTGGTTGTTTAACTTAGATGTAACTCATTAGTGCCAAACAACTTGAGTGCATCATTAAAGAAAGATTCCCTATTTGGGTTGTGGTTGTAAATGAAGCCAACGAATTGTTAAATGCAGAGCACCCGGATAAGATCAACACACTCCTTAAAGAATACCAAGATAATTTTTTTGATGACCTTCTCAACACTCTACCACCAATGGGAGATATCCAACATGTCCAAAATCTAATCCTCAAATCTACATTGCCAAACTTTACTCATTATCGACTTAGTCCCAGTAAATCCAAGGCACTTAGGAGACAAGTCAAGGATCTTCTTCAAAGGAATTTCCTTATAAAAAGCTTAAGCTTATGTGATGTACATGTTCTCTTAACACGCAAGAAAGATGGAACTTGGCGAATGTGTGTTGATAGTAGAGCCATCAATAAGATCACTGTCAAGTACTGTTTTCCTATCCCAAGACTTGATGACATGCTGAATACAATGGTAGGAGCCATCATCTTTTCAAAAATTGACCTTAAAAGTGTCATTAAATTATTCTGATACTCTTTTTAATGACAATTGTACTAAAAACATAGATGGGATTGAGAATGTGACAACATTTAATTTAAATTATATTAGGAGAATTCAATTTTTTAAAGTTAAAAAAGCATTGAAGATGATGAAAATAAATAAGACATGTAGTCCATATAGCACTCCAATTGAAGTGTAGAAATTTTTAGAAGATTTAAGAAAGGAATGGTTAACATGACTTTTTAACAAAATTCTTATATCGAACAAAATGCCAAATAAATAGAGAAAAAGTATTATTATACCTATTTTTAATAAAAAAGAGAGATAAAATTATACAAATTATAAAGGCATCAAACTCATTAGTCGTACTATGAAATTATGATAAAGAGTTATTGAGCAGTGATTATAGAAATGTATAGATATTTCAACTAATCATTTTGAATTTATGTTTGTTCAATCTACAATTGAAGCTATTGTTCTTATTAGAAGATTGATAGAGAAATATCGAGATATGAAAAGAGATTTACATATGAATTTTTATTGACTTAAAAAAGACCTATAATAGAGTCCCAAGAAAGATTTTGTGGTGGGCATTGGAATGAAAGATGGTGCATGTTGAAGAGACCACTAACATATGCACAATTAGAGAAAAAAACAAAAGATTTTCCTATTTCAATTGGCTTACATCAAGGGTTTGCAAAAAGTTCTTATCTTTTTGTGTTAGTTATGGATCAATTAATGAAAACTATACAATATGAGATACATTTATGTATGATATTTTTGCAAACAATGTCACATTAATAGACGAGTCACGAGAAGAAATGAATAGAAAGTTAGAACTATGGAAAAATACTTTAGAGACCAAGGGTTTCAATATAAGTAGAATATTAAGATCATGCTTTAATACTCTATCTGAAAATCCGAAACTTCACAATCTGCAATGTCAACTTGAGATCAATTCTCCAAATACCAATATTATATCTAAGATCCGATAAATTCCAATCAAACAAAAGATGATCAAGGTTGAAACTTGGAATAATCTGCATGCCAAATATCCTAAAGTTCCAATTTAATAATAATCATTCTTATCTTGAGGAAACATAAGATCAAACCTTAAAATTTCAATGTCAAGATTTAATTAACTCCAAACCCAAATGTCTAATGTTAAGACTTTGAATAGAAAGGAGTAAAAAGATCTGCAGATCAAACATTCTCAGACCTCAATCTATGACTTTAAAGGAACCAAATGCTTTACTTCCAATCTTAAGGATCCTTAAGTCTAAAATCTTAAAATACACAAAGGAACAAATCCTCAAATTGGAATCCTAAAACTATGAAATCCCAATACTTAAATTTGTGAGTTCATCATTCCATCAAACTTAAATGGATTTCCTTGAAACATATCAATCCTGAATGGCAAGACAAAAAGGCCAATCAATCTAAAATAAATCCCAAAGATAAAAACATTAAGTGAAAGCCAAATTAAAATGCATCTTGATAAAGCATAAATCATCAAACCAAACTTAAAGTGCTAAGTTTACATTTTATTGAGTTTACGGGGTTATTTCTCTCATGTATTTATTTTTGTGGATGTATGAATCTGATGTGTTACTATGACTGTTAATCAAGTGTGTCTGAATGTACATTTGATATAGTTAACATCAGAACATTACAAGTCTGATGGAGAGAAGTCAAAAATAAAATTATCAAAGAATCCAAGAACCTCAACATACATATATATATATATATATATATATCTTGAATTAGCTAATATTTCTACAAGATATCACATATTTTTATAGTTGTTAAAGCTAAAGCCAAATTAAATTTCTTTTGCAGGAAGGTAAACATTAATTTTGATTTATTAAAAAATGAGGTTACATCAAGGGGATTTGAAGGAGATGGAATGATGATAGGTTTTGGAGAATTTCGATTCTGATTGGAGACTTTTTTTGGGGGGGGGGTCATATTTGAAAGAGGGATGCTTCAGGGGCTGTTTGGTGATGGTTTGAGGGGCTCTCAGGTGGGGTGTGGGTAGAGCATTGGACAACCATTCAAAGAGGGTGTTTCAGCCTTGTTTAGGCTGAGATTGAGGGTGAATGAATTTTTTTTTGGGTGGAAGAGAGGGGGACAGGGCAGATTGCAGCTCTCTTTTCTTTACCTCTTTCTTCTTCTCCTTCCTCCTTGAGCAAGGACACCAGAAGCAGCATGTAGCAGGAACAGCAGGGCCCACTGACAGCAGCAAGGGAATGAGATGGGGGGAGGGCGGCTCAGCTCTCTTTCTCTTTTCTCTCTTGGTGCGGTAGGCAGCAACAAGGGGATGGGGGAGGGGGATAGCCCTCCTCCTTTTTTCTCTTTTGGTGCAGAAGCAGCTGACAGTGGGCTGCACCTTCTTGTTTCTTCTTCTCTTCCTTGCGCAGGTCAGCACTAGCAGCTGCAGATGCTGCTCCTGTTGTTCTCTTCTTCTTTGCACAGGACAGCAGGTAGCAACAGCTGGGGAGAAGCAGCAATTTGCAACAGTTATGCAAGAAGGCTGCAGGCAGCCTTTTTAAGAAGAGGAAGGGGTGGGAGCTGGTGCCCCGGAGTCCTACTGATGCGGGACGAGGCGGGACGGACCGGCGACGTGGCGCTGCAGCGGGCCTTCGGGAGGCACAAAATACCTAAAATGCATGAAATAAAGCAAAACCGGACTTAAACCGGTCAAAACGGGCCCAAAATATGTCGAATCGTGCCCGAAACCCTCAAAACGGGCCTGAACCGGCCCCAAAAGTTGCTGAACCGGCCTGAACCGGCCCCAAACAGCTTGAACCGGCCGGTTTAGGCCTTGAACCGGCCCCTGGACCGTCGAACCGGGCCGAACCGGCCCTGAACCGGTCTGAACCGGGCTCGAACCCGATTGAACCGGCCGCTGGCCCGGTCTGGCCCGTGGACCGCATGCGCGCGAGCCGGCCGCGGCGAACCGGCCGGCCGTCGCTCGCTCGCGCGAGCGACTTACTCTGTGGGGGTCGTGGCCGCCTGAGGCTCGCCCGCGTGAGGGCGCCGTGGCGTGATGACTTGGCGCCGCGTACCCCGTCGGGGGCCTCGACCGCGAGCGCCCGCTCGCGAGGGCCTCCGTGGCCCGAGGGCTTCGGCCGCAGCCGCCGCGCGAGGGCTCCGGGAGGCCGGAGGCGGAGGAGGCGGAGCCGGCAGAGGCCGCCGTCGCCGGAAGGGGGGGGGCTCCAACAGGGCCGACGGCGTCGTCTTCTTCCTCCTCTCGCCCCCCCTTCGTCTTTGTCTTCGGTTGGAATCGCGGAAGGAGGGGGTAGCCGGAGGCCACGGCCGGCCTTGCAAACGAGGGGATCTCCACCGGATGAAGAGGGAGTGGGCTACCGGAGGTATCTTTGCCGCCGGAAGAGAGGGGGAAGGCCACCAGAACCACCGGAGCCCTAATCGGGGCCGTGTGCACGGACACAGCCGCGGACGCGGCTCCTCCTCTTCCGTCTTCCTTCTTCTCCATCTGGTAGGAGGTCCGGGGGGGAATGGGAGTACTCCGGGGATCGCCGGAGGCGGGGGTGGACGGAGGGGTGGAGATCGACGCCGTCGGAGACGTCGAAACGGACGGAGACGGGGGTGAACGGCGTCGATAGGGTTGCAAAACGAACCGGTGAAGGGGGAAGGGGCAAGAATGGCTCGGAGGCCGCTGGACGGAGGAGAAGGGGAAGGCACCCACGCCGGAGGGTCGCGAAGGGACCGGTCTGCACCGGAGGTGGAGCTGGACGACCTCCATCGTGGAGGGGGTGAAGAGGAAGGGGCAGCGCCCCAGCACAAGGGGGCAGCCCCTAGGGTTCCAAAAATTGGACAATAAACTCTCTCTCTTCATTTCAACAAGTGGCCCTCTTAAATAGAGGAGCCTATTACAAACAAGACACCATAAATGACTAATTACATACATGTCCTCGTAAGGACTCAAATTAAAGGAAAAGACTAAAACAAACTTCAAATATTTACAATGAAGTCCATAAGGACGTAAACGTAAATAAACCTCAAAATGGACCGGACCGGGTCCCCATCACCTACCATGTGGTGTGTTCAATATGGGAAGTTAGAAATGGATTTCCATATTTCTGCAAGATTTTACCCACAATATTTTTTTTTTGATTTTCTTCATAAGATTGGATTTGATTTGATTGTAATCTAGAGAATTCATTTGGATTTGGAAATCACCAAATAAGAACATTTTTACTTTCCATTTCAATTAATGTGACAAATCAAGAGATATTGGCTGAATTTTGCAGCCACTTAGTTTGCCAGGAAATGACCACAATTGAGGCCCATAATGAGCCCATTAAATGAATTTTAAAAGGCTTGTAAGTAGGCCCAACCATGTGCTGGGAAAGTTAACTGTTATGACCCATAATTGTTTTCAAAATGACCAAGCAGAGCCCTGAAAATTACCGTGATATCAGGCCCGAAAAAGGGACTTAATGGGTCTTGAGATATTTTTTTGGGACTTTCCTATCCTTTTTTTTGCTTTCCCTTGTTCTCAGCTGTCATTTATTTTTAACAAATCTGAAATTCCTTTTTTACGGTATGGAACACCACTTATAATGATATTTGGAATCTGAATTTGAGTGGGATTTGGAGATTCGACCTCAAGAAGGATTCAAACATTGGATTTTGAGTAGGACTTAGACATTGGACCTTGAGTAGGACTTGGACATTCGACTTCAAGTAGGATTTAGACATCCGAATTTGGGCCGGACTTGGATATCCCAAAATTTTTGTTTGTCAAATTTTCGGTGTCAACAATGGACTTCTTTGGAAGAGCACTTAGTGGGCTGTGTTTATGAAGTCTCAGGATAATTCTATTCCATCTCCTTCAATTTCTCTCTCTACTCTTTCTCTATCTCTCTAGGATGAGCTGGGCAGCAGGATGGGAAGCTGCCTTACCTTTTCACACCTTTTCCTTTATACTATCAACTATTCTTTCTGTTTTCTCTCTTTACACTTGCTCTCTAATTTTACTTTCTTGGTTGACTGGAATAGCATGAGGAGGTTCTATCCTGCCCTCCTTTTCTTTTCCTCGCATCTTTCTCTCTCTAAAAACATTTTAAATCAAAGGATAGGATGAAAATTTTACCTCTTCCTATTCCTTCCCTCCTTCCTCCAGTCCTTCTCCTTCCTCCCTCTTTCTCTCTTCTCTCTCTCTCTCCCCCCCTCCCTCTCCCCCAAACATCCTTAGCAGAACCAGCAAATAATGGGGGAAGCATGCAGGCCAGATAATTTGAAGTAAGACAAGCTGCCTTCTTTTAAAGGTGGTGGAGCAGTTCCCCCTGGTAGAACTGTCTCTCCCCCATTTAAGGATGTGGAAGGCAGTAAAAAGTTCTTCCAAGAGAGGAGCAACCCTAATGCCCGCAAGAAGTATGCACAAGTGGCCAATTGATTGCTTGACACCTGTCCTTAAGAAGAGTTCTCTTTGAATTTTGTAGAAAATCCCTGGATACTTTATGGTTTATAGATATGTTCTCAACTTGCTAAATTGTAAATATACTCTATTAATATTGCGATTAATCTCCTTGAGCATATTCTGATATGCACAGAGAAAATTTTAGAAGAAAAATGATTGTTACTAGAAGTCATTTTACATTGTCGCCTAGGCAATATCATTCTAGCACACATCATTGGCAACCATGGACATGGGACTGTGCTGTCAATCTGAATTCAGGCTTGGGTAATTGGCTTCCGCCACCATGATCAATGTAAATGGATGTTGTAGGAAATTGGTCTAGGACTTCTCCATTAAATATGCAAAAGGCTGCCTGTTACCTAATGCCATAGATCTAACTTAGATTGGATCCGGTTTTAGGTTGACCATGTTCTGAATGAATTGTCTGCTAAGAGATCAGATCTTGCTTATCTCTGTGGAAGACTATTGCACAATGGTAAGTATATTTCGGTTAAAGTAGTTATAAGCAAGGTAAACCTGGTCAGGGGTTGGGACTGGATTGGCCTGGCCCAACCTGACCCAGGTTGCTTGAGGTTGGTGACCTAGATCTGAACTGGGTCCAATCAGACCAGTTTGGATATGAACAATTCGAAAAAAATAAAAGATTGATAAAAAAATCAGAAAATATAAAAAATTATTAAAATGAAAAAAAAATTCTATTTCTATTCAAACCTCACATTTTGAGGACAATTCTTGTTTCATTAATCTTACATCTTCTGGATAACTTATACAAATATTGCATATACATTTGGGTCTGGTACCAGAAAATATGAATATTTTTTCGAAAATGGTACAGGAACGTAAACATATATGAAATTTGGATAAGTGATTTTGAATGAAGAGAATGATTTCATTGGATGTACAAGATTTACAAAGCGCTGTAGGAAAAATGTAAATTTCACCTAAAAAACGAACACCGTAGCTCAATGTGATAGAATTTTAGACCAAAACGAAAATTCTATTGCATTTGCATGACAATCCTTTGCTTGGATTGGATTTTTTGTTTTCCTACAGACCCGGTAGATCTTCCACAAATTTTTCCTTGGATGAATGGTGAGAGAAATTTCTGGCCGAGAATGCTAGAGAAAGAGCGTTTAATAGAGAGAGTGAGAGAAATGTGTTAGGAGTGGTGTGGGGGAGTGGGAAGGCCCCTTGGGGGACACTTGTAGTACCCCCAATGGCTAGCCTGCAGCAAGCAGTTGGGTGAGCCATCATGTGACCCAGTTGCCGGGTCGTGCCACCCGACCTGACCCCACCTGGATGACCCGGGTCATCCGGGTCAAGTGCTTGAGGTCGGGGTCAACGCGGTTGGCCCAAAAACTGATCGGGTCATGCGACTTGACCCTGAACCTGGCCTTCCATGGTTGTAAGCATTTCATACTTTTATTGGAGGAAAGGATTTTTTGGTGTATCTGTGTTCTCTTTTCAAGTCACACTTTCAGCATATTGCCATTTAATTCTTGGATTCATTTCTTTTACTTAGTGGTAACTTTGGGATAGCAAGATGGTTTCATATTGTTAGCTATTTAAATAAGATCATAGTAATTCATGTATAACACAATGGTATCATGAACACAAAAGTGGATGGATGGTTTGCAATGTGGTGGAATGTATATACCTTTGGCACGTTTCCAGCTAATGCATTCTTCTGCTCTGCAGGCGCTCAACTTCTATAGACGTCATCAGGAATGCAACCATTGAAGGAGATGCATATGGGAATAAATTGGGGAAATCATTCCATACTCATGTTCCCATTACTTTTGTGGAAGAAGTTCAGCATTTGACCGTTCCCAAGATTGGATTTGTGTTTGAGTCAGAGAAAGAGCGCTATCATGTTAAGGTCTTATGGCTTACCTAATCGTATCACCTATTCTTGATTACTTGTTGTCCCATATCATTGTTGGGTCCAGGAATAAGGATCATTACTTGTTACATGTGGTTCTCTCTCTCTCTCTCTTGGTGCAGATTTTTGACAAGTCTCAGCCAGATTCTACCATTTCATGCAAGTGTACCATTTCACATGATAGAAAGAAGCTTGAAATGCATAAGGTGAGTAAATGCTTTCATTTACATCTTCTGTATCTATTCCTTGTTTGGTTTGACAGTTTCTTTGCTATTAGAAATAAGCTTCTTTCTATGCCAAATGGCCATAAGAGTTGCTTGCTTTGTATTAGACTTGATTAACATTTTTTCTAACTAAAAATGGAACAGTACTCCTATTACCATCACAGTCTTTGCTTAGTTTCTAAACTTAATTTGACTTTGGTTCAATAGCAATCACCACTTGAGCCACATACTCCTGATCTGCTTACTCTGTACTTGGAACGAAACCAAATTATTCAAAAAATGCAGCAGTAAGTAACCTTTGTTAACATCAATTACTAATTATTAACATTGTATTTTACAAATTATAACAGATTGCTTTCAAAAGACTTGAGTAATGTTAGATGTGTTATGGTTCTTAAATACAATCTGGTAGTGCTGCAAGATGCAGTCTCACCCATAAACAGAACAGATTAGAAAGAATTAGAATATTTTGGGGCTCTTATTTCAGTTAAAGAGCAGAAGTGCAATAGAATAGAGCTTCGCCTGTCCTTGACAAAGTAGAACCGAGTAGTCTATTCTTGTTCACAGAACAGAACAGATCCCTTTTTTCTCAAAAGAGAATAGAACAGAGCTAAATCTTCTAGGTCCATCATTGCCACAGGTTCATTCATGATGAGATTGTGAATTGTGCATGTGGAAATGGTTGTCCAATCAATCTTTGCTGGGTCACTTAATGGTCAGAGGTGCACTGGTGGTGAAATACTTGTCTGGGCCCATCCCGCAACTATTACTTGATTCTTGACTCCACTACATACTCAGCATCTGAATGGAGAGGAACAACAGTGACGAGCCATGGTAGACAGGGCATTGTGGAGAACTGTTCTGCTGCTGTTGCCTCCTGTGGGAATGCCAGAAGAAAAGATTTGAAGTTCTTGCCCTTGAGTTGTAGTAGGATTCTCTTACAAACCTTAAAATTATGTTGTCCTAATTGGGAGAGACTAAGACAAACACTGTAGTAGCCTTATACTAGTTGTATGGGTGTAAGGGACCTTGTTTGCAGTTATTTTTAACTTACCATAGGGTAATGTTGGCACCGATTTTTTTAGATGTTATTGGATTGGGATTAAATCTAATCCAATCCCCATGGGGCCACATTGAGCCATTCTGAGATATAGGCCATCAATTGGAGCCCAATTTCGATGCCAATTCATTGAGAAATAACCCATCTCCTATGCCCATTGCAGTCCATATATTATGTTGCTAATGGGCTGTATTTTAATGTCCATATAGGCCCATTTTGGTCCTAATACAATGAGAAGATAGTCCTCTCATATACTATTTTCGCAGTCCATCTGGCATATGCCTAGTGGGCTCACCTATCAACTTATTTTGATAGCCCACTCTTTATATGATTAATGGACTGTAGTTCTACTTTAAATCAGGCCCATATAAGAGCATGGCCCATTTAATGCCCCTGTGCGCATCAATTAATCTGTCCTAAAATGTTGGACTGATTGGCCACATGCTGACCTGTTAATTGAGTCAAAATACTGCCCTTGATAGGTCAAAGGAGCAAGCATCACAGTGGCCTAAAAATAGGATGACGTGGCTGTTCTGGAAACGCATGACTACATGCACAACAACTTTGACTAGGCCAGCCTCATCTCCACCAAGGAGAGATTTTTGGGGGGACTCTCAGGCACAACCACATCTCCATGAGACCTACCTCTCCACTGGAACTGCAAGGACTGGATCCTGGAGGATGCTACAAACCAGGAAGTCCCACGACTTCCTCCGTCAGTGGCGATTGCCATCCAAGAGTCCATGGATGCCAGGACTCTTTCCCAACATTGCAGCCCTCTTTCTCTGTAAGAACTGGTGCTGTGCACTTCAGAGAGATGTTAGACACCCTCTTTTCCAAAGCAGCCGATGACATGCTGCTTCTCATCCTATTGTTGCCGATGCTCCTCATGCTGCAAATCACATGGAAGAAGATGAAGAGGAAGCCGAGGGATGCTTCTAATGCCACCGGTCCTGCCATGCTAAGGTGCTGTTCCTAGTGAAGCTGATGCCTGATGGATGCTTCTATTGTTGCCGATGCACATTGAGGAAGATGGAGATGAAGCCGATGCCTATAGTTGACACCCTTGCTTATATTTCATCCTCCTGAGACTTATGCTATTGCTGATGCATATGGAAGATGGAGAAGGTGAAGCTGGAATTATCATTCTCAAGTCCATGCTCCAGCGGATATGGGAGAAAAGGAAGATGAGGTCGATGCCTGCCTCTGGTGATGTCTTTGTTGCTCTTGGTGAGGCCTCTTATGGAAGGAGATGGAGTGACCAAAACTTTTTACACCCGTTGTTGCTGTTGCTGCCATGCTGCCGATGATGTTCCACATGCTACTGCACCCATAGGAGAAGAAAAGGAGATGAATAGGAGTGACCGAAGCCGCCTTTCCTATCTTCAACTTCCTACTGTACTTCTGCTGCTGATGCTTCCAAGCATGTGATGTTGCGGCAAATGCTAGGAGATGAAGAAAAGAAGAGGGAAGTGGGGGCGCACCCCTTTCTACCCCAATCTATCTTCTGTTTCCCTTCTTGCCATGCCTATATCTATGCCTATTTTTAACTAACTTAATAGCTTCCGACATGTCTATACCCATACTCCATATCCAACCAATCTAATGGCCCTAAACATGCCCATGTTCAGAGCTTGCGCAGGTTACCTTTACCCCAAATAATCCCTGAAACAGGTCCCATTTTAGCCTCTAGCCCAGGTCTGAACAGCCCCATCCAATCTTCAAACCAGCTGTGTAGAGAGCAGTTGGTCAAGAGCATAATAGATGGCAAAATCAGAAGCCTAGCAAATGGTGCAAATCAGATCATGTCAAAAAGCTGGCTGCATGCCAGGTTCACCAAGAATTGAGGACCTGAAGGAAGCTATGATATGCCACTTATGGCCAAGAAGACCATGATGAACAAACCTTCTATGGCTGAAATGACTATGATGACAACCGGCTTTCATGACCTTGGCCAGAAAATCCTGGTCATAGTGGAATTAAATGAAGATACTAAGAGGCTAAGTCCATTATGTTAGGGCCCCTCATAATATCAAACGGACATACGGGCACATTCCCAGGGTGTACTGATTTTAGACAAATGGATAGATGGACATGCCCCCAAGCTACACCGATCTTTTCCTTCGAAGTAGGGAGTATTAAACTCTATCTACCATGGGAGGTGAATCTCACCAATACGAGGGAAAGTCATGCATGTTGACATGTTAAACTGTTTAAATCAAGTGATGATAATACCAGTGGAAGGATATTCCATACCTATTAAGGGTCTAGGAAGGTATATCATGACATCAAATGGGATTATGGCTCACTCATTCCTTTTCACAATCATATGCACTTCAATGTAACATGAACCATGCATGACACATCATATGTCATTTTCAAGGCCTAGCATGGGTTTTCCGTTACAATATGCCTGTACCCAACTGACAAAGTTAATACATTGGATCAATCCTCTTATGTCTATCAAATGCTAAAGAGTAAAAAGGTCATTTCTTATTCATCCAATGGGAGTTATGGCTTGCATGCCTTCCCTCGTATGTATACTTTATGTATTCAATATCATATGAATGGCATATTTTGTCTAATTAGCTATATGAATGTGGATAGGGAGCTATCCGGTAACCTATAGCCATACAAATGCAAACATAGAGTGAGATAATAAAATTTCAAATCTGGAAGTTAAACTACCAGAACATAAATCAGAACCAAGAGATATGCAGATTTGAAACTGCAACATGATTAAACTTGAGCTTAAATACCAATTCTGGGGCTGATGAATTATTAAATTCCCTAAACATCCGATCTTGAATTTCTAAAATATTCAGATCTGAATATACATGATGCAATGGGTTGTCAGGAAGTATAATCCTAAGTTCTGAATTCGGGATTCTATATGATGACATGGCAGTACTTGAACTAATATTTTGAGCTAAAAACATGCAACCAAATTGGAAGATACTAATGACTGATTTCGGATCCTGAGTTTCAGATAAGTCGAAAGTTCAAATCTGAGATTCCATTAAGACCATGGATTGATGTTGCTTTCTTAAAATCTGAAACTTCATAATCTGAAAATGCCTATATCTGATAAACAAAACCCCAGAATCTGAGGTTCATAATCCAATCCCACATTGATTTTAGATGTTTAAACAAGAAAAAATAATCTGTTGGTCAGTGGTCTTAAAATCAAACCCAGCATGATATTTTCAGATCTGACAAACTCTAAGTCTAAATTGCTTAATGCTAAGACTTGATTAATAGGGAAGAAGATGTGATGAATCTGATGAACTCTAAGTCCAAGACACCTAATGCTGAGGTTTAGAACAAAAAAATGAAAGATCAAAGGATCATATATGAATATGAAGATGAATCCGGTTCGAAAATGCTCATGATTGAAACTTATATATCTTATGGTTAAAATCTAATAATAGCCACCTTTATTTTAGGAAAACATAAAACTAAATCTGAAAATGTCTTTACTTTATATATTTGACCTTGGATCTGATAAACTTTAATGACTCAAGGCTTTGAATGAAAAGAGTAAAATCCACAAATCAAACATGTCTATCGTCTCACATATGATTTCATTGGACCAAATGATCAAATTCTCATCTCAAGGATCCTCAAGTATGAGATCTTATACTAAGGAGCAAATCTTTAAAATTAGAAGCTTAAAATATGAACCAAATAAAATGAAGCTATGAAACGTAAAATAAACTAAAATCAAACTTAAAATACTAACTTTGCATTCTATCGAGTGTATGTGTTTATATCTTCTATGTTTTATGTCTTTATATTTTTTATGTTTTTTTATGGATGTATGTTTCCAATGAATCAGTTGCCTTGATGGTTAATCAAGAGTATTTAAATATTTGTTGGCACCACCTTTTTTTTTAAAAAAAGGGAGGACTGGACGAAGGACCCAGCTGATCCAGTCCCTAGTTGTCCAAAAGAAAGCATATGGGCCCACTAATGTGACCCAATTGTGCAACCCATCAAGTGAAGAATTGGGCAAAGTCAACTAAAGGTGGCCTGGTCAACCTCCTGCCACATCAGCTGCCACCCCACCCCATCCCATTAATAGGTCAACATGGGACAATGGGAAGGTCAAGAAGGCTTAATGACAAGGCATTAAGATGGCTTAGAAAAGTGAAAGGTTGAGTAAATGGCCATGGAGAAGTGAAAAGCCATCTTACATTGATTGCTCTTTATCCCTTAATCTCTTCCCTCATCCTATAAAAGAACAAGGCTGTCCCAGCCTAAAAAAGGTTGGATGCCATCAGCCTTGTGCAAGGATTCCGGAATCGGAATCGGATTCCGATTCCAGGAATCGGCCGGAATTGGCCGATTCCTGGGAAGGGAATCGATTCCGGATCGGCCCGGAATCGGGTTTTTTTTTGAAATTTTTTTTTCGTCAAAAAAATTTAAAAAGTTCAGAAAAAATGCAAAAAAAATAGGAAATGAGTTAGAAATTTTTTTAAAAATAACCAATGCATTCATCCACAGGACCACATCGAATAAATACTAATGAACTCCAATTGAAGTTAAGTACATATTCCATTGATTCAAAAATCAAAGAGTTGATACATCATGAAAAAAAATAAATTTACATCATATCAATCTACTACCAAAATCTAGGATATAAATATGCGTCTTCCTCCTCTCCCTGCTGCGCTTGACGCTCCTCCCTCGTGCTCAGTCTTGTATACTGTCCGGGACCATATCCATATGAAAATAATGCCGATGCCATGCTATCAAGGTCGTACGGATCGGACTGCGGGACGACCGGGACGTAAGCATAGAATGGTGGAGCTAGTGGTGTAATCCACTGCTGGTCAGCCTGGCCAAATGCTGGATACTGTGGCTCCTGTATATAAGAATCAGGTGTATCCGAATCCAGCGTGTAATACGGCTTTGGATGCCGTGAATCAGGAGACTCGGCTGCTGCTGATGGTTGCGTCGCTGGTATGCACTCATCATCATCATCACCTGAGGAGTGAGAAGGAGCCTGCGTGCTGTCATCTGGGCTGACAGGACGCCTGACCTCTAGCTTCCTTCTCTTCACCTCTTCAGCCATCTCTGAAGTACCAGAAGGTCCAGAACCCAAAGTTTTTTTCAACTTTGCAAATCCTCCCATTTTTCGTGCAGTCACTTTTGTTTTCGTTTTCCCCGGACTGTCCACCCATCGCACATAATTGTGCAACCCCTCTCCTTCCACACCTACTTAAAACCATCCATCCACTCCTTCAACTCCTGCACCTCCTTATCCAGCCCAGCGCCATATATATGTCGGTTGCCCGGGGCTTGCAAACCCGGTCCAGCCTCACCCACAGCATCCACCATCGTCTGGAAGTAGGGGTTGGTGGCTGCATGTGCTGGGATGCCTACATCAAGTTAAAAAAAATTGGGATCATGGTAAAATTAAGTTTAAGTAAATAAAACACACATAATGTCAATTTTAATTTAAAAAGTGATACCTGCATGTAAAACCATTTCACAATGTGGCGAACGGCTCTCTTTGCAGCCGTTCCTGTTGCCTTCACCCCTTTCATTGCCTGTTTAATCCCCATCTGCCCAGCACTCTGTTTCCTAAATAAATACTCGTCACTCGGTGTAAATCGAGTGCTGGTAGAAGTAGAACGGCGATGTGGCTCCTGTCTCCTGGAGTCAGTCTCTCGGTCCCGGGTAGGGCGAGCCGATGCTGATCGGCCCAAAGCTGGGTCAACTCTGGACCCAGACCCTCCTGCTCCCCTCCTCCTGTCCTCCTCCTCAGGAAATGCACGCTTACTAGCGTGCTTAGCACGTCCAAGCTCGGAGTCTGTTGACTCCTCCTCGCTCTCTGGCTCCGGCTCTGCTGGCTCCGGCAAATGCATTAGTTTCTATACAAGCACGAAACTCCACATCAGGGTATTTTCAAATTTCAATCTCTCAAACTCCTCTAAACTGTAATACCCAGATGTCTTTCCGTCTCTTTAAATTAGTAAATTTTTAGGTGATCTCTCTTGTGGTGCATGAAACAATCTCTTCTTTTTATGCTATCTTTGTACTTCTTGGATAAAGAGAAATTTATGTGAGCTGTACCCCTTTCTATATTAATGATTCATTGCATGCTATGGGGTTCAATATACTCTGTGCATGTGTTCAGCCACAGATGCCTGCCAGTACACACTTGTACTATAAATGTACTCTACTCCCTGTGTGTGTCACCACGCTGAATTTCTTCCATGCATACCGTACACCAGCATTGTTTGCAGCATCAGCTGTGGCTTACTTAATTCTGCATGAGAAATTTAAAAAGGCAAATTGGAAAATCAGCCTGAACCATTCAGCGTCAATCTTGACTCATTTGACTTGGGCAGACTTGACCTCTATCCGGCAGTAATCATGCAAACTTGCCCCATCTGTTGCTTTTATAAATTTTAAATTATTAAAGTCAGACTGGTCAGATTCCGGCCTAGGTCATAGGCCTAGAATCAAGGATTTCCAGGTAGCAAGGATTCTAAAATCGGAATCGGAATCTGAATCAGTAGGGATTGAATCACATTGGTCGGATTCGACCAATTCTTAGAAAGGAAAACTGATTCAAAATCGGTCTGAATCATTTTTTTAAACTTTTTTACTTCAAAAAAATTCAGAAAAGGCAAAAAGATTTAAAAAATATGAAACACCCTAATTTTTTTTTAAAAATATAAATCTATTGTCTAACGTATTGTAACAATGATAATATATGATCATTACAAATTTATAATGTCCATGATAAATGATAGTGATACAAATGATATATCTTTCACCAAAATTGGTGATATTATGTGTTATTCTCATTTTCGTTATGCTCATAAATATCTCATTTATTGTTATCTCTTATGATCAGCACGGACCCATATGAAAATAGTGATTCAACCATCTGGTTAAAATCATAAGCTGTCTCCTAGAGGATTTGTAGATGAATAGTATGGCTAGAAACCCGAAGGAGAAATAACCTCTGGATAATTGACTGTTACATACTCATCAAAATACCTTTGATGCCAGCGTTGACTTCTCCCATTAGAAATGCTTCCTGGAGCCCAAATTCGATGTATCTACATCACTAGTATGTGCACTAGAAGTAGAACCGCCACCTTCTCTTCTGAATCTTTTTTCTTTGGATTCCTCTTCTCCTTATCCTCCACTACCACCACCTCGTTTATGTGAAGGTGATAAAGGCTGGGTGGGTGGTATTTTCTCTTTCTCATCATCTTCTGAGGTGGTATTGCTGCTTGCAATGACATGACGTCGTCTGATGTCCAACTTCTACTTTTTAGGTTCTTCTAACTATGATGAAGTGCCAAGGCCCACGGTGTCAATGCTGCAAAAGGCTTGTGCGACCAATGTGCCATTTGCTTTGTTGTTGTGAGAGTTGGTTGTTTAGTTAGGGTTGGGACTAGGGTTAGGGGCAAGGATTCCGGAATCGGAATCGGCCGGAATCGGCCGATTCCTGGGAAGGGAATCGATTCCGGATCGGTCCGGAATCGGTTTTTTTTTGATTTTTTTTTCGTCAAAAAATTCAAAAAATTCATAAAAAATTCTAAAAAATAGGAAATGAGTTAGAAAATTTTTAAAAAATAACCAATGCATTCATCCACAGGACCACATCGAATAAATACTAATGAACACCAATTGAAGACTTGAAATTTAGTACATATTCCAATTCCATTGATTCAAAAATCATAGAGTTGATACATCATCAAAAAAAAAATTTACATCATATCAATCTACTACCAATGTCTAGGATATAGATATGGATCTTCCTCCTCTCCCTGCTGCTCGTGACGTTCCTCCTCGTGCTCGGTCTTGTATCTTGTCCGGGACCGTATCCGTATGAAAATAATGCCGATGCCATGCCATCAAGGTCGTATGGATCGGACCGCGGGACGACCGAGACGTAAGCGAGAGGATGGTGGAGCTGGTGGTGTAATCCACCGCCGGTCAACCCGGCCAAATCTTTGGATCCTGTGGCTCCATAATATAAGAATGCGGTGTCTGCTCATCCAGCGTGTAATACGGCTTTGGAAGCCGTGAATCAGGAGACTCAGCTGCTGCTGATGGCTGCGTCGCTGGTATGCACTCCTCGTCATCATCACCTGAGGAGTGAGAAGGAGCCTGCGTCTTTGTCATCCGGGCCGACAGACGCCCGATCTCTAGCTTCCTTCTCTTCACCTCTTCGGCCATCTCTCGAAGTACCGTAAGGTCCGAACCCAAAGTTTTTTTCAACTTTGCAAATCCTCCCATTTTCCGTGCGGTCACCTTTGTTTTCGTTCTCCCCGACCGCGAATGGGCCGGGTAGCGAGCCGCCGGGACCGGAACTGAGTCGGGCTAAAGCCGCAGTGGTCGCTCCATAGCCGCCGGGCGAAGAAGGCCCCGCCCGAGCACGAGAAGTAGATGGAGGTGGAGCTGGAGCATCCTCCTCGGCTTCAACACCATCCAACTCTCCTTCGCCCATGCACGGTCATCGGGATCAAACTCAGCTGCATGATCCCTGGCTTCCCTCTCCTCTATCCAGGAGGCAAGTGCATGCTCCTCCTGGAAAATCTGGTCCATGTCCACCTCATCGGGTGGTGGTGTGGCGGAGGAATGCCTCTGCTCGTACGGGCCACCTGCGAATCATGCAAAACGTGCCTCGCTGATCTTCTGTCGATCCTTGATGTTCTTTATGCGCAGCCTCATGTTATAATGACAGAAGACCAGCTTCTCCAACCGGTCTGAGGTCAACCTGTTCCTCCTTTTGGTATGTATCAGGTTGAATGTACTCCAGTTCCTCTCACAGTGGGAGGAACTGGTGCTCTGGCTCAGTATCCTGATACCAATGGCCGCAAGTGGATTCCATCCACTCCTGGTGTTCACCTGAACCCACCACTCAGCTGCATGAAAAAAACAAGAAGAGAACAGGAAAACAATTAACCCATTATCACCATAACTTATATGAAAAGAAAAGAAATTCTTCATCAAGCTATTACTATACCAGGTGACACTTTGTCAACTGAATATTTCAGGTCAGCATCTGAGTATACGCCGACACTCATCTTGTACTTCTGCATCTGAAAAATTTATAAAAAAAAATATTAGTTGCCTGGTAAGGCTACTCCAAGGTATTTCATGAACTCTAACTTACTTCTATCTCAGCCTCTATCCTGTCCTGCTGAGATCGGCACAGACGCTGAATAACTGCAAGTGTACCCCGCATCACCTCGTTGTCGTTCACCACCTGTCCTCCATATTGGATGCGGAGGTTCAAAAAGTATCCTGCAAGATTTTATTAGTTAACACTGTTCATATAAGACAATTATACAGCAAAAGATAATTTTTTAACCAAGTTACCTGCAGCATGGACATCGTGGTGCAAGGTCTTGTCCCATCGGTCATCAATGATCTTCCACCACTTTTTGTAACCTCTGGGATTTTTTTCTTTAATTTTCAGCTTTGCCCGGTCCATAGCATCATACAATGTGCCCATCTGGTCCCTGTCATCTGAGTCTACCAACCTCAAGACAACTACTAGTGGCTCAATGATTGCCAAATAGTAGGCAATCCTCTCCCAAAACCTCTTGTCAGTGATCTGCTTCTCAGACCTGACAAGAATCTCCAACTGATCTTTCTTGTCATGCAGGTTGTCCACCATATAGTTGTAATACTCCTCGGACTGTGTGAACCTAACCAATGCATGCCTGTGCCGGTGTAAACTCTCCAACGCAATGAAGTTCGTGGCAAATCGTGTCGGACCGGGCCTAACAAGATCGTGCCCTCCTGTGTGAGATCTCATGATATGTAGGAGGCGGGGATGCGAATAAATAAAATATGTGATCGTCTGCGCCTGCCTGACAAGTGTAGATACACCCTCCTCCTTGCTTATATCCTCTAATATGAGATCTATGGAATGTGCTGCACAGGGCACCCAGAAGATGTGCTTCCTCTTCTCCATCAACTTCCTCCCAGCCGCCTTATATGATGGTTCGTTGTCAGTGACAACCTGAACCACATTGTCCTCCCCGAGCTCCTCCACCACCCCATCCATCAGAGAAAAGATGAAGTCGGCATTTTTTATCTTCCCAGAAGCATCTACCGACTTCAAGAATGTAGTCCCCTCAGAACAGTACACCAAGAAGTTTATCATACTCCTCTTGGTGATACCTGTCCACCCATCGCACATAATTGTGCAACCCCTCTCCTTCCACACCAACTTAAACCCATCCATCCACTCCCTCAACTCTGGACATCCTCATCCGTGCCGGCGCCGTATATGTGTCTTTGCCCGGGGCTTGCAAACCCGGTCCGGCCTCACCCACGGCATCCACCATCGTCCGGAAGTAGGGGTGGTGGCCGTGTCTTGGTATGCCTACATCAAGTTAAAAAAAATGGGATCAGGGTAAAATTAAGTTTTAGTAAATAAAACACGCATAATGTCAAATTTAATTTAAATAGTGATACCTGCATGTAAAAACCATTTGACAATGTGGCGAACGGCTCTCTTTGCAGCCGTTCCTGTTGCCTTCACCCATTTCATTGCCTGCTTTATCCCCATCTGCCCAGCACTCTGTTTCCTAAATAAATACTCGTCACTCGGTGTAAATCGAGTGCTGGTAGAAGTGGAACGGCGGTATGGCTCCTGTCTCCTGGGGTCAGGCTCTCGGTCCCGAGTAGGGCGAGCCGATGCTGATCGGCCCAAAGCTGGGTCAACTCTGGACCCAGACCCTCCTGCTCCCCTCCTCCTGTCCTCCTCCTCAGCCAATGCACGTTTGCTAGCGTGCCTAGCACGTCTCAGCTCGGAGTCCGAGGACTCGTCCTCCCTCTGTGGCTCCGGCTCAGCTGGTGCCTTCCCCTTGCCTTTCCCTTTCGAGGTAGGCAAATCGCGGTCCCTCTTCCTCTGGAGTAGCTCGTCGTGCAACTCCTCCCTCTGCTCGATCCTAACAGCCCGTTGAGAGGCTCTACTGTCGTGTAGCCTCTCATCTCCTCACTCTTCTCCCTGGGCACCTTGTCGCATTTCTTGACATTCCCACCGTTCGACGATATGTTGTTTCAGCCAGAACACCCCCCCGTTCATCTCCTTCCCACACCATTTGCACTGTACCCTCTTCCTGACTGGGTCTACCATGTGCCCGTGTTCCCAACCCACGTCGGAAGCACGTGCTGGTGCTGCATCACCTTGATCGGCCATTACTTATACCTGCAAAAATTGTAAACAATGCACTACAAATGATTAGATAACATAAAAATTGCTTTAGACGCTGTTCGGGAAGCAGACAACACAAGTAACACACCATTCGGTATGTTTAAAGGGTTACGTATTTGTCGGAAATGGTCGTAAATTAACGTACGGGGTATCCGAAATTTTTCCCGTACAAAGAACATCCAATCGATGTTCAAACAACTTGAGCGGAGTTGTTCGATCAAAAATCACCGAGTTTAACTCTGCTCGGAGTCGTCGGAAATGTGTAAAAATAGATGTACGGGATATCCGGAATTTTTCCCATGCAAAATGGACTTAAACGGATAGTTCAAAACTTGGACGGACTTGTTCGGTCGGAAATCACAACGTTTAACGACGCTCGGACTCGTCGGAAATGCGTAAGAATGGACGTACGAAGTTTTCGGCGAAGAAATCTTACCAAAAACCTTATAAAGATCGAAGAAGAGGTTGATTCGAGGCCGATCCGAGCTTGGATCGGCGGAATCCCTTGAAGACGTTGCTTGGAATCGCCGGAATCGCCGCCAGAATCCCCGGAATCGGTGGAATCCTTGCTGGAATCGGCCCGGAATCGATGTTGGGAGCTGGGATCGACGCCGGAATCGCCTGGGAATCGCCTGGGAATCGCCGGATCTCCCTTCTGCCGCCGCGGGATCGACGGAATCGACCGCCGCGGGTCGATTCCGGCCCTAAAAGGGCCGGAATCGGTTCGATTCCCGGTCCAGAATCGAACCGGGAATCGAACCGGTCCAATTGACCCGGTCTTCCGACGGAATCGGTCGGATCGACCGATTCCACAAGGAATCGGTGGAATCGGATCGATTCCGACCGATTCCAGGCGATTCATACCGATTCCGCGGAATTCTTCCCGGAATTGGTCCTTCCGCCTGGAATCGGATCCACCGATCCGATTCCGGAATCGGTCGGAATTGGACCGATTCCACCGATTCTGCAATCAATGGCCTTGCGGCGTCCCTTGTGCGCACCTGCCCTACAACTAGTTGTGGCCAAAGAAGAAGAAATGAGGAGGAGAAGGAAGAGGTAAGGGTAAGCCTTGACCATGTAGCCCTTCATGGGCATCCCTTCTTCTTCCTTTCTCCATTCTTTCTCTACCCCTCTCATGGCTTGAACCAGCCTTCATTGTCATCGGCATCCCATTAACCATCGGCCCACCCCTATACAGCCCACTGTTCAGCCCATCAAACACCCCCTCTTTGACAACCCCATTTTAGTGCTCAAACAAGTCCCTGTTGGGCCCAATAAACAGCCCCTATATATTTTGGTCCACAAATCAGACCCCAACTGGACCTCTTAGGCGGTCCATCTTCAGACCCTGTCGACCCAATAAATTGCCCTTACACAGACCCCTTTCGTAACCCCAAAAAAACCCTTACACAGACCACATTTTGGTTCTCCAATTAAACCCTAAATCTGGTCCTTGCTTGGCATTTTAAACAGACCCCCTATGGTCCCATTTTGGTCCAACCATACTCCAATTTCAACCCCAAACAGGTCCTCCCTTTAGTCCAATTTCAGACCCCAATCAGACTCCCATTTCAGTTCCATATCGGTCCACAATTAGGCCTTAACTTCGACTCTAAACAGCTCCCATTTTGACCCTTCAAACCAGCCCCATTTAGGTCCCATTTTTGTCTATTAAACAGACCTCAATTCAATCCCTTTAACAGTCCCATTTCGACTTCTCCAACTAACCCCAAACAGGTCACAAACCGGTTTCCCAAACACCCCATGCTCATTTCCTTTTAGGACTTTAGGTGAGGGTGATGTCCCGGGACTTCTTGGAATCCGTCCAATGGGCCAAGTCTTCCTTCGGTGGGCTCTCAATTTTTCTACTCAAGCAGTACCCTACACAGCCCCCCTTGTGGCCTACCCTTAAACAGCCCCATTTTAGCCTCTTTGTGGCATCCAAAATCTCCCTTTTTCTTGCCCTACGAGCAGTTATAAACAGGTCTAAAATCTGCTCCTTGTGCAGTCCTCCAAACCGGCCTCCAGCAGGCCTATTTTCGACCCTTCTTTGGCCTACTCATTCCAATACTACAGCCCATATATCTACCCCAAAACAAGTCCTGCAGAAGCAAAAAAAAGAAGACAACAGCCCCTTGGAATGGTCGGATTGTGGGTGATGGCCCGGCTCCCTTGGATACCGTACAATAGGCCAAGTGATGGGGACCCGGTCCGGTCCATTTTGGGGTCTATTTGTATTTACGTCCATTTGGACTTGTTTGTAAATATTTGAAGTTTGTTTTAGTCTTTTCCTTTAATTTGGGTCCTTACGAGGACATGTATGTAATTAGTTATTTACGATGTCTTGTTTGTAATAGGCTCCTCTATTTAAGAGGGCCACTTGTTGAATGAAGGAGAGAGAGTGTTATTGTCCAATTTTTGGAACCCTAGGGGCTGCCCCTTGTGCTGGGGCGCTGCCCCTTCCTCTTCACCCCCTCCACGATGGAGGTCGTCCAGCTCCACCTCCGGTGAGGACCGGTCTCTTCGCAACCCTCCGGCGTGGGTGCCTTCTCCTTCCCCTCCGTCCAGCGGCCTCCGAGCCATTCTTGCCCCTTCCCCCTTCACCGGTTCGTTTTGCAGCCCTATCGACACCGTTCACCCCGTCTTCGTCCATTCCGACATCTCCGACGCGTCGACCACCTCTGCCCTAGCCCCCTCCACCTCCGGCGATCCCCGGAGTACCTCCATCCACCTCATTGCTCCCTCTCGGAGCCCTATCAGACGGAGAAGAAGGAGGAGGAGGAGGAAGAGCCGCGTCTGCGGCTCTGTCCGTGCGCGCGGCCCCGCTAGGGCTCCGGTGCGGCTCCCTCCACTCCGGCGTCCTAAGGAGGCGAGAGGAAGGCGAAGACGGCGCCTTTGGAGGCTCCCCTCCCCCCCGACCACGGCGATGGCGGCGTCCGGCGCCGTACGCGGCGTCCGGCCCCTCTTCTGCGCACCGGAGGCCGGTGACCATCGACGGCCACCCTCTTCCCTCCTCCCGCGACGGCCTCCTCCGGCGACGACCCCCCTTCCGGCTGCCTTCTTCCCCTCCGACGACGGCGACAGCGGCGTCCGGCGCCGTACCCGGCGTCACCTCCTCCAGCAGGCCGTGCCACCGCGGCCGCGGCCGCATCCGCGAGGCGAACCCTCGCGTGCTCGCGAGGGAGACGACGGCGCCCCCCCGAGGGGTACGCGGCGCTCGGCGAGCCGGCCGCGTCGCTCGCCCCGCCGCCAACCACGGGCGGCCACGCCCCCCCCCCCCAAGTCGCGGCCGGGCGACCCGGCGCCGGTTCGCCTCCGCCCGGCCGGCCGGCGCAGCGGTTCGCGCCTCCCGCCCGCCCGGTTCGCCCGCCATCGAGCCAAGCCGCCGGTTCGCCTCCCAGGCCGGCCCGACCGCCGGTTCAGGCCGGTTCAGGGCCGGTTCGGCCCGGTTTGACCCTCCAGAGGCCGGTTTGGGCCTTAAACCGGCTGGTTCAAGCTGTTTGGGGCCGGTTCAGGCCGGTTCAAGTGATTTTGGGGCCGGTTCAGGCCCGTTTTGAGTGGTTCGGGCATGAATCGACATAATTTGGGGCCCGTTTTGACCGACTTAAGTCCGGTTTTGCTTTATTTTATGCATGTTAGGTCTTTTGCGCCTTTTGAAGGCTGCCAACAGCGCCGCGCCGCCGGTCCGTCCCGCCTCGTCCCGCATCAAATGATGGGGACCCGGTCTAGTCCATTTTGGGGTCTATTTGTATTTACGTCCATTTGGACTTGTTTGTAAATATTTGAAGTTTGTTTTAGTCTTTTCCTTTAATTTGGGTCCTTACGAGGACATGTATGTAATTAGTTATTTACGATGTCTTGTTTGTAATAGGCTCCTCTATTTAAGAGGGCCACTTGTTGAATGAAGGAGAGAGAGTGTTATTGTCCAATTTTTGGAAGGCATTGGCCTGGTGTCCCACGTAGGGGCTTTGCCCCGGTCTTCTTCCTCTCCACCCCCCCTATGGCGATATCCAGATTCTTCCTCCATCTTCCGGCGAGGCTGTTCCTCTCTTCTCCCTCATCCTCTGGCCTCCATGCCGTTCATCCCTCTTCCCTTCTCGGTTCCCCTACGACGTGGAGTTTCTGTCCGTCGACGACCCCGCCGTCCCCTCCCTCTGTTACGTCTGTGCGCTGCGGCCTCCGGACGTCGGCTTTGTGCGTCCGCGCAAAGACGGCGACAGAGAAGAAGGAGTAGAAGAAGGCGAAGGGAGAAGACGAAGCCGAAGAAGAAGAAGAGGGAGACGCGGAAAACGCGGGAGGGACCAGATCCGGCGATCCCCGGATCTGTTCCTCCCCCTCCTCGTCCCTACGACCACCAGCCGCCATCGCCGCCCCTGCTCGACGTTCTCCAGCCGACATCCCCGGCTCCTTCCCTCTCAAGTGGTTCCCTCCGACGGCGACGCCGACGCCGCTGCAGTGCCTGCTCCTTCCCTGTCCCGCCTGCGTCGAGCGCCACGGAGACGACGTCGCGACGCGCACGATCGGACGAAGACGACGCAGGCACCGCGCTCGCGTTTTGTCGCGTCCCGCGACCTCGCGGGTGCCCGGAGACGTCGCCATGGCGACGACAGGGGACGGTGAGGATGTGGCCACGTGACCACCCCGGGTGGCTTCCTCTCCACGCGCCACGACCCCCTCCGTCCGGTGCACCCCGCGAGCGAACGCGTGCGGCGGCCCACGCGCAGCTGGCCCAACCGGCCGGACGGTCCGGTCCGCGGACCAGACCGGCCCCCAGACCGGTTCGACCGGGTTCTGACCGGTTCAGGCCGGTTCAGCGCCTGAACCGGCCGGTTCAGCCCGGTTTAGGGTGTTCTGAGCTGGTTTTGACCGGTTCAGACCATCTCGAGCCCGGTCCGGGCCTGTTTGGACCGGTTCGAGACTGGTTTGCTCCATTTTTGGGTCCGTTTAGGTCTGTTTAGGGCGATTAGCGCCGGTTTAAGTCGTTTTCGTTCTGTTTGGCCGGATTAGTCGGTTTGTCCCGCATCACCAAGGGCATAGCTAGATGGCCTTTAATACTAGCCCAAATGGGGATATCACGGTAGGCCAACCGGGCCCACATGACACAAGATGGACAATCGAGCTGAAGAAGACTTGGAGATCGGCCAACCAGACCGATGGAAGTTGAACCGACCCATTGGGCATTGACAAAAATCTGAAACGCGAAGAGCAAAATTAAAGTTAAGGAATTGGCATCATTTCACGGGTATTCCACTTTAATTGGCTCCCCTAAGTTTGCCCTGGGATGTTGATTCAGATGGCAACACGGGCTAGTTCCCATTGTCGACGATCCTTCCCCCGATATGATAAGTCAGGCACTTGTCATCTTGGTTAAGTAAATTCCATATTAATTGGAGATAAGCCAGCATGTCGTCGTAAAGCTGAACTTCTCTCGATCTTATGAAAATTTACATTGAGGGACGGAATGTTGGTATACCGCACGGTGTTATATCATTGACAATACGAATACTTGTATCTCAACATATGCAATGCAATGAAATGTCATTCAAGTGCCGATAAGAACAATTGCAACGGTCACCAAATGTAAGCCCAATGGACTGGATGGGATGCGAATGCAAACCGAAAAAAATAAACCATAAACCAATACAAAACACAACCAATTAAAACTGAAAACAAAAGAATCAGTTTTGCAACAATCTTATGGGGTGTTTGGTTGCATTTTAATTTTTAAAAAGGTTTCATGATAAAAAATTATATTATAATGTAAAAGAAAAGAAGAAGGGAAAAGAGAGAGGTGAAGAGAAGGCCACCACCTCAACACAATGCACAGATGACGAAGGAGCAAATTTTTTATTAAAAATGTTCTGATACATACATCAGTAATGAGACCCTTCAACATTGACCCTAAGAGTCTTAGTAAAAGGAAAATACAACATCTAAGAAAGGAAATTGGAATGACCTGCCGGATGCCTCCTATCTAAAGTAGCCAGACATGCCTGAAGGTCGCACTCCTCCTCTTACTCGTAAAAAGATTGCTCCTCCTCTGAAGGCCCCACCTGCCCAACCAGGCGGTCAACGTGGAAAATGGCAGATGCCAGCTCAGGCTCCAGACAAGTAATGCGCGCTTGAGCCTCGGAAAAGTCACCCCGAAGCTAGTGTAGGAGCGAAGCTGCCTGCACACGTGCCTTGGTTACAACCTCGAGGCGCACCAAAGCGGCCTCAACCCATGAGAAGTAGACAATTGCCCACTCCTTGCGCTACTGCTACTCCAACCAATGGGCATAAAAATCGTTTCATACGTCCTTGACAACTGCAATCTAGAGAGTCATTGAGCAGCCCATCTGGTGGTAGTGCGAAGTCATGGCCCTCATCTCGTCATGCAGGTCCTCGGCAGAGGGGAGTGGGTTCAGCAGAATGCCCAGCGATGCAAGCATGCCCTCCCTTATGATGCAGGAGGCCTTGAATCTGCTAACTAGCTATTCCGACTGAGCCATGCCCAACTTGGGCAAAGAGACGTCATCTCCTAAGATCACTATGCCTAGGGGCGAAGGAGAAGTCACCGGCGGCGCTATTAGAGGGGAAACTCTCTTATGCTCTCCCACAAAAGGGACCTGTGAAGAAAAAAAACAGAAATTAAGACCAGCTGCGGATAGCGCTAAAAATTAGAGAAAATAAAAAAGAGGACAACAGTGGGAATTACCATGACCGATTATGCATCCTCTCCATCTGGTGGTGGTGGACCATGTCCCTCTAGCTCACCACTAAGGTGCTCGGTCACCTCGCCCATACCTGCCACCACAGTAGTCACATATGCACCAATCGACGTAGGAGGTGTAGTCAGCAATGTCTAAATGATAATCCATCCAAACCAAGCTGCGAGATTAGCAACCACCAAAGGCGAGTCTCTTTAAATCAAAAACAGGGAAAAAGAAAAAAATTGGTATATTTCAAAGGCATAAATGTTGCATGATAAGAGTCTAGAGTCGGACACTCTGCCTGTGGAAAACCCACCAGAATCTGATGCCACGTCATCATCCACCAGCACTGGAGAGGGTTGTGAGAAGAAGGTCACACCAGGCACCGACTCTACGGCCTCCTCTAGGCTAGTCACCCCGATAACTTAAACTCTATGGCCTCCTTAAAATCGGTCACATCAGGCATCGACTCCGCAACTTCCTCCAGGTTGTCTGGCCCAACCAAGATCAGGGAATGCACCTCTTCCCCAACCATGCTTGGATTAGCCATTGACCTCGCTCGCCACTGGTGTTGACACGGGTGAAGTTGCAAAGATTCATATGTTCTATCAACCGTAACATCCAATGATGGATAAAAGAAGGCTGCAAATAGAAAGTGGACGGGAGTGCGTCACGAACCATGTGTAGGAAGGGAAGACCTTTCCTCCATCCTGAGCCTTTTCCAAGGATGTGGGGCACTCGAAAATAACTCTGATTGTCTCGAGTCGCCACTAGGCCTGATTGGCACACCAACCTCTGTAGAAGTTTAAATTGAATCAAATTCATATAATACAAGCATATTTAAATATGAAAATAAACACTCCGCACACCTAGAGGAGACATTAGATAACGAGGGGATAAGAAGACTGACATCTTGGCCCAGCTCCCGAGCGGCCTGCACCACAACCAACCTGATTTCTCCAAAGCAGTATGGCTGCTCTACTGCCAGAGCATGCTCCAATGGTCCCTAGGAAGACACCAGCCCAGAAAGATGCCGCTACCAAAAGTAGGAGCTGTCGTGCAAGTGCAATGGCTTGCTCGAAGGCACAAAAGGGTGCCCAATATAGTCCATCAGCATCTCCCTATACTAGTCAACAACGCGTGGAGGAGGTGGCTGCCTAGCTCGGTAAGAAGAGTGAAGTGGCTCGGACAAAAGATCTACGGTCTTATTTTAAGGCCTTGGAGGAAGAATTGAGGGAATACCTCTCTCGGTCCATCTTTGTTGCCACTCTAAGACGTGATCCCTCAAATCTCTTTAGTGAGCGTCCAAGAAGACAAAGTCAACATCAAGCAATGGTGGTCCTTCAATGCTAGCTGCTTCAACTTGGCCTTTGCCAAAGTTATGGGCGGCCTTCTGTAATTGGTGTTGTAGTGGATCCACCAATTACTATATGTAGTGTCAAACTCTTCCACAACTCCCATGGGAGGGATGATCATAGCATTGCCTTGGTGCACCTTGGAGAAAAAAAATTTCACCACTCTACGATGACGAGGTGGTGGTCTAAACTTGTGTAGACTTTGCCAAAAAGATCGAATTCTGCATTCGGAGGGACACTCTGGTCGTAACCAAAGCATCTCTCGAAGCAGTGAGGAAGGTATGACTCTAGGATGGTCTACTGCCCTTGTCGGAACATGAGCACACTAGCCCGTGTGCTTAAGCACCACTCCTAGCAAGCCCACTCTTTGTATCTACCACAAAGAAGATCAACCCATTGGACGTCCTTCCCACACTCAACTGCAGTGTGCGGGCTGTAGCCTCAGGAATAATGATTGAAAGGCGAAGTTAGAGTGCCAGTCTTCGGTAGCTGGTTTATAATCCGTCTCCCCTTGACCAGGTCATTATGTAGACATAAGCCATGCTTGTTGACTAGCCTATCAGAGCTTGACAAGAGGGTACATTGCTAGAAGAAGAAGATACTTTGTCAAACAAAGAAGTCGCCTAGGCATAGATATAGTGCATCGTCATCACCACGGTACAGTCTTGAGGTGAGGGATGAGTCACCAGGATGCCAAAAGAGTGATAAATGGTGGCCAATGCAGCCGGTGTAATCACCTGCCGCTTGCCACATGCTAGCTAACATGCTAGATAGATGACGCTAGCTTGAATGCTGTTGTCATCATCAAAAGGAATCACAAAAATGGCCAGCCAATATGCCAGATAAGCTGCCAGGTGAGTAATCTCACCCAGCTCCCAGAGATCCTCTGTCTCAGTAGGAGTCTCAATCTCAGCAAAGTGCACAATTGGAGGTGGCCTCAGCTGAAGAAGATCCAAGCGCCCCTTGTTTGGTCGGGCAAAGGAGTGCTTGTAATAATAAGGACCGTCGTAGAAGAAATACAGCTAAGAATCGGTACTGACCCTGTATGCTCTTCTGAAGCCTTTGTCCTACTGGCCAGCGCTAAGTCGTGCCATACCTTTACTAGGTAGTGATGACAACATGACAGAAGATAGTTCCTTGAATCGTCAGTCTGACAGTGATGAAGGTCATCAAGTACCACCTCCTTGTGTGGTGCCCTATGAATCGGCATATCGAAAATCATATGAAGGCTCCACAGGTCCAGAGAGATCTCGCCCTGAGTAGTGATGATGGTGTTCCATTGCCGATTGAAGCGCTTTACGAAAGTTTGAATGTACCCTCGCGACATGGGTACTGATACAGTGCAATCTCAACGGTAGTCCTCAAGCCAACCTGCTCCAGACGAGCGGAGAAGTTGGCTAGAACATACTTTAGCCACTTATAGGCACCAACTTTTGCTTGATGTGGGCACCATACTGACAATCACCCATACCAATTGTCAACCTCCAGAGTTAGAAAGTCATCAAGAAGACAACGACCATCAAAACCCTCACCGTTGTAACAAGGATAGCTTGGTGATAAGAACGGGCCCTACCTGTTAGAACTAGCCACTGAATCACACTATCAATCCAGCCTCCAAATCCCTGGACAGATGTCTCAGATTGTGCAATATATGTTGAGCAGGTCTCCAATCAGTCCCATGGAGCAATGAGTAGGGAGCTGCAGGTGAGGATACTCCAACCCCAGTGGCCAGTGGGAAGGAGGGATAAGACAATTTAATAGTGCCCTGTAGCAAGTCGCACCCCTGAAGGATAGCACACTCTAGAAAGCGCCACTTCTCAAAAGATAGCTAATCAAAAGCTAATCTCGACATAGGGCGAGGAGGCCAAATAAAGTCTGGCAGCCCTTGCTCAGATGGACGGTCAACCAGATAATCACCTGATTGATTGTAATAAAAACGGCCGTTGACGCGGTGCTTCCTCTGAATCATCATCGGACCAACAATCACTGAAGCTTTGGTCAGCTAGTCTATAGCCACATTAAACTGGTGATGCCCGAAATGAGACTATGCAAGCAGTGTAGAAGTGGGCACAAGGACCCCTCTAAACAACAAGTTAATATCACTCTGACCGACATCAATCCAGCCTCCAAATCCCTGGACGGATGTCTCAGATTGTGCAATATGTGTTGAGCAGGTCTCCAATCAGTCCCATGGAGCACTGAGTAGGGAGCTACGGGTGAGGATACTTCAACCCCAGTGGGAAGGAGGGATAAGACAATCTAGCAGTGCCTTGTAGCAAGTCGCACCCCTGAAGGATAGCACACTCTAGAAAGCGCCACTTCTCAAAAGATAGCTAATCAAAAGCTAATCTCGACATAGGGCGAGGAGGCCAAATAAAGTCTGGCAGCCCTTGCTCAGATGGACGGTCAACCAGATAATCACTTGATTGATTGTAATAAAAACGGCTGTTGACGCGGTGCTTCCTCTGAATCATCATCGGACCAACAATCACTGAAGCTTTGGTCAGCTAGTCTATAGCCACATTAAACTGGTGATGCCCGAAATGAGACTATGCAAGCAGTGTAGAAGTGGGCACAAGGACCCCTCTAAACAACAAGTTAATATCACTCTGACCGACATCAATCTAGCCTCCAAATCCCTGGACGGATGTCTCAGATTGTGCAATATGTATTGAGCAGGTCTCCAATTAGTCCCATGGAGCACTGAGTAGGGAGTTGCGGGTGAGGATACTCCAACCCCAGTGGGAAGGAGGGATAAGACAATCTAGCAGTGCCTTGTAGCAAGTCACACCCCTGAAGGATAGCACACTCTAGAAAGCACCACTTCTCAAAAGATAGCTAATCAAAAGCTAATCTCGACATAGGGCGAGGAGGCCAGATAAAGTCTGGCAGCCCTTGCTCAGATGGATGGTCAACCAGATAATCACCTGATTGATTGTAATAAAAACGGCCGTTGACGCGGTTCTTCCTCTGAATCATCATCGGACCAACAATCACTGAAGCTTTGGTCAGCTGGTCTATAGCCACATCAAACTGGTGATGCCTGAAATGAGACTATGCAAGCAGTGTAGAAGTGGGCACAAGGACCCGTCTAAATAAGTTAATATCACTTTGACCGGTCATGGGTCACCTAAAGAAAGGAAGACGGAGACAAGACAAGAAGAAAAATCCGAAGTCACATTTCCAACAGAGCTTGACCAAATTAAGATACCCCGAAAAAAAATCATGACAAAAGAATGAGTAACTATAACAAGGAAGAGACTGGCCATATTGATCTTCGAAGCTCTACCTCAGTTGCAACGGTTATGGCGGTTCCCTCCATCAGCTCCAATGTCACCTAAATACTATGGTGGACCCCTCCGCAGTGGCAAACTTGGCTGCAGCAGGCCTCCTCGGCAGCGGCTGCAACCACGATCCCCGCAGGTCCCCACGGCAACAACAGTGGCGGTAGAAGATGGTTCCGATGCAACCTAAGTACCCGGGCATGCCCCTTCGTGGCGGCAAGCCTGGCCGCAGCAGGCCTTCACGGCAGCGGTGACACTTGTGGGCCCCGCGGACCTCTGCAGCGGCAGTAATGGCGACGGCGGGTGGCTCCGACAGGCCCTAGTGTTGGCAGCGCCGAATGTTGAAGGCGTCAATAGCAGCCCCTTGTGGGCCCAACAGCGACAGCAGAAAGGGCTGATGAGGGCAGCGGCAGGATCGGAAGGTCCAAGTGCCAAAGGCAGCAGCTGTAGGCTCACTAGATAGCGATGGCAGCAGCAAGGCCTGCAGGCCCTCACGCTGGCAGCAGGGGATTCTGGCAATGTCGATGGGCTCAAAAGCCCTTCACAATGGATCTTGCAGAGGAAGAAGGCAACCGGCGTTGAAGGTTCAATCGCATGGGTTGCATGTGGGAGAGAAAATGGGAAAGAAAGAGAAAGAGAGAGAGAGAGAGAGAAAACTGGTCCTTCCTTTCAACCGGCCCGGTTTGTTTATAAAGAAACAACCCAGTTTGAGGCTGGTTAAGATATGAACTGGTTCCGTCAATTGATGACCCTCATGCAAAAAAAAAGGAAATAAAAAGAAAAAAAGAGAGAAAAAAAGAAGAAAAAGAACTCGGGCTAGTCGGCCCAATAAAGGGAACATCCAAAATTGGTCCAATCCAAACCTCATTGAAATCTGGAGCACTCAAAAAAAAAGGGAAGAGAGAAATAAAAAAAATAGGGAGATAAAAAGAGTGAAAAAAAGAGGAGGCGGAAATGAGAAAAAGGAAGTTTAGACCCTTTGGGCCTGCTCCAAAGACAAAAGTCTTGCTCGGATTCGGTCAATTCAAAAATAGGCCGGCGAGTCGGTTCCTGTCCAGAAATTCAACAATCAAAGTTGGCCCTCATCAATGACATAATCGAGAGCACGAAGTGAAGGACCGGGATTAATCCGTGCTTAAGTAATAGATCTACCGTAACAGATCCTTAACAGGTATTGGAAAGAGCTCCAACATATGACGAATGCCGCAAACCGAGTCCAAGACAATGAAGGCCAATAACTGCTGAGGGCCCAAGCCATTCTTTATCCAAAGACATCCAAGCCCCGATGGGTTGGCCAGCCAGTTAGCGAAGAACAGAGAGAAGCTGAACCGCCAACTACATGGACGATTCCTCATCAACTTTTATCTCTGATAAACCGTCTGTGGGGGCATTTATTGGCACCACTTTTTTTCTTTTAAAAAGAGAGGACTGGACCAAGGACCTAGCTGATCTGGTCCCTAATTGTCCAAAACAAAGCATATGGGCCCACTAAATTGGCCCAATTGCGGAACCCATCAAGTGAAGAATGGGTGGGCCGAAGTCAACTAAAGGTGTTCTGGTCAACCTCTTGTCACATCAGCTGTCACCTCATCTCATCCCATTAATAGGTCAACGTGGGACAATGGGAATGTCAAGAAGGCTTAATGGCAAGGCATTAAGTTTGCCTACTAAAGTAAGGTTAAGTTGGAGTAAATGGCTTAGGAGAAGTGACAGGCTATCTTACATTGATTGCTCCTTACCTCTTCATCTCCCCTCTCATCCTATAAAAGAACAAGACCGCCCCAGCCTAAAAAAGGTTGGACACCATCAGCCTTGTGGCCTTCCTTGCGCGCATCTGCCCTCCAGCCAGTCGTGGCCAAAGAAGAAGATAGAAAAAGGAGGAGGAAGTGGTAAGGGACCATGTAGCCCTTCAGGGGCATCCCCCTCCTTCCTTTCTCCATTTTTTCTCTACCCCTCTCTTGGCTTGAACCGGCCTTCATTGTCATTGGCATCCCATTAACCATCAGCCCACCCCTAAACAGTCCACTGTTTGGCCCATCAAACACTCCCCTCGACAGCCCCATTTTAGTGCCCAAGCAGGTCCCTGTTTGGCCCAATAAGCAGCCCCTGCATAGTCCCATTTCATTTCACAAATCAGACCCCAATTGGACCTTTTAAGCAATCCATCTTCAGACCCCTGTGGGCCCACCGAATTGCCCTTACACAGACCCCTTTCGGACCCCCCGAAAAACCCTTGTGTAGACCCCATTTTGGTCCCCCAATTAGACTCTAAATCAGGTCTCAGTTTGGCATTTTAAACAGACCCGCTATGGTTCCATTTCGGTCCAACCAGACCCCAATTTCGACCCCAAACAAGTCCCCCTCTTCCGTCCGATTTCAGACCCCAATTGGACTCCCATTTCAGTCCCATACCAGTCCACAATTAGGCCTTAACTTCGACTCTAAACAGGTCCCATTTTGACCCCTCCAACCGGCTCCAATTTGTCCCATTTTGGTTTATCAAACATACCTCAATTCAGTCCCTTGACGGTCCCATTTCAAGTTCTTCAACCAACCCCAAACAAGTCACAAACCGGTTTCCCAAAATTCCATGTTCATTTTCTTTTAGGACTTTAGGTGAGGGTGATGTCCCAGGGCTTCTTGGAAATCGTCCGACGAACCAAGTCTTCCCCAGGCGGGCTCTCAATTTTCTTACCCAAACAGTACCCTACACAGCCCCCCTGCGGCCTACCCTTAAACAACCCCATTTTAGCCTCTTTGTGGCATCCTCGACTAGTTCCTTTTACTTTGCGTACCGTGACTAGTGCATTCTCCGGTCCTTCATCGCTTTACTAGGGAGAGAGGGATCTGAAATTCTTCGGCCAAAAGGACATCGTTGAGCACTCCTTCAGCCCATTGTCGGTCTTCCGGGTTGAACTCCGATTTTCCCAACCCTTCTCGGTCATTGACCCAAGCTTCCAAGGAGTTCTTCTCGTAGAAGATTTGATCCAAATTGATATCCATCTCTTCAATTGACGGCTTCTTGACCTGACGTCCCGCCACCTATGATATTCAGCTCTTTTATTTCATTTGGTTCTGTTTCTTTCTCTTTAAATTCTTCAACTTTAACCTCATGTTGTAGTGACAATACACGAGGTCTTCGAGTCTCTTTGATGTCAACCTGTTCCTTTGTTTCGTGTGAATCAAGCTGAATGTAGACCAATTTCTTTCACGGCCCGAAGTCGAAGTGGTTTCGCTTAGGACCTTGATGGCTTCATCCGCCAAGTCCTCGTACCCTTGTTCTTTATCATTGTCAATCCACCAATCAGTTGTATAAATTAAATGTATTACATTATTATATCGTACATTTTGATTAACTAAATAACTGATGAAAAATAATGCTACGTATCCGAACTTAGTTGCATCACAGCTCGTTCTAATTTGCTCATTCGCATTCGGTAATCATACATCTTGTTGCAAGCGATAATAGCCCGGTCGTCGTCACCTAGCATCCGTCGGATGACGTTCTTCATGTCATGTAGTAGCTTGTTTGTTACCTTGAAATGTGGATTGTTGCAATACCTTTAGTTGAAAAAGTGACGTACGAACCAAATAATATTAGTAAACAACTTATATGTATGTGAAATGAAAAAAAGAGAGTAAATGACTAAGGAAATATACTTACTGCATGTATGGTTTGATGTAATGTGCGTTCCCAGCGATGATCTATGATGTCCCACCACTTGGCGAAGTCGGACACTGTCTTTCATATTTCTTTCTTCGCTCTCTCAATTGCATCATATAAATATCATGTCTGTTTTTCTATCTCCATCAACTATCCTTAGTACCTTAACTATGGGTTGGACGATGTTTAACATTTTCTTCGCAACCATCCAAAAATCCCCACTCTTTATTGTTTCATCTACTTTTCTACCATTTCTCTTATCCGATGGGTTACATCTAGCTATCCAACTACCCCAACTCGATGAAATTACCATACGAGTTAGAGCTCTCCTTTGACTTGACAAACTTTATAGCGAAATGTAGCGGGAGACGAATCGGGTTGCATCAGGCTGTAACAACTCTCAGCACTTGGTATGTTCCCTCATAAGTGTAAGGACAAAGTTATGGTTGTCAATAAATGAAGAAACAAACTAGGCTAATTTAACAACCCTGTCTATTTGAGGATCCTTGCATATATCCTCCAACATTAAGTCTAAGGAGTGAGCGGAACAATGTGTCAAATACAACTTTGGTCTTTTGACCATAAGCATCTGTCTGGCCGATTTGTATGCAGCCGCGTTGACTGTGACTACTTGAACTACCTAGTTCTCTCCTATTTCTTCTTTTGCCCTATCTATCAATTAGTAAAGATACCCCGCATTTTTTACCTGTTTCGATATGTCGACTGACTTTCAAAAGACCGTGCCAACTTGACTGTACACTATGAAGTTTATCATCGTCTTCCTAGTTATACCTGTTAAGTATAACATATTAACTAAGTTATACTAAAAGGAATATTTATACATGTAATAGAATTGACTATAAACAAATTACTTACCAGTCCATCCATTGGTCATTAATGTGCAATCTCTTTCCTCTCAAATTCATTCAAATGAAACCACATACTTCTTTATATCTTGCATTACCATAGGAAGATATACATTGTATATCTCCTTTAGATTTGGCCCAGACACTTTTCTCCCGACATCTACGATAGTGTCGATCATGTTCTCGTAGTACAGTCCTTTCGTAGCATTTGTCAGTATGCTATGGTGAAAGAACCTCCTTGACATTGCTCGACCAATCTTTTCCTTACACAATTTGAGATTCTTCATTGCCATCGTGATTGTACGTGGTCTAGTGATAACGGGATCCATTGGACCTACTGTGGGGTCTTCGTCTTGGGTTAGATCATGAATCTCATCTTGCAATTGGTTGTTGTATCCTCTTCCACTTTTTCGACCGCTCCCACTTCCTAACCCTTGACTTATCATTCGGCCAATGCATCTATATAACTCTTCGTCGGCGAAGGATCATCGACTTGCTTCCATTCTCCGTAAGAAGTCATCTATTTAATAAATATTTAACTACTTAATGATCAATGAAAAAAGAATGAACTATTTTTATGAGTAATACAAACATACCATCATCGTAATCTTCGTCTCGGAGAATATCCAGTCTCTCTTGTCCAGTCCCGTAAATGTGTACAAAATGTTTCGTCAGTTGTGACAATTCCTCCTGAATGGTCTCCTTATGCCACTTACTAATTCCCTTTGCTTGCTCTATCACTTATAGGTGCCTACGAAATTGAGCTCTTACCCCTGGTGGAGTCCATGTTCAAGGAAGAACATTGTTCTTCATACTTGCAAGATGAAATTTTAAATGGCAAATACCACCGGATATAACTTTATCACAATACTTATATTGCACTTTTCTCTCCACGTTGAAGATCAAGTTGCAATGTAACCAAGTCGGATCACTCTGAGTCGTACTTGTAGTTTGGGTTGTTTGGCTTGGAGCATAGAATGCCATCTTGCCGAGATCTCACGAGATCTCCTGAGAATCTCAGTCTTGCCAAGGGGCCGAGATACGAGATCGCCAAGATCTCGCCCCATGTAGACTGGTCTATAAAAATTTTTTCTTCGGGAGGCTTTGCCCCCTTGATACCCCCCACAAGGGGCGCTGTCCCCTTGACCCCCGCGGTCTGACCGCGCAGGTCGATCTGCGACTACTCTGCGTCCCGTTTATGATAGTGTAAACACATTTAATATATTTCACTATCACTTATACTATCACATAAAAATGTGTTACAAGTTTGATACCTTATTAGTATTTAAATAGGATTACATACAAGTTAAAATCTTCTAGAAGCACAAAGATTGTCTTTTTGGTAATGAAAGTACTTTGTAATTGTTCATTCACATAGTTGATGTACAAAATGTGTTATATATTTTTATGTAAATTCATTGATGTACTCCTATTTTTATAAAATATCATGTTATGTTTCATACATATATACATTTTGATCCGAGAATCCGAGATCCGATCTCCCGAGATTTTTCCGAGATCTCTTCTTTTTCACTCTCCCGAGACAAAGCCGAGATTCGAGATGGCAATCCTTGGCTTGAAGAAGACATTTTTAAGTAACAAAATAAGTATTTAATTAATAGTAATTAAGTAACTAATTAAAAAACTAATGAAGTAATTAAGTAAGTAATGAACTATTGAGTAAACTACTTAAATATCTAAATAACTATTAACTAGTTAAAACTAAAATAATAATGAAATAACTAATCAAGTTATTAATTAAGTAATTAGCAACTTAATTAAGCAAGTGATGAATTAGTTAAGAAACTAGTTGAATATCTAATTAAATAAATACTAACTAACTATTAACTAATGAACTAAATAACTTAAACAAATAAAAGAATCAAATATTTAATGAACTAATGAAGTAATTAAAGAAGGAAGAGAGCAAAAACTTGAGATCAAAGAGTATTTAGGTGAGCAAGGGTGAGGTGAGCAAGAGTGAGGAGGAAGAGAGCCCCTTGAGGGCCTTAAATTGTCCCCCAAGGGTGAGGTGAGCAAGAGTGAGGAGGAAGAGAGCCCCTTGAGGGCCTTAAATTGTCCCCCAAGGGGCTGGAGGGAGGGGGGCTTAAAGCCCTCTCTTTGTTGGTGACCGTTGCCAGCCTGCAAGGGTCACATGACCGTTGCAGGCGGGGTCGCGTGACCCGGTCGCGACTCCACAACCCGGCTGACGGGTCGGGCCAACTGGGTTGTGACCAAGCCGGTCGCTACCAAAACCGACTGGGTCGGGCCCTGGTCGCGACCCGATTTTCAATGCTTCGAGTTATGTTATCTAACCCCACCTCTAGCTGCAACATCAGATAGTGTGTATGATTTTTGTTAGATGATCGAGTCATTATTTTCATATATGTACAAGCCAATTGTGATTGACCGATCTCAATAACATTCAAGAACATCAAGAGAATACAGATTATGTAGGGTCAATTCCAGAAATGGTGATGATGGAAAAGTATCATTTTTGTTGCATAAGAATTATATGATTTTCTTTTTTTATTGAAATGAATATTGGTGTTATTTTATTTTTACTGGACTTAATATGTCTCATAGAGACTGAGAGTTGCTTGAAAGTGTGTTAGATGTTATTTTTAAAATTTTAATTTTTTTTCTAAATGATATCATATTTTTTGGGATTTATCATAATTTTGTTTTGAAAAAAATAAATAGATCTCAATCCGGACCGATTATGGATCGAGATTCCTTCCAGAGAATTGGTATGGATTGGTCCGATTAGATTCAGAATGGATCGGCACTAGTCAATCTGACCTTTGAGTCCAATCCAACGATCTTTGCTTTAGCCCACACTTGATCATTGGCTTTGGTTCAACATCATTTTCACCAATCCATGTTAAAAATAGATGTTCTTCTCGTGAAAGAAATTTCAAGTGAACATCATTATGTGATATGCCTTGATTTGTTTCAGCTCCTTGCTTATACAAACGACTTGCAAATTTGGCAAATATTCTTTGTATAATTTTTGATAGAATGATGTTTTTTGTTTTCAACTGCATATTGTAATGGCAGAACAATAGTTTTTTTTTCCAATTTTTTGCTTTTCTACCTGTTCATTCTTTTTGTGTGTAAGGCTTAATGTGCTCAAATTCTTCATATATTAGGTTGAATTAGTATTATGACACAACACTCAAATTGCAATAGTGACGTGTGGATACCATCCACTTTTGGTGATCACTTAAATCCATCACTTAGTTACAAAAAGACAAGTAGTATAGTAAGTGTGTATTTTCTTATAAGAATATTTAACATGAACTAAACATTTTCACACATGTTAGGAGAAATCTTATCATATGAATATTGTAGATTTGAATCTCCATATGCTCTAATACGGTGCTTATATACTTGCATTTGAGGTACAATATGAAATACACATAAGTAAATTGGTTCTCAAAACTTAATAAGTATGTGAACAACAACTCACTTCAATTTTCGCTTCTGTTATATCATATGGGGTCCTAGCTAAGTGTTGTATCATTGACAATGTATCATACACAATCTCTACATCATTGCATACCTGGCCCCCTTGAGCTCAACATATTGACCTAAAAAACTACCTTGGTAGCCTTGGTATCATACCTGTTTAAACCCCCTCCTCTGGCCTATCTCTTCCTTGACATAAATTTGTCCCCGTTTTGAGCTCAACATATTGAGCTAAAAAACTACGTTGGTAGCCTTGGTATCATACCTGTTTAAAACCCCCCCTCTGGCCTATCTCTTCCTTGACATAAATTTGTCCCCGTCCCCCTCTATATATGCATGACAACATATGGCAAGGATTGCATGGGCCTGAAATCTGCTAGTCTACAATATGGAACATGCTAAGATCAGCTGAAAATGGAGCTCGTGTTGATATATAAATTAAATGAGGCAAATCAAGTTGCCAGGGCTAAAATAAAGCTATGATTGGCCAACCGGGCCAGAATGACATGAATATAGGCCACATTGAGCTGAGATGACATGTTATGGGCTATACGAGGCAGAGATGATATGATAATATGAACATGTGCCAAATGTGGCCAAATGACAAAAATAAAATGAACATCTTAAATATTTAAACAATATGAAAATATTTAAAATGTTAAGTCTATTATGTTAGGTCCTCTCATATTATTGGATGAACACACGGACATATCCCGGAGTGTATTGATCTCGGACGGGTATATGAGCATGTCCCCATCATTCATTACCACTTGATTTAAGGGGACATTATGTATGTAACCATACTAGATTGACCTTCAAAATCAAAGTGAAAAATTTAGATATTCTACGCTTACATAAGGCTATGGAGATATTATCACATAATATGATTTATGGGAATCATGGAATGCCATCTCGCGAGATCTCGTTGAGATCTCGCGAGATCTCGGTCTCGCCAAGGGGGCCGAGAAACGAGATTGCCGAGATCTCGCCCCAAGTTGCCTAGTCCGAAAAATTTTTTCTTTGGGGTTTTGCCCCCCTGACAACTCCTCACAAAGGGGCGCTGCCCCCTTGACCCCCACGATCTGACTACGTAGGTCGATCCGCGACTACTCTGCGCCCCCCATTTATGATAGTGTAAACATATTAATATATCTCAATATCACTTATACTATCGCGGATAAAAATGTGCTATAAGTTTAATATCATATTAGTATTTAAATAAGATTGTATACAAGATTAAATCTTTTAGAAACACAAATATCATTTTTTTGGTATTGAGAGTACTTTGTAATTGTTCATTCACACAATTGATGTATAAATGTGTTATATATTTTTATGTAAATTCATTGATGTACTCCTATCTTTATAAGATATTATGTTATGTTTCATACATATATACATTTTGATCCGAGAATCCGAGATCCGATCTCTCGAGATTTTCCGAGATCTCTCCGAGATCTCTTCTCTTTCACCCTCCCGAGACGAAGCTGTGATCCGATATGGCAAACCTTGATGAGAATTTTGGTTTTATGAGCCTTCACGCATATTGATGTAATCCAATGTATACCCATATCATATTGAATGACATTTATGCATTAAATATCTTGTATTGTGACTATGAAGCATTAGCATAATCTACATAGCTCATATGGAATGCATTTATAAGAAGATTAATTTAAATCATTAAATACGTAACCGATGTTGAGAATATGATCTCAGAGATATCTAAATATCAATTTTTAGATTTAACACAATCAATCCATAATCCGAACAAATAAATTTAATGAAATTTAATTCGAATCGGATCCGAAACATCATATCAATTCCATATGTGATATTGAACATAGCAATCTCTAAGATTTCAAATTTGAGGTTGAATGTGATTGGAATGGCCCCAAGTTATCAATGCTCAAAGTTTGAACTATCGATTCTGAATCATGCCAAGTTTAGAATGATTCTTTCTTGATATGGTCTAAATGTTGGTCGTGGATGCTATGATTAGAATGATGGTGAAAAAAGGATGATGAGCAAGTGATCTCAGCCTATTATGTTAGATCCGAATTCATCAGGAAATTTATTGAGTACCAATAGATGACCTCTTAGTGGGATCTAAGAATAGCATGGGTCTAATGACAAGTGAACGAAGGGTCAAATAAATGTTCAAGATCTGATGCTTAGTCTTAGCCATAGGAAATCATATTTCTGATTAACATGATTAATGGGAACAAGGTTGGATTTAAGTTTACTAAGTCCTAGTGCCAAAACTCCAATCTGAATATGATAGATAGACAAGACGAGATTATTTAGATGTCCTAAGCATGGTTCACCGTGTCAGCATCAAGTAGGGCTGGGTTGCCCGACCCAGTTGATTTTACTTACAATTGACCTGATTGTGCCCTAACGATCACAACCCCAACACTCCACCATTTTCACTTCCGATGTGCACGGGAAACAAAAATGCCATCGTGGGAAGAGATCCCGCGGTCGCATTTCATATATTCAATATATATTTTATTTTTATTATTTATAAATATATTAGTTATAAAAATATTTAAAATTACATTTTTAATTATTTAATCAATTATATTTTAAGTATAAAATATTTAAATTTTTAAAATTTTTGTTATATTTTATAGCTTAGAAATAATATATTAATTTTTAATAGGATTCAATCCCATTTGATCCAAGTCCCAACTGAGTCCTATCTTGGTTAGATTTGGGTTGGGCCGACTCGGTCCCGATTTGTAACCTAGCCTTCTTGGTCTGAAGTTCTAGGCCCCAATTATGTCAACAATGGAAGGAGTACTATAAAATTTAGACACCAAATCGGATCTTGCCATGTTGATTTCGGATCCATTCAAACTTCCAAGACTAAGAAATATATTGCTAAGACTTAAAATAGAAAGATAATATGATGAACCTTAAGTCTAATGCATTAATGATAAGACTTGAAAAAGGGGTTGATCAAATATCATTAAAATCTGATTTCATTAAGTTTAAGATGTTAGGACTTAAATAAAAAATGATAATTTAAAATTAAAATCACATAATCAAGATACATAATGCTTAAAGACCTGAAACATGTCTATTCTAGACCTTAGGGCCAAATGAACTCAATAATTCAAAATATGTCTCATGTTAAGACATTGAATTAAAAGAGTTAAATCCATACCAAACATGTCGAATATGTTAAGAATCTAGTAAGATGTGTAGTTTTAAGATGCTGAAATCTTAAAATGTATCTTCATTGAAACATAAAATAAACTTAAATAAATTGACATAGTAAGTTTCCATTCCATTGAGTTTATAAGACTATAGTTTCCACGTGTATATGTTTTGTAGATCTAGCGTTTATATTTTTATGAATTGTTGTGATGGTTAATCAATGGTATTTGAGTGTTTGGATGTAATTAACATCAGGAATTTGTATCTTCCAACGGAGAGAGGTCTAACGATATTTTTAATGAACCTAAAATCTCGATAAGTTTATATTTTTATACATATCATGTATTTTGGTTAATACTCCGAGATATCATATGTTTTCATAGTAGTATGTTAGCCAAAGATAATGAAAGACATTTTTTAAATAAGTGAAAATCAAATGAATTTTTAACTATATATTTTTATGTTATTAGAATCCGAGGTTTCACAAGCCTTAGCATACAATATCTTGATAAATTTGAGGGAACTATGCAAGTGATACGCCCTTTACATATTAATTCTTATTTAATTTGTTTGATTCATATAATTAGAACATATTAGCATATTAAATATTCATGGCTCTTAATTATGCAATGAAATTTTTTTAATAAGAGCATTTTGACATAATTGAATAGGTCTATCTTATTATTACTTGAATATTTTATTAATGTTAGTAGTTTAGCATATTTATGCATGACTCAACATATACAACAACATTTACATGATTGAGCATCTTAACATGCTTTTATGTGCATAGCTCATCATGTATGTTTATTTAGATAGCATAGGCCCCATCCTTCTAGGCTAGACCCTTTTGGTTATTTAATTTACTTATTATTCTTTTAAGAGGGAAATAAATGACTTTTTGGATGGGTCTTCTCTTGGGACTTTGCGGGAGAGCTTTTGATATCAGCTCTAAACAAAGATTGCATGATCATAATTAGGACCCAGATTGGTGGGTCCCAATCTGGGCCGATTCTTTGAGAGAAAAGCCGATATGGAATCAGTCCAGACCGATCCTTAAAAGAGCGTTGAAAAGTAAAAGCAGATATATAAAATAGGAGTAGATCGGATTCCCTTTTAAAGCCAAAATCTGTTCTAAAAGGGGCCATATAACACCTCCATCATGGCCCTACACCGCGGTGCCTTCCTCACCCAACGACCTTACTGGTCTGTCGGACTCAATAAAGTTTAGATCCAGTATCGGGTAAGGATGGACCCGATATGACATCCGGTAATGTTTTCACCCGATCCCCTATTGCTGAGTCCCCATTGGGCTGGGAAGTGGGGACCTGGTAAACATAGGGTGGGGAAGACCATCGCGGCATGGCGCCGCCACGGCCATGATTTCTACTAATGCCAGAATCAAATTGGAATCCGGTCCTGATTCAGCCGATGTGGGCCAATTCCACTAGGAGCTTATTCTGGATTGGTCCTCCGCCAAAATTGGGTCGGCATGGGGCGATTCTATCCAAATCAGCTGATTTTGCAAACTATGGCTCTAGACCTTCAAGAATCTTTACCCTTTGTGCTTCAAGAACTTCTCTCCAACTCTTCAGCTTTCCTTCAAATGAAGCTGAAGGATGATTTTTGTAGAGGGGGAAGAGGAGGTTGTGCGATGGCTGGATTCCCTGATTTTCAGGAATCCATGTGCACACTCTCTGTTAGTTGGAGCATTTCCATCGGCCGATCCCCATTTTTCTGCTCTTTTTCTTATCTTTTTGACCTTTCCCAGGTGGTGAGACCCACCAATAATTGCCCAAGCACTCTCCCTGCGGTCTGAAATGATGGAGAGTTCTCACGTTTGTGTTTGACCTATTCCATCTATTTGTCCCATTTTTCAGAGATTTTCAGATATTTATCCTGATTTTTACATTTATCATTTAAAATTGAAAATAAGAAAAAAGAATTTCAGGGGTTTTTTTGGGGTTAAATGATGAAAATGGGGCCCATTCGATGCGAATTTTAGCTTAGTCACAATTCATGGTATTTATGACTTATATTTAAATATGGAGAAGTCCTACTTAGGGTCAATTCTTAATTTTAAGAAATATCAAGAATTACATTTTTATTTTTTTATGAAATATGATTGACCAAGAGTGAATGTACAAAAGTTTTTAGAGCTGAAGTTCATGTGGTAGGCCCACACATTCGATTTCCTAAGTTTTAGGACATTTTCACGAAATTTGTGATGAATTTTTATGAGAGCGACCCTTTCCCACAGAAAGAGTTATTTTACATGAATTTTGGGACCAACCATCCTATGCACGGAGACTTGACTGACTTCGGTTGAGGGACCAACCATCCATAGATATAAAAGAGGAAATTTGGGGAAGGTTGGTCCTAACCTTGGGATGTGGAATATAAGGTCAATTATATGACCCCAACTTGGACTCGTGCCCACATGTTTGGATCTTCATATATGAACTATGACTTATTTTTAATGTGAAACCAATGACTCATGATCCTGGTTAGGGCCCAGATGCCTGCATGTTTAACTATAACCTACACATGAATGCACTGTTTTACACCTATTCGGATCCAAGATTGACATAACTATCATGGATCCATTTAGATTAAGATTTCATTGAAGTCATCATATTTGGAACCAAGGGTATTCATGCATTGACTGTATTAAATATGAAAATTATCATCTTAATCTATATTGTTTTCTCAACGTTAGTTTCAGATTTAATGATTTAAATTTTTTTTATGTTTGCATTCTGTATAAACTGTGGGTTATATAAATGCACCCAACAATAGATATATGCATATTTGACGTATAAATACCATTCATATAACATGGGGTACATTTAATTACATCATTATGTGGGGAGATATATATAGACATGATTTCTTTAAAATTATATCATACAGGAATATATCTATAGTCTTATATAAACATGGGATACATTCTCGATTCCCTACTGAAACCTTAGGTTCGATTTAACGTGGTAACATATATAATCTCTCCTTAAATCAAGTGAGAAAAGATCAGTGTATGGTGTGGCACATCGATTACAGAATCAACCAGATCGGATCGGAATTGGCCAAATCCTGAATCGGATTGGTCGGTCTCAATCTGATTTCGGGGGAAGGAACAATTCCAGAAGTAATCGGTCAGAATCAGTCGAATTGACCTAGATTGATCCGATTCGACTGATTCTTACCTTCAATTGGTCAATCCGATCAATTTCATCGGGACAACTTAAGTCTCGATGACATATTGAAATCAGATCTGATCTATATCCGACATTGATCCAATATTGGCCCTTTAAGTTCGATATTGCCCCCAAAGGGCCAATTTACACCTAGGGCTCTCGATTTTCAACGATTTTGGTGGCCGTTAGGTGATTCCGGCTGGATCCATGCGATTCTAGCGGCGATCCAAGTGAATATGTGGCGATCTAGGCCATTCCAATAGCGATCCAGCAATACCACGGGCAATCTAGTGATTCCGTGGGATATTCCAGTGATACTAGCGATCCAACCCTTCTAACAACGACTCCAATGATGATTCCAACATTGTGCAGTGTATTTGGCGGCAATTCTTCTTTGACGAACTATTGTTTCAAGCTCTTTGTGAGTTTTCTTCACTTAGAACCCTTTAAAAATGTGTTTAGGTTCCCTACCCCCATCCCGACTGCCTGTTCACTTTGCCATAAGGATGAACAACTCTCTTAAGGGGTTGTTCAGTTTCTTAAATTGTTGAACAGCTCCATAGGGTGCTATTCAGTTTCTGTCAACTCCTTAAACAACCTAAACTGCCCCTTAAGAAGGTATTCAGTTTCTGTTGACTCCCCAAATAGTCGAAATAGTCCCTTTAAAGGGTTGTTCTCTTCTTGGCTACTCCCTAAACAGCTCATACTCATATTTAATTTAATTATTTCGTTTCTTAACTTGGTTGTTTAATTTTTTTAATTGATTTTTCTGTACTCGTAGTTACAACCAATGGTTTACTACGGTGAAGGCAATGTTCCAGTGGCTACTTTTGCGGTGATATTGGGTGGAAGCATGGACGTATAGTGGATATGGCCAAGAAAAGGGTGAAATGCAAGTGGTGTGGGAAGGAGATAAATGAAGAAGTGTATCGACTGAAACAACACATTGCCAGGGTTGGTGGCAATGTTCAAAAATGTGATTAGGTGCCCAAAGAGATGAGTGAAGATATTAGAGACTACCTCTCGGGAAGAGCCTCATAGAGGGAGATCAAGATTAAGTAAATGAAGGATTTGTATGATGAACTTCTAGGGAGAAGGAAGGAAGAGGTGCCAACCTCTAAAGGGAAAGAGAAGGCAAGAGCTGAGCCTGAGGCTCAACTTGAGAGTGACAACTCATCCACAAACTCTGAACTAAGAAAGGCTAGGCATGCAAGTAAGTATGCACAAAAGGAGGACAAGGAGATGAGGGGAGCAGGAGGTTTTAGAGTTGACCCATATTTTTGTCGATCACATTCAACATGACTTACACCTAGTGAGGGTGTGGGTACGAGAGCACGAGAGGGGCTATATCATCGATCTAAGTCAATAGGCCTAGCCCCGACAACAAGTGGAGATGTGTTTATTTAGGAAACAGTGTCTTGAAGATGACTATTCAACAAGTAATGAAATGGGTGAAGGCAACAAAAACATTTATAAAGAGAGTAGTGAGACATACGGTGAAGTGGTTTTTACATACCGGTATAAATCTTAAATAGTTCAACTTGTTCTCAACTTTATTTCACTATAATTAATTGGGGGTGAAGGCGATAATATTTTTTCTATCTACCTGAATGCATGTATTTTAGCACACGCATCCACTAGTTCATATTTTCAAACTATGATTGATGCTATTGCTGAAGCCGGACCAGGATTACAAGTCCTAAGTAGTAGATTTTTTTATGCTGTAGGCTTGGAGCAGGAGGTGGAGGAGCTAAAGTCAGGGATAGACGGTTTCAAGTTGGTGTGGAGAGAGAGAGGCTGCACAGTAATATGTGATGGGTGGACATGTATCACCAAGATGAGCATGCGCAACTTTTTGATTTATTGTTTAGATGGTATAACTTTCTTAAAATTAATTGATGCTTTGGGTCATGCCAAGAATGCTCACCACATTTTTTCCTAATGCATGACGTTGTAGAGAAGATTATGAAAGAAAATCTTGTTCAGTTTGTGATTGACAATGAGCCATCCTATAAGGCAGTAGGGAAGAAATTAAAGGAGAAAGACATCTCTTCTGGGTACCATATGCAACACATTCCATTGATCTCATGTTGGAGGATATAGGGAAGGAGACTTCAATATCTACACTAGTCAGGCAGGCTCAAGTGATCACATCTTTTATTTATTCACACTTATTTACTGCATGTCATGAGGGAGCATACTGAGAGACATGATCTGATTAGGTTTGGGCCTACTAGATTTGCTACAAATTTTATTGCCCTTGAGAGTTTGCATCAACATAGACATGTACTGCTTAGGTTTGTAAATGCCGAAGCTTACTATAATTACATAGTTGACAACCTGCACAACAAAGAGGATCAATTGGAAATTCTTATGAAAATAGGAAATTTAATCACATATAAGAGATTTTGGGAGAATATTTTTTACTACTTGACAATTATTGAGCCACTGGTGGTTGTCTTGAGCTTAGTTGACTTAGATGACAAGAATCAAATGGGGACTCTTTACGATGCAATGGACGGTACAAAGCTTAAGATCAAAGAGAAGAATCTCAAAGGTGGAAAATAATTGATGCAAGATAGGGTAGAACATTGCATTATGATGTACATCCAGTAGATATTTTAGTGTATTTGTGCCTATTATATTTTAATTTAAGTATTATACACAACGTTGACATTTAGTTGTATGATTGCAGAATATTTCTTAAACCCCTACATCCAATATGGAGGACAAGTTTCGATTGACAATGAAGTCTTGTAGTGTACTCTATTAGTGATACAACGCTTGACTGTATTTCAGCAAGATGGAATAGAAGTTGAGCTGGAGGCAAGTGATTCTTAATTATTTGTAAATGTTTTTAATATTTTCTTGGGAATTCTAATCTTTTCATATTTATCAATTTTTAGATACAACACTACATGATGAGAGTTGGAGTGTACTCAGATCCAGATCTTATGTACTCTTTTGACAAAGTTTCTATTGGTATGGTTAATAATAATGTAAAATTTTATATTAATATTTATGTAAGTCCTCATCTTAAAGACTAATCATTTTTTATTTGTTCTATGTTTTTAGCTGAGTGGTGGTTTTACGTGAACACAAGAAGTGGTTGTTGGAATCAAGGAAGGAAGGGTTGCGGGTCGTGACCGGGTCGCGAGACCCCTAGGCTGACCCGGCCACGACCGGGTCGTGACCTCACTTTTTTATTATTTTTTTTGAAAAATTCAAAAAAATTAATAAAAATGCAAAAATTTTTAAAAAATACAGAAAACTCAGAGAAAAATAAATAATCTGATTTAAACAAATAATACATCGACTTTATTCTAATGTGACATGTTCTACATTTTGTAGGTAGTTGATGTACTCTCCCTATGTCATTTGGGTTGATTATATAGCTTGATACATATACACATGACGATTATATTTGGCAGTCCCTCGATAAACTATCTTAAGACTTGATTCAAACGAGTCACCATAACTATAAGTCGATTGGATTGAAGTATCTGATGACTGCACATAATTTATTCTATAATACTCTTGATCATATGTAGGGAACCAAAAGCTTTGGGATGAATCATATGCATAGTTGGAGACATTAGGGTATTCTGCTCCAGCTCCATTCCTACGATGACCTTCTCTACCTTGCGGCCTTGTACCATGATCGGCGTCTTGGGTCGCATGGGTATATTGCTCCTCGTCGGTAAAACGTAGCGACGTTGTAGGAGATATGGGAGGATCTAGGGTCCCTTGTACTTGTAAAATGCTCGCGCCCCCATATCCAGCACCATCATCACTGCTACTCTTTGACGACGAATCCTCGGAAGTCTGGTACGTACTTCTTTGATGCCACATACTTCTTTGTTTCTTGCACCTCCATAGGAAGATATACATTGTATGTCTCCTTTGGGTTTGGACCAGGCACTCCCCTCCCAACGTCTGCGATAGTGTTGATCATGTTCTCGTAGTATGGTCCCCTCGCGACATTTGTCGGAATGCCGTGGTGAAAGAACCACCTTGACGTTGCTCGACCAATCTTCTCCTTACATAATTTTAGGTTCTTCATCACCGTCGTGATTGTCGTTTGACGTTGTCGTGGTCTGGTGATTACGGGATCCACGGGACCTACTGCCGGGTCGTCGTCTTGGGTGAGATCATTACCCTCATCTTGCGGTTGGTTGTTCGATCCTCTTCCACTTCCTTGACCACTCTCACTTCCAGACCCTTGACCCATCATTCGGCCGGTGCGTCTATGTAACTCTTCGTCAGCGAATGATTTTTGACTTGCTTCTATTCCTTGTAAGAGGTCATCTATTTAAAAAATATTCAACTACTTAATTATCTTTCAAAATAGAAGAATGAACTACATTTATGAGTAAAATAAACATACCCTCGTACTCTTCGTCTCCAAAAATATTCGGCCTCTTTTGTCCAGTCCCGTAAATGTGTACGGAACGTCTCCCCGGTTGTAGCAAATCTTCTCGGACGGTCTCATTATGCTGTTTGCTAGTTCTCTTCGTTTACTCCATTGCTTGTAGATGCCTACGAAATTGAGCTCTGACCTCTGGCAGAGTCCGTGTGCAAGTATGAACGTTTCTCTTCATGCATGCAAGATGAAATTTTAAATGATAAATACCATCGAATATTACTTTCTTGCAATATTTACATTGCAATTTTCTCTCTGCATGGAGATCAAGTTGCAATGTAACCAAGCCGGATCACTCCGGGTCGCGCCGGCAATTTGGGTTGTTTGGCTTGGAGAAGATATTTTTTTACTAAATAATTATTCAAGTATGTAATTAACTATTTACAAAAAGTTAATGACGTTAATAAGTGACTACTAATCTAAGTAAAATTTTAATTATGTAAAAAATGACTAACTAATTATATAACTAAGTAAGTAATTAACTATACCTTCTAACTAATTATGTACTTAAGTAACTACTAAACTAAATATTTAACTAATCTTGTAACTAACTAACTATCTAAGTAAGTATTAAAAAGAAGAAACTACTTAACTAACTAATCAATGAAATAAGTATTAAATAAATATACTAAATGAACTAATGAAGTACTTAATAAAATAATTAAATAAATGAAAAATAAAATGAGAGCAATGAGAGCAAAATTTGAGAGCAATGAGAGCTTGAGAGTGAGAGGTGGGAGTAAGGGGAGCACCTTGGGGTTTTAAATAGCCCCCAAAGGGCTGAATGGGGGGGGGGGTAGAGCCCCCCTAAGCCGTTGGCAACGGTCATATGACTGTTGCCAAAGGCCATATGGGCGCGCAACCTGGCCGGGTCGCGACCGAGCCGGTCGGGCCTAAATCTGATCGGGTCGGGGCCGGGTTGCAACCTGGGTCGTGACCCAACGAACCATGGTTGGAATCCACTTGCATTTGTTGTCATCAAGATTTTGAGTTAAAGCACCAGTTTCTCCCATTGTGAGAGGAACTGGAATACATTCAATCTCATACACACTAAAAGGAGGAATATGCTGACATTTGATAGGCTGGATTAGTTGGTTTTTTTGTCATTATAACATGAGGCTGTGTATAAAGAATATTAAAGACCGTCATAAATTGTCAGAGAAGAGATTTGCATGGTTTGCAAGTGGAGTATACGAAGAGAGACATAGAACATAGAAACCACCTGAGGAGATTAACATTGACTACATTTTGCAAAAGGAGTACTTACTTGCTGCTTGGATGGAAGAGAAAACAGCTAGGGATGAGCCACTTGAATTTGATTCTAAGGACCATGTATAAGCATAAAGAGAACTAGATGATGTTGAGGTTGAGGGCATGAAAGAGAAAGTTATTGTTACTTGTCAACCACAACCAGTCCCATCTTCTACCACAACAGTCTTAGTTGTAGCTCCAACTCTAGCGGAAGCTCCAGCCTCACCCCCACCCCCAGCTACACAACCAAATTTCAGTTCAACAAACAGAAGACAAAAACAAAAGTACAAAAAATTAGACGATTTACATTGTTAAAGAAAAGCATGGGACTTAGGAGTTCATCACATGATACAGTACAAGAATCCAAGAAAAGAGAGTTGGATATTAGGCAAGGTCCTATAAGTTCAACAAATAGTATGCAACTATCCTCACACTCAGATAATGATGAGTAGGAGTCAGTTCAACAAACAGAAGACAAAAACAAAAGTACAAAAAATTAGACGATTTACATTGTTAAAGAAAAGCATGGGACTTAGGAGTTCATCACATGATACAGTACAAGAATCCAAGAAAAGAGAGTTGGATATTAGGCAAGGTCCTATAAGTTCAACAAATAGTATGCAACTATCCTCACACTCAGATAATGATGAGTAGGAGTTCGTACCAACCACATAGAGGAGGGAGTGGAGGAGAGGGCGGATCTTCCACTTAACATTCTAGTGAGATCCAAAGAATAATAACTCAAGACTTTTTTGATGAGTTTGCAGAATGTCAATATCTAGAATTAGCTTCTCATCACGATTTCGAGCCATACATTCTATACTCTTCACTAGTGCATGTACAGGAGCAGCATGACCCAACTTATAGTTTTTATGAGATGGTACTCATTTTTTTTTTCTATATGGATACGGGCTGATAATGGCAAGGACATCTCAATGGAATACCTAAGCCCGAGAGACTCATAAGGAGCAAGAGGATGAAGACAAATTTCTTAGATTTTAATAAAGAAAAAGGTATCAAATTACATTTTATGTCAATGACTCTCAATTTTATCTTATTAATTGTTATATAAGTTAAGTGAAAGTATCTTACAATGTTATGAAATGAAAACATGTGTTAAGTGAAAGTATCTTGCAATGTCATGGAATGAAAACATGTTAAATGTTACATTTTTATTTTTAAGAATTTTTTGGGTGACTATTCCATGTTTTTGAGATTTATCCTAATTTTTTATGATTTTTTTTGCTAAAAAAATCGATTCGGACCGATTTTGAATCAATTTTTCTTTCTTGGAATCGATCAGATTGATCTAATTCAAATTGGATTGGTCCCCACCAATTCCAATTCCGATTCTGATTCCGATTCCTACACCCTTAGTGTGGCATGCCTACATAAATGCTCAAGATCGGTTGTGATGCGGGACGAGATGCGGGATAGAATTAACAAAATTCAAACTAAATGTTGAAACGGAATTAACATGCTGAAAAACATTTTAAATGTCTAAATCTTTTTATTTCTGTTCACTGGACCGGTGTGGACCGGTTTCCTGATGTGCTGGATTGGTGTCCAGCTAATTAAACCCACCGTGATGCGCTGCCGGGTGAGGACGTGGCGGAATCCCGCTTGATCGTGCGTGAGGTGCATGTGAAGGAAGGTAACGACTGTTCGAACGTGGCGTGACCTCGTCCACGTGATGGCTTGAGCCACACGACAATGGCTGGATCGCACGCTCGCCTGTGTGAGGAAGAGTCGCGAGATCTGGGTTTTCTATGTCTTCGTTCCCCAATTTGTTGCCCTTGTCTGGACGGGAGATGTAACAGGGGCGACAGATGGCAGAGCTATAGCAGACACGTGAGGGAATCAACATGACTCTGTGGAAGCTTCTAGAGGGCTTGCATGCTCGAAGGCTTGAATGGGAGGAGGAGGTGACCACTTGGGGCTGCCAGCGTGGTCTTCCCGCTTCATCGTCGTCTTCATCGTCGTCTTCGAAGGAGGCAAAACTCACTATTGCATGAAGATGAAGTTGCGGAAGGGGGAAATTGTTTAGAACTTGACGCAGCCTTTAAATCCTCCGAGAATCGCCGGAGTTGACGAATGCGGCGATCTGAATGGACCACGCGCAGCGGCTACTAGATTTGAAGTAGGCGTCGCCGTTGATGAAGAAGACCAGTGAAGTGGATGACAACTCTAGGGATCGTCGGAGTTGTTGTCGTCGTTTCGAACTCTCAAAATTCCGTTTGTTGTTTAGATATGAAGCTTGCTTCGATGCGTCATGGTTGAAGAGAACCTGTGAAGGGGGAAACCACCGTTGTGTTAGCGTTGAGGAGGAACGAAGAAGGGGAAAGAGGGAGGAGTGGCGCGGAGGCCGGCGGGTAGAGGAGGGAGATAGATCGGCGACCTTGCCGGAGAAGGGGGAAAGCAGCTAGAAGGCCCTCAGCTGACTAGAGAAGACGAAGAGGGGGAATGAGGCGGAGCCCTCCGCGTGTGGGAAGACCCAAAACGAAGCTCCAAAATTTGATATTTCTGTTGTGCCGTCGATTACATGAGATGCTCCTTTATAGTGGAGGTTGACAATTAACTAAAAGATCCTATTAAAAATATTTACAGATTAGACTCAAAACATCAAATTCTAAACGTATTTTAAATGACTCTTAAATTTTGTCACCATCAAAATGCTTTGCAGAGTAGCTTCGTGCGGCCAGAGATATTTGTCAAGCTTTCTCAACCTCAAAAGTAGGCACAAGTGAAGGAAGAACTTCCTTCTCCAACACCATGTATATAAGGCTGGCCCATAAACATATGTACATTCATATGTTCTCATTTTACCCATCGATTCTAACATGTTCGATTGCCATTTGGATAACTTTGTTGGATGTGGCAACATTAAATAACCCTGTAGAGGTATGGGTATGGTTGTGGTCAGGAAGAAAGAAACTCCCGCTCCAAACATGGAAGCTAGTATCCAGAAGGCAAGTGTAGGGTAGCATTAAGGAGTTCACTACACCAATGTGCTTTCTTTCGGTCATTTACCCTCCCCTATGAATATCATGTATTTTGGATAATACTTCTATGAGATATCATTTGTTATCTTACTAGTTTATGATAGCCACAGATAATGAATTTTTTTTCTAAATGAATGGAAATCGAATGAATTTTCAAACTATAACATCTATATTATATGTTTTATGAAAAGTGAAGTTTCACAGCCATCTCATGTTTCATTAAGTATATTAGGATCTATCATACTCCAATTCATGTTCATTTTAATGGCATTTTTTGATCATTTAAGATTGAATTTCATCTGATTTGACCATTAGAGTTAGGTTCCTTCATTTAGGATATCAACCATTAGACACTTCAATTTGGTGGATTGACATTTTGGAGTTGATCTCATGACAGATATTGACATTTTTTTATTTAGGCATGACATTTTCAAAGCCCTCATTTTGGCCATCTTAAGCATTTGAGACTTCGTGGATTTTCAGATTATCAACATTCACATTTGATCTTTTCATATCCCATTAGACATGTTAGTTCAGATCCGAGCATAAGACTTGGTGGATTTTACATCACTCATTTTTGTATTTCATCACCTTCTAGCCCTTTAGGCATATTAAGATTCATTTAATCTGAGAATACTCTGATTATTAGGCCTCCATCCCCTCGGATCTGGGTACATCCAAGTTTTAGTTTTGCATGGACTTAGCCTGAGGGGAACAAAATTTAGGATGTCTTTAAAAGACTCTAGTATTTTACGTCTTGGGTCAAGTCTGTAAATATGTCTTTATTGGGGTCCTTTAGTTAATTTGCCACCTCTATAACTGGGGCACCATGCTGTAACAAAGAGAACATTCAATAGTGAAATTTTTAGAGTCTCGTTTGGCATCTCCTGTGTGTGAGGGCTTTGGCCCGTCACTCTTCCCCTCCCATTTCTTCTTCCTGTCACCCTGGCGAGGAACGCTGTTCCCCCCTTCCACCCGGGCCAGTGAGGGCCACCATTCTCTCCCACCTCCGGCATCGAGCATCACTATCCCCTCCATCCCCGGTGTCGTGAGACCGGTGTTCTCCCCCCTTCCTCTTCTCGCTTCCTTCTCCTTCCTCCGATTTTCCCTTCGTAGTGTCAGTGCCAAAAGAGCCATCTCACGCAAGTGTCGTCTAGTGGGAGCTGATGTGGCCTTCTCCTCTGTCGACGGTTGAAGAGCAGTGTCGGACCTTTTTTGCTTTCCGACATTCACACTAGATCAGCATCTCGGTGAGTCATTTCCCGCGATCCCCGGAGGACTCGAAGATGATGGCGCTTCCTGATCGTCTCCATCGGGATCTTCTTTCACAACTGCTCATTTCCCGTGGATGATCGTCCAACGGCAGTGGTGCCTTTGTCTCTCTCAGCCCCGTGAGGTCGACTCTGCTCGACGATGATGCCGTTGTCCTCTCAGAGTTGTGTAGCCACGCGTTGCTCCCCACCGCGACCTCGCCCCCAGGCATTTTCAGATCATCAAATTAAGTGGTGAGAAGCTCTGATCTGAGCATTTTCTAACATTCAGAAAATCACATTAAATGTCCCGAGCATCTTTGATATCTGAACATGCTTCCTTCCACCTTAACCCTACCTAAGGCAATTTTGGATGTGGACATCCTAGATTTGGAAATGGACTTAACCTTTCAGGCATTCAGATTATAGGCCATCATTTATTTGGTACATCTCAGAGTTTCAAGAGTTAAGATGTATATTATTTGTCTCTTAAGACTGAAGTTATAGACATGTTAAGAGATTTAAAATTGATTCTATTCCTCAATTTGGCCTCTCCCACTATATGCATCTTAGATTAAATCTGAAACTTATTATCTTCAAGATCATGCTCTCATATTCAGATTTTAGAAGATTGACACTTATCATTCCATCTATCATCAGATGCATTCTGAAATTTCTAGATACTCACAATTGACATTTATCAGATCCGTAAATTGACAATTTTATGTTCATGATCAGATCTGGAAGATTATCATTTCACGTATGTGATCTGATTTATGCATTTTCAAATCTGAAACTTTGGGGATTGCCATGCTTCACATCATCTTAATTCTAGATAATCTGTTTTGGATTGATATTAAGTTCTTTTAACTCTGATTTAAATCTGAAAATCATCATTTTGATATTTTGAGATCATATCCTTAACATTGGTTTTGGATTTAATTCTTTATGGCCTGTTTGGTTAGAGTTTCAAAAAATGATATTATATCAATATTGATATTGATATTTATAGAGGTTGGAGTATCAATATCAATATTGATACAAGTTAACACTTGTATTACATAACATGCTTTGTGTGCACTACAAATTTTAAAATTAATATTATCAACCAAACACCTTTTACTGATTGCTATCAATATCAATTTTAAAATTGATACTGAGAGCTGTCTAATAGTGTTACCAAACGGGGCGTTAAATTTTATCTTTTGTATTTGCATTTCATATGGTTCATGTAGGTTATATTAATGCTCCCTAATCATAACATGGAGTCATTTTAGACATAAATGTCATTGAATATGATGCGGGATACATTAAATTACATCAACATGTGGAAAGGCATATCTAGATATAATTCCCTTAAATCAAATCATGTGGGATATTTCCATAGTCTTATGTGGGTATGGGATATTTACTCATCTCCCTACTTTTATTTTAGAGTTAGTTTATCATGGTAACATGCATGACCTCTACTTAAATCCAGTGGGAATTTTTTTAGTAGTTGCAGTATAAACTCCCTGCATTGGGAAGGATCAGGGTATGGTGGGGGCATGCCCACATGCCCGTCTGGGATTGGTACACCCTGGGGTCATTTTTGTGTGTCCGTCCAAAATTGAGGGGACCTAACTCGGCCTCTTAAATATTTGTGCAGTTCATTCATCATCATTTTTTTGTCATTTGGCCATCTCGGCCTAGCACCCTATCAATATGTCATTTTTGGGCTCGTGGCCTGTCATGCATACTATCTTGGCCTGGATGGCATCATGGCTTCATCTTGGTCTTCATTGCCTTCATTCATTGCCTTGATTTACTGCCGTTGCCGAACCACCAAGCTCTCTTCATTTGACTCATTTGGGTAGGTAGAAGAGTGGGGATGGCCTGATTGGTTTCATAGACTGTTCAGGTTATAAAGGGCTCAGATTGGCCCATAGAGGGGGTGTTTTGATCTGATATGGGCCTGTGCATAGACTACTTCAAGAGGTCATTGAGATGCTGCCAGTCAAGCTTAGTTAAGAGGTGTAGGCCATGTTAGGGGAATCCGAAACAGGCATGGGTTGTAGGAATATAAACCATAAATAGGATCCCATACAGGCCTGATTTTCAGAACAAATGCAGGCCATGGAATAGGTCTGTGACATATTTAATATCAAGGAAAGATAGGCCATGAAAGGGGGGTGGGTGGCTTATAGGCATGGTACCAAGGTGGCTGGGTACCCTTCTTAAGCTCAAAATATTTAGCATTAAGGGGGCCGGTCCTACCTGGTTGCTATGGCTCGAAGTGTGCGAATATAGGGAACTGTTATAGGTCATATGTAGACCATTATATGGCCATGGAAGAGAGGCTGAGTTGGGGGGGGGGTTGTATTGACTGTCATATGGCCATGATAGGGAGGCCGAATGGGGGAGCCATCGACCATAGCTTACATGTGGGCCAAGGCTTTATTATAGGAAGGGAGCTGAAGAGAGGCTATTTGCATGGGATAGGTTATCGGTCATAAGCAATATATACATAGGTCATGTTGTCATGATTTGGAGAGGTGACTGGCACTTAGTTGCATGAAGTTAGGCTTTACATGCATGAGGGGTGATGGCCGAGGGATCTCACGAGTATGTGAAGAGAGGAGGAACAGGCCGAGTCATTATTTTTATATGCTGATATTTTACCTTTTTTTCTTCTTCTCCTCTGTCTCTTCTCTTTGAGCAGGTAGCAGCTTTTGGAATTGAAGAAGCCCCAATGTTCTCCTCTTGCTGTCTATTGGAAAAGCTTCAAGTGAGGGTGCCTCTTTCGCTGATCTTCCTCTGAGTATCCAAACCACGTGCAGTCCTTGGTGGACTGTTTTTATAGGGCATCAACTGGAGAGGCAGTCTCAATAGGGATGACTTTTTGCTTGCGCATGAAGAAGGGTGCTGGGAGGAGGAAGACCGGGTCAAATTCCTCTATATTCTAGCCTTATTTTGAATATTTGTTGAGCCCTTGCATAGCTGGTCATCTTCCATTGGCTATTGGTGTGAAGAAGACCCTGTCAAGCTTTGGATGGTGGGTGATAGGTGCCAAAACTACCCCTTTCTCTTCCTCCTTTGTAAGCCTCTCCGATGGGGATATTTTGGTTGAACAGTATGGGATTTTGCCTTCATTCCAGACCTCCTCCAGGGCTGCCATATGGCCAACAAATACTGATATATAGGGCTATGTGGTGGCTGAAGCCTTGACCTATCGGAGCCTTAAAAGGTGCATGATCCAATGGTGCATATTGGCCATCATATCCTACAATTTAGGGTCATAAAATTGATGCTTAAATGACTATGAGATGGGTTGGAATTAAGCATCAAGTGGGCCTGATCTCATGTATTGTTTTAGTTCATCAGCATAGATATGATAATTGTACTAATAACCATTGCAATTTGATTTAAATCTATCATTAATTCTTCTCTAGGATCTTGCAAAAATGGCATGCTATATGATTGACACATAATTGAGGTCATTCATATGTCGAACATATTAATGACCATGTCAACCAAGTAAATTTCTAATCGGATGCATCATGCTTCAGATGTCCTCTAGGTACTTCAAGACCATTCATTTGATCATCCTTTGCTTGATCATAGCCATCAAACTCTTCATTTAATTAGGCCCATCTATGGCTTTAAATAAATGTCAATATTTGGCATTTTATATGAATTAGACCATGTATTAGTCGAAGTTTTCAGTCAGGCCTCACTTTCACTGATATCAGCCCATTTGGGTTATGTGGCATTGCCAATTTGATATTGAACTTGATTTATGTCATTTGTTGCCCAATAAATATAAAATATGGTGAATTAGTCATCTGGACCCATCTTATGTCATATGTGGCCCAATAAGCATAAAATCTGATGTATTTGACATTCAAGCCTATTATCTTTGTGGCCCGATAAGTATAAAATATTGTGTATTGTTCCATTGATATTTGATAATGGGCCTGATTTTATATTATTCATGGCCCAATAAGCACAAGATATGAGATCTGTGGCATCGGGTCTCATGTTGATTAAATTCGGCTTGCTAAACCTTTTCTCATTTGAATAATTACCATCACATTGTTTTTGGATCAACTTCACGTCTAAATTGAGCTTTTCCCTCGCTTGGGCCCAATATTTAATTGAAAATTCATCTATCTATCTGAAATACATGCTATTGGGTTTCATCTTGAGCAAATTAGCCCATTAAGGGGCTGGCCTTGGACCAATTCCATCTAATTGCGCTCGCCATGTCCATTCATGTAACTTGGATCAGTCTTAATCCAATTAGGACTAAGAGAGGATCCGGTATCCATCTTGGGTTTAAGTAGGATCTGTATCCTATTAAGGACCATTAATGATTGGATCCATAACGTTACTCAATTTAATATCCCATCCATTGGATGTTGCACTAATCACCATCCCATTATCTTATTTAAATGACATTCAATCATAATCTAATTAGGATTTAAGTAGGATCCGGATCCCATTAATGATTGGATCCATTATCCACTTATTAAAACATGTCATTGGTTGGATTTTGCACCAATCATTGTCCTCCCATCATTCTTTTATTTAAATATCATTTAATCCTACTTGTAGTCAGATAAGGAGGTGGCGGCAGTACCTCCATTGGGATTGACCTAGGATTGGACCTTGCTTTGACCCCAAATTACATTCAAAGGGTCGGATCATGGAAAAAAAATGGATCAGGATTGGGTAAGGTCGGATCATCCATCTAGATCATATTCCCGGCCAACTATCCTAGATCCCCGATGGTGGCGGGTCAGGTAGGCCCTTGGGAATGTCCCCAAGGGGCCTTCCCGCTCCCCCACACCCTCCCTCACTCTTCCCACTTCCCCACCACTTCAAGACTCCCCTCACTAACCCATCACTCCAAAGAGTCTATCTATGGGAGAACAAAAATTCAACCCCAAAAAGATAGTTTCTATTGCATTGAATGGCAATTTTTTTTGGGTTGAATTTTTTTGTTTTTCTATAGAGCTCAATGGATTTTTCTTTTACAACCATCAGAATATATCTTATTATTGAAGCACACTTAACAAGTTTTATATGTATATTTATGTTCCGGTGATACTCTCACCGAACTTTCTTATTTTCTGGTCATTATATGTATTAGATTGATTAGAAAATAATTTTTTTTGGTGAAATAGCATTGGAACACAAACATACATATAAAATTTATATAAATTATTCTGGAAGAAGGTCAATGAAGAAAATTGTCTTTAAAATGTAAGTTTTGAATAGGACTATTTTTTATTTTAATATTTTTATTGAATTTTTTATATATTTTTTAAAATTATCCAGCCCTATAACCGACCCGATCCAACCCAGGTCCCAACCCACTCCCAACCCGGTCAGTTAGGGCCCATCTTACCTGGTCTAGGCCCCCGACCCTGCCTATCTTGGGTTGGATAACCCATTTAAAGCTGTCCTTTGACAGTTTGAGCACAAGAAAAAACCGGCGGCCTGTTTTTTCTTCTCTCCTTCTCCTCCTCCTGCCGTGGTGGTCCTTTCCCACTAGCAGAATTGTCAAGCTGCAGTCTTGCTATTCTCCGTGTCTGATCAGCCATTTTCCGCATCCACATTGGAGAGGAAGTATTGCTTAGTGGTTCTATTATCTCATCAGGTATGTAAATTTCTTTGTTTTTGCCCTCTCCCTTTACCGTGGTCATCACCTCATCTAACATGTCAATCGGTGCCTGTTTTTCTTGTCTTGGCCTTGTAGTTAGGCATCAACTGGACCTAAATTGGAGAGGAAGCACTGCTATGCTGATCATGTGGATTTCAGACCTGTCATTTGCTGTAATTCTGAGCCACTCAATCAATTATTGGTAGTGGTGGGTATGCAATTCATGCTCCCCTATCTTATTACCATGGTATTACGGGTCATCCCAAGCACAGAAATTGTTCAGTTCTCAGATTGTACAGGCCATTGGTTAAACAAGCTTGCGTGAAAAGGTCTCCTATTCATCTTCTTGGCATTGGCAGATATGATTTTTATTTCTTTGTTTTGGTTGCTATGGTGCACAGGTTGCATGGCTGAGCATTGATTTCTTCAAAACTGAGAAGGGTATGTTCTTTCTCAGTTTTATATACGCCCATTCAAGCATGCATACATGCTTTTCTTTCTTTGTTCCATTTGCCATTAGCTGCACAGTTAGGCATGAAACATAACCAGAATTGGAGAGGGTATATGGCCTTCCTGATCTGAAACTTTATAGGCCTACAAGAGGCTATATTTCTCCATTTACCAGGCTTCACTTTCCTGTTCACATAGCCAGCAGTTGCAGGTATACATCTTACCTATTGCTTTCCTTTCATTGCTATCATGTATAGGTCTGCATTTGATTTTGAAGAGGACATCTCCCTCAGTCTTGGCATCTATCGTCCCTTTGCTAGGCCTTACTAGGTCATTTAAAATGCTCATATGCATACCCTGGACTTGCAATTACACATATGATGGTTATGGGATGGGGAGGAGACATTCAATTGTCATTCTGATCACTCCCTTCTCTGATCTGATCCGATGGTAAGCTCTTGGTGTTAAATTACTCATTGTTTAGGCAATAATTGATAAGATGATAAGATGATCCTCACTTCCTTTGCTGATATTAGCATCTACATTATTTGGTTGCTATGACATGCTGGGATGACTAATTGAGCATATGGTGCTCTCTTAACCATATCTGGGCATCCATATATTTTATCTGACTGTTAGCATGTCATGTATCTTAGCTATCATTAGTCCAAGTATTCATGTTGGACATCTCAAAAGCTAAGGATATGTAGATCCTCGTTTCTTTAGGACCTAGATCTCACATAGAATGGGATTTTGCAGAAACATACATTTATATATTTCACATGCAAATTTCAGGTGCCACCAGTATCCTATTTATTTTTCCTATTTCTCGTGTAGTGTTATCTGAATGATTGTTTTGTCCAAGTATGCTATCAAAATAACCACTTCCCTTTTTGTTTTTTTCTATGATGATGTTGCATGTGAAAGTTTCTTATTGATCCATATTGGAATATTTTTAGACTTTTTGTGGAATGGTTAGTGTAGATTTTGACAAGTATCCTGTCCTGATTGTTATATTTGTTTGTGGTCAATTGCCCATATGTTAGTTGCGCAATGTTCGGATGACTTATATTTGTATACATAAATTATTTAGAAAATGATGAGCTACTTTTTATTGGAAAATGGTTCCTTTTTTTTTTCCATTTAGGTCTTCTTTGGAGAAAACCTGTTATGTAGGTTGGTTTTGTTGCTTTATGGGTTGGTGACATATTTACTTGTTATTTGAAGGAATACCCTGCCTGTTTTTTTTCATTGTCTTAGATTGAATCAAATCCGGTGAGACACCTTGTTGAAGATATATCTTGTCTTTACAAGGATCTAGATTTAAGACTTATGTTGTACAACAAAAGGGTAAAGATGGATCTTGAGGTGAGCTCATCCACTCCGTTCTTATATAATTGTGCTAATAATTGAGATTTCACAGAAGTAAAATATTGATCTCAGGATGAGGCAAAGGATGCCATAGAGAGACTGATAAAGGCAGCAGTGGTGGATCCAGATGTAAAAGGGGGCCTGAGATGGACCCTTGGTAAGGATTCTGCAGGAGAGAGGTTCAACATCATTGGTACCTGGCATGTGAAGTATAAGGCGTTCAAAAGCCCCATTATGAGCATGAGGCTTTATTTGAAACATGCAGATCGGTTTGACTTCAGATCCTCTGAAGGTGCTGTTTCAGATGAAGTCACCCTCAAACTAACTTCAATCTCCAGATGGTTCATGGTGAGTTACTGGAAAGCATAGATAAATTTTATACTTGTTTCTTTGTAAGGTGAAGGTCAATTATTCTTACTTTTCTTTCACACTGTTTTAGGGGCTCTAGCCTTAAGCTAAAGGTTTTATTTGGCTAGCCCAAAGTTAGTGTTTGTCTTGCCGATGTGTTTTGTGCGTATGAATTGTATAGTGATTTTGGTTCTTGTATCATGATACATGTCTGGATGATGTTTTTCTTATCCTTTGCTCAGTTTGAGTATCTTAGTGCCAGTTGATTATAAAATAATAATTGATATCATATCACATTTGACATTGACATCAACCACAGCAACATTAAAATTGTTACTATTTAAGAACTTAATATTGATATAATAGAGAATCCATGAGACATGTATGCTTCTCCTCTATGACATGTTAGTCTATTACTGGTTTTTCTGTGAGAATTGTGCTCCTGCGTTTTCTGGTTTTTACCCTTTGGAAATTAAGGTTCCTTGAAATTTTCTTTTCATTCATCTCCTGTCGAAAATTGCTGTTCCGTTCAGTAGCGGGCTGACATTTCTTTTCTGACTGTTGTCACATGGTTTAGTGATCGAAATCATCTAATTATCTGGATAGAAGTGACAAGAATGAATATAATCTTCTGCAGGAAGGAGGTGTGGACGAAGGACCTGCCATTCAGATGCTTCATGAGGCGGTTAAATTGGCATGTGATCACTTTCTGGATTACAAACACAAGTAAATATAAATCTATGAATAAGGCGCACTTGGAAACTGAATATATCTCACAGCATGTATCATGATGCGAGTCGAATGAATTCTCCTGATAAAGGACGTTGCAGCGAAAAATAGATTTGTGTGCTTTGCTTTAAATTATTTTTATTATCGGCTAAGTACCTTGCTACTTGCTAGGACAATGTTCCTGTCAATTTACCTGTGCCATCAATGATCTTGCTCGTCAAACCTTCACAAGATCGGCCTTGTTCTGAGAAGTTTAGTGTCGTTCCTATCTTCATCTTGTACACTTTTGTTCTTCTGAAACACTTGTTTCTTATTCCTGCTGTTATTTTCTCCTAGATCTTTTGGTACCAAATTATTTTTAGGATACACCTGGTATATCTCTTAAATTTTGGGGATAAATCAGGTTTATCCCAAAATTAATGTTGTACCAAAGAGCCCCAAAATCAATTTGACACATTACTTCCACCAATAAGTTTTTTGTTATCATGAAATATATTTTTATAGGTATTGTAAAACCAACTAATTTCAAAGCATTAAATGTAAAAACTATTAATTCAGTACGAATTAAAACATTATTTTGAATGAACATGTTTCACCAGATAAAAACCTCATTTTCTCGTTACTGTCGTGTTTGGTTGAGGATATGCGGAGGATAGCCAGCGGGGCAATCTTTTTCTCTTTTCACTTTTTTGTTAAAAATGTGTATTTTGTATTAATTGGTAATCTCTATAATTTACCTGTTGTTGATAGGTTTTAGAAATTGAAAATGAAGATGGAAGATAAGTCTCTTTTTTAAAAAATGTAAACTCAATCATTATAATTAAAAGTCAGAAAGTGGAAATATATTTGAATGAGATTGTGGTGTTAGATATTTTAATGATTAAAATCTTTTCTATAATCTCAATCAGCGCAACGCAGCAACTGCCAGTAGTCAACATGTTGGTTCAATTAATCAGTAAACTTTCAAGTCCTCCCCAACCTATTCACATCTGATGTGAAGTCTCGACTTGCAAAATTTGGGAATTTTAATGGCTTGTGAAACTGGCTATTTCATTCATACATGTATTTATAGTGAGAATAGAGAGGATGTACAGTATGTATATGCATTTGCCCTCGACAGCTCGACATTAATTAACTCATTCGTATGTTAACACCATTCCAATCGAGTTAGATATATACATATATATATGTGTGTGTGGCATGTGTTTGTATACAAGTATACACACCCATGCCCTCGAAACCTTTGTCAGTGCCGATGGAGGATGTGGAGGAAGGGAATAGTTGATGTCATCTTTATTATCCCCCAAAGTCAACTCCATCAACATCTTCAACTCTGGCGAAGGTAACCATTGTCACCATGGGGAGGAGGCCACCGCTAAGCTTGAAGCCCTCCTCATTTGACTACTAATGCCCTCGAAACCTTTGCTAGTGCCAATGGAGGATGTGGAGGAAGGGAATAGTTGATGTCATCTTCGTTGTCCTCCAAAGTCAACTCCACCAACATCATGAACTTTGGCGAAGGTAACCATTATCACCACGGGGAGGAGGCCACCACTAAGCTTGAAGCCCTCCTCATTTGACTACCAATGCCCTCGAAACCTTTGCTAGTGCCAATGGAGGATGTGGAGGAAGGGAATAGTTGATGTCATCTTCATTGTCCTCCAAAGTCAATTCCACCAACATCATCAACTCCGGCAAAGGTAACCATTGTCATTGTGGGGGAGGAGGCGACCACTAAGCTTGAATCCCTCCTCACTTGATTGAGAGAGAGAATACATTGTGATAAGGCCCAACAACTGCCACTGAAGAAGAAAGTCCAGCTAGGACTCTCTTGTTGCCATTGTTGGAAGGTAGTGGAGATCAGAGCCTTGAAGCCCCTTCCACCATAAGCCATCATCACCGTTTGTAGGAGGAGCTATCGAGAATAGAGCTATCATTAGAGGAGAAGAATCTCTCATTGTTGTGGTTGGGAGAGAGAAATGGGGAGAGAGGAAAAGAAGCCTTTGTCTTCACTAGTCACCACCATTGCTGGAAAAGGCCATTGTGGCTAAAATCCCTAAAGAGTATCTTATCACTACCATCAAAAGGAGGGGAAGCCACGAAGAGACTGAGGACCATCGTTCATATTTGAAGAGTAGTATGTCTTTGTCGTCTTGAAACCCTACTAGTGTTGCCTTAGGCTCCTTTGCAACTTACCACTAGGAGAAGGACTAAAAGAAGAACCTACAGGTTCTAGGTTCTGTTGTTGCACCAAAGAGAGGGAAAATGAGGGGGGGGGGAGGAGTAGGATTCTTTGTGATCTCTACTTCCATCAACTCCACCTGCCACCGTTGGAGGAAGAATCAATGACTGTTGTGCCATAAAGGAAGAGAGAAAGGAGGAGGGGAAGTGCCCTTTATTGCCATCGCCCTTTCATGTCGTCACCATTGGAAGAATTAGTGCCAGAGGCCCTATAGTGAGTAGTCACCAAAAGAATCCTTGCAAACTTTGTGTGTTGTGTCACAGAGAGAGAGAGAGAGAGAGAGAGAGAGAGAGAGAGAGAGAGAGAGAGAGAGAGAGAGAGAGAGAGAGGGTAACTTCACCTCTGGTCCTCCACCCTCCCACTTGCACGAAAATGGGATAGTGGGGAGCCAATTTTAAAATGAAAATGCACTTAAAATTATTCTTTTATTAATAAATCTCATTGGGTCTTATGTAAAGAGATTGCCTCATTTGGCAAGAAGAAGAATAAGAGGAGGAGAGAGAAGCTTTAGAAGCTTCAGTTCTTTTATAGCTTTTTAGCCAAATAGAAAAAAATGTAAAAATGATCTAATAGTGAAGTTGGCCCTAGTTTTGTTCTACCTTTTCAAAAAAAATAAGAGGGATGGTTTAATGCTACATTTTCTTAAAAAGGGGACCAAACTACCTTACTATGTTAGATAGAAACAATCAATCCAAGTTCGGTCTAGTTGAAATGCTATCAAATTTCCATGGTTTTGCTCTACCTTTTTATAAAAGGGGAACAAAATAGTTTGCTATTTTGTATAGAAACAACCAATCTAAGTTCGGTCTAGTCGAAATGTTGCCAAAATTTTATGGTTTTGATTTACCTTTTCATATAAGGGGATCAAAATAACTTGTTATTTTGGATAGAAACAACCAACCAAACTCGATCTAGCCAAAGTGCTTCTGAAATTTCAAAAACAATTGTATTACTACATATTAGTATAAAAATTCTATTCAAGTATGCAAAAAAAGAGATAACGCATAAAAATTATGTATACAAACTCTACAACTGTTAAAGATGGAAATCAATCTTTCTTATGGAGAAACAAGGCTTTTTGTGCCTCCTCATTTCCTGTACTCTCATGTACCATGTATTCAATCAAAAATGAAACAAATTCAAGTTCACTTGATGTGATGTGTTTCTACAAAGTGTCAACAAATCATCATAGGCTTCAAAGAGATGGAATAAGGTTAAATAGGTCAAATAAACAAATTAAAACTTAAATAAGTAAACCAACTTAATAAAACTCAAACTAAATAATTACTTAATCATTAATAAAATGTCAAGATAATCAAATTAACTTCACTCCATAAAAAAATGCATAAAAATGACTAGCAATGGTTACGAAAACATGGTAAGTTAAACCTAACTTAACCATGAAATCAAGTGGGTAATGTTACTTAATTAAATAACTAAACATAATAAACCCAAATCAATCAACATCTTAAACATTAGCAAAATATTAACATAATCAAACTAAAATCATTTCATAAAATGATACATAAAAATGTTCATTTAAGGCTACAAAGTATGTTAAGTTGGATAAACCTTAATCATCAAATTAAGTGGATAATGTTAAATAAGAACGAATCTTAATGAAAAAAATTCACTTAAATCATAAAAAACACCAAAACACATAAAAATGGAAGATAATTCCTATAAAAAATGCACAAAGAAAAACAAAATCTATTAACTTATAAAATGTTAATAAAAATTGATAAAAAATATTAAATAAAAATAAAAAAATCTCAATTCAAAGTCAAATAAATGATAATGTTGACTTGGCTCTCGGGTTTGATAGGGAAGGGGAGAGAAATAAACCAAGGAAGAGGAGGAAAGAAAGAGAGAAGGAAAGGATGAACACCTCTTCACTCATATCTCACACTCACCTTGATCCTCGAACACTCATCCCTCAGCGTCACTTGGGTGCTAGAAGGCTATTCCATGTCATGTGGGAGAGAGAGTGAGAAAGGAAGAAAAGATGGTGCATTGTAAAAGAAAAGTAACAACAAAAGGAAGGATGGTGAAGAATCGTGATGTGTGTGTAAAGGTGTGATCACTAGTAGTTGCGAACTTTGAAATTAAATAGTATGGACTTGCATGCTTGGTGTAGAAGCTGATAGATGCGGGATCTAGATTCTTCTTTTCTAGCTAGCTGAAGATGAAGAGCTTGAGGATATTACTCTTCGTCTTCTTTAATGTTTTCGTAGCTTACTTCTATCGACTTGTCCTATGTTGTCTAACAAAGAAACACAAATGATGCTAAAAAAACAAATGGAAACATACTAACCGGATTGTAATGCACTCCCAACCACCATTTTTAGGTGTTTTTTTTAAAATGTATGCAAATAAAAAGGTGCTTATATGTGTGCTTGATGCAGTGATGTTGTAAGTAGAAGACAAAGAAACTAAGAAAATATGAGAAAATGGGATAAAAGGGTGAGTGCAAGAAGGAGAATCGGAGCTCTAGCTTTACAAGTGCCCCATTGATGGAGTGCCTGGGCCTCTAAACAGATTGTCAAGAAGGCTTTTTCTTCACTCTGCCTTGGCTTGTGCTTGAGTCCACATGTGTTGGTGAAGCTTCAAAAGGGTTATCCTATCACCAAAGATGGTGTAAGAGTGGTGATGATGATGGATGGACATTGTGACGTAGCCAATTAGCCCACCGAATATGATTAGAAGCTGGAGATCAGAGAGCTTGGGATGAAGAATTAGGTGCCTTGAGCTATCTCTTACGACCTCTAGAAGCTTAGGTTCAACCCTTTGATGAACGGCCAACTAGAGAATGTTGGGAGCACTTCTCTTTTTATAGAGAGGAGTTGGCCCAAGTCTCCAAGGGTCATCATAAATGCTCCCTCGTGCTTCACAAGACAATAAATGCAAAAACTCTTTGTTTTCTAGGTGACACCACCTTAACGGGGGATGTTAAGGCAAGGTTCTTCAATCAACAGAGGGAGAGATGAGGAGACACAGAAGATTGGGTAGGAAATTTCCCATCCAAGGCTAAGCACCCCATTAGTGAGGTGCTTGGTACCGTAGGGCACCAGGAGACTCCAATAGGTTTTGTAAAACTTCAAAAAACTTGGGGGGGTTTCAAAAAATCTAATTTATCAGATGAAACATGTGTTGCTTATATGAACATGAGTTTTAATCTTTCAATTGGGCCATTTTGGTGTGTCTACAACTTGTCTTGCCTTGGCATTAACTTTGTACGGGAGTGCCATGTATTGAAGCGAAGATGAGTGGAGTGTAGCATAGGGCATCGTAGTGGAGTGCAATGGCGATGGATTGAAAAGGTGATACCAATGTGAAGATTTAGACAAACTTTCCTAGGTCTTATTAAATCAATGTAGACTCTAGTAGGTTCCTAGATTATTGTTGTTCCCCATCTAGGCCATGCCGATGATCAATTGGATAAAGATGTGCTATAGGCACTAGAGTGGTAAAATAAAAGCATGCCCCCATGTGGTGGGGACCTCCGAGTCTTGGCTCATGAGTTCATCGCAGTTGGCATCATGTTTGTGCCAAGAAGGTATGATAGAAAAAAGAAGAGAAGTTTTGTTGAACTTCCAATTGATTTAGGGTTAGGTCTTTTAGGTTCATTAGATTTTTCACAAAAATACTAGCTTAGTCTAGAGTAGAATAACCTATTGTTCCAAAGAAAATATCATTAAACATATTAGGTAAACCATCAATGGAAATGCATTCACAAACTAACAAGTAGACAAGCATAAAATAAAAGAACAATGTTCTGCATTGGGACCAAAAGATTAAAGAGGTGTGCCATGGTGATAATTTAAGATGTAGTGGTCTGCATATGGATTGGAAGTTGATAAACAAGTGACATGGTGGGATGCAATGGTTAAAATGCAGTGCTATGGTGAGAAATACAATAGAGGTAGTCTATACGGGGATTTAGGATAGGAATGCAATAAGAGAAAGAGCGTTATGGTGAGAGTTGGAGGCATAGTGGTCCATGAAGGGATTGGCAATTGATTAAAGAAGTTAAAATGTAAATGCATGGGGTTTGCATAGGGACCGGAGGTTAGAAGTGACCCAGTGGGTTTTAAAGATGTGGTGGCCCTGGCTAAAGATTCAATGTATCATGGTGGAAACTAAAGTAACTATGGTTTATGTGGGGATTGGAAGATGAAAGTTAGAAGCAACTTGGTGAAAACTAAAGATGTGGAAAAACAACATCTTGTGTGTGAATTAACATGGTGTGAATTAGAGATGTAATGAGATGATGTAGCGGTCCACGTGGGGACCAAGAAGGAATCATTGTTGGAATGAAATATTCTTAGTTGGGAGTGACCTGATAGGAATAAATGGAAGGTTGACATGGCGGGAATATGATGACGGGGACTGAAAATGGGTCACAGTGGGAATTAGAATGGGTTGACAGATAACAGGTTGACTAGAAAAGAGTAAGACCTTAGTGAGATGAATGATGTAGCCATGGTGGGATGAGAGTATATACGGCTATGGTGGGATATGTAAAGAGTCAAATAGTCAGTGTCAAGGTTTGGGTATGGATTGGATGCCATGTAGTATGATGCACGATGCATGAAAAATGCAAATTAAGTGTAGCAAAATAGTTAGAAATATAAGTTGTTTATGTCAGGTTAAGTTAGGAACTGTCATCCCCGCATATATAACTTTGGCTTATTTGTAAGTCTTAAGAGTGACTGAGCCATCACTAATTTTGTTGAGAGAATTCTCGGGTCAGTTTGTTTTAAACTTGAGGTCTCCAACATCTATCATATCCTAATCTGGGCAAGGATACATGCTCTAAATTGGGTGGCACGGGAACCATAACTTTTCTTCCTTTTCTTTCCTCTTCTTTAGTTGTCCTCTAGGTTTCAGGTGCCATGTTGGTGGAGCACCAGGTGCCCCCCTAATGAAGTTTTGCCAGTTAATGTCTCTGGGATTTGAAAGGTCATGCCCCGTCATTGGTGCCTTTTTGAGGCTTGCACCTCTTCAATGGTTATATAGGGGGGCGTCGTCCCATTGTTCATTGGCTGTGAGGAGCATTTATGGGGCTTTCCTTATCGTGGAGAATCATTTTCCATCTTTGACTTCATCAATTTTTTATTATGGCATTTTCTCTAGAGCGTGTTCATTCTTTGATGACCAAGATGATTTTAGAGATTCCCGAACATGAACAAAATCTTGTTGCCTTTGATCAAGTATGTTCTTCATCTATTCTTTTTTATTTCTTCTTTATTTCTTATTTTATTTATCTTTTCTTTCTGATCTTTGAATTGTTGAAAATTGTGCCCAGAACCCAGGCACCCCTTGATGGGGCACATGCAGTTCCAGAACTTCATTTTTTATTTGTTTTTCTCACTTTGGTCTATGTTATGTAGGACCCTCCACCATTCCCAGGTCCATACAAGTATGGCCAAATGTTCTAGATGCCTAAGCTCATGACGATACTCAAGCTTCATGCTCAGGCTATCTTGATGGATTGGGGGCTCCAATGTGTACTTGTCCATGCTCATCACGTTGTTCAATACTTTTGGGACTTCTCCTTAGTCGGTGCTCTGGTTGAAGTATTGTAGACACACAATTTTGGTTCAGTCGAAGAGTTTAAATTCTTGTTTTCATGAAGAATATTTGAGTAACCTTTCAAGGGAACCGAGTTTTTTCGGAAAAATCAAGGCGTTGAATAGGGTCAAAGTGCCTTATACACAGGGCACCAGGCGCCCTGTATATAGGGCACCAGGCGCCCTACTTATAGGGCACCAGACGCCTTATAAATGGGGCACTTGTCACCTAGTCAAATCGACTCGTCCGGCTGATTTGACCACTCACTGGTACTCGTCTTATCAAACTGACATGGCTCATGATGCTGGCACCCCGTATATGCGGTGCTTTGTCGCGTGGAACTAGTTTTCATATTTGGCCGAAGTGCCCTTCTTTTGGCTATAAATAGACACCCATTTGGAGCTTTGAGGAGATTCCAGCTTTGTCCAACCCCCCATCTCATCCAATACTACGAATCCAAGTCCTCAACATACTTCTTAAGCTCTCAAATCACCTCAAAACTCTCTCCCAAAAATCATAAAAACCTGTAGTCTCAGCCACCTAGAAATACAGTTTTTTTCCGACTTTGAAAGCCTCTACCCACCATTCCTCTTACATCCAATGACCAAACACCCTACCATTTGCATCATTTACATATTGGCTATAAGGAGGAGCTCTCATTTCGTCTTGAAAGTCTTCCTACACTCCGGGACAACGCCGCGAAGAGGGGAAGAAAATCTACCGGAACCAGTCCCTGGTGCCCCATAAATAGGGCCCTTTGACCTTGGTCAACGCACCCCATAAAGGGGACACTTGCAGTTGGCGCCCCATATACAGGGCACTAGCAGGGATATAAAGGGGACACTTGCAGTTTTCTCTTCCTTCCCTCCCTACTTTTCATCTACCTCCCTCTGAGATGCCGGTATACCGCCGTTACAATGGAATCGGTAATCCATTCATTCATATCATGGACTTTCTTTATGAGTCAATAATATGGCAAAATGACCCAAGGGACCTTGCCTTTCTTTTTAGAAGATCATTAGAGGGTTCAGCTTTATAGTGGATCTACTCGCTTGACTCTTTGGAGGCAAGTAACTTTGAAACTGTCAAAGCTAAATTCTTGCAGAGATATTAAGATAGGTCGGACCAACATATTCCATCACCGACCTCATAGCCAAAAGAATGAGAAATGATGAAGATTTTATCAGATATGCTGATAGGTGGAGGTCAATGGCAGAAAAGCTTACTGATTCCATTTTAGAACTAGAGCAAGTGAAGATGATCATCACCAACGTCACTCCGGCCTTAAAGAATATGCTGGCTTTGCATCACCCCACCTCCACGAGTGAACTCTATGAGAGGGCGTGGTACTTATCATGAACTTATTTGACCCCAGGCCCCGAGCAGTCAAGAAAACAACTTTTACCACAACCGGCCCAGTGACTGAGGGCGTAGTGACAAACGAGAACCTCAATGCTGTAGGGAACCCACCAAGAATTTATCAACACCAGTTTAGGAACCCTCAATAAAATCAACCATTTATAAACTCTCGTCAACCTCAACCTCAACCTCAGTTCCAGCCCCGTCAACAACAAGCTCCAATGCCTCAGCGACTGCAAGCCCCAGTTCCCCAACCACCATGGCAACAACTGGCCAATTACAACCAAGCACCCCTCCCATGGCCTACGAACCCCGAAAGGTTGGACCCAAGAGGAACCATTACCCGCCTTTGTCGTACTCTCTCATGGACATCTTTAATGCACTCATAGCGGCAGGACAAATTGCATTGCCAAGGGAGAAGTTGGAGTGGCCTCAAAATGTCAACACAGAGCGATACTACCTGTTTCACAGATATCCTAGGCACACCGTGGAAAACTATTTTCAGTTCAAAGACTACATCTACGACCTTAATAACCAAGGCAGCATTGATTGGGAATAGATGGGGGAATACATCAGAACAGTGAAAAATCAACAGCAGCACACACCAGCTCAGCAACTACAACAATAGAACCTCGGCCTGGGGATTATCCAAAACCCTTTACCTCCACATGAACCCGCGCATGGGAATCAACACGTTAATCCCATCTTGATCTCTTCCGAGGAGTCTCATGATCAGAGCCAGAATTGGCAAGTGGAGGGAGCCACCTCTGCCATGCACATCAACTTACCACACCCTCCTAACCGAACCGTCCACTCTACACCCCGAGCTACATCAACCAACCCCATTACTCTCAACCGGCCACCCATCATCCGAGCACCATCACGACCCATCATAACACCGCCAGCCATACAACTCCAATCAGGGTGAATCCTAATCCGCCCAGTTGATCCACCACAAACATCACCACCACTAGGACCCATCATCATCCTGCCTCATACAACTATACCTTCACAACCTACCTACCCCACCGTGCCTCAAACCACCATCATTACACCAGTCCCAAGAGCTCCCATCATTCGACTTAACCCACCACCCGCCACTACCACCCCAACTATAGCTCATCAACTTGCCATAGTACTTAGGAGTGGATGCATGTTCCAAAGGGTCTTTCCCCAGGACGGTCAGTCAGGGTTGGTACCAGAAGTAGAATAAGAACACATTGAAGAGCCATTGCCTGGGACATCCTATGACTGGTTGAAACATCTTAATAAAACCTCGGCACGGATCTCTATCTTAGAGTTGATCAAAAGATCCAAAGTCCATCAAGAGGTTCTCCAACAATACTTACAGCGGGTGATAGTGAACGAGAGCCCCCCCCTAGAAAAAATCTCATCAGTTCTGGTCCCGAGAAGTGAGTACCCGGCCCTTACATTTACAAAGGAAGAGTTGGCTGACCCAGAAATAAGAAAATGTGCCTTATGCATCATAGTCCACATCAATGGAGTCGGCATTAAGTCATGTTTGGTCGATATCGGAGCCTCCATTAATGTTCTGCCACCAGAAATATTACGTCTTTGTGAAATTTCTGAAAAATATGTCCGGCCATCTCAAATAACAGTGACCGCATATGACAATTCGAAAAAGTATGTCAATGGCATGATTACATTAAATGTGAAGCTTGGACCCCGAACAATCATTGTTGACTTCCACATACTTAAGATGGATCCGACATACAAAGCTATGCTGGGACGGCCCTATTTGGAAGCACTAGAGGCAGTCGCCTCCACCAATCACTAGTGTCTCAAATTCCCTTTCAAGGGACAAGTGATTAAGGTGACTAGCATGCCCCTAGATCATCCACCTTCTCCTCCACCACCCCTCGGGTTGCCAAACAAGCTGATTTTGACAATCTTGGATCTTCCAGAAATAAGTAGGCATCCCAGGCAAGTGTGGAGAAGGAAAAAAGAGAAAAATGAAATTGTTGGTTGGCACATAATGAAGAGTTTGGGATACCAGGAGGGCCGAGGACTAGGCAAAGAACTACAAGGCATAGCTGAGCCAATCAATCCAATGAAGTTACAACCAAAAAGTGGGGTTGGGTATGACGGAACAACTGTCAATGGTCAAAATCTCAAAAGTAGATACTTTTCTGGATGCTTACAAAAAAATTTCATCAAGAAAGAAACCATTCAATTGGCTGAGAATAAGAAAGAGCAAGAGTTGGAACAAGATAAAAGAAGAAGAACTGACGACCCTGAAGATGACGTGTATCATGAAATATCTCTTTTGTTTTTCACTAACAAAAAAGGGTCAAGCAAAGAACCACTCCAGGCTGAACCACCTGTTAACCCACCTAAGGGTCATATTGCCAAATCAACTCAAGAAAAAGTCCAACCAACTCCACAAGGGCCTTCCTTAATTATCTCATCTTTTGGGGGCGATACCCCAACTCACTGTGATGCTCTCCCAGGGCTTCTTGGCCCAATCCCTAGTTCCAAGCTCCCAAGCCCAACCTCTACTTACGGGTCCACGTGCCCACTTGTTGCTCCCAGGCCACCAGGCCCCTCTACTGAGTCTGGGCATCTATGCCCATTTTCTTCAACTCTTGGGCCCTCAAGCCCATCCCATGAATCCAGGCCCTCGAGCCCACATCCTCCTTTTGGGCCTACACACCCACCTTCTTTCATGATCATCCGGCCTACTGGCCCATCACCTCTTTCTGTCAACATTGGGCCCGAAAGCCCCCTCTACCAAACATTGCTCGAAGTCTTCCCCTCTTTATCAATATATTCACCTACTTTGGCTCCCGTAGTTGATCTCAACCCAAATCGGGAACCTGAAGCCCATTCTATCTTTATGTTTAGCACTTCCCAAAAAAACGTCCTCCTCGAAACTCAAATTTCGATTGAGGAAACATCTCAACTTGCCCCGAAAGGGTATTCGCCTCAAGGAGCCACCAGATCTTTGATTGACCTCCTTTGCCCCCCCCATTCTCTCCAATAAATTCCACTCCCTCCACCTCCTATTCCTCTCCTTATTTACTTTCTTATTATTTAGGTTTAGTTTCCAATAAAAATAGGACAAAAATCAGAGGTAGGAGAGTTCTATAAAGATACTTGCATCAGTTAGCTCAGAAAAAGCTTAGAATGTGCCAGGCAACCAGAATATTTAGAAAATGCAATCCAGTTGGATGAAATCTGATATGAGGATAAGAACAACATTGATCAAACTTTAGAGGTCTATGAGATTGTGTTGGAAAAGGATCCTGACACTGAGGACGAAGAAGAGGATTTGGCTGATGCTTACGCATCTGGATTGAAAAGGTTTGAAGAGCCGTCAGCCACAGGAGATGAGCCAACCAAGGAACTCAATCTTGGAACACTGGAAGGTCCTATGAATATCCTCATCAGTGCCAATATCACCCCTTTGGAAGAGCAAGATCTAATGGGGGTACTACAAGAATACAAGGACACATTCACTTGGACATATGAAGATATGTCGGGATTAGACAAAGCATTGGCAGAACACCGATTAACTTTAAAACCTGAAGCTACCCCGGTCAAGCAAAAGTTAAGGAGATTCCACCGAGACATAGCTCTGAAGATGAAGGAAGAGGTCGATAAGCTACACCAAGCAAAATTCATTAGAGTGATCCTTTATCCTCAATGGGTGGCAAATATAGTCTCGGTCATGAAAAAAGATGGAAAAGTTTTAATTTGTATTGACTTCAGGGACTTAAATCGAGCGTGTCCAAAAGATGATTTTCCCTTTCCTCATATTGATGTTCTTGTTGATAACACAGTTGGATATGAAACTCTATCATTCATGGATGTATATTCAGGGTATAATCAAATCCGATTAGCGGAAGAGGATCAAGAAAAGACCTCATTCACTACACCTTGGAAAACTTATTGCTACGTCGTCATGCCCTTTGGATTAAAGAATGTTGGAGCAACTTATCAAAGGGCCATGGTGGCGATATTTCATGACATGATGCATAAATTTGTGGAGGTGTATGTGGATGACCTGGTGGTCAAATCGCGGACTCGAGATGAGCATGCTGAGGTGTTAAAAAAGGTTTTACAACGAGCCAGGGAATATAAGCTTAAGATGAACCCCAAGAAGTGTGTGTTTAGAGTATCATCCGGAAAACTACTTGGGTTCATCGTCAGCAAAAGAGGCATTGAGATCGATCCTAAAAAGGCCAAAGCCATCATTGACATGCCTCCACCAAGGAACTTAAAAGAGCTGAGAGGGTTGATTGGCAGGCTACAGTTTGTTCGCCGGTTTATCTCATAAAACTCCCAAAGGTGCAAACCTTTCTATGATTTAACCAAAGCAAAGGCCGAATTCAGGTGGGATTCAAGATGTCAGGAGGCATTCGATGGCTTAAAGAAGTACCTGTCAAGCCCTCCTATGCTCAAATCTCCGGTTCCTAGCAAACCCTTAATCTTATACATCTCGGTTTTGGAAGGATCCCTCAGGGCAGTATTGGCACAGTTAGATGATAAAGGGAAAGAGCGAGAAGCATACTATCTATATAAAATCTTTGATCCTTGTGAGTAGAAGTACACAACTATGGAGAAAACCTGTGCCACCCTAGTTTGGGTAGTCCAGATGCTTAAGCACTACTTTCTAGCACACAAGGTTAATCTCATTGCTCGTATGAATCCCATTAAGTTTCTTCTTGAGAAATCTGTCCTAACTGACCGGTTGGCATGCTGGCAAAGCTTTCTTTCTCAATTTGACATCACCTACACTCAACAGAAGGCAATCAAGGGCTATGCAATTGCTAAACATCTAGCCCATCATCCCGTCCCAATTTTCGACCCTGTCCAATCAGAATTTCTTGTCGAGGAATTGATATCCATTCAATCCTCCAACCTTTGGACTTTGTACTTTGATGGGGCCTTAAACTCTCAGGGTAGAGGGATAGGGATTGTTCTTCTGTCACCCGAAGGTGTCACCATCCCACAGGCTTTTCAACTCCATTACCCAGCAACAAACAACATAGCTGAATACGAAGCCTTGCTGGCCAGACTAGAGGCCGCTCACTTCTATGGTGCCACCGAACTAAGGGTGATTGGTGATAGTCAGTTGATTCTTTGCCAAGTGCTCGCTAAATATAGCACATCCCACCCAGGGCTCAGACCATATCAAGAACTCACTGCTTATTACATCAAGTTATTCTCCAAACTCGAATTCATTCATGTTCCTCGTGCTCAAAACATTCTTGCCGATGCTCTTGCTTCTCTGGCATTTTCACTATCTGTCCCACTAGGCAGACAAGTTATGATGATTTATGTCCGCCGACGTACCATTTCGACAGTAGAAGATGCACAATTCTTGAAGGTTAAAAAAGAGTTTGAAAGGAAGGAATCCATTGAGCAAAAGGAGGAGGTATCTTTGGTCGAGTTGGAAGAATTAGAAGAAGGTGAGAAACCTTGGTATTTTGAGATTTCAAATTACTGTCAGGATCAGACAAACCCACCAAGAGCAACTGCTGAAGAGAAGAAAGCCATCAGAAGGGTCTCCCAGAGATACACAATCTTAGGTGGAGTGCTTTACAAAAGGAACCTGGTCGGCGTGCTATTAAGATGTGTGGATGAAGAAGAGGCTGAATTGGTACTTAAAGAAGCACATTCCGGAGTGTGTGGAGGCCACGCAAATGCTCAAGCCCTTGCCAAGAAGATCATTAGGCAAGGGTATTACTGGCCCACTCTGGAAGAAGATTGCTCAATCTTTATCCGGCATTGCCATTAATGTCAACTTCACGCCGACAAGATTCACTCTCCCGCATCCTCCCTTCACACGATTTATGCCCCATGGCCTTTTGTCATGTGGGCTTTTGATGTTATCGGACCCCTTGGTGACCCAAACTCTACAAAAAAACCAAATCTTTCATCCTAACAGCAACAGAGTACTTCACCAAGTGGGCAGAAGCGGAAGCATACGTGGAAATCAAGGCATAAACAGTCTATACCTTCATCAAATGCAACATCATTGCCAGGTTCGGGATCCCAAACGACATCATCACCGACAACGGACCTCAATTCATCTCTCAGGAGCTGCAGGGCCTTTGTAACAGGTATCGCATCAAATTGCATCATTCATCTCCATATTATCCTCAAGGCAATGGTCAAGCAGAAGCTACAAACAAAACTCTGATAAAAATCATTAAGAAAACGTGTAAGTCTAGCAAGTTTGCGGACTGGTCGGATAAGTTAGTTGATGCTCTATGGGCCTACCGCACTTCTGTCCGAACCCCAATGGGTCAAACTCCCTATGCCTTGGCATTTGGGATATAGGCAGTAGTCCCATATGAAGTATTCATTCCTTCCCTCCGAGTCCAGATCGATCGAGACATCCTGATGGATGAACGTCGAGATTCCCTTCTCGCGCAACTCGAACTCTTGGATGAAAGGAGGCTGGCCGCTGCCGAACATGTTATATCTTATCAGAATAGACTTAAAAGATTTTATCAGAAGAGGGTGGTAGAGATAAAATTTGAAGTCAGTGAGGTTGTGCTTAAAAGAATATTTGTTAAGCCGGGTGGTCCTCGCTCCAAACTTCAATCTAATTGGGAGGGTCCATATGTAATTTCGGCTGTTTATCCTGGTAATTCATACAAGCTAACTAATGTAGAGGGTGAAGAACTATCTCATCCCTGGAATGATGTATACCTCAAAAAATATTTCCCTTAAAATAAAAACAAAAATCACAAAAAATCTGTAAAATCCAAAGGTGTGAAGAATGGTAGTAACATCTAATGCTTCTTGTTCGGTGCCCCAACTTGTCACTTAGGAAAATAAGGATGGGCACCATACTGCACACACCACATCCCTAGATTTCAGGATCTGATGATTGGAAGTCAGACAGAAAGCTAAGCAACACTTGGCAAAAGAAGGTCGACCCTATCCTATTCTCTTCTTATTTCAGTTCTAAATAGATGAAAGGGATTAGAATGAAGAGTATCGAAAGTGCCCATCGCCTTAGTAGGAGGACACCTCTAAAGGTCTGACTTCTTAAAAGAAAAGGTGCCAAAAGAAGGGAAATGACCCCTCAGGTCGGCAAAAGAATAGACCTGTCTAAATGTGTACCAACGAAAGCCCAAAAAAGAAAAAGGCTCCAAAAGATGGACAATGAACCCCTCAAGTCAAAATTAAGCAAAAAACAGAAAACCTATTTGAATGTGGGCCATCAAAGAAAACGGGCTAGTAAAATGTGGGCACTAGTAGAGAAACAAGTTTGACATCCCTGAACCCTACTAAGGACTTACCACCAATCCTCTTCCTTCTTTAACCTTGGGGGTAGGGTCGACCAACTAGATCCAAGAAGAGCCATAGCATATCAAAGGTAGAAGGTTAAAAGATTCCGAACAAGGCACTTTCTCACATGTGATGCCTACTCTTAACCCTTAGATAACGATGAGGGACACTTACAACAAGTAAGGCAAAGGATGAGATGATCGTGTCTTTCACACCGAATGAAAAATTAAATATTTTAAAAATACCAAACAAATTCGTAAAATAAAAAATCTTAAAAATTAAATATCCAAAACACTAAAAAATCAAAAAATGCCAAAATACAAAAAACATTATAAAAAATTCCCAAAAACACCTAAAAAAATTTTCTTTCTAAATTGACTAGCTACCTTTGCATTCATGTTTAATTTCAGTCTTGCATATTTCCTTTTGTGCATACTTAAGTTTTTCTGTTATCTTTACTTTAATTAGGCTGATGTCCCTTGACAAAAGATCAAGGCAACTTTGCCCTCTCCTCGCAAGGGACTAAGCCAAAATAAATTTCTAATATCTTCTCTCGAGTGGATGTAGGAACAGGGGAAGGCAGACCAACTTCATATCCCTAGACACTTGGAGGAAGCAAAAACGACAAAAAATCATAAATTGAAAAAAAACCAAAAGTGGACTACCCCGACCCCTATTAGGACTTGCATTTAGTATTACATCTATCAAAATAAATAATATTTAAGATGTTGAAGACCTCAAATCTAAAGGGGGCTGAGCCTGAGAACCCCTTCAACAAAATCAATGAGGGCTCAGTCATTCCCTAGGCTTGCGGATAGGCTAAAGTTGAATATGCAAGGATGACGGTTTCTTCGTGGATGTCCTGACATGTTATGTTCAACCTATATCTTCAACTATTTTCTTATACTTATTTGTATTTCTTTAAACCCAGCATGCATCATTTGATACATCATCATGCATCATCCCACCATAACCACTCTCAGCTTTCTTCTTCTAGTCCAACCATGAACCTTTAAAGAAGGTCTTTTATAGCCCCTAGAGGAGGTCTTGATTTTTCGCAGAATTGGTTTCCACCATGTTTTAACGATGATTTCATCAAAACAAGAAGTTATTCAATTTCGAACTGAACCGGTATTTCTAAGTAAGCCTTATGAATTTGAAGAACCCAACCTTGGTTGATTGGCTGTCTCCTCTTTACTTTTCGCAATTTACTTTTCAATGCATTTCTACCGAGTCCAGCACACCATGCAATTCGAGTCCTGGCTGGTAACAATTCTCCCCCATGTGGGATTTTAGTTATTTACTTTCAGTACTGTTCTTCTCCTTAACCAATCAACTAGAGGGAAGGTTTCGATAAGACAAAGGGTGATCTCGGAGTCCGACAAAGTTTTATTCCACTCAACTAGGACAATGAAGGCGTGTCTAAATCTACACCTTGGCATCACCTTTTCAGTCCGTTACCACTCCATTCCACTACGCCTCACTACGCTTCACTACATTCGCCTACGTCTCATTCATGTCACTCCCTTACAAAGTCGACGCCAAGGCGAGGCAAGATGTAGAGACGTAATTTTGGTCCAGTTGAAGAGCTTAAATTCTTGTTTTCATAAAGAATATTTGAGTAACCTTTTAAGGGAACCGAGTTTTCCAGAAAAATCAAGGCATTGACCAGGGTCAAAATGCCTTATATACAGGGCAACAAGCGCCCTGTGTATAGGGCACCAAGTGCCCTACTTATAGGGTACAAAGCACCCTATAAATGGGGTGCCTGACACCCTGTCAAATTGACTCGACCGGCTGATTTGACCACTCACTGGGACTCATTTTATCGAACTGACACGGCTCATGATGCTGGTTCTCGGTATATGGGGCACTTTGCCGCGTGGAACTGGTTTTCAGATTTGACCAAAGTGCCCTCCTTTCGGCTATAAATAGACACCCATTTGGAGCTTTAAGGGGATTCCAGCTCTATCCAACCCCCCATCTCATCCAAGACTACGAATCCAAGCCCTCAGCACACTTCCTAAGCCTTCAAATCACCTCAAAACTCTCTCCCAAAAATAACAAAAACCTACAGTTTCAGCCACCCAGAAATACAGTTTTCTTCCAACTTTGAAAGCCTCTACTCACCATTCCTCTTACATCCAACGACCAAACACCTTACCATTTGCATCATTTACATATTTTCTATAAGGAGGAGCTCTCGTTTCGTCTTGGAAGTCTTCCTACACTCCGGGGCGACACTGCGAAGAGGGGAAGAAAATCTGCCGGAACCAATCCCTGGTGCCTCATAAATAGGGCACTTTGACCTTGGTCAACGTGCCCCATAAAGAGAACACCTGCAGCTGGCACCCCATATACAAGGCACTAGCTGGGACAAACCCCGTTTTTCATTTTTCGAGTTTCTTTTACCCTTCCATTTGATCCGTTGCTCCCCCCTTTCATTTTAACTTTCATTAACATGTCGTTTAGCATGCATTAGGTCATTTTGCATCCCTCATATAGTTTAAAACCTACCAAAAATAGGGGTTGGGATTTAGTCCCAATCTGGTCAGTTCCTTCCCATTTGCATGTTTAAATTCGAACTTGAGCAAGATTCTACACTTTCACTAGAACTAATGATCTTTTCACTTGTTTCTATGTTTTCTTATGGACATTCTTAGGTAAATCCGGCTAAGGTAGAGCTTCAACTGGATCGAAGATGAAGGACTCATTAAGCTCTCTTCTTTCGGCCGGCCGAGAGAGGAGAAGTCAAAACTCAACAATCTCTCATTTCCAAAGGTATGCCAGTCATCTCTCCATTTCATTTCTTTTCCATTCTACTATATTTTGGAGTTTTTGGCTCCTGGCGACCACAAACACTAACATCCCACCCACCAAGTCTCCAAAGCAAGTGTAGGGGCCAGAAAAGGGAGATCTACAGATCCCGTTTTGAGTGCTTACAGGTATGACATCCAAAGACACACACATTTATTTTTAATACCTTCGAGTGCATCATACTTTTGGAGGAGGTCAAGCTTCTACTTAGTCCTCATCAAACGATAAAGGGGCAAGAAGATAGTGCCTTCATTACTTCTAGACCAGTTTCTTGCTTGGGGTTCCTCCAAGAATTCATGACTCTGACATGGCTTGTTCAATGATTATTGGTAGCCACACCCTCTTGGAAAGGTTTGTTGCTTGGTCCATTTCAGTTGTAGAGAGTGTCAAGGATGATGAACATCTTTTATGCCCCGATGTGAAAGAAGTAGCAACTTGCTTGGCATCAACTCTTCTTTTCTCGATAGAGGACTTATGGATATAGTATTCATAGTTGTCATGCATTAGAGGCTTCTAGAGGCAAGAGCATATTGGTTCTTTTGTTCTAGGCTTCTTGTATGAGGGTCTTACTACAACAAGCTTGGGCAGGCCCCCGTTTGGTAGCATCCTTCTTCTAGAAAGCTAGGAAGAATGAAGGAAAGAGTGGCTAATAAGTGCACCAGATTGAAGACCTAGTGAGATTGGCATGTATACTTCTCTAACATGACACTCGTCGGTTTCCTTTGTACCCCACTTCCCAGGCTAATTAGGGATGTTCAGTTATGCCTTTTTCCAAGTGTAGATCTATGCCTTATCACTAGCACTTCATTTATGACATACGTTCCATACATGTGCTTTTCTCTGCTTGGTCTTCCTTGCTGCAAGCTTCCTCCTCTCTCTCATATTCCGCTTCAGCCTTGTTGTTGAAGAGAATGAGGCCAAGAAGGGAGGTGATGTTGCCAAGTTTAGAGCATTGCGTGGCTAAGCCTCACGATGTGCTCTTCCTTGTATTATTTCTTGCTTGAATGTAATAAACTTTGAAATGATGTAAAGAGTATGAAAGTTTCCCAGTTCTTCTTTGTTTTCTTGTCTTGCCTTCTTCTTTATTCCTACAATACTTTAGAAAAGATGATTAAAAAATTTGGGTTTTGCCCCTTGCAAATTTGTTAAGGGGGTGTGGACCTTTTAAGTGAATAATAATAAAGAATGAGGGTATGCAATGCATAAATAAAACATGCTTGACAAGGATTAAATATGAATGTAAAGGTGATGGTTAAGTAAAATGTAGATGGTGGTTTTTTAGGGTTTTATGATTTCCAATCTTTTGTTCTTTTGAAAATTTTAAATTTTGTTTAGGTTTTAAATTTTTACAATTTTTTTTGGTATTTTGACATTTTTTAGATAGAGAGGTTGACAATTTTTGCCCTTGGTTCACTTGAGTGGGGTGCCCTCAGTTGTTGTCCAGGGTTCAAGAATTAGGCACCACGTGCAAGTAATGATATAATCCTTTCATTCGGAGTTTCTCAAACCTTCATCTTTTTATAGTCCAACTTTTACTTAGTTGTTGTCTTAGGTCTAGTTAGCCTACCTTATATTAGGGAGTATAAGTAAGAAGAAAATGAGATAAGTCCTTGATAAATCTTGTGAATGTTGAAAGGGTTCTCTACTTGTGCCCAATTTGCCCATTGGGGTTTGATCTCTTTCAGGCCCTTCCTTCTTTATCGACTTTGCCCACATTTTTAGTGGCTCATATTCTGACATGTCTTTTTATTTTTTTGGATTTGACTTGAGGGGTTCATTGTTCATCTTTTAGAGACTTCTTTTTTCTTTTGACTCTCTTTTGCTTTTCTTTGGCTTTTGCCCTTTTATCTTTTTGAAGCTTTATAAGTCAGACCTTCTGATATGGCCTCCTACTAGGGTTGCACATACTTTCAATACTTTCCTTTCTAGTTCCTTTCATTCATCTTGGACTGAGAGAGAGAGTGGTGAATAAGATAGGAATAAACTTTCCTTTTTCAAGCTTTGCCTAAGTTTCTCTCAGGATTTCAATCATCCGAACTTTGAAATCTAGGCGTGTTGCACGTTTGGCATGGTGCCTACTATTGATTCTCAAGGAACAAGTTATGGCACCTTAGAATGAGTGAACCTTGGACTTTGTAATTTATCCTTCTCAATTTTTATGTTTTATAATTAATTTTATTTTTTTACTTTTTTTAAAGAAAATATTTTTCGAGGTTAAGTCCATTCCATGGATGGCTTAATTCTTCTCCTTCAACAATGATTAATTTGTAGGAGTTTTCAAAATAAATTTTGACCTAGTTTGATTGAAGTTTTGAGTGGGGTCCTCCCAACTTAATGAAAATTCTTTTAAGAACCATCTCGTCAACCTTGAATTTTCTCTCACATCCTCTTTTGGTTAAAATTCTTGAGTCTATTTTGACATGTTCTGGCATGTTTAGTAGTGGCCAGCCTTCATTTGTTCAATAGCTTAAGTTGCACGAGAAGAGCTCTCAGCATTCATCCACATGGATGTCCTTGTCGAGCTAGACTTGAAGAGAGGGAAAGAATACTTCATATGAGACTACAACCTCCATCCCTTAAGCTAAGGCATTGGGTGTCTAACCCATGGGAGTCTGAACTGATGTATAGTAGGCCCATAGATCATCCACTAGCTTATCCGACCAATCCATAAATTTGTTGGACTTAGGTTTTCTTGATTATCATGATTAGCATATTATTGGTTACTTCTACTTGACCATTGCCTTGGGGGTAATATGGCGATGAATGATGCATTTTTATGCCATGCCTATTGTAGAGGTCTTGTAGTTCTTGATAGAGGAACTATATTCCATTATCAATGAGGATCTCAAATATTGCAATGATGTTGCATTGAATGAAGTAGTAGTCTATTGTTGCCTTGATCTTTGCATATGCTTTCACTTTTGCCTTTTTGGTGAAGTACCCTATAGCTGTCAAGATGAATGACTTGGTTTCATTCATAAAGTTAGATCGCCAAGGGGCCCAATAACATCAAATGCCCACATGGTGAAAGGCCATGGGGTGTGAATAAGGTGAAGGGAAGATGCATAAGAATGGATATTGTTGACATGTAATTGACATTGGCGGTAGTGCTAGACAAAGATCAAACAATCTTTATTTAAAGTGGGCCAGTAGTACCATTGCCTTATGATTTTCTTGGCGAGGGCCTAGGCATTTACATAGCCCTTACAAAGTATAGCATGTGCTTCTTTAAGTACCCATTCAACTTCTTCTTCACTGCCACATCTTAATAAAATTCCAGTCAAGCTTTTCTTATAGAATGTTCCTCTCAAAATGACATATCTATAGGAGATCCTCTTGATAGCCTTCTTTTCTTCAATAGTTGATTTTGGTGGGAAGGTTTGGTCCCGGCAATATTTTTCAATTTCATAGTACCATACCTTGTCAACCTCTTCTAATTCATGGAGCTCAACTAAAGATACCTCTTCTTTCTGTTTATTGAATTCTCTTCTTTCGAAATCTTCTTTTACTGTCATGAACTCTGCATCATTGATTACTGAAATTGACTGACTATGCACATAGATTGTCCTAACATTCCTACCCATAAAGATAGATAATGAGAACATGAGAGAGAACATGAGAGATGCCAAAGCGTTAGAAAGAATATTTTGGATGTGAGAAACATGCACAAAAGTGAGTGTAGAGAAGAGATTGATGTAGTAAGAGGTGAGCTCCTGATATGGCTTGAGTCCTGGGTGATCTGTTCAGCACTTGGCTAGCACTTGGCAAAGAATGAGTTGGCTATCTCCTATCACTCATAATTTAGTAACACCATAGAAATGAGCGAGCTCTAGTATGGCCAGCAAGGTTTCATATTCAGCTATATTGTTGGTTATTAGAAAGTCAAGCTGAAAAGCCTATGGGATGGTGATACCCTAGGGTAACAAAAGCACAATCCCTATTCCTTTACCATGAGAATTACTGGCTCCATCAAGGTATAGTGTTCATAGGTTGGAAGATTCGACAGACATAAGTTCTTCATCTAGAAACTCTAATTATACTAGATCAAAGGTTAGGAGGGGGATGATGGGTTAGATGTTCAGCAATTGCATAACCCTTAATCAACTTCTGTTGAATGTAGAAGATGTCAAACTGAGAAAGGAAGCTCTACCATCATGCCAACAGATCAGTTAGAATAAATTTCTCTAGGAGGAACTTGATTGGGTTCATATAGGTGATGATTTTGACCTCGTAAGCTTGGAAGTAATGTTTAAGTTTCTGGACCACCCAAAATAGGGTGATACAGGTCTTTTCTATAGTGGTGTAAAGTATGGTGCCTATGCTTGATACCTTGGGAACAAGTTACGGCACCAAAGAGCTAGCAAAATTTAGATTGTTATGGTCATCCTCTCAATTATGAGTATGTATAATTTTTTTATAAATTTTACTAAAAACATTTTCAAGTATAATTAATTCTATGAGTGGTTCACTCTCCCTTGCCTTGCACCACTTAATATCTTTTCAATTTTTTTGTCTTGGTTGAAAATATGTTTGAACAACAATGTTAAATCAAATTCTCTCAATTATCCTCTTTAAATAAAAAAATTTGAGTCTATTTAAACTCATAATTTTTTTTGAAAACATTGCCTCAAGGATAATATAATAATTATGAATATATTCATGTAATTCCTAAGAGAAGATAAGATTCGTTGTTGGTGACGACATTGTTGGAACAATGTTGTTGGCGCTTGTTCGTGCCTTGACCTATGTTGTAGGTTCCACTTCTTCCCATTCGATGAAAGGTTAGTGACTTGAGTTTGTGTGATGATAGGAAGATGTAGAGGAGTCGCAAGGGTTGGTATTGAATATATTATTAAGCAAAGGTTGTGATACCATTACAGAGATTGGCTTGGAAGCTTGGTAACAATAAAGTGAAGGGCATGTGGTGCCCAATCACAAGAGTTAGGCATGTGGGGCCCAATTGAAGAAAGTGGGGGCACAAAGGCCCAATTTAATAAGGTGGGATGGGATTTCAATCCTAGAGATGATGATGATGATGATGATGGGCACTTTGGTATGATTTAGGAGAACGGGGCACACAACGGCCCATTTTGGAGGGTTGAGAGGCATGACAACTTGATTTTGAAAGGTGAGGGAGCAATGGCCCAGTCTGGGATGATGTGGGCCACGGGAGACCCACTCAAAAGTGGCAGGTATGTAGTGTCTAGTTGAAGAAGTGGGATATGATGGCCCAATTCAAGAAGGTGGAAAGGGATCGTAGTCTTGAAGTTTATGATGATGATAGGCTCTTGTGCCTGATTTAAAAGAGGCAAGGGGCATAATGGCTCATTTTGGGAAAGGCATAGGGTATGGAGGTCCAATTTGGAAAGGTGAAGGGCATGATGGCCAATTGGGGTGGTAGGGCACTATGGCCTGATTCAAGAATGAGAAACAAGATCGTGGTCTTGAAGATAGATGGTGATGGGCTTGATTGCTCAAAGATTGATGACAATAAGATCCTAGGCCTAATTTGAAAAGGAAGACAAGGGCCTTACTTGGAATACTAAGGAGGGCACAATGACTTGCTTTAGAATGATGATGAGGGAGCGACGACCCAATTGAAAGTGGTGGGCACGTGGTGCTTAGTTGAAGAAGGTAGGCACATAGGCCCAATTCAAGAAGGCAAAAATATGCTCATGGCCAAATCAAGGTGTTGATTACGATGAGGGTGTGTGGGCCCAATTGAGAGGAATTTTGGGTGCATGGAATAGGTGCGAAGGACTGATTAAAGAACATAGATGTGAAGGCCCAATTGTAAAAGCATGGGTGCAAGGGCTTGATTTAAAAAGCATGGGTGCAATGACCTGATTCGAAAATCATGAGCACAAGGGTTGTATTGAAAAACATGAAAACTAAACATTTTTGAAGTGCTTTAAAAAAACATAATTTTAATACTTGGAAAACATGGACGCAAGGCCCAAATTGAAAAAATGTGGGCACAATGACCCTGTTAAAGAGCATAGGTGCAAGGGCTTGATTTAAAAAGCATGGGTGCAATGACCTGATTCGAAAAGCATGAGCACAAGGGTTGTATTGAAAAACATGAAAACTAAACATTTTTGAAGTGCTTTAAAAAAGCATAATTTTAATACTTGGAAAACATGTACGCAAGACCCAAATTGAAAAAATGTGGGCACAATGACCCTGTTAAAAAGACATGATTAAAATAGGGGCATAACAACCTGATAAAAAAATGATAAAAAATACGGGTGCAACAACTTGATTGAGAAAAACACGATTAAAATATAGGTGCAGTGGCATGATTGAAGGCATGGGCACAATGGCCCAATTTGTTAGTGGAGTTGGATGCATGGGCCCAATTGGAGGGGTTGGGCTTAATCGAAAAGCATTGAGGACCTAACTCAAGGAGTGTTGAGTGCAAGGGCCTAACTTAATAAAGTGGATGGGCTCAAGGGCCCGAGTGAAAAAAGGGGTTCATGAAGCCCACTGGTTGAGATTGGGCTTGAATGCTAGATTTTGGTAGGATGGGAATGAGGGTCCGACTGAGTAAATGGAATTGGGCCCCTGGACCCCATTTGGAAGAACAAGAATGGGCATGTGTACTATATGGAAGGAATGGGGCATGTGTGCATGGTAGCAGGGGAAATGATTGTGCTTGAGTGCCTAGTTGAAGGAACGGGGCACATGGGCTTGAGTATAGAGAAAACAAGGCATGTGCCTAGTAAAAGAGGAGGGACTTGGGCATGTGGGCCTGATTTGGAGACATGAGCATGAGTGCTTGACTTTTGAGGAAGGGTACATAGGCCCGATTTGGAAGGATAAGGAGAGTGATGGCCCGACTAAAGGATAAGGGGCATGATGACTTGTTTAAAAGATAAGGAGCACAATGTCCCGATTGTAAAGATATGGGGCATGATGGCCTGATTTGAAAGGATAATGGGTGCAATGGCTAGATTGAAAGATATGATTAAAAATATTGGTGTAATAGTCCAATCAAAAAAAAGCATGATTGAAGTATGGGCACAATTGCCCAATTAGAAAGCATAATTAAGACATGGGTGAAATAGCCCAATTGAAAAAGCATAGATTAAAACATAGGTGTGTCAACCTGATTGGAGACATAAGGGCAGTTTCTAGATTTAGTAGTGGAGTTGGGCACATGGGCCTGATTGAAGGAGTGTTGGGTATAGGGGCCTGATTCAAAGGATGGGCATGAGGGCCTGATTCAAGAAAAGGTGCTTGATGGCCCAATTGACCAAAGTGGGCTTGGGGGTCCAGTCTAGAAGGTGGAGTTGGCTTTGAAGAAGAAGTTAGGGAGTGGGCTTGCCAAGTCAGAGAAGGTTTTGACAATCCTTTGCCACAGACCCAACTATTTGGATGATTGGCTTTGAGGTTACTCAAGGGTGTAGGATGTATTGGGCTTAAGGGGCACTAGAAAGGTAAGTTGAACGTCAAATGTGGGAGGATCATTGATTTTAATTACAAATCCATATTCTAGTTGATCTTTCTTATGATCGATTTGTTCTTGGGGTATGGTCGAGATTATCATGACTAGCTAACAAATGAGGAGAGTCAGTTCTAATGCTAGGGTAGGGGCACAAGCTATTGGAAGGACTTGATTATGTGTAGTCAGTTGTGGATGTTGCTAAAATAATAGGTTGTACAACTGACTAAGGTTGAAGTACAATGGGCTAAAGAGTCAGTGCTGAATGATTAATTAAGGATGAGGAGCCAAAGGTTGTTGTGAAACTGGCTGAGGAGGATGATCCATGAATTGTGTCACTAACTAGGGATGAGGGGCAGGTTGAGGCAAGGGAGCCACAGGTTGAGCAATTAATTAAAGAGGACAATTTTGATGAGTTTCATTGAGTTGTTGATGGGTAGCCATATGTTGTGGAGGACTCCTAAGTCGGTGCCTAAGATTTTCTATTGGGTTCCATACAACATTGATATTCTCACTTTCATTGAGGGCTTGATATTTTGAATTGTATATTGCCCTTTCATATAAATCAAGCATATTTATGGGATAATGCAAGGCCAAAATATTTTTGAAAGTTGATATAGTATTAGCAATGATCATCTTGACTAATTTCAGATAAAAATTTGTTTATGCAACATTTTTGGCTATCAATCTTCATCTATTAGCATATTGTATGAATTCTTCATCTTCTCTCATTTTCTCAAACATTAAATTGGTAAGTGAATAGATTGGCTCAACACAAACCTTATATCTTTGCAAAAGTTTTGCCCTAACTATATCAAAATGGCCCGTTTCTATTGGGTTGAGAGAATAGAACCATTCTAGGGCTATCATATCTAGTGACCACCTAAATAGGAAGGCAAGGGTCTTTTGATCATTTTTCCATCAAGACAATTTATACATGAAATCTTGGACATGAGTAAATGGATTACCGGTGCCATAGTAGTGACAATAGACTGGTGTTTGGAAAGGAGGGATGTAAGGGAGAGAAGAAATAGAAACTTCAAGAGTTTCCTTGGGATCTGCCAAGCACTTGAGTTCTTTGTATTCTTTCTCAAATTGATTTAACTTAGTAATCATGGCTTGATTAACCAAACATTCCTAGGTGAAGGGAGAAAAAAGCTGTACCAGGAGGCATGCGGAAGGTATCTGAACGGATGTAAGGTAAGCCGGTGCTAAAAAGTGAGTGGGATTTGGCCACGAGCAAAGTGGGGGAAGAGCAAAAAGAGTCAGCCTATGAGAGTGGCCCAATGTTCAAGAGGGACTGACATAGGTCGAGTCCAATTTTAGTGACCTTGTCCTTAAATAAGAATAAGGAGAGAAAGAGACAATGGGTACATATGCTAAAGGCCAAGGACTGACGGGGGCCAAGTTTGGACTAGTTAGGCTTGAGCCAGAATGAGAAGAATAGCAAGGAGTGGTGTACATGATATAAGAGTGATTGATTAGGGGTGCACCAAATTGGTGTGCATTGATTGGGAGGTAGAGATAGGTTGACCATGATTGGCAAGAGCATGGCCAGTGAATGATTTTCTACCCATGATAGCGTGGATGGTGGTCCACAATTGATCTTGAGTGACATGGGAGGCATGGGGGCTTAAGATATGACTAAAATCATATATAGGACATTGAGTGCTTTCTTGTTGCATATCGGACCCAATGATGGTGTAGTAGCTCACCGTTCGATCAACTTGCTTGACCAGGATGACATTAACAAGATGTTAATTGAAAGAATGATTTTCTTGTTCTTTTGCCTTTAAGAGATTTTTTTGTTTCAAATTTTTGTTGGCAAACAAGTACTTACCTCAAGCAAAAAAATCTTTTCAGGTTATGTTTGTTTTAAAGATTTTTTTTGGATTTGATGTTTGTGAGAAAAAAGTATTACCTCTAGTTAAGTTTTTTTTTGATAATTTTGGTTGTTTTGAATTTTTTTTAGTTTTGATTTTTGTTTTACATATGAGTAAATTAGAACCTCAAATAAAATTGTCTTTTTGGTAAATTTTGGATATTTTGTGAATTTTTTTTCGAATTTTGTGTTTTGGTTAACAAACAAGTGATAATAAAGAATCTAGAATACTAATGTGTGATTTTTGTTTGACTTTAGATTAGTGGATTTTTAGAGAGTATTGTTCACTCCAAAATAGGTTGAATACTATGCTTCTACAATGCTGAGGATAATAAGGTTAACACTTCTCTTAACGTTAGGTAATAGGATACTCTGGGTTTTAGGAGGAAACGGTCCAATTAGCCCGATGTGAAGAGTAAATCTTTCATGTCTGGGGACTTGGGAGGCCTTGACAAGAATAAGCTCGGTCAATCCGAGAAAGAAATCCCCAAATGAAGAGCCTATAAATGCTAAGGGGGGTGTTTGGATGTGAGTGATTTTGGGAGATGGACCTATGGAGCTAAGTGAACCCGATATCCAAATGTAAAGTAATGTAAGAGAAATGTGACAAGGATAGAGGGCAAACAATGATGTAAAGTATGCAATACAAGTGCAAACAAATTAACATAAAGTAACAAGATGATAAGCAAAATGAGCAAATAAACCTAACTTAAACAAGATATGGAGTGAAGGAAACAAGGATAAGAAAGAAAACAATGATAATATATGGTATTAAAATCAACAATATGTGCTCAACATTAGATGGAAAGACAATAAATTCACTAAAGAAGAAGACTTGGATGAAATAGGATGATCCGGAGTAAAACAAAAGTAAGGAACACTTTTTGGAATCCTTGGTAGCTCAATGAATGGGGCACCTGGTACCTTGTTGAAGGTGCACCTGTTCTTCCAAAAAACAGCCCCTTTTAATAGTTTAAAAAATGTGGCCCACATGGGGCAAAAGTGTTGGTGCTATGCAAACAGACTAAAAGGAATTTAATAAGGTGATAAAAGAGATGGGAAATGGCAATGCAAGGCAATAAAAATGCAAATGACAATGGAATGAAAGCAAATAAAGGTGCAAGAAAGTAAATGACAATACAAGTAAATAAATGGAATGACTCACTCGGGAGCCAAAATAGAAGAACATTTTCAATCAGACAAACTAGAGAATAAAAGGAACTTATCAAGAACTAATGGTCCCATTGTGGTCACCACAGATGTGAGCATGGATTTCGACGAGCGGTCGCTTGATGCTCTTCCTCTTTTGCTACTTTTTCTATTCCACCCTCACCTTGATCATTGGATATTTAGCCCTTGGTATCACTCAGATACCAAAGAATCGGTTCGAGTCACATGGAATGAGGATGTGAAAGGAGGGAAAATCGTAAGTTTAAGGAAATGGTAAGTGCCAAAGATGTGGATAGGGACTTCTTCCCTCACACTCACACTGTATCCTTTCTTTTTCTTTTTCTTCCTTATTCACACTCACTTTAATCCCCAAATGATAGACCCTCGGCATCACTTGGGTGTAGGAGGGGAAGTTTAGGTTGATAGAAATGTATGCCCTACAAGCCAATCATATATGATATGATTTTACATTTCTAGATATATCTTATTCAATTAATTAGGCAAATCTTCATTATAAGCTCTTATTAGATGCGAATATCATAATGAAGTCCTTGATCAAATAAAATGATGATTAAATCATGATGAGATCATGATAATGAGATTGATCATCTAGAGGTATTTGATCTAAATATTCATAGTCATAGGATACTTGAGACGGGACATCAAGGATCCGGATAGACTAGTGTATGTGATGTCTTCTCATGTGATGAGGACGACCAATCTCATTGGTCATTAGTGTGTGTAAGGAATCGTCCATTAAAATTTTGTGCAACGGAAGCGACGATTCCTATAGGTTCCTTTAGAATGCGTCTCAATCAGAATCGAACGACGAAAATCGAAAACTGATCAAATCGGGTTTGAATATACCTGATAGGGATTCATATAATCCCATGGAGAGGAAGGAGATGAGCTTCTTAAGCTCTACAAACCGTTCAAGCGTCTGGTCTCCAGCAGTATCCACACGAACTTCATCCACAGCAGGTTCTCCCTTCGTGCCGGCCTCGAGAACTCTTCCCGAATGGAGCTCCATCGACCATGGACACCTTCTTGAGAGAGGAGGAGGTAGGGAGGAGGCTTGGGACGTGGTTTTCACCCTTGGCTTGATGGGGTTTGGCTGAAACCATTAGTATTTATAGAGAATTATGGAATTTTTCATAAAAACCCAAAATCTCCATAAATTACGTCCTTGCCCTTATACTTGTGGATAAGTCCTTTTGTGTGTGACCCACTAGGCCCAATAGCCTATTTGGTTGAGGCCTAAATAAAATAGAACAATTCTATTTAATTTAATTAAATCCGTTATCCGATAACAGATTAATCGGCCTACCGATCATGAAGGATACAAGCCACATCCCATGATCCCAAATGACTATGGGGATAATCTCATCTCCATTGAGCCTTTCCATCATCAGTTACCGCATGTATATAAACCCTCATCCATCCAATGTCCCGGTCGGAAAGGAGTACGGCATCGACTGTCAACTCCTTAGTGTACCGACTCTATAGGATCATGTACTCGAAATTGGATCAATTGGAAAACTCCTTTTCCAATTATCCTATCTACCCTGGCCAGGGATTTAGAGTACTATCCCATAGGACATTCACTCTCACTTACCGAGAGTGGATGATCCTTTGTTGTCCGTAATGACCAATGAGATCGGTCGTCCTCATCACATGAGAAGACATCACATACACTAGTCTATCTGGATCCTTGATGTCCCATCTCAAGTATCCTATGACTAGGAACATTTAGATCAAATACCTCTAGATGATCAATCTCATTATCATGATCTCATCATGATTTAATCATCATTGTATTTGATCAAGGACTTCATTATGATATTCGTATCTAATAAGAGCTTATAATGAAGATTTGCCTTATTAATTGAATAAGATATATCTAGAAATGTCAAATCATATCATATATGATTGGCTTTTAGGGCATACATTTCTATCAATCTCCCACTTGCACTAAAGCCAATCACCCATCTGGCTGATCTATATCAGCTCGAGGTGAAGCTCAAACACTCTTTGAGTAACTGCTTCAATTAGTGGATCTGCAATGTTATTAACGGTAGATACTTTATCTTTAATTATATCTCTATAAGTTGCAATCTCTCTGATTGTATGGTATCACCACAGAAGTTCTAAACTTCTGATGAGACATCGGCTCTACTCCATTGTTTTCTCAAAACAATGATACACTTTCAGAGAAAATTGAGACAATCCCATAGCAAATATGTAGATGAAAAACTTCATCTAGACTACTTCTCAAGTAGTGTGCAACCACTATGTAAACTTGTTTGCATATGTTGTAGAACTTACAGTGTTCTATCACATAGAACTCTTTCAACTCACTGCACCACCATTATTCTGACTTAATATCAAACTTATTTGATTAGAAGCTTGTGTTTGTAAAACTACAAGACTTCAAGTCTTATCCTCCAGTGTATAGAGATACATTCTTAGTGCTTCTCAAGTACCAAATGATATATCTCTAAACTATCCGGGACTCTCACCTGGATCTTCCTGATGAATGCTCAAAACACTTAGAGCATTAATCACATCATGTACGTAGCATCATATAAATGATAGACCCTATGACAAAGGCATAAGGGCTCTATTTATGTGATCTCTTTATCTTTCAAGAAGTCTACAAAGATAACACTTTACAGAGATCAACTCCACACCACATAGGTAAGAAACCTATCTTGGAGTTTATCATGTCAAACCCTTTGACTATGGTGACTACGTACATTAACTGGGCATTGACTTTAGATCTATCTCCATAGATCTCAAAACCCAAATTGTGTTTGGAGGATCAATTTGATAGCTAGGTTCACTTATGATAACACACCTACTTCATTCTTAATGAGTAGTATGTCATCAACATAAAATGTCAAGAAAGTAACAACACTCCCACTTATCTTGTTGAATACACAAGGCTCCTCTTCGTTCTTAACGAAGTCATAAGATTTAATTTCATTAAACCTTATATATGATCTATGGGAAGTTTTACTTCAGTCCATAAATGAACTTAATACACACTCTTCTTGGATGTTATTGGGACTTGATTCCCTATAGTTGTATCATATACACCTATTCCTCAAAATACTTTAGAGGAACACTATCTTAACATCCAATTAGCTTATCTCATAATCATAGAGTGTAACAATCAAAATCCTAATGGATTAATCCATGGAATAGGTAAAAGATCTCATCATAGTCAACCAGCACTAAGGAGTTGACAGTTGATGCCGTACTCCTTTCCGACCGGGACATTAGATGGATGAGGGTTTATATCCATGTGGTAACTGATGATGGAAAGGCTCAATGGAGATGGGATTATCCCCATAGCCATTTGGGATCATGGGATGTGGCTTGTACCCGTCATGATCCGTAGGCCGATTAATCTGTTATCGGATAACGGATTTAATTAAATTATATAGAATTGTTCTATTTTATTTAGGCCTCAACCAAATAGGCTATTGGTCCTAGTGGGTCACGCACAAAAGGACTTATCCACAAGTATAAGGGCAAGGACGTAATTTATGGATATTTTGGGTTTTTATGAAAAATTCCATAATTCTCTATAAATACTAATGGTTTCAGCCAAACCCCATCAAGAAAAGGGTGAAAATCACGTCCTTAGCCTCCTCCCTACCTCCTCCTCTCTCTAGAAGGTGTCCATGGTCGATGGAGCTCCGTTCGGGAAGAGTTCTCGAGGCCGACGAGAAGGGAGAACCTGCTGTGGATGAAGTTCGTGTGGATACTGCTGGAGACCGGACGCTTGAACGGTTTGAAGAGCTTGAGAAGCTCATCTTCTTCCTCTCCATGGGATTATATGAATCCATATCAGGTATATTAGAACCCGATTTGATCGGTTTTTGATTTTCGTCGTTCGGTTCTGATTGAGACGGATTCTAAAGGAACCCATAGGAATCGTCGCTTCCGCTGCACCAAACTTTTATGGACGATTCCTTACATAGGTCATGTAGAAGATGAAGAGGAAAGAAAAGTAGTGAGAAAGGACTACAAAATGAAAGGGGAGTCAGTGTAAAATGTGAAGGGTATGTTAGCGTGTGTTGTTGCTAGAAAAATCCATGGGCTTCAAAAGAAAAGAGAAGGGGGTGGATATGTTTAGATGTTTGACTATGCGTACCTTAGGGAGAATATGTGCTCGATGTTGTGGGTTCCAACTTCTTTCTATTTGGTTGGCCAAGTAGAAGGAGCTTACGTTCCTCTTGTTCGATCCGATAGGGGTGGCACATAGCTTACTTCAACTGGCTTCTCCTGAAATGTCTAAAATAAAATAAGAAACAAATGAAAGCAACATTAGACTATGAGGTGTGTAGTAATGTGCATGCAATGACAAAATAAAATATATTACTAGATTGCAACTAGATCCCAATCCCAATTTTTAAGTTTTTAAAATATATGAGATGCAAACCAAATGCCTAAACACATGTAAAATGATGCCATGATGCAAAAGAAAGCAAGAAAATCGCTTATAACTTTAAAATTGAGTTTTCGATACTCCCTGGACATGATGCCCTGATGTTGAGGCACCATGAATGGCAGATTTCACTCTAAATGAAGAAAGGGCATCTTCTTTTTCCTAGGGTTAGTGGGTGGCCTTCAATGCATTGGTCAATCTCTTTGGCAGTTCCTTTGTCACCCAAGAATGTGTGGAAATAGTGAAAGAGCCTTGGAGAATGGAGGGTTGGAGTGGGCGACCTTCGAGAGATGGCAAGATGAGCAGGATGGAGAAAGAAGAGAATGCTTATCGTTGACCTATAAAGCGGTATGAAGAGCAGCTCCAGAACATTTTCTCCTTCGGAGAGGGTCGCTTTTAAATAGCCAAATAGAAAGCAACTTGGAAGAAAACTTTCTACACATACGTAAAAAAAAATCTCTGATAGGAGGGCATCAAGAACAACATTAAATGCGATGTGAGGAAAAGCTATGCAGTTGGCTTGCGATGGAACAAAAGTTGACTTTAGAACTTAACGTCCCATCTATCGGGGTGTTTTGACTAGTCATCATATTTAATTCGCTGCACATGCACCTGCCACGGCACCTTTTGGGTCAAGTTGATTGACCATTCACACCCAATGGTCATATGAGCATCAGTGATAGAAAATGAGCATGAAAAGTGAAATTATAGACATTGACGTCCTAAAGGGACCACCAAATGTCCCTTTTATGGGCTCATCAGAAAAACATTGCCTTTAAGGGCCCATTAGACATCTCGTTATCAGGCATCATGTCCTTGCAAGCTCAAAAAATGTGCCAAAAGTTAGATTTTTTAAAGAACATTGGTTCTTTTCATAAAATACTTGAGTATCATTCATAGAAACAAGAATTTTAAGCTCTACAATTAGGCTAAATTTGTGTCTAGAGTGGGATCTTCAATTCTTATTCATAAGGAATTTATAAAATCCCAAGAAGGTATTGTTGATTTGGTTTAAATTCAGTTCTTGGTTATGTCATTTGCTTCCGATTTAGACTACGACCATGAAATCTAAAAAAATTATTGTTTCCACTGCACCAAATTTTAAAGAAAAATTCCTTACAATAAGGACCTCCAAAGTTCACATGGCTTCAACAAAATTTCCCAACTTATGCGCCGTCATGATAACCATATTTATATGGCCATAAATCTCTTATGATGTGATCTTCAAAGTCCACATGGCTTCAACAACTCTTTCAATGTATACACCCTCATGATTTATGTGTCTATATGGCCATACATATTTTATGCCATCATTACATTTAAGGCTTTCATGTCTCCACCAAATCCCTTCTATTGGCATGAGAAAATGCATACCATCGTGATTCTCGGTTTAAAAGACTTCAATGTATTAATAGCTATCAACATCTATGCAATCTCCAAGATATCGTTGTCACACATCCCATCTACCATAAGTCTATGACACCGCTAAAGGGCCTGACGACTGTTGCCAAAGAAGAATGTCTAGCAGGACTCTCATGTTGCCACCATTGGAAGATAAAAGAGAAAAGGGCCATGGATTCCCCTTCACTGTAAGCCACCATTGCTATCCAAAGGAGGAGCCACCGAGAAGAGTGTTGTCTTTAGAGGAGAAGAATCCCACATTATTGTGGTCAAAAGAGAGAAATGATGAGAAAAAGAGGAGCTCCTATCTTCACAATCCACAGCCATTGCTGAAAAAGGCCACCATGGCCAAAAGCCCTAAAGGGCACCTTGTCACTGCTATCAAAAGAGGTGAAGCAACAAAGAGCTCAAGAGCCATCATTTATGTTGTAAGAGGAGTTTGTCTTTGCCACCTTGAACCCCTACTGCTACCACCTTAGGATCCTCTGCAACTACTTGCTAGGAGAAGGACCAAAAGAGGTACCTATAGGTTCTATTGTCATGCCATAAAGAGGGATAAAGAAAAAGAAGTAGGATACTTCATGATCTCTACTACCATCAATTCCAACCACCACTGTCGAGGGAAGAACCGATGATTCTCACACTAGAAAGGGAAAGAATTAAAAGAGGATGGGGAGTGCCCTCTACCATTGTTGCCCTTACACGCTGCCACCGTTGGAAGAAGCCCCCCAAAACCCCTGCTATGAGGAGTAGTCGCTAGAAGAGTTCTCACAAAACCCCCTTAAAGTTTATGTCACATTGGGAGGAAGAGAGAATGGGCTCAATTGACCAGTTAAGAAAAGAGCAAAAAACAAAAAAAGAAAAGTGGAGTAGGTGCACACGCCCACTCCCCCACATCCGACTATGAACCTAGTAAAATCGGGCTACAATCACCAGGGGTAATCTTTCCCCCAGTTCAACTGTTAGTCAAGAAAGCCCAAGAAAATCTAGAAAAAAAAAGAGAAAAGGGGATAACTTCACCTTCATTCCCTCCACCCCCACTCACACAAAAATGGGGTAGTGGGGGTCAGTTTTAGGATGAAAATACCTTTAAAATTCTTCTATAAATAGATCTCAATGGGTCTTGCGTGGAGATGTTGGCTCATTTGGCATGAAAGAGAGTTGAATGAGGAGAGAGAAGCTTTAGTGCCTTTAAGGCTTTTTAGCCAACTAGAAAAAGGTAGGACTAGCTCGATGGTGATGTTGGCCCTAGTTTTGCTTATCTTTTTATAAAAGGGGATGGTTTTGTTCTACCTTTCCATAAAAGAGACCAAAATAGTTTGCTATTTTAAATAGAAATAGCCAATTCAAGTTTGGTCCAGCCAAAATGCTATCAAAATTTTAGGCATGTTATTTGAATAGAAACAACCAATCCAAGTTTGGTTTAGCTGAAATATTGTCAATTTTTTTTTGGTTTTGATCTACTTTTCCACAAATTGGGGACCAAAATAGCTTATTAATTTGGATAAAAAAGCTAGCCAAATTCAATCTAGCTAAAGTGCTGCCGAAATTTTAAAAAATACATGTCTGTATATTAATATATAGTACACTATTTAAGTATGCAGAAAAAGGTTGAGTAATGCATAACAAATATGCATACAATCTCATGAATAAACAAGGCTTTTTTATACCCCACTCTCATGTACTATGTACTCAAGTTGAAATGAAATAAATTCAAGTTCATTTAATTTGATTTGTTTCTACAAAGTGACACAAATCCAAGTCACATAAATGACTTAAGACATACATGAATAAGCAAACTTTATTAAACTCAAACTATATAATAACTTAATCATTAATAAAATGTTAGGATAATCAAATTAACTTCACTCCATAAAATAATACAAAAAAATGGCTACCAATGGTTACAAAACATGTTAAATTAAACTTAACTTAACCATGAAATCAAGTGGGTAATGTTACTTAATGAAATTAGTAAACATAATAAAATCTAAATCAAATAACAACTTAACATTAGCAAAATGTAAACATAATTAAACTGAAATGATTTTATAAAACAATACATAGAAATGTCTACATTATAAGTTGGATCAAACTTAATCATTAAATTAAATGGATAATGTTAAATAAGAACAAATCTAAATAACAAAATTCACTTAAATCATAGCACAACAACACCAAAACACATAAAAATGAAATATGATTCTTATAAAAATGCATAAAGCAAAAAGGTAATCTAATAACTTATAAAAAGTTAACAAAAAATGATTACAAAACATAAAATAAACAAAAAAAACCAATTGAAAGTCAAATAAATGATAAAGGGTGCAAAAATCAAATGAACAAATTAAAGAAAACTTAACAAATCAAACAACCTCTTCGTACCTTAAAAATTCAATTAAATGAATTCTAAGCCAAAAAAAAATCATAAAATTTAAATCCATAAACTTAAAATAAATTTAATCAAACAAATCCAATCTCATAAAGTAATGTGGATATATCAATCTTGTGTTTTATGTGAATGAATGACTTTTATGCAATGTGTTATTGTGATGGTTAATCAATGGTGTTTGAGTAATTGTTTAATATAATTAGCACTGGAATATTGCAAGTTCTGTGGGGAGAGGACAAAATTTATTTTTCAAAAAACTCAGATAATCTCAACATCTAAAAGATGAAATTCTAATCATCTAAGTGCTGGACAGTTCCCATGTCAACACTTAAAAAAATTGTGGAAATGTCTGTCTTCTCATATTTAAATGCCAAATCAAATGAGCTAATACTTTTATAAATACCATATATTCTTATAGTCATCAATGCTAAATCAATACCCAAAACAAAAGAATTGTTTTCCATAAAAAAGCTTTCTTTTAAAAAGATGAAAACTTGAGATTTCAACAAAATCCTCTTACTAGTGGGGTTTTCCAATGGGATATTGATTGATATCTAGCATGGATCTTAGCCTCTTACTAGTGGGGATTTCTGGTGATTACATACTATGACTTATATGTAAATCACTAGTAGTCATCGTTCAACTTTTGTTGCATAAGAAACATTTGTACAGTATCGGGTCGTGATTGTGGAACTTCCATATAACTGTTAAGAAGCATTTTTAATGCATTGTGGATCTAACCATGGAATGTTGGGTCTAGACCTTGGTCGCGACCTAGGCCTACCCCATGGTCAATCGACCATTAGGGTTGCGCAACCCAGATCTAGGTCACACGAGCTCGCAACTTGGTTGAGACCTTGCTCGATGGGGCTGCTAATGACTTTGACTCAGGTCTTGACCAAGTTGGTAGAATGGTCATGCGACCGTTGAGGGGCTTCTAAATACCCACAAGGGGTCTCCCCTCACCTATCTACTCTCTTGGAAATCAATTCTTGTTCCTTAAGTGTTTGAGATTAGTTTGTTTTGTCATTAGTAGTTCATTCTTTTGAAATTATGTTAACTTTGTTTTGACATTAGTTCAATCTTGTTTAATTAAGTTAGTAAGTTATTTAGCTATTAGTTTTTAACTTTTTTGTATTTAGTTAGGAGTTCATTTGTTTTTTTAATTATAATTATTGAATAATTTTGTTTAAGCATCTTATATACCAATTTTGCTTCATTCAATATGTCTCTCCAAGCCATGACACATACACTTTCGACATGACCTGGAATGATCCAACTTGGTTATGTCGTAATTTTATCTTTATGATAGAGAGCAAAGTGCAATGTAAATATTGTGAGAAAGTGAAGTACAAAGTATTTTTCCTGTTAATTCATCATCTCACTAAGATGGAGGGCAATAGGCTCCAATGCACATGGACTCCACCTAAAATAAGAGCTCAATTTTGTAGGCACTTATAAGTGATCGAACTAGAGAAGGAAGCTTTGAAGCAGTATAAGGTTACCGTTCAGGAAGAAATTTTCAAACTTGCAAGGCATTTGATTCACATATATGGGATTGGCCAAGTGCACCTAAGTTTTTCTCAAGAAGAAGGTTTCAATGATGGTATGTTGTTATTACTCATAAAAATAGTTCATATCAATGTCATGCACATCACTAATTAATGATTGTTGTTAAAAATAGATGACTTGTTTTGAGCAATGAAGGCAACTACAAGTCATTTATGGATGAAGACATGCATTGACGCACCGGTTGATACATGGGTCATAGTTTGAGAAGTGAGTGGATGAGAAGTGAGAGAGGGTCCAAAAGTTGACAAGAGGATGAGGAGATCCACGATCACATGTGAAAGGACAACCCAATAGTAGGACTTGTGGATCCTATGATCACCTGTCCGTAGCAATGACAAAAGAATATCATAGTGGCAATGAAGAACTTGAAGCTTTGTAAGGAAAAGATCGGGTAGGCAATGTCACGATGGTTCTTCCACCACAACATATCAACGAACACTACAAAGGGACACTACAAGAGCATAATCAACACAATCACCAACATCAGGAGGGGAGTGTCGAGACCAAACCCGAAAGATAAATACAACATTTATTTTCCAATGGAAGCGGAAGGTATTAAAAAATATGTTAACTCATTTGAACACATTTAGGCAGAAAGAGGATGCACATTTATGATAGATGGCTAGACCGGTTAGTACACTCCCCCTAATCTTTGTCTTTCTTGACTTTACAACTTAGAGCTTATGCATTTCCTTTTTCTTAATCGATATAACTATGAGAATAATGATCAACTTCCTAATGTACTGTCAAGCCAGTATCATCTTCTAGAAGTCCATAGACACATTGGAAAAGGTAAAGAACACTAATTACTTTTTGAATAGATTGATAAAGTTATTGAAGAGATAGAGAAGGGTAGAGTTGTCCAATTACTAATGGATAAATGAAGCCGCATATAAAGTGGTTGGACAGTTATTGATGGTTAAGAGACCACGTATATTGGTCCTCATGCTCCGCTCAGTCAATAAACTTGATTTTAAAAGATATATACAAAGATCCTTAAATCGATAGAGTAGTTAAGTTGGCCCAATTTATATCATCTTTTATTTATAACTATGTCTTCATCATCAATCTAATGGGAGAATATTCTAAGGGTCAAGAGCTCCTATAACCTGGGAAACCCAATTCACTTCTTACTAAATTTCCCTAGAGAGTTTAATGCAATGGAGGCATCCCCTAACTCAAATGGTACTCTCACCAAGATGGGGTGATTTGATGGCTAGGGATAACCCTATGGATAAGAGGAAAGGGAGGAAGGTAGAGGAAACATTAGTGAATAAATATTTTTAGAGAATTGTAAATAAGACCCTAAACATAGTGCAACCTCTAATGAAAGTACGTAAGATAGTTGATGGGGATAAGAAGACAAATGCATGGTACTTATATGAAGCACTTGAGTGGGTAAAGGATGAGATTGTCTTGATAGTGCCCGACTTCAACAAGTGGTGGGAGATCATCGACCATCAGTGAGGGAAAATATCACATCAACCAATACATGCAACTTGTTATTTCTTTTTGATTAAGTGAATTTATGTATATTTTACATACTTATATGCTCTCTTCTAACATATATACATTGTAAATCATTTTTTTAACCCTAGATACTACTGTAGTCCCTTGTTCAGGCCAACCAATGAGCTTTTGGATGATGTGAAGTCGATCGTACATAAAATGCTTGGTGATGACGACTGTTCGATCATAGCATGCAACAAAATGTATGATTACATAATGAGAGCATTCTTTTTGGAACATCAAAAGTCCAATGAGTTGTGATGCTCTTAAGTCCAGATACATATTATCCAATACTTTATTTACAATTCAAATCAATCATATATTTTAATTATTTTCTAACAATCATTGATGTCATGCAGCTGACTGATGGATAGACTATGGCAAGGCACTCGGTTATGAAGATTTAGTAGATGTGGCATTAAGAGTCCTAAGCTAAACTACATCGATTCATGATGTGAGAGAAATTGGTCGATGTTCAACCTCATCCATACAAAGCAAAGGAATATGGTGATGCCATGAAGACTAGAATAATTGGTCTATTGTCACAACAACATGAGGTTGAAGCTCAAGAATTTAGAGGGGATGAGGGAGAACCAGAAAGAAGAACACAGATGGAGAGAGGAAGCTTCAAGATGCTAGACTAAGGAGCCAATGATATGGGAGTAGGATATCGATTTAGACACAAAGATTATTTATGGATGTAACATATTGGATAGATTTTAAAGTTTTGTATATTAAGTATGCGATGTATTCCTAGTTGAGAAGGGCTAGATGTGAGAGTGTAATTATGTATTGATTTCATATTTCTTTCAAAAATTTAATCAGGTAAAACCTCTTATTTTAATATCCAAGAAAATTAATGAGTCTTGGTGTTCCATAAAACTCAATTGCAGCTCTTGCAATTTGTTAAAAATAATAATATTAATGATATCAACAACAATGGGAGGGACTAGGGGGCATAGGGTGGTGCAGCCATGAGATTCGAGGGTGGCTCCTCCACCTGGTTGTTCATGTCTCTCTTAGAGAAAAAAACATCTCACAATGCTATTTTTTCTCAAGAGAGGTTAACACCGGGTGATAACATGCTCCCAAAAAATAGAGAGGTTGTTCCAACACGATTTGATCTATCTTTTACTTTTTTATTTTAAAATAAAAAATGGTAAAATAAAAAAATTTAAAAAATGTAAAAATTGAAAAAATAATGAATATGACTAGAAAAAATAATCATTTATATTTAAATCTTATATTTTGTTGTTCATTTACATAATTTACATGCTCTTCTATGATATTTGAGAAGAATATGTAACGTCGAAACAATATATATATGATGATTGTATTCATCACCCCCTCGTACAATCATCATAGGACAATATCTTTAGGATCCATTATTACTATAACATATGGAGTGCATAGAAATGTCCGATGAAGATCCATATATAAGTTAAGATATCACATAATCCTCTAGATGATATATTAAAAATCAAGAGTTTTGTGATAAATCAACTTTATAATACTGTTTGTAGTGTTGACTGCCACCCTGTTAGTTTTGTTAATCTTGATCACCTTGTAATTGCACATCATCATCCGTGTCTTGCATCACAGGTGTGTACCATTCTTTTACCATGAACTACATTGTTGAAGGGTATACCTTGGACTAGTGGTGGTTCCTTCTACTTCCAACACTTCATTGTTGTTTTTTGAAGTCAAATCATTTAATGTCTCGTATTGAACTTGGATGCTCGGCTCCGACATGTCTTCTCATCCATCGTCAATCGTTTCTTCATTACAACATCCAATGGATCAGATGTAAACACCTGAAAAGGGACGGTGGTAGCGTGCTTCTTGGAATGAAAAGTTAGTGGTGGTGTGGTCACCAGGAGCTGAAGACTCCAAAATTTGGTAAGATATAAAATAAATGGAATAAAAGGCAAGCTTGACCATCGTACCTTTTTGGAATGGGGGAGGAAGATTGCTAGGTTCTAACTTCTCCTCTCTTGGCCGGCCAAAAGAAGAGAGCTTTAGTGAACTCTTTGTTTCTAATCGGGTCGAAGCTTCGCCTCAGTTTGGTTCACCGAAGAATGTCCTATGGAAAAAACATGAAAACAAATAAAAGACCATTAGCCCTAACGAGAGTATAGCATCATGCTTGGTATGGATCTTGAACATGCAAAAGGGGATGAACTAACTGGATTGGGACAAAATCCTAATCCCTATTATTGGTAGGTTTTTAAATATATGAGAGATGCAAAATGACCTAATGCATGCTAAATGAAGTGATAAAAGGTTTTAAGATGAAAACGAAGAACAAAAATCCGATCGGACGGGCGATCGGACTCCATAAAATGCAAAAACCAGTTTCTGCCCCTGCTAGTGTCATGTATACTGAGCGCTAGCTGTAGGTGTCCCCTTTGTGGTCAAAGTGCCCTGTTTATGGGGGCACTAGGGCTGGCTCGGACAGATTTTCTTTCACTCTTTGCGTCGCTGCTTCGTAGTGCCGGATGGCTTCCAAGACGAAGTGGAAGCTCCTCCTTGTAGCTAATACGCAAATGAAGCTTGTGGTAGGGGGTTTGGACGCTGGATGGGAAGGAAATGACAAGTAGAGGCCTTCAAAGTTAAAGAAAAACCATGCTTCTGGATGGCTGAAGTAGCAAGTTTTTGGGCTTTTGGAGAGCTGAATTTGGATCGGTTTGAAGACTTATGGGGGATGCAAAGGGCTCAAAAACATAGTGTTGGATGAGCTCTAGGGTGGCACGGAGTTGGAATCTCTTCAAAGCTCCAAATGGGTGCTTATTTATAGCCAAAAGGAGGGCACTTTGGTCAAATTCTAAAATCTGTTCCACGCGGCAAAGCGCCCTATATATGGGGCGCTAGCATCATGAGCCATGTCAAGTCGATAAGATGAGTCCCGATGAGTGGTCAAATCAATTCAACTGGGTGCCAGGCGCCCTGTATATAGGATGCCTGGTGCCCTATATACAGGGCGCCTAGTGCCCTATATACAAGGTGCTTTGACCCTGGTCAAAGCCCCTGCAGCCCTCTTTGAAACGCGCTGAAAACCTCAATTTTTCGGAAAACCCGGTTTCATTGAAAGGATAATCACATGTGCTTCATGAAAACAAGAATTTGAGCTCTTTGATTAGGCAAAAATTGCATGTCTACAGCTTGTCTCACCTTGGCATCAGCTTTGTAGGGGAATGACATGAATGCAGCGCAGACGAATGTAGTGAAGTGTAGTGAGACATAGCAGAATGAAATGGTAATAGACTGAAAAGGTGACGCCAATGTATAGATTTAGACACGCCTTCATCAGCCTAATCGAGCGGGGTGGAACCTTACCAAATCTTGAGACCTCCCTATATCTCATTGGAACCATTATTTTGGTTGATTGGTTAATAATACTAAAATTAACTAAAATCCCACGTAGGAGGAGAGTCGTTACCGGCCAGGACCTGAACTGCATGGTGTGCTGGACTCGGTAGGAAATACGGTGAATTACGAAAGTAAAGAGGAGACAACCAATCAACCAAGATTAGATTCTTCAAATTTATAGGGTTTACTTAGAAACACTGGTTCAGTTCAGAATGGAATAACTTCTTGTTTTGATGAAATCATCGTTAAAATATGGTGGAAACCGATTCTACGAAAAATCAAGACCTCCTCTAAGGGCTATAAAAGACCATCTTTAGAAGGTTCATGGTGGGACTAGAAGGAGAAATCAGAGAGTGGTTATGGTGGGATGACGCATGATGATGTATGAAATAATGCATGCTGGGTTTAAAGAAATACAAATAAGTATAAGAAAATAGTTGAAGATATAGGTTGAACATAACGGGTCAGGACATCTATGAAGAAATCGTCGTCCCCGCATATTCAACTTTGGCCTATCCGCAAGTCTAGGGAATGACTAAGCCCTTACTGATTTTGGTGAAGGGGTTCTGAAGCTCAACCCCCTCTAGACTTGAGGTCTTCAACATCTTAAATATTTATTTTGATAAATACAATACTAAATGCAAGTCCTAATAGAGGTCGGGGTAGTCCACTTTTGGTTTTTTTCCAATTTATGATTTTTTTGTCGTTTTTGCTTCCTCCAACTGTCTGGGGATATGAAGTTGGTATGCCTTCTCCTGTTTCTGCATCCACTCGAGAGAAGATATTAGAACTTTATTTTGGCTTAGTCCCTTGCGAGGAGAGGGTAAAGTTGTCTTGATCTTTTGTCAAGGGACATAAGACTTATCAAGGTAAAGATAACAGAAAAGATAAATATGCATAAAAGAAAATATGCAAGATTGAAATTAAACATGAATGCAAAAGCAACTAGTCAATTTAGAAAACATATTTTTTGGGTGTTTTGGAACTTTTTGATTTGTTTGAGTTTTGATGTTTTATAATTTTTGTTTTGGTATTTTGCCATTTTTATGATTTTTTGATTTTGGATATTTAATTTTTAAAAATTTTTTATTTTATGAATTTATTAAGGTGTTTTTGAAGTATTCAATTTTTTTTGTTTTGTGCGGTGTGAAGGATGTTACTACCATTCTTCACACCTTTGGATTTTACAGATTTTTTTATGATTTTTGTTTTTATTTTAAGAGAAATATTTTTTGAGGTATACACCATTCCAGGGATGAGCTAGTTCTTCACCCTTTGCATTAGTTAGCTTGTATGAATTACCAGGATAAACAGCCGAACAAGCAAGCATTAGATGTTACTACCATTCTTCACACCTTTGGATTTTACAATTTTTTTGTGATTTTTGTTTTTCTTTTAAGGAAAATATTTTTTGAGGTATATACCATTCCAGGGATGAGCTAGTTTTTCACCCTCTGCATTAGTTAGCTTGTATGAATTACCAGGATAAACAGCCGACATTACATATGGACCCTCCCAATTAGGTTGAAGTTTGGTGACAAATATTCTTTTAAGCACAACCTCACCAACTTCAAATTTTCTCTCTACCACCCTCTTCTGATAAAATATTTTAAGTCTATTCTGATAAGATCTAGCATGTTCGGCAGCGGCCAGCCTCCTTTCATCCAAGAGTTCGAGTAGCGCGAGAAGGGAATCTTGACGTTCATCCATCAGGATGTCTCGATCGATCTGGACTCGGAGGGAAGGAATGAGTACTTCGTATGGGACTACTGCCTCCATCCCAAATGCCAAGGCATAGGGAGTTTGACCCGTTGGGGTTCGAACAGAAGTGCGGTAGGCCCATAGAGCATCAACTAACTTATCCAGCCAGTCCGCAAACTTGCTAGACTTACACGTTTTCTTAATGATTTTTATCAGAGTTTTGTGTGTAACTTCTGCTTGACCATTGCCTTGAGGATAATATGGAGATGAATGAATGATGCAATTTGATGAGATACTTGTTACAAAGGTCCTACAACTCCTGAGAGATGAATTGAGGTCCGTTGTCGGTGATGATGTCGCTTGGGATCCCGAACCTAGCAATGATGTTACGTTTGATGAAGATGCAGACTGTTGATGCCTTGATTGCCTCGTATGCTTCCGCTTCTGCCCACTTGGTGAAGTACTTTGTTGCCGTTAGGATGAAAGATTTGGTTTTGTTTGTGGAGTTTGGGTCACCAAGGGGTCCGATAACATCAAAAGCTCACATGGCGAAAGGCCATGGGGCATGAATCAGGTAAAGGGAGGATGCGGGAGAGTGAATCTTGTCGGCATGAAGTTGACATTGATGACAGTGCCGGACAAAGATTGAGCAATCTTCTTCTAGAGTAGGCCAATAATACCCTTATCTGATGATCTTCTTGGCGAGGGCTTGAGCATTTACATGGCCTCCACATACTCCAGAATGTGCTTCTTTTAGCACCAATTCAGCCTCTTCTTCATTTATGCATCTTAATGAAAGGCCTGCCAAACTTCTTTTGTAAAGCACCCCTCCTAAGATGGTGTATCTCTGGGAGACTCTTCTTATGACTTTCTTCTCTTCGATAGTTGATCCCAATGGATATGTCTGATCCTGACAGTATTTCGCAATCTCATGATACCATGGTTTCTCACCCTCTTCTAATTCCTCCAACTCGACCAAAGATACTTCTTCATTTTGCTCAATAGATTCCTTCCTTTTAAACTCTTCTTTAACCTTTAAGAATTGTACATCTTCCACTGCCGAAACGATACGTCGGCGGACATAGATTGTCCTAACTTGTCTGCCTAGCGGGATAGATAATGAAGATGCCAGAGAAGTGAGAGCATCAACAAGAATGTTTTGAGCACGAGGAACATGGACAAATTCGAGCTTGGAGAATAACCTGATGTAGTAAGCAGTGAGTTCTTGATATGGTCTGAGTCCAGGATGAGATGTGTGGTATTTGGCAAGTACTTGGCAGAGAATCAACTGACTATCACCAATCACCTGCAGTTCAGTGGCACCATAGAAGTGAGCTATCTCCAGTCCGGCCAGCAAGGCTTCATACTTAGCTATATTGTTTGTTGCTGGAAAGTGCAGTTGAAAAGCCTGTGAGATGGTGACACCTTCGGGTGAAAGAAGAACAATCCCTATCCCTCTACCTTGAGAGTTTAAGGCCCCATCGAAATATAAAGTCCACAGATTGGAAGACCGAATGAATGGATATCAATTCTTTATTGGGGAACTCTGATTGGATAGGGTCAAAGATTAGGATGGGAAGATGGGCGAGATGTTCAGTAATCGCATAGCCCTTGATCTCCTTCTGTTGGATGTAGGTGATTTCAAATTGAGAAAGAAAGCTTTGCCAGTGTGCCAACCGGTCAGTCAGGACATATTTTTCAAGAAGAAACTTGATGGGATTCATGCGAGCAATGAGATTGACCTCATGAGCTAGAAAGTAATGTTTAAGCTTCTGAACTACCCAGACCAGGGCAACACATGTTTTTTCCATGATTGTGTACTTCTACTCACAAGGATCGAAGATCTTTGACAGATAATAGGCAGCTCGTTCTTTCCCTTCATCATCTAGTTGTGCCAATACTGTCCCGAGGGATCCTTCCAAAACCGAGATGTATAAGATTAATAGTTTGCCTGGAATCGGGGGTTTGAGCACAGGTGGGCTTGACAAGTATTTCTTTAGACTATTAAATGCCTCCTGGCATCTCGAATCCGATCTAAACTCGACTTTCGCCTTGGTTAACTTATAGAAAGGTTTGCACCTTTGGGAGTATTGTGAGATAAACCGGCGAACAAATTGCAACCTACCAATTAGACCTCTCAATTCTTTTAAGTTCTTTGGTGAAGGTATATCAATGATAGCCTTGGCCTTATTGGGATCAATTTCAATGCCTCTTTTGTTGATGATGAACCTAAGTAGCTTGCCTGATGATACTCCGAATACACATTTCTTGGGGTTCATTTTAAGTTTATATTCCCTGGCTCGCTGCAAAACCCTTTTTAACACCTCAGCATGCTCATCTCGGGTCCGTGACTTGACCACTAGATCATCCACGTACACCTCTACAAATTTATGCATCGTATCATGAAATATCGCTACCATGGCCCTTTGATAAGTTGCTTTGGCATTCTTTAATCCAAAGGGCATGACAACGTAGCAATAAGTTTCCCAAGGTGTAGTGAATGAGGTCTTTTCTTGATCCTCTTCCACTAACTAGATTTGATTATACCTTGAATATCCATCCGTGAATGATAGAGTTTCATATCCAGCTGTGTTATCAACAAGAACATCAATATGAAGAAGGGGAAAATCATCTTTTGGACACGCTCGATTTAAGTCCCTGAAGTCAATGAAAATTCGAACTTTTCCATCCTTTTTCATGATCGGGACTATATTTGCCACCCATTGAGGATAAAGGGCCACTCTAATAAATTTTGCTTGGTGTAGTTTATTGACCTCTTCCTTCATCTTCAGAGCTATGTCTGGGTGGAATCTTCTTAACTTTTGCTTGACCGGGGTAGCTTAGTTAATCGGTGTTCCACCAATGCTTTGTCTAATCTCGGCATATCTTCATATGTCCAAACGAATGTGTCATTGTATTCTTGTAGTACCCCCATTAGATCTTGCTCTTCCAAAGGGGTGAGGTTGGCACTGATGAGGATATTCTTAGGATCTTCCAGTGTTCCAAGATTGAGTTCCTTGATTGGCTCATCTTTTGTGGCTGACGGCTCTTCAAACCTCTTTAATTCAGATGCATAAGCATCAACCAAATCCTTTTCTTCATCCTCAATATCAGGATCTTTTTCTGACACAACCTCATAAATCTCTAAAGTTTGATCGATGTTGTTCTTGTCCTCATATCGGATCTCATCTGGCTGGATTACATTTTCTAGATACTTCAGTAGCTTGGCACATCCTATGCTTTTTTGAGCTAGCCGATGCAGGTACCTTTCTAAAACTCTCCTACCTCTGATTTTTATTTTATTAGAAACTGAACCTAAAGAAGAAGATGAGGGCAAAAGAGATGAGGAAGAAGAAGTAGAGGGAGCAGAATTTACTGATGGGGGTGAAGGGCAAAGGAGATCGATAAAGGACCGGGTGGTCTCCCGGATTGGATCATCCTTCGATTGAGACTTGGGTTGAGAACAGGACATTTTTTTAATCTTTTTGGGGAGTACTAAACATGAATATAGAATGGGTTCGACCGGTTGTGCTTTCTGGCATGGTTTGGGATATTGACAGGGAAGAAAACATATTGAGCAAAGATGGATAGAGAGGGCGTTCATGCTCGATGCTTGATGAATCTGATGGTAAACTAGTTGAGGGTGGGTTTGTTAGGTCTGTGGAGGTGACCATAGGTGGATGCCCCTGATTCTGATTATCGGAAGGCTCATTGCAGAATGATTCACCACTCGAGCCTTCTTCGGAGAACAACCATGATATGTCAAGACATGGCTCATCCTCAAGGCTGTCAACCTTCTTTTTCCTTTCTTGTTCTTGGGGTTCTTGATATTCAACTATTTGTATTGTTTCCCTTTTGACAAAAAACTTGTGTAGACACCCTTTGAAGTATTTTTGACTGATTTTATGGCCATTATCGCATGTCCCATCGTATCCTACCCCACTTCTTGATGTTGTCTTCACTAGCTGGATAGGTTCTACAATGCCCTGCAATTCTTTTTCCAATCCTCAGCCTTCTTGATATCCCAGATTTTCCATCATGCGCCATCCAAGGGTCTTGGTAGCATCCTTCTTTTTTTCCAAACTTACCTGGGCTACTTTCCGGCCTATGATAAGTCAAGGATCGTAAAGACCAGTTGATTTGGTAAGCCAGGAGGGAGAGTAACTAGGCAATCCACAAGCATACTTGCCACTTTAATGACTTGACCTTTGAAGGGAAACTTGATGCACTGATGATTGGTTGAGGCCACGGCCTCTAGTGCCTTGAGGTAAGGCCTTCCCAAGATAGCCTTGTAGGTTGGGTCCATGTCCAGGATGTGGAAGTCAATGGTAACAATTTGGGGTCTGAGCTTAACTTCGAGCGTGACCATGCCATGGGCAGGCTTCTTTAAATTGTCATATGCTGTTACAGTGATTTGTGATGGCCGAACATCCTCTTATGGGATTCCACACAATTGCAACGTTTCTGGTGGCAGGACATTGATGGAGGCACTGATATCAACTAAACAAGACTTGATGTCCATCCCATTGATGTTGACAGTGATGCATAGTGCGTACTTTCTTGCTTCTGGTTCAGCCAACTCTTCTTTGGTGAAAGTGAGGGAAGGGCGTTCACTTCTTAGGGTCAAGACTGATGCGATCATTTCAAGAGGTAAGGTTTCATTGACCATTACTCGTTGTAGATACTGTTTAAGAACTTCCTGGTGGACCTTGGACCTCTTGATCAGTTCCAGGATAGAAATCCATGCGGAGGTTTTGTCGAGGTGTTTCAACAATTCGTAAGATGTTTCTGGCATTGGCTCTTCTGGGTCTTCTTCTTCTTCTTCTCGGTCTGGGGAAAGACCCTTTGGAACATGCGCCCACTCCTAAGTATCGTGGCAAGCTGAGGGGCTGTGGTTGGTGTAGTAGAGGTGGATGAAAAGTTAGGTCGGATGATGGGAGGCCTCGGTAGGGGCGTAGTGATGATGGTCCGGGTCATAAAGGTGTAGGTGGGTTGTGGTGACATGGTTGTACGAGGCGGCATGATGATGGGTCCTAATGGCGATGGTGTTTGTGGTGGCTGGACAGATTAGGGTTCAACCTGGCTGGAGTTGTATGGCCGGCGGCGTTATGATAGGTTGTGACAAGGTGCGGATGATTGGTGGTTGGCTTCTTCTAGTGGGTATGGCTCATGGTATGGAGTGGACGGTTCGGTTAACGTGGTTTGGAGGGTTGATGTTTATGAAGGAAGCAGGTCCCTCGATTTGCCAATTTTGGCCTCTATCGTGGGGTTCATCGGTAGAGGTTAGAATGGGATTAACTCTTTGATTTTCTAGTACTATTGCAGGCGCATGAGCGGGTAATGGGTTCTGAATGATCCCCAGGTCGGATTCCTATTGCTGTTGTTGTTGGACTGGTGCTTGCTACTGCAAAGGTTGGTTCTTCACTACCTTGATGTACTCACCCATCTGACCCCAGTCAATGCTTCCCTGCTCATGGAGGTAATGGATATAATCCTTAAACTGAAAACAATTCTCTACCATGTGTCCCAGGTATCTGTGGTATAAGCAATATTTATTTGTATTGGCATTCTGTGGCCACTCCAGCCTTTCTCTTGGTAGTGAAATCTACCCTGCCGCCATAAGAGCATTGAAAATATCCGTGAGAGAATACGGTAATGGTGGATAATGGTTTCTTCTAGGCCCTATTCTTTGTAGCGCATAGGTGGCAGGGGAGGTGCCTGGTTATAAGTGGTCGGTTGACGTGGCGGTTGAGGTGCAAAGGTTTGCATGGCCAATTGTCGGGGTTACTGGGGGACCAGTACCTGTGTTGGCTGTTGGGGACGTTGACTCAGTATCTGGTGTTGGAAAGGTTGGGGTTGAATCTGGGGGTGAGGCGCTGGTTGAGTTTGACGTAGGTTTCTGTATTGGTGGCTTCTGTATTGTTGCTGGTGGTTGTTAGGTGGGTTTCCTACGATGTTGACGTGTTCGTTGGTTACTACGCCTTCGATTATAGGCCCAGTGGCAGTAGTTGATCGGTTGCCAATTGGGGGGTAGAGGTGCAGTGGACACCTTCGGCATAGGTGTGATTGGCAGGTGATTTTCCCTTCAAGATGGCTTCGATGGCTTGTAGTTGAGTTGGGTCAGCATGAGCGAATGCCTCCCACAGAGAATCTAGGTGGAGTCGGGGTGAGCTGGTTTCAGGAAAATTTCGGGTTCGTTAATATCACATACGGCATCCGGTTGTAGGTAGGATTGATCAAACTCCAGCTGTAGCAGCCCATTTCCTTGGTCCGTCATCCCGATGACTCACCTTGATCTCAAGTTCATAAACACGAAGGAAAGATGACGAGTAAAAGCACGCTGAACCTTTTATTTTGATTTTGATTTTTCCCTTTTTGGTGGTTTTGAATTTTTGGTTGGACAAACAAGTTATCAAGCAAATTATTCTCAAGCAAAATATTTCTTTTTATTTTTGTTAAGTGATTTCAATTTTTTTTTGATTTTTCATTTTGGTTTGCAAACAAATGATGGCAAAGACTTGAAATGATTACCACGAATTTTTTTTTTTACGTTTCAACATTAAATTAATGGCTTGTTAAGAGAAATAATGTCCACTCAAATAAATGAGTAGGATCCTATGCTCTCACAACGCCGAGCAATCTAAGGTTGTCACTCTTTTCACAATAATAGGTGATAGGTACTCTGAGTTTTGGGATAAAATGGTACAACCAGCCCAATCAGTGAAGAGGGAATCCTTCACGTCTGGGGACTTATGGAGGCATTGATGGAAGCTACCCAGTCCTTCCGAGAGGGAATCCCCGGAGGAGGAGTTGGCAACCACCAAGAGGGGTCTTTGGATGTGTGGGGCGTTGGGAGAAGAGAGCCTCCTTTCTCGGATGATCTAAAGGAGTCAAAAACCCCAATACAAACTAAATGCAAGTGAAATGTCAAGGAGTGAGAAGCAAACAAGAAGAAAGTAAAAACATACAATGAACAATGAAATGTTGTAGAAAACAAGTAAGCAAGATAATGGTATGAAGTTAAACTAAGGAGAAAGCAGGTACTAATTTAACTAAAGATGCTTAGGAAATAAATTATATTTTGAGGAAAATAGGCAAAGATACTTAACAAGATAATTCCTAAGATGCGAAGTTGAAGCAAGTTGATAAACAAGTCTAAAAATCAGATTGTTATGCTTTTAAAAGGACCATCGGAAAGCAAGTAAACCGGAAAAACTAAATGATGTTCAAAGGAAGCAAGTAAGCAAGCTAGCAAGTAAGTCGAGACACAAGGAAGGTGTAATAACTCAAGCAAGAACTAGAATGAAGATGAGCATGTTGGACATTCTTTTGAAGGGATGAGAAGGGCTCACTAAAACAAGGTTATCCCACTATGGTCGCCAAAAGGTGTAAACACCTGAAATGGGATGGTGGTAGCGTGCTTCTTAGAATGAAAAGTTAGTGGTGGTGTGGTCGCCAGGAGTTGAAGACTCCAAAATACGGTAAGATATAAAGTAAATGGAATAAAAGGCAAGCTTGACCGCTGTACCTTTTTGGAATGGGTGAGGGAGATTGCTAGGTTTTAACTTCTCTCTCGGCCGGCCAAAAGAAGAGAGCTTTAGTGAGCTCTTTGTTTCTGATCGGGTCGAAGCTTCGCCTCAATCAGGTTCACCGAAGAATGTCCTGTGGAAAAACATAAAAACAAATAAAAGACCATTAGCCCTGACGAGAGTATAGCATCATGCTTGGTATGGATCTTGAACATGCAAAAGGGGATGAACTAACCGGATTGGGATGAAATCCTAATCCCTATTTTGATAGGTTTTTAAATATATGAGAGATGCAAAATGACCTAATGCATGCTAAATGAAGTGATGAAAGGTTTTAAGATAAAAATGAAGAACAAAAATCCGATCGGATGGGCGATCAGACTACGAAAAATGCAAAAAACCAGTTTATGCCTCTGCTAGTGCCCTGTATACAGTGCGCCAGCTGCAGGTGTCCCCTTTATGGGGCGCATTGACCAGGGTCAAAGCGCCCTATTTATAGAGCACTAGAGCTAGCTCGGACAGATTTTCTTCCACTCTTCGTGTCGCTACTTCGGAGTGCCAGATGGCTTCCAAGACAAAGTGGAAGCTCCTCCTTGTAGTCAATAAGCAAATGAAGCTTGTGCTAGGGGGTTTGGATGCTGGATGGAAAGGAAATGGCAGGTAGAGGCCTTCAAAGTTGAAGAAAAATCATGCTTCTGGATGGCTGAAATAGCAGGTTTTTTGGGCTTTTGGAGAGGTGAATTTGGATTGGTTTGAAGGCTTATGGGGGATGCAAAGGGCTGAAAAACATAGTGTTGTATGAGCTCTAGGGTGGCACGGAGTTGGAATCTCCTCAAAGCTCTAAATGGGTGCTTATTTATAGCCAAAAGTAGGGCACTTTGGTCAAATTAAAAAATCTATTCCACGAGGCAAAGCGCCCTATATATGGGGCGCTAGCATCATGAGCTGTGTCAAGTTGATAAGACGAGTCCCGGTGAGTGGTCAAATCAATCGGTCGAATCGATTTAACCGGGTGCTAGGTGCCCTGTATTTAGGGCGCCTGGTGCCCTATATATAGGGCACTTTGACCCTGGTCAAAGCCCCTACAACCCTCTTTGAAACGTGCCAAAAACCTCAATTTTTCCAAAAAAATCCGATTTCCTTGAAAGGATAATCACATGTGTTTCATGAAAACAAGAATTTAAGCTCTTCGATTAGGCCAAAATTGCGTGTCTACATCAGTTACAACTTGTTTACTTTTACCCTTAGATTTCTTACCTTGGTGTAAAGATTCTTCTATCTTTAATCTCTTTGCCACCGATTGAGGAATATGGAATTCCTCAGATAGAAATATATTGTCAAATTCTCATTGTGCCCATTCTTGATCTTCTAGTTTGAACTTTGACTAATCCTTCTTGATTGTTCATCCAAGTTTGCAACAAATTTTGCTCATTAAAGATCTATAAATCAATGGCCCGTCTTATACGATTAAAAAGTGACCAATTAAGTGGCAACATATTCATGTCAATAGAGAGTATAACAATAAAAAATGTAGTATAAAAAGTGACTTAATGACAAAGAAAGCATTTGCTACATATATCATATGATACAATGCTTGATTCCATTGACAGTCAATAATATCCGACCACTTACTAAAGTCTAACATGCTCTTGGCGATTTCTTCCCTCGCTCGCTCAAGTACATCGTAAAGTTCATGTCTACTTTCCTATCTTTATTTTCAATTCTGAGAACTTTGACTAATAGTTGCACTATATAAAATGTCTTCTTTACAATCTACCAGAAGCCTCTACTCTCTAAGGTCTCCTTAACGTTCTTCTTTTTTCACTTATTTGAAGGACTAGCCCTAGGAATCCAGCAAACCCTTCCCTCTGAAAGTATCATTTAGGTAAGGGGACAATTTTATTGCATTAAACTCTATAAGAAAATGTATTGAGAAGCGAACCGGGTTGTCTCGAGTCGTAGAAGCTCTCAAGCAATTGTATGCTCCCTCGGTAGGTTAAGAATAAAATTATAGTTGTATATGAAGGATGATGCGAATTGTGCCATCTTAATTACTCATCAATTTGAGGATACTTGCAAATATCTTCTAGCATCAAATCTAACGAATGAGCAGAACATTGTACCTAATATAAATGTGGCCTCTTGACTATTAGCATTTGTTTAGTTGTTTTACATACAACTGCGTTGTCCATTACTACTTAGACAACTCAATACTCTCCTATATCTCTTTGACAACATCATCGATTAAATTAAAGAGGTAGTTCACATTCTTTATCTATCCAGATGCATCCATGGACTTTGAGAAGATAATCCTAATTTAAAAATATACTAAAAAAATGATCATCGTCTTCCTAGTTATGCCTATTAAGAAGAACATGCATAAGTTCTAAAGTTAGAAGTTTTAAAAAATAAATCTCTAATCTTATTGAAAAGTAAAGGTTAGTAATATGTCCAGCCATTCATCATCATGTATCCTTTTTCTTATCAAATACATTTAAATGATTTGGCTTATTATTTGATATCTTCCACCTCCACTGAAAGATAAGTGTTGTATATTTATTTCAGAGTCAACCCGCACACTCCCCTATCAACTCGAATATGGTGTCAATCATGGAATCGTAATATGGCTCCTTTGTCGCGTTCGTCGATATGCTACTATCTAGAAAATCTTCTTTGCTGTCATTATGGTAGTTTGTCTTTGCCATGGACGTGCGATGACGGGATCTATAGGACCTACTACTGGGTTGTTATATCGTGTAAGATTATGAATCTCCTCATTTTCTTCCCGATTGTTTGATAATCTCCCACTTCTACCTCCTCTCCAACTTCTTGAACCATGGCCTATCAATTATCTAGTACACCAATACATATCTTTGTTCCATATCGAGTTATTAGTTTGTAAAAATAATGATTAAATATTAAATTTGTAAAGACATTACTATGATTTGGTAAACTTTAATGGCAACATACCTTTGTCGAAACTTTTGTTTCAAGAAATTTTCGAGCACTTCTATCTGGTCCCATTTATGTGAACTGAACACTTTGCAATTTTAGAAATTTCTTCTCAAATAATCTCCTTATGCTTAAACAATTGTTCTAATGTTTGTAAATGCTTAAGAAATTGAACTCTTATTTTAGATGAAGTCCATGTGCACAATGTAACGTTATGTTTCATCTTGACGAGATGATGCTTCAACTAAAAAGTTCTCTCATACATAATTTTTTCACACTATTTATGTTGAACTTTCTTCACCATTATAAATATCAAATTGCAAAGTAACCAAATTAGATCATTTTGAGTTGCACCATAAATTTGAACGCCTTGGTTTGGAGAAGATATATTGAAAAAAAAATAAAAAACATAAATACAATACTTAAAAAATTGATTAGTAACACCATTAAACAAAAAATGAGTTTCGTAAAATTTTGAAAAAAAAATCAAGAAATAAGCAGAAAGTAGATATTTGAAAGAGTTAGAGTAAGAAAGAGATTATGTGAGAGTGAGGAAGATGTGAGAGAAAGAGAGAACCTCTTGGGGGCTTTGAACCCCCCTCCACCCAACGGCTAACTCAACAGCTAGCAGCCATTGGTGCCCAATCGGGTGAGGTCCTGACCAGGTCACTGGGGTCATGTGACCCAACAACGGCTCACACAATCGGGCGTCAATGCTAGGAGTCCCGAGGTCTCAACCCGAGTGGTTGGGTCAAAATCCATCCAGGTCGTGTGAGCCAACGCCGAGTCTCAACTCGGTGCCGACCCAGCAAACCATACTTTAACCTATCACAGTTTACCCGAATAAGTTAAAGAAACTTGGTGGACATGCCCAGAGATCGGGCACCGATCAACTGACATATCCATAATCTTTTCCCGGTCATTGTATTCTCTGGCTCTGCACAGTAGAGTACTTTGTACAGCCTCCGGGTTCATAGTGTTATTCTGCAACCATACTAAACTCAGATTATAATTGCAATTTCCTGGGTGCGTGCTTTGAAAAGACACCCTCTATAAAAGAAACGTATCATTTCCTTACGTACTCATATCTAATAAGTCTTTTGAACAATTCGACACCGCTGAAGCGTTGGATCTACGAGCGTAAAGTTGAAAACAATGAAGATGGTTCTAAAAAATTCTTATCATAAATCTTGAAAATATTATCATAAACGTTCCAAATTTCTAACACCCTCAGATGACAATTGCATAGAACTTGATGGCAGCCGAGCTGCCGTTCTTGCTCCAAAAGAGTCCCAGCTGTCTTTCAAACATCAATTACCGATAGCAAATCTGGTAACCAGCTGTGTTTTGTTCTAGTTCTAGGCACCTACATAAATATAGATCATGTGCCCAGAAAGTACAAACATCTCGTCCCCATAGATGTCTTAGGTTAAGTGTACCATGTTCTTGGAGCATCTGCAAGGTGATCAAACTACGAATTACTAGAGATTCTCCAAGGAATCAAGAGGCCTTCGCCTTGAGATGAGATGCACAGGATGCCATGTACTTGGAACGCTCCACCTTGAACCGTTTTATTTCCTTCAGAGCAGCTAGGACGACGTGGAGACAGACTGGCGCAAAAAATGGCTGAGAAGAAAATAATGCCTTGTAAATGAAAATATAATTGTATGCAGAAGGTGTGAAACACATGCCAAAAGACGGTAACAGACCATGTATATGGCTAAATAGTGCTCTACTGAAGAATAACTGATTGACATGATAGATGGATGGAAAAAAGCATCCTCCGCTAGTGCCCTTGCTTTGCTAGAAGAGACTGAAAATTTAAAAGAGGAAGTTAGTCCACAATCTGGCAATTTCTATATTAATTTGAAATGTCAAAATCACTTGTTTCTTAAACAAAAAGAATCCACAACAATGAATTCCTTCGTAAGAAGATACCAGCTGAGGCATCATATATTCCCATGGAAGCATTTTCCTGAGATGAATTTGCAGCTTCAAGTGAAAACTTCACCTGGACGTGCAGATAGATCATAGAAAAATCAGAAAATTTCAGGATAAACTCAAGAAATACTTATATGTAACATTGTGACACCAAAGTTGGAGACAATGTTAAGAGAACAAAGCAGTGGACTACCAACAATTTTGGTTTAGTTTTCGGAGGTTGAGTTGAAAGAATTTTGAAGTTAAACATGTTTAGTTGGGAGTAATGCGAGAATGGGTGACCTAATTAGTAACATTTGTGCATCACCTCAAGAGGATAAGAAGATGGACAAAACTCGAGAAAGAAAATATCTGGAGCAAAAGAGATGAGTACCAATTTTGAAGGGTCAGAATGCCTAATTATAGAAGAAAACTTTTCCATACCCTTGTTCTGTGTGCATGGGGGTGGTGTGCGTGAGAGAGAGAGAGAGTAATCTATAAATATTGTATTTCTACTCTAAAAAATTATAAACTACCATGTTACAATAAGAATATTATGTTTTTTAAAAACGCTCTGATAATTGCCCTTTAGCATTACCAACCAATATTTCATTTCATCAAAGAGACTAAAAAGAAAGATATAGTGGAGACTGGAGAGGGCTGAATGGTGAGATACGATGGAGGGAGTAGAAGAAGCCATCAGTGGGTAAACATAGAAATTAAGAGGGAGGATGAGAGAAGGCAGGGATGGGAGAGAGAAACAGGGAGAGCTTGTGCCCATGCACACAATGGAAAAGGGAAAGAATCCAGTGCAACTTTGATTGGGGAAAGGGGGGATAAAAATGCATCCAAGAGAGTAGAACGAGGAGCAGCCGTCCGTAGGGAGTTTAGCATCACTAGCACCTGCATGGACTGGAGACCAAGAGTCCAGAGCACATTCCTAACAATGTAACCGTCTTCCTGCAAATGTCTGAAGAGAAATGCCAAATAAGTTCTATACTATAGAAACATCATCTTACATTGTGCATCACCTCAGGAGAGTAAGAAGACAGAACACAAAAGAGAGAATTTCTGGAGCGAAAGAGATGGGTACCAACAACCAGGTCATTCTGATGTCAATACAGTGAATACACCATTTTCAAGACAATTGCATGTAAAGAACTTAGCAGTATAGGAAATGAGATGCGTGGCTAACCTGCTTCCCAATTTCTTCCATAACAATCATTCTCGGAAGAGATTGAACCTGTGACAATCAGTTCCCCAATAGTCATAGACATCAACCAATAATGAAATACACTAGAAGAAAATATTGAGTAAGATAAAGCATAAAGAATACCAATTTGGAGAGGGATTCAAGAGTGGTGACACAAGAAAGTAGATTAAAAGATGTATGGTGTCGAAATAAAAAGTCCAGTTCCCTGCAGGAAAAAAGAATAACTGATAAGCAATATGGCTCAGAAACCCAAAGAAAAATGATGAGTAACATGCATTAATATGCTAAAAGGAGGAATTAGCCAAAAAAGAAAACAAAGAAGCAAGGCTACACTAAACGTCCAAATACACATTTGAAATTACTAAATTAGAAGAGATTCAAGACAAAACAGAAAATACAATATCCAAATCACTTAAAGCAAATTGCTAGCACCAAAATGTACTAATACATAAACTTGATATAGATGTTTGCTTCCTCCTTACGGGGGTGGGAATGCTTCTTTCTTGTGTAGTTTTGCTTTATCCTCTCGACAGAGCTCTCTTCCTGTATTTTCTGTCATTTTAATTAATACAACTGGTTCTGGATTGTTTTGAAAAAAAAGAAGACAGATCTATTGACGTTATAAGCTGCTCAAATGGTAGTAAGTGATTCCAGGTATATTAGCTTTCTTAACGGTGCATAAAATGTTCACTGAGATCCTGGTTAATAGGTTGAGGAAAAGTCATTTACAGCCTTGCGGAAACACACCAATCAGCTTTTATGAATGGCAAAAACTGTCCTAGACAGCAACATGCTTGTTCATGAAAGCATTCGTGATCAGGAAAAAAAAAGAAATACAGAGATTTCACCACCTGGACAACCAATCCAAGTTCGATTCCCAAAGAAATCAGCTTGGATAGAGAAAATCAAACCTAGATCAATCGATTCTCTTGGATTGGATCGAGACTTCGGGAAACTAGAAGTTCGGGAATCAGGTCCAATTCAAAACCTAATTCGGATCCAATTTACCCCCTTCAGAGGGGAGAGGGAAATCGGCCAATCTAGCCTTCCTCCCCCCAATTCCTCCTCCTAATTCCCCTCCCATCAGTGGCTCCCCCTCCCCTCCGACACCCCCCCTCAAGCGTCCCCTCTTGCCTCCCCTCCTGCGGCAAGCTATCTGAAAGCAAGTTTTCCCCTCTTTTCCCCCTCCCCTCTTCACCCTCTCCCCCCTATCCTTCTTCTCCAGTCTAAATTTATGGTTAGCCTTAAAACTTTTTTTTTTGGGTGGGGTGGGGGGGATTTCGGATCTGATGTGGAGTTCCCCCTAAGGGAAACCTGCAGCATAGGCACCCCCTTCAGAGGGGAATTGGTCACGCCGAGGGGTGACTATGTACAGCTTGGACGGCCATGTGGAGGTGGAGATGGTGGAAGTGGAGGTGGAGGAGAAGATGGTTCTATGAGTGGAGTAAGTCATAATGATCTAAGTTAGAGGTAACATTCAAATGGAAGAAGTCAATGTTAAAATCATATAGTTTTTATTATGAGTACATAGCAGCAAATTATTCAAAACCCAATTTAGACTTTGAGTCATGTTATCAACCCACATCTCCGACTCCAACATTAGATAGTGCGTATGAATTTAGTCAGATGGCTGAATCATTATTTTCGAATAGATACATGCCAATCATGATTGATTAGTCTCAATGAAGCATTCAGAAGAATAAAAAGAAAGAATACTATGAACGAAAATTCTGTAGATAGTTGTGATAAGAAGGTTTCTCTTCTTTTGCATAACAATTGTACCATTTTAATAGAATAAATATTTATTATTTTTTATCCAGTTGTCTTAAAAATTAAAATGTCTCGTGGAGTCATAGTCACATGAAAGTTTGTTAGATGTCACGTTTATATGTTTAACATTTTTTAGAGACTTTCATATTTTTTAGAATTTATCACATCTTTACCAATTTTTTAAAGAATTTTTTTCGATCCAGACCAATTTTGGATTAGGAATCCTCTCGAAGATTTGGTCTTGATTGGACCAATCTGACTCAAATCAGATTGACACTAGCCGATCTTGGCCCCAATTTTGATTTGGCAAACCTTGCTTCATAGTCATTGTTCTCATAATTCTTCTAGATGCCCCATTGAAACTGATCAATCATGATTGGTCCGTATCCATACGAGAATAAGGATTCAACAATTTGACTAAAGTCGTACACATTTTTAGATGTTGGAGTTGGAGGTATGGGTGGATAACATAGCTTGAAATCTAAAACACATTCTGTATAATTTGTCGTCGCGTTCTTATCAAAAAAACTCATTTGATTCAAACATTGACTTCTTCTACTTGAATATTGTCTTTCACCTAAATCATCAGGTCATGCTCCACTCATACATGCACTGTTGGAAGATCCACCTTCTCTGCCTCCACCATCACACTCACCTCCACTTGAACTACCTTCATGTAGATGTTGTACAGATGGAATGAACTCTTTTTCATTATCATCATTTAAAAAAGGTGCTTGGATGGTATCTATGGGACTCACAAGTCTTCACTTGACACTTAGCTTACTCCTTTTTCCCACTTTTCTTGCACACCTTAATACTACAATGGTATACCTTCTTCAATGATTTGAAAGCTGCAAATTTTTATTTATGTTGTGAACTCTTCTATATAGTAGAAGGGCTCAGAGCTAAAGCGGCACAAGAAACTGGACTTGTAGTTGTGGCTAGAGTTGGCTTTGGAGTTGAGATGCGAGGTGAATCTTGAATTGAAGCTTTACTAAGAACCTAAGTATCTTGTTCTTCTTCTTATATTTGTTCAACCTCACCGATTATAGTTCAAAGCTCACATTCTACCCATACACGATCATTAGGGTCAAACTCTAAACATGGTTTACGGGATCGGCCAATTCTTGGATTGGATCATACCTACTCGATCCAATTCTCACCTGAACCATTGATCCGGCCGAGACACTAGGCCAGATCATCCAAAATCGTCAGGATCGGTCGATCTTAGACCAATCCACCTAGATCGATCCAGGAATCGGTCGATCCCTCGGGAATCAAAAAGGTCTAAAATCAGATCGATTCCAATCCTAATTCCGGATCTATTTAAGGTCTGATCCCCCACAATAAGGGGGAGATCGGACCGATTCTCCCCCTCCCCCACCCTTGTTCGATCCTTCTCCCCCTCCCGTTGCAAATTTAGGGCTCCTCGAAGCTCCTCCCTGGCAATTCCCCCTGAGGCACCTCCAATCCCCATTGGAATCCAGGCAATCCCCCAAATGAGGTAAATTAGGGGCGGGACTTCCGATCCCCCCTTCTCCCTCCCCCTTCCCCCTCTTTGGCCTCCCCGGACCTACAAGCACCCCTTCGAGGCTGTTTACCGGCAATTCTGAATTCCAAGCATCTACCACAGGCAACTAGAACCCTCCACCGTATATTATTAAAAGTAGCCAAGAGGCTCAAGACAACTGCCTACGTGATAAGGCAACCCAAGTTGTCAAAACAAAGTGACTTCTGAGGACCCAAAAGACACCTAAGGCATGGATTGCAGAATCGGCCAATCCGGATCGGAATCGGCCGATTCTTGGATGGGATCGGACCCCTCCGATCCGATTCCCGGCGGAACTACCGATCCGGACCGAAGATCGGTCCGGATTGGTGTTTGTAGGTGGAATAGGTGCCGGAATCGACCGATTTGGTCGATTCTAGATCGATTCCGGCGATTCCCTCGCCGGAATCGACCCACAGACCGCCGCGGCGGCCCTCTTCCCCCCCTATCGGGCGGGGAAGATGACTGCGGCACCATTTTGGGGGCGATTTCAGGCCGATTTCGCCCCCAAAATGCTCTAGAATGGATCGGAATCCGATCTAGAGTGTTATTTTGGTATTTTTTAAGGTTTTATCACTGTTTGAAGGACCGATCCGGAACGATTCCGGATCGTTGTTTCTTTCTGCGGATCGCTCAGAATTGGACCGATTCGATCCGATCCGGTGGCCGATTATGATCCCGCGATCCTTGACCTAAGGCACATGCCTAAGCTGCCCAAGGGAATCCGCAAATTGTGGCTGCTCATCATAGTTGTCGAGGCGCCCGCCTAGGCGCCGCCTAGGCGGCAAGGCATTTTTCCAAGGGCGCCTTGCCAGGGTGCCTTGTCTGGGGCCAAAAAGGCACCCAAGGCGCCTGCCTAGGTGCCCAAGGTGTCCAAGGCGCTAGCCTAGGCGCCCAAGGTGCCCAGGCAAGGCGCCTTGGGTATTTTTACATCATTAAAAAAATAATTTTGAGGGTTTTCCCCCTTGATACCCCTCATAATGGACACTTATTTAATGATAGTTTGAATATATTAATATATTGCACTATCACTTATACTATAATACATATTTAAGATTTATGATTATAAACATATATTAAATACTTAATTAAGTTATTAATTATAACAATATTAACAATATTATAACAATATTTTACCATCACTTATACTATTGCACATATATAACTTTTATAATCATAAATAAGTTATATACTTAAATTTTATAAAAAATCTATTTAACTTTCTTCTCTTTCACACACACATCATATTTACTTATGTGCATTGATAAAACACTCATATTCAATTATAACATAAAAAATATAATTATATTTATACATATTTTTATATATAACAACCTCCCGACTCAACATTCATTGATTACCGCCTTGACTGCCTAGGCGACGCCTAAGCGGCCGCCTTGTCGCCTAAGCGGAATCGGTACCCTTCAACGCCTTGGATGCCTTGTTGCCTTGACAACTATGCTACTTATTTAATAATAGGAAATCATATTAAAAGCTTTCACTAAATTTTGGCAGTTGTATTAAATAAAAAAAGAAAAGGATTACTGAATTCCTTACCATACATCATACTGAGAAAGTATTTATTCCTCATTTCATTTCAAAATACTTCAATTTCCCAAGGCAATCCGAAGATTGTGGCTGCTCATTTAATAGTTGGAAATCATATTATAATCTCACTATCACTTAAATAGCCTTCCACATATCTGATACCATATTTGCTCAACCTTAGAGAGCTTAGTAACAGCATCTGGACATCAATTATGAAGGTTAACTACTCTGTGCAAACAGCTTCATTTTTAATCTATCCTCGTACTACTGCAAGGCCAATGACCATGGAGTTCCTTCCCTAGTACAAAGTTCATCAAGCATCCAATTCTTGCCTGTCAGCCAGAACTGCAGGAGTGTAAGTTCACAGCCATCCTGTTAGAATAGACGAACAAAAAAAGCCAACATAGCATCGTTCAGCAAGGATTTCAACATGGCAACATCAAGGGACCATGGGTCTGTGGCACCAGTGAACTTTCTGCTCAGCTTGTTCCAATAAACCACCTTTTTCCTCAATCTTCCTCCAGCACAAACAGCTACTCTTGCAGCTCCAGCACCTGACGGCAATCTGCATTACAACATCTTCCACCCATTGACCCAACCCCATGTACCTAACAATATGCGGTATCTCTGAGGCATTCCCTGCCTGGAGCCACCAACAACCACAATCCTTGAAAGCAGTTGGTGGCTTACCTCCCCTCCACCCACCAGCTGCCATCACCTACATTGCCAAAGGCAGCAACTTGTTCTGACAATTGTCATGTATATAGCAGCATGTGTTCATAAAGGATATGTTGAAGGCTGAATATTTTTCTTTTCACTTTTCAATCCATCTAATCAAGTTTCAGTAAGTTCATGAAGGTATCTTAAACTTTTCATGGACCATGAATGCTGGATTCTTCTCCAGTTATTGCACCATTAATAGGTAGGGTTAAACATATAAATTCACGAGAGAAGCACCTAGGCATGTGTTATTTCCGTTTTAAAGATTACCATGCTTAAATCATATTTTCCTTCATTCATATGACTATTTATTTCTCATGAACAATCGTTAGAACATTTACTTGCCAATGATATTTACATGGTTTGCCAGTATTCATTAATTTTGACCAGGAAAAACAGGTTCAAATCAACTGATCTCAAGGCAAACCTCTATCATCTCTTTTTTTTTCCTGATAACAAGCACAAAAATTTCCACATTCACTGAACTCGCAAAATTAAATCCATGATAAAAGAAAAGCATAGACGACTAAGAAGCTAGACACCTGAAAAACAAAGAACAGAACAAGAAGATAAATAACAGAGAAGGAATTCAGTTCTCTTTTAGGTTTAATGAAATCACAAGTGAGTTAAACATTCAGAGTATACAATTCACCAAAAAGACAAAATAAAATAATGCATGCTGTACCATTCAGCGAATCCATTTTTGCTAGTCAGAAAATTGGAGAAGCCAAGATCATCATGACCAATATCAGATTGAAGACCAAAAAGCAGCCGAAGTTGTGCTATAAAGATTTGGGATAGCTTTTGAAGATCCTGAAGTCAGGACATACAGAAAATCAGAATTGAGTAAAATGGAAAGTTACAGGCTGCCACAACATAGTACTGCCTACAACTGTCTTCAAATAAGTTCGTTTTAGAGCAACCAAATTGGGCACAGTTCATTCATTGCAATAAAGTAGAAAATACAACTGTCTTTAACAAGAATAAGTTAGACGAGAACATAAAATCTTTGCAGTTTCAAAACAACTTCCAATTCTTCTCAACATTTACTATTTCACATTGCATGGCCCCCAGTCTACATGGTAATATGCTATGATGCTATCCCCTCAAAGAAATTAGAATAACATGAATTTCAAATAACATTAAGGATTATTATCAAATGAATGCTTTCAGCGGCAAGTAGTAGAAAAGTTAAAATAAGCGAATGCATAGACAAATGATTTTGCAAAGACATTTACCATGGCATCAAACTTCAAGTGTTTACAATGGTTACATCAATTCCAGTGTAACTCTATCCATAATGTCCATAAAATATCGTCTGTCATACATTATTACTTAACTTTCAAATACTGTTGCAAATGAAGTAACCAATACAAGTAAGTACCTGAAGTAGTAACTTCAGAATGGAGATACTTACCAACTAACAAGTACCAAAGGATGTTTATACAAATTATGATCCAACTTGAAGATTAGAAATTACAGCAAGATTAATATCAAGAATTCACAAGTGGCATTAATTCCTACCTTCCAAGGTATTTTGTTCTTGATGAAGTGATGACCTTGTGAATTACTTTTGCACGTTTGTGGATTCCAAACAGCAACACCTCCCCACATCTGAATATAGTGCAAATAAATAAAAACCAATGACATTTTTTATTGTTCATTATTCAGTAGCAAGAAAACTACTTACAGGGGATATAAATGCATTTGTCATGGATATCTCACCATTTGGCAGACGTAGAAGAAGAGGGCATTCTTTGGCAGATGGGACATACCTGGAAACATAAATGAAATCTCAAATTATGCAAGCTGTGCTTTGCTGATGTCTTGTGAAGTGGATGATACCAGAATTGCATTAATGGAACTTAAATTAGTATGAGACTTGAGACTGTCAATCCTGACAGGTCAGTGATGGCCAACGGATAGAAATTGACCATATAAGGAAGCTGAAATGGAGTTAAGGCTGAAAGAAGTAACTAATGAGTTAATCAATCAAACTGCACAAAAAAAGCCCATTCAATGGTACTGCAATTTCACACAAGATGTCATATGATGTTTGAGTGTCCTTCCTAAAACTTTTGGTGTAGCATTCTTGTTCACTGTTCAGGAATCACTTAAGTAGCTTTCGAGAGAAATAATGATTATAACTTAGAAACAAGTAGAGATGATACATTCAAGGTTTTGGATCTATATATTTCTAAGTAAGAAAAACCCATAGACGGGAATGTTGAACATTTGGTAAGGCATAGCCCAGAAAAGTGCATTGAGGCACAAACCTTGGAACATTTGAAGCTTACAGTTTATTCCGACTATGCTTTTCCAAGGCAAGAAAAGGATATTGCATTTCAAACGGAAAGCTTCAGCAAACGGTGGTTAGTAGTTAGCATAATATCTAACCAGTAGATAAACCATAGTTATAACACAACCACCAAAATACAGAAAACCACTGTCGGACAGTAGATGTCTATATAAGAAAAGCATCATATCTTTCAAAAAGGATCTTGAGCTGATTGAGTTGGCTCTGGTCCAGATATGATGCCTTCACCCATTGTTGTAGTGCATCAGGTACCCAAGGGATTACCTTGGTCGATGTTGTAAAATTTGGTTGAAATTGATGTTTGTTTCTCATCACCCAATCGATCCATAGTATTGATAGCAGAAGTGCATTTCAGGCCTCCAATGCCATCTGGGTTTTTAGTTTCCCACTCTATCAGGTTCTCTATGTTCTTGTCATTTGCAAATTGAGTCCCCAAGATACTTGAGCCATGGAATGCAGATCGGTCAATTCCCGAATCGGATTGGATCAGCTAGTCTTAATCCGACTTTCCTCAGGAAGACCAATCCAGGAAGGATTCCTGGCAGAACTAGCTAATTATGCATAATCAGATAGGAATTGGCCGATTTTGCGAGGACCATAAATTGAGCTCAATTCCGATCCACAATCCCCCTCCCTCCCATGATCTTCCCCTCCCAATTCTAGGGCACCCCCTTCCCCTGGCGGATATCTCAACCCCCCCTCGATAGAGACCTCCCCAGCAATCCCCATTATTTCAGGTAAGATCCTTGCTTCCTCCCCCTTCTAGCCCCCTCTTTGGCCTCCCCTCCGCCAAATGGGTGCCCTCTACAAATGGCAGACCAAACCCCACCCTGGCGCAACCCCCCTACCATAGTCACTTCCCCAAGGGAATCCCCCCCCAACTGTCACCTCAAGATGACAAACACCCCCCCTAGGGGTGGGTATCCACCCCCCTCGAGCCCCTCCTGTGAAGGATATATCCTCCCCTCTAACCCCCTTCAGACTCTTTGAAGCCAAGTTAAAGAAAAACACATAATGAAATTGAAGACTAAAATATTTTTTTTATGTTGCAAGAAGGTGTCAGACAGAATATGATGCCCTTACCCTTAGATCTTGTGATCCTGGATAGATGCACGAATTTATTGATTTTAGATAAAAAGCAAGCTCAATATAACTGGTGCAGAAAATAAATAAGTAGAAGTCTTTTCCATCTCAAACTAACACATAGGCGGTATAATTGATAATGTAAGGAAATGTGATAAAATACATGTGGAGCTGTAAGAAGAAATAAAAGTTTATTTAACAAGATGAGTAACTCAAAGGGAGATCCAGATTGAACAAAGAGCCTAATTGCATGATGAGCTACTTGGACACAGAGAGTCAGAGACACCGATCAGATGACTCAAACCAATAAAAATAAAAAAAGGAAAAACACCAGTTAAGAGTAATAGTTCAAATTTAAATGATCAAGAGGAAACACAAGTAAAGAAAGAAGTGCACGATAGTAAACTTTCAGCCTGTGAAGATGAAGTGAGAAGAAGATGAGTAGAAGAATTTGGTGTTACTATTGCTAGATATTCAAATGTGGAAGACACTAACCTTACACCTAAAACAACCAAGGATAATGGGTTCCATTAGTAACAATCAACTAACTTACAAAACCATCCATGTTTACGGGGGAAAAATAGTGATTAAAGGACAATAAAACATGCCTTTATAGAAGTTAAGACAATGACTTTAGCTGAAAAAATAGCAATCAAACATATTTGTAAATAGTTTTTGTATACATGTTTATCCAATGTAACATTAACTTCTTTCACATTTACATTATTGGATTTAAGTGGATATTAACATTTGTTTTATATTACCTTGATATAAGTGTCCTAGCACATGATGCCACTAGTTCTTATTCTCAGACAATAGTCAATGTTATTGTAAAGACTAAACCAAAATTATAAGTCCTGATGTTCAAATACATTTATGAGTGTGAATTAGATGCGGAAGTTGAGAAATTATCCTCATGGATAAATGAATTTTGTGCGATCTAAAAGAAGAGGGGTTGCATTGTTATATGCGATGGAAGGACATGAATTAAAAAAAGAAATATGATCATTTTTCTCATTTATTGTACCGATGGCACCACATTTTTGAAACCTATTAACGCATCTCACCAGATCGAAAATGTAGATTATCTATTTTCTCTTATAAATAATGTTGTAGAAGAAAATGGTAAAAAAAACTTGTTCAATTTTTGACTGACAACAAGCCTTCATATAAATTTGCAAGCATAAAGTTGATAGACATCATACAACATAAATTTTGGTTTCTTATGCAACACATTAGGTAGATCTGATGTTGAAAAACATTGGGAAGGAGTCTGTCAACACGCTAGAAGACGAGTACAGTTGATAACCTCTTTCATTTATGGCCATCTTTAATTACTCCGTATAATGAGAAAACATATTAATGGACGTGATCAAGTGCAACATAGTTCAATTAAATTTGTCACACATTTCATTGTATTGGAGAGTTTACATAAGCACATGAGTGATTTAATTAGATTCATTAATGCTTAGGAATATATTATGTCTGACCTACATAGCATGATGGACCAATTTGATATTCTAGCTAAAACAAAGAATCTTAATATAAACACTTGTTGGTGGGAGAGAGTTTAGCATTACTTGTTTGTCATAAAACCTCTCGTACAAGTGTTGAGAATGGTGGATTTAAAAATAAAATTTCATGGGATACTTGTACGATACAATGGATAAAGCAAAAATGAAAATCAAACATAAACATCCAAAGAGTTGTAAGAAATAGTGATAGATAATAGATAACAGATATGACAAGACATTTTACCATGATATTCATAAAGCAGATATTTGTCAATATTTATATTGCTATAGTAATCTGTTAAATTGTTTCAATCTATTGGTGTAGGATATTTCTTAAACCCAATGATACAATATGACAGACAACTATATAATAACACTAAAGTTATGTGTGGTACATTGTCAATGATATAATGTCTAACAAGAACTCAATAAGATAGAACATAAATTGAATTAGAAGAAAGTGAAAAGATTGAAAGAAGCACATTGAGTTTTGCTTGTTTATTTGTTAAATACTTACTTGTATTTCATCTAAAATTTCAGATGCAATCATATAAGATGATAGTTTGTGTTTATGGAGACCTAGATATGACAATATTACTCTTGGTACAAGTATATAATTTGTTATACATAAAATTTGTTAAATAACAAGGAGTCATACTTAAAATGTTTGTGTTATTCTAGCTTTTTAATGGATTCAAGTCAACAACAGAAGTAGATGGAATCCAATTATAGCTAGTACACTTCGCATATTGAGCTAAAACACAAGTTCATCATAGCACAAGAGAAACTGAAGTGCATTCAATCATATACACATAAAGAGAAGGAATATGTTGAAGAGTGACAGTTTAAAAAAACTAGTATTCTGCCACTACCATACTTGTCAAGGCGACAAGACGCCCAAGGCATTGAAGGGTGCCAAATCTACTTAAATGATAAGACAGCTGCTTAGGTGCCACCTAAGCGGTCAAGGTGGTGGCATTAAATGTTTATATATATGTATATGTGTATATATATACAAATATATATAATTAGATGTTAATACAATATATATTTATGTAAATATGATTTTATTTTTTGTAATTATGAATGTATTGATATATATTTTATGAGAAATAGCTAATATCAAAGTGAAAGAGAAAAGAAAATTAAACGAGAACTTAAGTTTTAAGTATACCATATATACTTAAAATCACAAATCTTAACCATATACAATAGTATAAGTGATAACGAAATATGTTTACAATATTATTAAATTGGTGCCCACGAATCGCAAATCGACCTACATGATCAGGTCGCGAGGGTCAAGTGGGCAGCGTCCCTTGTGGGAGTTTTAGGGGGCAAAGCCCCCCGAAAGAAAGGAAAACACAATCATGAATGGGACCTTGGGCACCTAGCTAGGCACCTTGGGCGCCAAGGCAGGCAAGGCGAGTGCCTTCTTGGCCCCAGACAAGGCGCCCTGGCAAGGCGCTGCTAGAAAAGCGCCTTGCTGCCTAGGCGGGCGCCTTGACAACTATAGCCGCTACAACACAGTTGAGAATAAAAATATCAACGAATGACAAAAAATACCAGAAGAAAGATTTATAGGTGGACTATATGAGCAAAAAGTTGAAATGGGAGGACAAGATCCCACTCACATTAATGTTGACTTGGAATACATTTTCCAAAAAGAATATCCAATTGCAACATAGATGGAGGACAAAGAAATTGTAAAACCTTCAAAGTTCAACCCAAATAATCGTGTATAACTGAAGGTAAAATTGACAGTGTACAGGATGAAGATGAAGAGATGCACGAACACACACCATACTGAGGTTCCAGCTCCAACTTCAAGTAAAGCTCAAGCTTCAACTTCTTTTGGTCAGGAAACTTGGCAGAAGACAAGCAAATTTATTAAATTTAAAACTTTGGTCTACCAACGAAGTATTGGAGCTATTCACAAGAAGAAAAAATCGGAAAAAAATTGAAGTTAGAAATCAAGAGAAGACATGTGAGTTCAACAAAGAGCACATAAGCACGCTCCTCAAATGACAATGGAGAAGAGTTTATTCCACCAACTCAACAACAACATGCAAGAGATTTAAATGGAGGTGGAGGTGTAGGTTTGGATGCAGGAGGAGGTTCAAGTGGAGGTGGAGGTGGAGAAGTAGGTTCAGATGTGATGGAGGTTCAACTAGAGGTGGAGATATAGGATCTGATACAAGTGCATGTACAAGCAGAGTGAGTGTTGATAATTTGGGTCAATGCCAACATTCAAGCGGCTGAAGTCTGTGTTGAGCACAAATGTGTCATAAATAATGTTATCTAGAATACCCATATGACTTGCAGCCACATATTACATCCATAGCTTCAGCACAAGGTGGGGTGTATGATTTTAGTGAGATGGTTGAATTGTTAATTGCATATGGATGTAGGTCAATCATGAGTTATCATTCTCAATAGGCTTCATAAAATTCAGAGAATGAGTCCCAACATATGTATCATAGATATTGGCGACACTAAAGTATATTTTATAGTACTTATCATTTGTACCATGTTGACTTGTTATTAGAATGATCATTGATGTTCATTCATATCTACTCATCTTAACACCTCTCAAAATGATATGAATATGTGGTTAGATGTTAGATTTATATTTTTAACAATTTTTTACAAGGTCTCTTATTTTGTAAGATTTTCCTAATTTTTGTATTTTTTAAAAAAATAAAAAATAAAAAATTCATGATCCGGACCAATTCTAGATTAGATTCTGACTAGAGGATCGATCGATTAGGCCGATCCGATCCAAACCGGATCAAAATTGGGACCCATCATTCGGGTCCCGATTCTGATCTCACAATCCTTGCCTTGAGCTGACCTGTCAAAGTATGAATTATGCCACACGTTAAAACAAGTGATCTTGATCCTCAATAAATATTCCACAAAAGAAACGTTTTATTTTTCTGATCTGTTGGTAAGCCGGTTAATTCTTGCAGCTGTAGGCAATCTGTTATATGCTATCTTACATAGAAAAATCTTTATGTTTATCACAACCTTCAGGTTGCAAACCATGTATGCTAGAAAACCCTAATGCTTTCAAGATGATCTTAACTATTAAATTAGATGAGACGATTTTTGTTGTGCTCCAATTTCATACTTTGTGATTTTCTCCTCTGGTCTCATCATAAAGCGCTTTATTTTTGTAGCAGTTTTTTCTAAGTTCCTACTTTCTACTTGTGTGAGATTTCTGGTGACTGTATACCATCACGTGTTATTCCCTGTCTAGCACTTTTCCACTACACAGTTTTGAGTACTTGACATTATAAAAGGTTCTGGTAATTTTGTTTGCAGTGTTAAATGTCTGGCCCATACATCCTTCCAAAATACTATTTTTTATCAAATGGTTAATGGTTGTGAATGAAGCACAGTTGTCTGTACTCATGTTACTGAATGTCTTTCCAAGTTTTGGACCATAAACTATTGGGAGTCTCCCATACCAGTGCTGTTAATGGGTGTAGTATTTGCTTGTGACCACTTGCACCCAAAGTAGTTGGCTGTTTGAGTCCAGTTTCCAAATCCACTTCCTGAGGAGTGGACTTTATGCATCTAACAAAGCAATCCCAAGCTTTGCGTACATTGCTCCATTTTGTTTGATGTCTCCATCTTTGGTTTTCTCCAATTCCCATCCGAAAGAATGTCACTACTTTGCTTCTAAGATTTTGCATGTTCATTCGGGGATATTAAATATTGAAAGAAAATATAGAGATACAGTGGGATACTAGACAAAATTGTTGACATCAATATCAATCTTCCACCAACTGTAAGAAACTAATAAATCTTCTTCCATCCCTAAAGTTTCAGTTAAAATCTTCAATGAGTAAGTTCTAGTCAATTTTTTTAACCCTTTATTTGAATGTGTCAACCCTATAGGAAATTACCCTTCTAGATTCCCAATATAGTTTGAAATTTGTATCAGCTCTTCCTTTAGATTTCTCCCCACTACCACACTTTTGTAAGAATTGGCCTTCAGCAATGTTGCTGCATGTAGAAATAATATTAGTGCTCTGAGATTAGTTACTTTCTAGATGTTAAGCAATGAGAATAGTAAAGAGTTATCAGCATATTAAAAGTGAGTATGTATAGTCCTCTTTGATCCACTTTAAACCCCTGTATAATCCGAATTTCTGAATTTTTCTTCCACATTGCCTTGAATACTTGTGTGGCCAGAAGAAACAGGTAAGTGGAGATAGGGTCCCCTTGTCTTAGACCTCTTCTGACTTTGAAGTAGCTTTGTTCAACCCTATTTGAGTATTAAGAACATGGTTCATAGAATTAGCTAAATCAATAGATTTTGGGATCGGATTGGCATAAGCTGATTCAATTTGGGGATTCCCCCCTGCATCCCGACAAATCGGCTGATTCAGCTAGAATTGGCTTGGAATCGCCCATGGGTGATCCTGGAATAGGATTGGAATTGCCCATGGCTGATTCAGCCGAAATTGGATCCAATTCGTGAAATCTGGTTGCCTTTTCCTCCTGTGCCTAATGAAGCAGACACAGGACGAGGACTTCCTCCTCACCCTTGCCGTTGCATGAAATGCCACCGCTGGCGCTGTTGTCACCAAAGAAGAATACTCTGTCGCCCTTGTTTTGGCAGTTTTGAAGGTCTGCTGCCACAGCCGAAGAAGCTTGCTGGAACCACCACCGCTGGACATTCAATCATTGGCAATCGCCGCCACTGCTGTAGAAGACATCCTTGCCGCATCCTTTTTGGTGGTTTTGATGCTCTGCCACCGCCAATTTGCTCCACCATAACTGCCATTGCCGCCGATTTTTGGCAGTTTTTTAAGCGTCATAGGTACCTTTAGGCAGTTTTTAAAGCATCAATGGCCTCTTGTCAGGAATGTTGCCGAGTTTAGGGGCCACCAATACCAAGGTGATTTCTGCCACTGCTGTCAACATATTTTAAAGCATGATCATACCTACCAGGCCGATTCTTGCTCAACAAGATCCAATCCAGATCTAGCTGATTCGCACCCAGATCTGCTAGATCAGATCCAGACCAATTCTGGATAAGTTGGATCTAGTCTAAATCTAGCTGATCGGCACCCAGATCTGGTAGATCAGATCCAGACCAACTAGATATGCAACCAAACTGAATTTGGTAATTAGTTTTAAGCAGGCACTAATGCTTTATTTAATATATTTTATGTAGGAATATGGCTGATGAAGAATATGATGGCATTGAATCATGTAATATTGGATGAGAGCATAGATTAATGATGAATGTTGCAAAGAGGAATGTGCAATGTAAGTGGTGCATAAAAAAATGAATGAATGTGTTCTCCACTTAAAACAACATGTTGGTGGGGACAATAAAGATGCTAAAAAATAAGACAAAACCCTTATAAAAATAAGAGAAGAAATTAGAACTTACTTAACATGAAGAGCATCACAAAAAAGAAAAAGGATTGAGCCGCAAAGAAACTTACATACTGAGTTGCTAAGACGTAGAGATGCCCATTTAATAACTGAGGAGCAAAGAAAAAGAAATTAACAAATTGATTTTAGTTCATCCCGTTCATATAAAGATGATGTACATATGAAGGTCATGACACACGAAAGTAAAATGTCCCAGAAGGAAAATGAAAAGAGAAGGAAGGAGCAAGAGTATAAGAGCCAAGACATCATCTGCTGAACCCCTTGAATTACACAACCTAGAGTTTGGGGTTATGATTTTTGTTGCTCGTAGGTGACTCGGCCTATGGATAAAGCAATTTTTTAGAATACAAAATTAAGGGCAACGAACAATAAATCAAAGGCCTGTTGTACCGTCCCTTGATTGTTATTCTGCCGCCTAAACATGGACAGGTTTATAGGTCGAGTCAATGGTGATTGATAGAACCCACTATCCCTAGTTTCCATATTTGAATGCCTAGCAGCAACAACACTAGATCCTCTTGCACCCCTTCTTCTCTCTTCATGTTCACGGGCTGAAAACTTACTATCGTGTATTGCTTTCTTTACTTGTGTCTAATCTTGATCATCTAAACTAGATCTATCACTCTCAACTGGAGCTTTTCTTTTTTTTCCTTTTTTACTGATCTAAGTCATCAGACCGATGTTTCTACGTCCAAGTAGTTCATCATGTAAGTCGGCACTTCACCCAATTTGTTTCTTTCTCTAAGATGCTCTTGCTAATAAATAAGCTCTCATTTCTTCTCGCAATTTCATAAGTATTTTATCACATTTCTTCATATTACCCGTTATCCCACATGTTGTATGAGGCTTAAAACACCTCCATTTATTTGTTTCCCACACCACTTATATTAAACTTGCTTCTTATCCACATCTAATATAAATCCATGCATCCATTCAAGATCACAAGACCCAGGGGCAGGGGCATCATGTTCTTCATCTGACATTTTCTGGTAGACACAACACAAAAAGATTTGTCTCACCATTTTTTTTTAAATCCAACTTGAGGGACTCCAATGGGGTTAGAGAGAAGGACATATCCTCCACAGGAGGGGCTCTAGGGGGGGGGGGCTCTAGAGGGGGAGAGGGCTGACAGTCACCTCCTGCGGTGACTAGGGGGGTGTCCTTTCGAGGAGGGGGGGTGTGCCAGGAAGGGGGTTGGTCCACAGCTTGTAGGGCACCACTACGGTGGAGGGGAGGCCAAAGAGAAGGATAGAAGGGGGTAGGAAGTAAGGATCTTATCGGAAATAGAGAGGATCGCCGAGGGGGAGGACCTCCACCATGGGGGGTGAGAGATCCACCAGGGGGAGGGGTGTCTTAGAATCCAGAGGGGGAGATCGGGAGGGAAGGGGGAATTGGGCATAGAAGGGGGATCTCCAATTTTCGATCTTCTTATTTACAGCCTTCCTGGCAGAATCGGCCAAATCCTTCCTGAATCAGTCCTCCTAGTGAAAATCAGATCAAGACTTTCTGATCCAATCCAAAAATCAGCTGATTCAGATCTGGATCAGCCAATTTTGCAATCCATAATGGTGACTAACCTTGGCTAAACCAAAGTCTCAATATAGCAGGCATGACCCAAAGCCACCATCTGGAAGGATGGAGGCACACGGTTGAACTCTGCAAAAGCTAATTCCTTTCAGACCAAAAGCAAACACCCTTGCAACCAGATCTTCATGTCACATTGACACCAGAGACAATATGATCAGAGGAGAAGATACATGACAAGTTAAGGAGAGTGCCAGACTGGTACACAGTGCCTATACCCAAACTCGAATCCATGGAATCGTACCAAACAGGCCACTGCCAATCTTCTTTGGTGAAGCGCCCAGTGGATGACTGCCACCATAGCCTGCTCAAAATTCCTGTCCATGGAAAGGCACATCTGCCACGACACACCTGCCATCTCCTCCACTAACACCAATCTAACCCAGTTCCTGTCTTCCAAGTACCTTTGAGCATTTACCCTAGTATTGACCTGCAGTTCTATAGCTGAAAATGGTAATTGATCTTCCTCGGAACCCAAAGCCCTGCAGAGATCTGTCACTATCCTGGGATCTGTCTCCTCCACTGCCAGTAATGGAGGAATCCCACTCCAGCCTTTACCTATTCCAATTGTTCCTCAGGCATAAATCATAACACACAGAAAAAGTCTTATCACAGAGCTTAATATTGGTGGATAGGATCCACACCTTGTTCTTCCATAATGATTTTGGCTTGAGAAACAGAAAAGTTAACACTGGTCTACGACCACCTATGCTGGCTGAACAACACTCTGCTAACTGCCTAAAGGTGGCATCCACATTCCAGAGGTGCTGCCGCACCCCAGAAATTCTACACCATTTGCCTCCTGGTCTGATGGCCATGCAAGCCCCCATCACCGTAGACCATCGTTTGAGGCACAATGTTACCCCTTCTGGTTCTAAAAGGCCTTCCCAACCACGTTCGATCGGTTAACCATACTGTGAGCCCTCACCAGCATCAATTCCCAGAAGCCTTCAACACCACCGATACTGCACCAACAGACCCCTATTCCTCTATTATCTTTGAACCCCGGCTTTCTGGTTGCTGTTCAAAATCTCATCCCTTCAGCTCCTAAGCATCCTGCAGCCAACTTTTGGATGTGGCAACTTCTGCCAATCATGAAGCCTCCACATCCATTTCAGTATCCTCCATAGCTTCTGCCCCATAATGCCTGGTCTTGCAACATTTGAGCTCCCAGCTCCTTTGCATCCTGAGCTTCTGTGGCCAGTCCCCTCGCAGTGTAGACATTGGAGAACATTTTAGCAAGTCACTGCCCAATGACTCATTTCCAGATGGTAGGCACATCTGTTAGCAGGAATATGGAAGGAAAACGTTACACTCTGATGATACAGTCCTCCATCCCACTACCTCCTCCTTTGGCAACTGTCTCCGAAGAGCTCTCTATACAATCTCCTTCCAGCTGGCCATCCTCTCATCATGTAGAAACAAAGAAGGAACCACCAGCAATGACAACTAGGAACAAGAGGAACCCCAGGAAGGATGACCAGAGCTGCAGCACAACCCTGGGGAGTGGGATCCACCCCGTCTGGAAGTGCGCTATGCATTCCTGCTGCCAATAAACCTTGACAAAGTCCACTGTTGCACTCCCACCAGCCGATCACCATATGTTATGCCCAGATCCATATCAGTGTGTTTACCAAATATGGAAACCATAGATCTAGCACTTGGAACCAATATTCAAATAATCATGTCATGGCAAACAAGAGAAGAAAAAAAAGATAGCAGCTTTTTCTCACCCTTGCAGAGAAAAAGAATTCAGAACCACTAAAAATCATATTTAGTTCAATAGCAAATAACTAATAGATCATTGCACATCAAACTAAGACAGATCAAAAAGCATTATCTCATAGAACATAGGGCAAAAAGTTGAAAAAATACACTACGAAGTGTAGAAGTTTTGAACGTCCAGCGGCTGCAGTCGACGTATCCAGATGCCATTCATTGGAGTTTACCTGAGGTTTTCCACAAATTTGTTCATGAACCAGTTGTCTACAGACAAATCAGTAATAACAGCAAGCATCATCAATCTTACACGGGTGCTCACCAAGGAGATGAAGCAAACAGTTTTGACAATAGCTTTATGTTAAGAACATCAGATGTAGACAAATAATTGACAATTGCAAAAGCAATCAAATACGCCATTCAAGTATGCCACAAATCTCTAATTCAGAAATTACTCATTGATTATTTTGATCATACTGTTTGAGAATGAACATCAAAGAATGTCAAAATGCATAAAATGAGCAAATAAGAAAACAAGAGCTTGACACAACCAAAGAAGAGGAAATGTGCCAGTCACCACCAAGACAGAAAACAAGCACGACTGGAGAGAGCAGAAGTTAAATATATTGCCCCAATACCAGCTACTTGAAGAACTTGACCCAGTGCAAAAACATGGACAATTAGAATGCAGCCTCTCTCCTTTAAAAGAGAAGCAGCAGTCAGGATCAAGATGATGAACTTCCCAGAGATCCTGGCTGGCAACCAGTTCTTTTGGAAGGTGACTCAGAAATTCAGTAACAAGTTGTTAGAAACACCAAATAAAAGAAGTAATAGGTATACAAGCAGAACAACATAAAACACCAACGAAGATGGGAAGATCTACAAAGAATATTGTGAATCCTCGTTTATGAATGCAAAAAAATATGTGAAAATATGTATGGGTACATATATGTGTCATGGGTTTGAAAATTCATATGTTTTCCATTCATTTGGGAAAGAACTATCGTTATCTTTGACTAGCATAAACTACTATAAAAACATGTGGTATGTTATACAAGTATTAGCCAAAGTACATGGTATGCATGAAAATATGCATATCGAGGTCTAGGATTTATTTAAATATATCTTTGGACCTCACTCCATCAGAAGGAGCAAAGTTTTGATTTTAATTACATCGAGATACTCGAATACCTTTGATTAACCATCATAACAACTCATAACATAGAAAACATATATCCACAAAACATGTGGGAGCTATAACCCCATAAACTCAACATAATACAAACTTAGTCTATCAAGTTTGATTTGAGTTATGCCTTATGAACGTGTATTTTAAGATTCCAATATCTTAATAATATATTCGTTAGTGGATTCTTAACATCTTCAACTTGAGGAATCATGAGATCAACATTGAACATTAGGTTCTGTGAAAGTCGCATTTGATATGCGGAGTTAACTCTTTCAATCCAAAGTCTAAACATTCGACATATTTTCGATTATAGAGTACATTTGGACCCGAGGTCTAAAATAGACAAGTTTCAGATCAATTTTCATGTTGGAATTATGAATTTTGATTATATGGCCCTCATCACATTTTAGTTTTATTTTTTAATGAAGTCTTCTCATTTTAGACTTAGTGAAATTTGCTTAACCAGATTTTCATGGTAATCAGATTAGGCAAGTTCATTATCAATTTTTTATTCTAAGTCCTAGCATATTAGACTTAGGATTATCTTTCAGATCTGATGTTATGGCATCAGATCAAAGCATGCATTGTTATCTTATTTTTATATTCTAAATCTTGACATTACACCTAGGATTCATTAAGTGAACATTTAAAATCAGATATTATGCCATCCGACCATCTCATTGAGCATTTGTTTTACTTGGGATTTTATCAGGTTCATTCCTCCATTCTAAGTCTGGGAATTCAAGCATTTTAGACTTGGGAGTTTTTAATGGATCCGAAATCAACACATCAAGGTCCGACTTGGCGTATGAATCTGATAGTTTTCATTCCATTAGACACAATTGGGACCTAGGACTTAGGGCCTTTAAAGTCCTCACTTCAGCTCCTAACATGTGGGTTATGTCATCAAAAAGTCCTAATCACCTATGAACTAAGAATTAGCATAATCTGGATATGGAGCTATCCATCTCTAAGAATTTAAGGGACTTCAGAGTGTTTCGGACATAAGACCTTGTCATGAGACCAACCATTCAGGATCATATCTGAAACCTGGACGCCTACACATTTAGATTCTATATAACAACCTATACATTAGGTTTTAGAATCTCTGAGATTCCTCATTTCAGAATTGACATGCGAGAGACATGTTCATGAGTCCGTGATTTAAATATGAAACTTGACATGAATAATTTTGCATCCATTAAGATTCTAGACATTATGGTTTTCCAAATTTGATATGTTTATGTATTAAATATAAAAATTGATATTTTGATTTGTGATCATATTCTCAACATCAGGCTTGATATCGATTCGGATCAAGACTTAAGTTGTCCTAGTCAAATCGGTCAGATCGACCAATTCAATGTCAAAATCAGTCAAATCAGATTGATTCAAACCAATTCCATTGGAATTTCAACTAGAAATGGTCCTTCTGGCCTGAATTGGATCGAGATCGACAGATCTAATTCCAATTCAATTCCGACCGATTCTATGAACCATGATCTGAAGTCTGAAATTTAAAAGTAATAAATCCAAAATTAAAATCTGAAATACAGAAGGAATCCCAATGAGCAAATATAAAATCCCAAATTCAAAAGCCTACAAAATTGAAACTTAAAACCAAAAATTTTGCCCGTTAGGATTCGAACATGCACCAAACATCTCAATTTAAAAGATAATAAGTCAAAATAAAACCAAACAAAACAAAATTTTCAAGCCTAAGGCAAGTCAAAAACAAAAGACAAATTTTAAAAATAAACTCAAAACTCACAAAAAAGCATATTCCAATGAGCACTAGGGACATGTCTCCAATCATCCAATGTTTCGTGGATAAATAACTTCGGTGCATGAATTGCTATGACAGTTAATCAAGAGCATTCGAGTAGTTGTTCAAAATAATTAACACCAAAATATTAGAAATTAGGTAGAAAAAAGTAAAAATAAATTTCAAAGAATTCAAAATAATCTTAAAAGATAAGAAATATGGTTTAGATCTCCCAAGTGATAGGGTAATCTTCCTATATACTCATACCACACCCCATGGAATGCCATCTCGCGAGATCTCGGTCTCGCCAAGGGAGCCGAGAAACGAGATCGTCGAGATCTCGCCCCATGTAGACTTGTTATAAAAAAAAATCTTCAGAGGGCTTTGCCCCCTTGATACCCCCCCACAAGGGGCGCTGCCCCCTTGACCCCCACGACCTGACCGCGCAGGTTGATCCACGACTACTCTGCGCCCTGTTTATGACAGTGTAAAAATATTTAATATATTTCACTATCACATAAAAATGTGTTACAAGTTTAATACCATATTAGTATTTAAATAAGTTTACATACAAGTTCAAATCTTTTAGAAGCACAAAGATCATCTTTTTGATATTGAAAGTGCTTGTAATTGTTCATTCACATAGTTGATGTACAAAATGTGTTATATATTTTCATGTAACTTCATTAATGTACTCCTATTTTTATAAGATATTATGTTATGTTTCATACATATATACATTTTGATCTGAGAATCCGAGATCCGATCTCCCGAGATTTTTCCGAGATCTCTTCTCTCTCTTTCACCCCCCCCCCCGAGAAGAAGCCGAGATCTAAGATAGCAATCCTTGCCACACCCAAATATTTATAGGTTTATCATCTATTTTCATAACCATCATGGTAATCAACATAAAATCAATATTTTCCAAAAAGAAAGATGTTTAATTTTACGGTTTCATCGTAAGGTTGATTTGGTCAACCTCCAAGTTGTTTGGGAGTAGTCCTACTTGGGACTTGAGGGAGTGGGAGAAATCCCACTCACTCGCAGATCACACCAGAGGAGTCCCGTGTTGCATGGCCACATATCACAGACATGTGGATAAGCACACATCGCATACATGCAGATAAGCACAGGAACAATACCGCATGTGCATTCCTCTCATCCAAATAAGTCTCTCCACGTACGTGGAGTTGCATAATGCATGCGGTTAAGGAAACTCCACTCTCCTATAAAAGGAGCCATGCACTCATTGATCAATGAAGAAACTTTCTAGGGAGCATTGCAAAAATATATTTTAAGTTATATTCTTCTAATTTTCTCTCTATTCTTAGATTCTCTTGAGAGAAAATATTAGAGTGCTTTGGGTATCAAGGGCTTTGAGTTTTGACAGCTCAACCTCCTTCTGTACTTGATTCTCGTATAGTGAAAATTGTTCATCGATATACGAAGGCACATCGCCTCTAAACTAACTACCACATAAATTTCATTGTGTTGTTCTCTTTCTCTCTTTTCCTTGTTTATCTCTGTATTTGTTCTTTGTAGAGTTTGTATTCATTTCTGCTGTTATCGGTGTGACTTGACATGATCCTCAACAGTCCAGAAAAATATGAGTCCCAGGCATGCTTCAACTAGCATCGACCAAGGCTACTCCAAGGAAGCAATAGCCCTAAATTCGGAACCATGAAAAATTGAAACAAACAATCATTTGCAATTTTCAGACATACTCGTTCCCAGATTAATTAAACTCTGGCAATGGTTACTTTTATAAAAATTAAATTAAATATAGAAACAGATTATTATCATAAATCTAACATAAATGCATCAACATATCTGAACACACACTGAAGAGCAAGTTTGGAGTATCATACAAAGAAAGGGAGATCTTCTGTGCTAAAAATGTAGCTTTTCAACTTCTCATCCCAAGCAGAAAATGCAGATTTCGGTGTATGGTACAGAACCTGTCAATGTCAAATTTCTCAAAATGAGATGCATCGTTCCCATAAATTCAAAGACTGAAAATAAAAACCTATAAACAAATTGCATTTCTTACAAAACAAATGAAGCCACAAAATAACTAATTACCTGACTTTCCAGACTTATGCTTGTTAAAGGTGCTAATGCTTCCACAACAGAACTCAGAAAGTTCATGTGTATTTGTCCGAAATCCCTGATAGAAAAGATTAAGATGGTTGTATAGATGTTTGATGAACCTGAACATTCACTGTTCATTCTAACAGGGCTGAATTAAATAGTGATGAACATGAACGATAAGTTCCTTTTCATTCTGAACTGAATATTTGCTGTTCAGCATAACAGGGCTGAATTATTGTTTGCAAAACTATGTAGATTGTTACACACTTGAATATTGATAAAGGACAAGTTCCCTTTTTCTTTCAAGAAATGCATGTCCTATGATGTAAAGATGCACAGAACAGAATTTATCTTTTTAGTCACTTAAAAGAACTAAAAAAGCTAAATGACCTGATCACATTAGATAATTCATAAGTTTCTTCTTAGTGTTATACCAGTCAATTTTACAAATAAGGTCAAGGCCCCCTAATCCCAGTCACTCTGAGAGTTAATGCCCACCAGTACTAAGCTCAAGCACTGATCTAGACTTCTAAATAAACTTAAAATCCTACCACACAAATAAAGGGAGGGGGAGAGAGATAGAATACAATAGCAAATCACTCTTACAAGAAAAAAAATAAGAATCGGGGAGCATTGGCTTAATAGCACATTACCAATGAACATGCATGAGCATTAATTAGATCAACATAAAGTGAAAGTGCACCAAAGCTTGGACAGAGAATGTGGAAATTTTCAGTGGTCAATAACAATAATGAACAAACTCATTATCATGAAGTGTTATGTGCAAGGCTGGAAAATTTTGGTTTCTTCCTCGAGGAACACAGACATTTGCAACGAGAATTTAGAAAGTGGCCAAAAGCCAGAATTTCATTAATGTGAAACAAAGGAGTACAGCAGAAGCAAAACAATAAAAACTAGGGTTAACAAATAGATACATAGATGGGGAGAGAGAGACTCATCCATCGAGGGGGTACATAGGTCTCGAAGACTACAAAAAGAATAACCCAATACTAAAAAATTCCCATCAAAAGAGGCCTACCCCATCTGACTTCCGGTATGAGCCATCATCCAATCTCTGACATAGCATGACATTAATTGAAGGATCCTTTTCGGGTTCTCAAACTAATCTTTAAAGATTATTTTATTCGTGGTGTGCCATATAAACCATAGTATAGCAGGTAGCATAAGATTCCATGCATTATGATCAAAGAGCCAAAGATTGAAAGAAGGTCACTCTTGCAAGAGTGAGATAACATTAGCCAGGTCCCTCCAATAGATCTTCCAGAAGGTGGTTCTCCATAAGGAATTGATGGACCCACAATTAATAAATAGGTGATCTACCATCTCTGCCATATAACCACATAAAACATAAGAAGTGGAGCCAAGAAGAAAATTTTTTCGAATATGACATCTGGTAAGCAATTTTTGTCTAACAATCTTCCAAAAAAACCTTGATTTTAATAGGCATAATAAGATTCTAGATGGCTTGGTGCCACTGAACTCCTACACCACCCTTAATTAACTTGCACAAAGCACATTTCACTAAGGCCTTTTTAATACCTGGCAACCATAAAAGTTCGTCCTCTTTATCCTCTACACATCGGTGGTCCTCAAGTAACTTCAGCATAGATAAAAATTCAGTAATTTCCTCCTTAAAATCTATTCTGGATAGAAAACTCCACCTAGCATTGGCATCCCACATGCACCGAACCCCCATAGAGTAGGGTTGTTGCTTGGGTGAAACAAAAAGGGGAACATGTGCACCAAGGGGGGATGTCCAACCCAAAGATCCTCCCAGAAAGAAGTTCTCCTGCTATCATCCACCACAAGAAAAGATGGAGTTAAAAAAGTCCTAGTGAGAATATCTCTCCAGATACTAGAAACTTTGTTGCTAGTCATGAAATCTTTAAGCCACGCTTCATTCTCTCATAATCCATTATTTGAACAGACAATTCTAGACCAAAAGTGAATCACTGCAAGTGCTCAGCTTCCAAAGTCATTTCGTTAACAGAGCATTATTAATTGCCTATAAGGGAGCCAGACCCACCCCTTTAGTGGTAGGTCTACATATACGTGGTTCCATTTGATGAGGTTCAAACTCTCTCTCACTAGTGACTTGCTAGCTCTCATTTTTTCTAACTTGATGTAAACACCCTTGAGAACTTTCAAGATTGAAAAGAAGAAGAGGAACCTTCTGCAAGACAACTTTGGATAACATCCATCTGCCCACCACATATAGAATTCTACTTTTCCACCCTTAAAGATTATTCTTCATCTTCTGTACTACAATTTGCCACTCCCTGCTCTTGGTCCCCCTATCCGAAAGTAGAAGAGCAAGGTATTTAATGAGGAATGAAGTCTAAGGCATATCAAAGATATTCTGAAAATTATTATGTTGTAACTCATTCAGGTTGATACCGATAAGCTCAAATTTCTCTTTACTAATCTTCAACTCCATGACCACCCGCAGGAGAAAGAGCAAGATCCTTAAGTGAATACATTTGTTTGGTCTCCCAGACAAGAATAGCAAAGCATTGTCCGCAAATTGTAGGTATGTAACTCAACATTTTACCAGCACATTAGACTTGAAATATGGGTTGTTTTTTATTTTTTAGTGCAATTAATTCATTTTTTTTCTTTTGATTGAGCAGCATGTCTTATGCCAATATTACTTGTGCATTTTCATTCACTGTGCCGTTTCCCATGTAACCTAAAAGCAAGTTCCTTACTGTCTAATTTATGCTAGACATGCTTATGCCCGGTAATGGCAAAAGAACAACAATGAAAGTAGCCAATGAATAAATACACATAACGAAGACCTGAGACAGGTGATCTTTAAAACTCAGAGCTGACACAACGGCTAAGAATGCATAGACCAAATATCTTTTACCAGTCATAAACCCAGTCATTTGGGTTGGCATTCAACAAGCTGAAGGACAGGACAAGCTTCCCATCGGAACCAACCGGCACGAATTCCCTTTTTCCTTGAGCAGTTACGGCTTCTTCCATCCCACCATTCATAAATACCTTTACGAAGATCTTCCCTATCATTGAAACAGCATCCGCATCCAAGATGCTACCCGTAATCCAGGCATGCCGATGCTTCCCAACGACAACTCTCATATCCCTCCGTTCTTCGCTTGCAACGACAACTGTATAAACGCTGCCACGGGACTCAGCAACCGACAAGTCGCAGTCATTCCCCAGGGCCGAGCCCAGGAGTTCATCCGCAGTGTCGTCACGCCCAAGTGAAGCTAAATAGGACCCGTCCACGGAGCCGCACCTCCAGGGGCAGGCCTTTCTTACACCCCAGTCGCTATGGGCGGCGCAGCCATCGCTGTAATCAAGGACCACTGAGACAGAATAATTCCTCCCGCAGCCTCCCCATGCCCGATGCTGACCATCGGCGATTATCCCTCGTAGCTCTTCCGAGAGCAAGGAGTGGAGCCTGTCGGCGTGGACCTCATCGGGCAAGCCACCGCTGGGGCGGAGGAAGACAGCTTGAAAGCGGCAGGGAAGGGATGGGGGCTCAGCTTGCAACTGGCGTGAAAGGGACGTAATGGAGCTAAAGGGAAGAGGCGATCTGTATATCTCCGTGGATTTCAGCAGGAACGGGATACCTGCAGATCACCAGGATGGGACTGCTTACGAACAGAGGGAGTGGAAGAGCAACAGAAAGCGGCGGAGAGAGGGGCAAGAAGAAAGATATCATCGTTACCAAGGAGAAAAGACACGAGAACGGAGAGCGAGAGAATAAGGCGTTTGGTCCCCGGCTTCGTGGCTCTGCTGGTGTCGGCGTCGGGAGCAGACTGGCGCGTCTCCCCCGTCGCAGCCGGCTCTTGGGCTTCGGATATTTCCGCCGTAGCAGCCGGTCCTTCCTCTGCAGTCGCCATGCTTCCCGGGGACGCAGTCAATCTGTCAATGCTCTCTACCCCGCTCTTGTTTGCATCGTGGCCTCGAGCGAGTGCCCCCATCATGTGTTATTATTGACAGCGGATGGGAAGCATTAGTCGGGGGGGGGGGGGGGGGGGGGGGGGGGGGGCGGCCCCGGGTCGGCCGGCCCCCAACCCTGCCCGGTCGGGCTGGGTTGCCAATGGGTCGAGTTTTTTATTTCCTTATTTAAAAAAAATTTAAAAATATAAAAAAATCAGAAAAAATACCCAAAATCAGAAAAAAAATCATAAAAAATACTCAAAAATTAAATAAAAATAAGAGATATGATTCAACATGATTCATTCAAACATTCATTCAAACATTACATTAAATTGTTCTTCTACATAATATATGTACTCTGCCCATGACATTGAGGAAGAGTACGACGCATTAAACATATAGACAAACTGATTATACTCATCAGTGCTTCGTACAATTGTCCTACGATAAGACGAAAATGAACCACCATAACTATCATATGAATACGTACTAGAACTATCTAATGAAGGTTGTATCATCCCATAACCCTGCACTTGATATGATGGGCACCAAGAACCCTGTGATAGTTCTAACTCTGCACTTGATATGATGGGCACCAAGAACCCTGTGATAGTTCTAACTCTGCACCATACCCATGTTGTCTTGCCCCGTGGTCAGCATCTTGTGTTGCGTGGGTATAGTGCTCCTCTTCCGTAAAGTGCGGCTGTTGCTGTGGAGGGGGTGTCTGTGGATTGGTTCTCCCTTGACCAGAAGTGGTACCGGCGGTGCTTCCTCTGCCTCTGTTGTACGTGTTGTCATCTCCGTCACTACTACTCTTTGAAGTTGAATCATCCGACGTCTGATATTGCAATCGGATGTTAGGCTCCGATGTATCTTCCCTTGTCTCGTCAATTGTGTCCAGATCAGCAATATCAAGAGGGTCAGTTGCAACCTGTTTACCTTTGTCCTTTGATTGTCTACTTTGACGAGAAGATTGTCCGGTTTTTTGCCTTTTCGCCACAGAAGGAGGGATCCGAAATTCCTCGGAAAGAGGAACATTGTCAAGTTCCCCTTGAGCCCATTCCCGATCATCGGGGTTGAACTCTGGATCACCCAACCCCTCACGTTCGTTGACCCAAGCTTCTAAAAGATTTCTCTGTTGAAATATCTCCTCTAAGTCAATCTCTGGTTCTTGTACAGTGGGCACCTCAATTCGTCTTCCACTTGCTTGTTGTACCCACCTTTGCTCCTCCCTCTGGTTCTCTCTTATCTTCTCCAAATTTTTTAGCTTCAACCTCATGTTATAGTGACAGTAGACTAGCTGCTCAAGTCTTTGTGATGTTAGCCTATTCCTTTGCTTGGTATGAATAAGGCTAAACGTTGACCAATTTATTTCACAGCCGGAAGCAGATGTAGTTTGGCTTAGTTCTCGGATTGCAACACTAGCCAAGTCTTCATATCCCAGTGCCCTTCCATGATCCATCCACCAGTCAGCTGCACATTATCATTATGTCTTAGTACATAATGATATTAATAAGTTAATTATGTAATTATAAAGTTGACTTTATTTAACTATACATACCTGGACTAAGAAGCATAACTGCTCGTTGCACCCTTGCTGTCCCGAAATGAAATAACCTCATCCTATAATCATGCATCTTATTTGTTGCAATAATTGAACGGTCATCGTCCCCAAGCATTCTCCGAATGACTTCCTTTACGCTGTCCAACAGTTCATTGATAGGCTTGAAGATTGGATTGTAGCAATATCTTGGGTTGAAAAAATGACCTGGTAATTGACCATGGAAAAGTTTGCTATCAGCATCGACCAAAAAGCTAACAATTTGATTAAGAAATTTTATTTGATTAAATTGTAAAAAACATACCAGCTGCATGTATAGGATGGTACAATGTTCTCTCCCACCGACGGTCAATGATATCCCACCACTTGCTAAAATCTGATACCTTTTTCGAAATATCTTCTTTTGCCCGCTCAAGTGCATCATAAAGATACCCCATGTCCGCCTTCTTATCTCCATCGACTATTCGAAGGACTTTGACTAATGGACCAACAATATCCATTGTCTTCTTTACGAGCCGCCAAAAGTCTCCACTCTCTAATGTTTGTTCCACCTTCCTTCCTTTTCGTTTGTCTGATGGATTGGCTCTAGCAATCCAGTTAGCCCACCCCGGAGAAAGTATCATTTGGGTTAGGCAACGCCTATGTTCAAATAGGCTCTCCAAAGATATGTAGTGTGATGCAAACCGTGTAGCGCCAGGTCGTAAGAGCTCTCGACCCTTTGTGTGCTCTCTCATTAGGGTCAGAATGAATTTATGATTATAGATGAAAGATGCAATATATTGGCCGGCCTTAACAACCCGATCAATTTGAGGATCTTTGCAAATATCCTCTAGCATTAAATCTATGGAATGGGCGGAGCATGGTGCCCAATATAACTTCCGTCTCTTGGCCATCAACATTTGGCCGGCAGCTTTGTAGGCAGCTGCGTTGTCCGTCACCACTTGGACAACTCAATCCTCATCAATCTCCTCGATAATACCATCAATTAAATCAAACAGGTAAGTTGCTTTTTTACCTGTCCTGATGCATCCACCGACTTCCAAAAGACGGTCCCAGCTTGACAGTAAACAAGAAAATTGATCATTGTCTTCTTGGTAATACCTATTAAGAGGATAAAATGTTATATATAAACTTAAAATTTATAAAGATTTGTATCACAATGTTATGCTCAAAAGGACTAACCTGTCCAACCGTCGATCATCAGTGTGCATCCACGTTCGTCCCAGATACGTTCGAACGTCTTGACATATTCTCTAATGTCAGCTACCTCCAATGGAAGATATGTGTTGTAGATCTCCTTTGGAGTTGGTCCCGGCACCCCCCGGCCGACGTCTGCTATTGTGTCAATCATGGACTCATAGTAAGGCCCCTTTGCAGCGTTAGCTGGTATACTACTATGAAAGAACCATCTGGAAGTTGCCCGCCCGATCTTCTCCTTGCACAATTTCAAGTTCTTTAATGCTGTGTTGATGGTGGTTTGCCTTTGGCACGGTCGTGTGATGACCGGATCTATAGGGCCAACTGCCGGGTCGTCATCCCAGGTGAGATCGTGGATATGTTGTTCAGGGTCAGGATTTGATCCTCTCCCGCTTTCACTTCCACGTCCACTCCCACTGCCAGAACCTTGACCCATAAATCGCCCGGTACGTCGATACATGTCTTCGTCGGCGAATGACCTTCGGCTTGCCTCCATGGCTCTTGTTAAGTCATCTGTTTGCTATGTTAAATACGTATATTATTGTAAAATATCAAATATTAATTATTACATACCTTCGTCAAATTCTTGGTATTCACTTCTTTCTGGTCTCTCTTGTCCAGTGCCGTATATGTGTAGCGAACGTCTTGCGGGTTCCGCAATTTCTTCACGCACAGTGTCCTGATGCCTCTTTGAAGCTCCTTTGGATCTTTCTAAGGATTGAAGATGCTGTCTAAATTGGGCTCTTACCTCAGGCGGAGTCCGTGTGCACGGTGCAACATCTCCCTTGATACCGGCAAGATGATGCTTTAACCGGTAAGTTCCACCGTATAGAACTTTGTTGCAATACTTGCATTTTACTTTTCTTTGCTCCATTGACACGGCCGTGCAATGGAGCCAAGCTGGGTCATTCCGGGTGGAGCGGGAAGTCTCACGGCTTGGAGAAGACATGTTAGAAAAATAATCCACAATATAAATAACACGAAATAAAATTGAGAATGGCAAAGACACCGCTTTGACAGTGTCAAAAATAACGCTTTAAGAGTGTGAACGACACTAGGTGGAGCGGAAACTATCCGAGTGAGGGGTGAGAACTGAGTGGAGGGACGAGCCATTGACCGGTGAGGACTGAAAGAGTGATCAGTGAGGAGGGGGGAGACCGAAAAAGTGATCAGTAGGAGAGGAAGACCGAAAGAGTGATCAATGGAAGGGGGAGGAGATTGGTGTGGAGTTGGTGTGAATTGAACCCTCCCCCTTGGGGGCTATAAATAGCCCAGAATCCGGCCGGGTCGGGCGACCCGGGCGACCGGGTCGCCGACCTAGCGAACCATGAGCGGATCGCCTCGGTCCCAATGTCTTCAATAAGAAGTGACCACATGCCCTTGTCACTTAAGTGATAATTTAAATATTGGTTCCATGTACCGCTATCAAAAAAGGTTGAATCACTATCAACGCCTTAGTAACTCATTACCGAGCTACCGACATCTTAATAACTCGTTACCTTGGTCAGCAACAATTCAAGACTTTCGAGTAACAAGTTAAGATATTACTGAATCATTGTTGAACTGCTACCGACACCTTAGTAACTCATTATCGATGGGTAGTGAGTTACTAAGACGTCAGTAGCAGTTCAACCCTTTTTGATAGTAATTTATCGAACCAGTATTTGAATTGCCACTTAAGTGACAAGGGTATGTGACCAATTTTGATTGGAGACTGCGACTATTTCCTCCACCCGACGACTGAGGCAATCTGCTCTTGTTATTATTTAGAGTTCAAATCGCCTCGTACGCCCGAAGGTGAAAACTCGCTCAATCTCCAATCTATGAATATCACGTTCACCACGGTCCAGTGCGAGTGTGAGACAGACATTGACCAATGTGGGGACACTGAGATACATGTACAAGTGCTCATTAGAGGAATGAGTTCACTAAACTGACTATTATAGAATCCCTAAATGGTATCTTATTAAACTGTCAATCAGGATATTTTATCATCATGGTTGCATGGTTGGATCTTTGATCTGAGTCTCCAAAGATGTCTTGTTAGGCATACCATGTACTTTGACTATTGACTTATGGATCACTTAGTATTGTGGTCTTATATAATTAATGGATTAGATATATGGGAAACTAGGTGGAGACAATTAAGTGGATAATAGGAGATCATCCACTCTCGATAGGAGAGAGAGAATGTCCTATAGATAGTACTCTAAATCCTTGGCCAAGGTAGATAGGATAATTGGAAAATGGTTTTCCAATTGATCCAATTACGAGTGCAAGATTCCATAGTGTCAATATATTTAGGAGTTGACAGTCAATGCCGTACTCCTATCTGACCGAGACATTGAATAGACGAAGATTTATATCAGTGTGGTAACTGATGATGGAAAGACTCTTTGGAGAGGAGTTCATCCCTCGAAGCCGTTTGGGATCATAGGATGTGACTTGTACCCTTTATGATCAGTAGACCGTTAAATCTATCATGAGATAATAGATTTAATTTAAAAGAAGTTTTTCTTTTAATTAGGCCTCAACTAAATGGGCTCTTGGGCCTAAGAGGTCACACACATAAGGACTAATCCGTAAGTTTGAGAGCTTGGGTTAATTTATAGAATAAGGAGGGGTTTTTGTGAAAAAATTCTAGTTCTATAAATAATAGCGATGAGAGCACAAACTTTACCAAGCCAAGGGAGCACTTTGTGGTCTCCCACCCTAGTAGCCACCATTCGATGGTGGAGTTTCATTCATGATGAGTTGTCGACACTGGCGCAAAGAACCCTACTTTGGAGGCAGTTCATGTGGATATGACTAGAGGCCGCAATCTTTAGCGGCTTGGAGAGTGTGATAACACTCGACCTTCTCCGATCTGTAGGGATTGTTTGAATGCCACAAACATACGTGTTCAAATACCAATTTTGGCGACGTTGTTTGGTTCCGATCGAGACCAACATAATGATATATGAGGAATCAAAAAATTTTCGTTGCACCAATATGATTGGACCGATTCCCTACACATTATACTCTCTAAGTGTCAAACTCTCTGGGATTTTAGAACTATGGGTGCAGGATGGTGTAAGAGTACTTTGATGGTCAACACGGTGTTTTATTACTCGTCTTTGACTTACTAACCTGTTACATATATTACTAACCTGCTACGTATGTTATTTAGTCACTCGGCAAATGCTTACGAGTTTGTGGATTTTCAAGTTACTAACTAAGTACATATATTACTAACCGCCTACATATCTTACTTAGCTAGTCAATACTCGATCATGAGCATGGTGATTTTTGAATTACTAGCACATTACATATGTTACTTAGCCAGCTAGGATGTTTGAATTACTAAACCTCTATACATATTACTAACCACAGATATATGTTACTTAGCTGATCGATGAACACTTGTGAGTGAAGGGTTTTCGACTTAGTAACCCATTATATATATGATTAACCCGCTACATGCATTACATAGCCACTAAGTAGCTGCTCATGAGCACAAAGATTTAAAACTTAGTAATCCGCTACATATATTACTAACCCATTATATACGTTACTTAGCCGATTGGTATACCCTTAGGAGTGCAGGGTCAGCCACTTAGAGATTTATGAAAATGTTAGATATTCATCCATGGCAATCAAATAAATTGTTAGTAATTCTAAAATAACAACCTAAAGTACTCTTAAGTTCTAAAGTAACAACAACTCAAAATTACATGCACTATGTATGTCACACTATAAGCTAGAAATTGATGAACACCATTTTACTACGATAATTTTTTTTCTACTAACATATATTAGTATGTCCATATGACTTACATTATTATGTGTAGTGGGAACAGAGTCTTGAGAAGATAACCCTTTCTCCTGTGACAACCTCAGTGAAGGGTTTGAAAATAAAAACTCTTGGGAAGTTATGTTATGTTATGTTATTGCAGGTCCTCAAAAACATAAAGTCTTTTAAGAGAACTGCCCTTGTTTGCATTTTTTTTTATTTTCTGACTCTCCAGGCATGACTTTATCTTGTGTTTTCAACCTTTCTCTAGTTTTCCCTTTAAGAGGAGAGGGCCTTCATACTTTGCACCATGACTTTCAAATTTTGCCTATTACGATAAATGATTAGTGATAGAATAACAAAAAAAATGATGTTGCACGTGTATGCATAACAAAACAAACTTGTGCTGGAATTTCAAGTGAGGGAGTAACTAATGTGCCTTCATTGCCAACCTTTTTTGCATTTGGGTTAGCGATGATAGACAATAAATGGGTGAAGTCCTCTTGTGCTTGTTTCCATATATTGAGCATATGTTTGTAAGTGTCTTTAAATTTTACTTTTGTTGCACATATCTTGACAACATTTCCCATGAGATGCATAAATCTCATTGATGCAATTCCTTTTTCTTCAATGGTATTGGATCCATCCACAATGATCTTATTAAGACTAACTTTGCATGTATGCCTTGTCCACCTGGTGACGATATATTATGGGGGCTCAAGTCTAATCTAGAGATGTAAGAATACATGTATGACATGCCTACATAATATGCCACACAATTCAAAATTCTTACATGAACATTCAACCTCAATATCTTGGCTTCTAAATATGTGTACCTAATGATAATGATTTTTGTTGTCAAATATTATGTATGTATTAGTGTTAGACGGTTGCACTACTAGGTCAATAGCCTTCAAATATTGGTCCTCAAAGATTCATAGACTTCTGGTAAATATTGGAGGATTGCTTCTTAAAGCATCATTGATTGTACCACACATCTCTTGAAGTTATGCTGCATTCTATGGTCTGCAACATCTTGCTAGTATCTTTGATCCTCAAGCAATTTTTCAAAGTTTTCAAAAAATAAATACGTTGTTTGCTTTATATCTAAGTAATATTTGAATACTTTGTTAATACTTTCACATCTCTAAATGATGACCATGTTTGCAATAAATGTGCTTCTTCCATACACCAGAGCCCACTTTTTCTTGTTCTTGAACAACACTTTATGCCATTGATTGTCATGAAGTTCATACTTTAACAACATTTAATTTCATACTCAAAGAAATAAATCTTTCTCCTCATAATCATATATGTATGTTTGAAAATATTTCTTAAAAGTAATTGTAGTACTAAACACATGATTTAAATATTTGCATGCATTTCAATACATGTGCTAAACACATTCTATAGTAAGTTCTTGGAAAACTCTTGTGCTATGCCATTACTCATTATCTTGTCATAATTGGTTAATATAGTCTTTGACTCCTTGCCATATATGACACTTAGAAAGGTGTTGAAAAGCCATCTGAATGTGTCGATCATCTTATCAAACAATAATGCATCACCAAAGATGATAGTTTGCTTATGGTGATTCACACCAACAAAAGGAGCAAAGGGTATCCCATATCTATTGCTTTATATGTGGTGTCAAAGTGTAAGATATCACTGAACCTTTCATAGTCTAAACACATTCTCTAATCTACCTAAATTATATTGGTGATTGGGTCATCCTTATCAACCTGTAAGAAGTAAGTAAATGAAGGGTCTTCTAATTGCCTATGATGAGAATATTGAAATAATCATCCGGTGTCAAATTCTAGCATATATTGTTGTCATTTGCCTCGTAAGTAATTCCTCATGTCATCCTTCAAGAAACCTAGATTACTTCTTCCACCTACTTGGTTAGACATTAGATGGTAAAGATGTCTTGGTCTTATACCACTAATCTCTCTAATGTCCACAATAGAAACATAAATTTCTGTAAATATTCGATGGGATCTAAGCATATATGCTTTAGACAAACTTTCTAGTTCATGATGTGTTCTACATCCCATAATATTATTTTATACATCCTATTGACACTCAGGAGAAACGTAATCCCTACCAAACAACCCAATCGTGTATTGGCCTCATGAATAATCGGGTTTGAGTATCTTGGGTTTTTTTCCTCCAACCTTCTTTACAACATACAAACCACATTTTCCTAATGACACCTTGCTTGTCCTTGTTTAAATGATCTTTTCTAACACTAAAACTGACACCTTTGGCATATGTAAGGAATGCTACATCTGCATCTTCAACAGTTTTAAATAAAGAATCATGACTAAGTCCTTGGGTAATGATGTTGCTGAAATTTTTTGGGACTACTTTCAATGTGTTCCCTATCTGGAGATAACATAGAAGTAAATGGATTGAGTTAGTAAAAGGTTTTGATTGAGTTTTCTTCATTTAATAACCTCCTACATATGTTACTAACTCTTAACATATATTATTAATTGGGTTTTTTATTTACTAACTCCATGCATATGTTAATAACCCTGAACATATATTACTAATTGGCTCTTCTCCATTTACTAATTCCCTACATACGTTACTAACCTATTACATTTCTTACTAACTAGGTTTTCTCCATTTATTAATCACGTACATACGCTATTAACTTGTTACATATATTACTATCTTGGTTTCTTCAATTCACAAATCCCATATATATGTTACTAACCCTGAACACGTATTACTAACCCTATACATATGTTATTAACTAGGCTTTTTTTCTGTTTACTAACTCCCTACATATGTTACTAACAGTTACATATATTACTAACAATGTTATGTTCAATTTACTAACTATGTACATATGTTACTAACTCTGAACATATATTACTAATCCCTACATAAGTTACTAACTTTTATTTTTCATTTATTACCCCTCTTCATATGTTACTAACTTGTTACATATGTTATTAATAGTGTTCTATTTAATTTACTAACCCCGTACATATGTTACTAATTCTAAACATTTATTACTAACTGAGTTTTCTTCATTTACTAACCCCTTATACATGTTACTAACCCATTACATATATTACTAACTAGATTTCTTTCATTTATTAACTCCCGACATATGTTATTAACTTTTTACATATATTATTAACTGGGTTTTTTCATGTATTAGTCTTCTACATATGTTACTAACACTTTACATATATTATTAGCAAGATTTTTTATATCCATGAATCCCCTACATATGTTACTAATGGGGTGTTTGGTTGCATGATAATTTTTTGTACACTTTCATGATAAAAAATTGTATTAAAATAAAAAGTGAACCAACTCATGACATAAAATTATCATGTTTGGAGGGATGTGATTACAAAAAAGAGTAACTACTACACATGACCAAACAAAGTGGGGGACCACAAGAAAAAAGAAAGAGGTGAGACCCTCTTTTTTTGTTTAAGAAGAAAATCACTTTCAAAACATAAAATTGTCATGGTTACCAAACACCTCTTTTAACAAGTTTTCTTACAATTTTTAAAAATTAAAACAAAAACCTCCATTATCATGCAACCAAACACCCCATAACTCTTTACATATATTATTAGTTGGGTTTTTTCCATTTACTAACCTACAACATATGTTACTAACCCTCTACATGTATTACTAATTAGGTTTTTTTATTTACTAACCACTTACATATGCTACTAATCTATTATATATATTACTAACTACTTACATATGTTACTAACCCTTTACATATGTTACTAGTTAGTTTTTTTTTCCATTTACTAACTCACTATGCATGTTACTAACCCTCTACGTATATTATTAACTGGGTTCTTTTTCATTTACTAACCCCTTACATTCATTACTAACCCATTACATATCTTACTAACTAGGTTTTTTTTATTTACTAACCTATTAGGTATGTTATTAACACTGAACATATGTTACCAACCCTTCACAAGTTTTCCTTTTATCTTTCTATCACTAACCTTTTCAATACATTACTAACCATATAGCAATATTTGTAATTGGTTCATTTACTAATCCCTTGCATATGTTAGTAGCCCATCACATATATTACTAACTAGATTTTATCCATTCACATGTATTGGTATGTGAAGGGGTTAGTAATATAGGTAAGGTTGTACTAACATATGTAGAGGGTTAGTAAAGAAAAGAAACCAATGGTGTCACATGACAGCATTAAGCGAGGAGGAGGTGCCACAACCTTCCATGCCTTCCTTTCTTGAGATGTCTTCATTGCCACCCTGGTAGTCACCTTCTTCTCATCTGAACATGTCTTCTCTCTTCTCTTCGTCATGATAGTGCCTTCAACCTTTCTCTGAAGATGTCTAAGTTGACTCCTCTGCCGCTTTACAATCATCTTACATGTCTCCCTCAACTGGATGGCATGCATGCTCTAAATCCACCTTCACTTCAGTTTGCTCATGCCTTCTTCTTTGGAGATGTCTTCATTGCCACTGTGGTAGTCACCTTCTTCTTGTTGGCTTGCCTGAAAAATCACCATGACAATGCATTCAACCTTTCTCCGAAGATGTCTCAGATGACTCCTTTCTCACTTGGCAGTCACCTTTCACCTCTCCCTTAGCTGATTGGACGGCATGCATGTTCTAGACCTACTCGAAGTTGACATACCACATTCACAGCTCGCATGATACTAATATGTTTTTTTGTAACGTTTAGGGTATTTATTTAATTAAAATAAATTATTATAATTATTATGAGATTAATTATTTTTTTGAGTGCTACTCTCTCTCTTCCTCTTCCATCCTTTTTATTTCCTAATCTCTTTTCCTACAGTTTTTCCCCTCCTTCTGTTCCTATTTTCCCTCCTCCGGATTACCCTACCGAAACTGTCGCATTCTTCCTGTTGTTTTCCCTCTTCCCATTACTATTTTCTCTCTTCCTACTTATCCCCCTTTTTTCTATGTCACTGCTTCGCCGCGTCGTCCCCTCGCCTGCGTCACCGCCCTCGTACGCGGCCTCCGGCGCGCTCGAAGCCACCCCGCTGCCATCATCAGCCACGACCATTGTCGCCTCCCTCCATGCGTCTGCGCGACTTGCCGCCGCCGTCTGCCGCCTCCACGGCCACCGCGGTACTGTTCCGCGTCAACTGTCGCTCACCGCTAACCCCCCCCGGCCATCGCCGCCCGCCAGCGCCCACCTCCGCAGCTTCTGCTGCCACCCCTCAAGGCCACCTTCGTCCGCCCCAGCGTCGTGCCCCTGCGCCACCGCGGTGCTGTTGCCAACGTTAACCCCAGCCACCTCTCGCCTCTCGCCTCTCCCGTGCACCTCGCCCCCTCCACCGTGGCCTCGCCGCGTTGACCCATCGCCGGCCTCTCGCACGCAAGCTGCTCACCCGCACATGGTGGCCGCCGCCCCGCCCAGCCACCTGCATGCGTCATCACCGCCTTCCGGCGTTGACCCGCCAGCCGCCCGCCCACCGCGTCGCCGCGTCACCAGCCACCTCCCTCGGCAACGCCCCCCCTCCGTTGACCATGGCCGCGCGACCACCTCGCCGCACGTGTTGCCCGCCGCCCGCCCTGCCGCGTCAGCTCCGCCGGCCGCGAGCTCACTGCCTCACTCACCCTGCCCGCAGCTCCCGCCCACGTGTGCCACGTGTCGACTCCAGAAACGGGTTCCGGATCGGCACCTCAAGAGAAGGTGAAAGATAGAATAGGGGAAAAAGGGGAGTGAATCGGAAAAACACTCGGAAAGCAATGAAAGGTCCTCACCTCGGTCCCACACTCACATTGATCCCCGAACTTTCATCTCACGGCATCGCTCGAGCACCGGAGACGGTTCGGGTCATGTGGGAGGAGAGTGAGGAGGAGATGAAATTAGAACATAAATAAAAGGTGGTCTCCAGGAGCCGCGGGCTCCGCTTTATAGAATAAAAACAAGAGATGAGTTGATTTGACCGTGTACCATAGCGTGAGAGATTGGGATGTGGGTTCAACCTTCTTCTTCTTCGGCCGGCCGATGAAGAAGAGTCCACAACTGATGCTAGCTTGATGTATTTGTGCAACTGATAAGCCGGATCTTGGACAGTGAAGTTCTGGAAACTCCCAGCACAATGTCGATGTAGGACATGCTATGGGCACCACAGATATCTGAATTGAATGATTCTTGTTGGAGATAAAAGAAAACTCACCAGGAAACAATTTCTATGAAGAATGTATAGGCTGAATCCACCATTAAATGTACTTAAATTGACTGATAAGATGATAACTTAGAAGAGAAGACTTCGGATCTGTCTGTACAGTGCTGGTGTTGAAGCCGTAACATGCCGAGGGAATGTCAGAATTGATCTCCGTTTGGTGTATATGAAATATATCTTGATGTAGAACACTTCTTCTGAAGGAACTTAGGCCTAAAAATGACTATAAAGATCTGTAGAAGCCGATGATAAGCATTGCAGCACGTCGAAGCATAGACCGGCTTCTTCTTCACTTTGGGATGATCTCCGGGCACCGGGACGAAGATAGAACGATTTGGGGAGGTTGGAAAGAGCCTAGGGTGGATGGAGGACGAAGATAGGAGTGCTGGAGGATGGGGATTACCTTCTTAGGTCGTTCATATGAGTCTCCCTTTATAGTAGATGAGAACCAGGTCAAAAAATAGCAAGTTTTGATACATCCGACCATAGGTTGGATTTCCTCCATTTAATGTTGCTGATTTTCATACTGAGGCATCTAGAAACTTACCTAAATGATTGAGAGAGAGATTGAAAACCGTGGATCACCTTTCCCATGTTCAAAATATGTCTCCACTTGAAGAGGAAACAAATCTAGTCTAAAAATGGCAAGTCTTGATATATAAGACAACAAGTTGTATTGCCATCATTTGATGATGCTAATTTTGACCATGAAGCTTCCAGATACTATAAAAAGTGATATGGAGGAGTACAAAGGAAGGTATGGTCGTGACTTGGTCAGATATGTGCCCAATGGGCTGGGCTTGCATGCAATTGGGCTTGATCGGTGCTGCGTGCGGACAGAACTGCGCATCTGACTTCTAAAAGGCGTTGTGGACAAATGGTAGATTGAAATTGAATTCCATTTGTTGCATTGAAAAGAGGACTCAGAGAGGAAGATTATTGATTTTGAAGACTTCTTCATTGGATGTCCACATAATCCTATGAAAAATTTTCAAGTAAAGGATATGCTGGGAAAAGCATAATCTGGCACACCACCAAGAGTCTCTTGTTCGGCAAACACGGATTTGATTAGAAATTAGCAAATCATCCTCATATTTCCAATAAACACCTCGGCTCATCCAAAAGGGCAGTTCATCATGATTTTGATGGTCTAAAAGAGATGTTGCCAATGGAATAATGGTTTAAGCTCTAAATAAGGTCAAATTGGCGTGTCTACAGCTTGCCCCGCCTTGATGTCGGCTTTGCAAGGGAATGTTATGTAGCGTAGCGGAGTGAAATGTAGAGAAAGCGTAGTGAAGAGAGATAGATCGTAGTGGAATGTAGTGGAGCAAAATGGCGATGGACTGAAAAGGTGGCATCAAGGTGTAGATATAGACACGCTCAATGTCCAGATTCGGAAAGACGAATCTCCTCAAGTCTCCTAGTTAACTGCCATGTTTCATCAAGTCTTCCTATGTTCGATTGGTAAGAGATGTGCCATTGGCACGAGATAAGAATAGCCAACCCCCAACGCGGTGGGGAGTCCCCGAAACATGGGTTCGTAGGTTCATCATCAGTCGATAACCCGATCTTTGCGGTGTTCCTGTATTGTGATGGCTAAAAATTTAAAAAAGATATTTGTTTTGAAAAATAAAAGAATACCAATCAAGCACATTCAGGCTATTAAATTCATTTAAGTCTTCCAAGAGACAAGATTTGATTCGGAATGGAATGATCTCAGATTCCAAAAGGCAAATGTTGAAGCACAGACCGTGAAGATAGTGACGGTGCAAGTTCTGATTGAATAAGAGGCCCTTGGTGGGACGAATTGACTGCCATGGTGGGATGAATAGCAAAGAAGTGTTGCAATGGCCACAGTGGTGATATAAATGAAAGATTTGAAGGCACAAGGTGATTACCGAACATGGTGGGATTAACAGACACGGTGGGATATTAGAAAGATCGGTGGGACAAACACGGTGGGATTAGAAAACACGGTGGGGTTTAGAATGATTAGAATTAGGATAAAAGATTCAAAGACTATGGTGAGAAGGTGAAGATTATGAAATGATGTATGCATTGACAAAACAAAATATAATGTAACTAATGCTACATGATGCATGTTGGGCTCAAGAAAATAAAACAAAACTTGTATAACAATTAGTTGAAGATATAGATTGTCTATGAGGTCAAGATACCCATTCGGGAACCATCGTCCCTCATAGCACAACTTTGGGCTTATCCATGAGCACAAAGAATGACCCGACCGTTGTGGATTTTGATGAAGGAGATCTCGGGCCTGGTCTTCTTTGCATTCACGGTCTTCAACATCAATGCATAAAATAAATAGTAATGCACCTAACATATTCTAAGAAAGGAAATGATAACGGTGAGTTTGAAATGTGATGACATGCATTCTCACAAAAGAGTTCATGTGTCCTAATGAGGACACAGAGTGAAAATTCCTCGGCAAAGTTGAGGCCGAGGTAATGATGACACCTCCTGCTTTGAATTCTCAAGGGAGGGAAGTGGTGAGCATCACCTGCAAAAAGTATCTCGGCAAAGTTAAGGCCGAGGTTATGGTGACACCTCCTCCTAAGAATCCTCAGGGGAGGGAAGTGGCGAGCATTGCCTTATTGAAATCTTGAAAATGCTCCTCGACGAAGTTGAGGTCGAGGTCATGGTGGCACCTCCTCCTAAGAATCCTTGGGGAGGGAAGTGGCGAGCTTCGCCTTGTTGTGAAGTTCTCCTCATTTGTTCTTCGTGCCTGAAAAACTATAAAAAGGAGATTAGAATGCCAATATGGCTTATCCCCCTTGCAAGTTGCAGTATGCCTTGACCTTTGTCAAGGGGTGTAAAGTTTTTCTTGTGCCTGAAACACTTAGAAGGAAGAGATTAGAACAACAATGCGGCTTATCCCCCTTGCAAGTTGCAGTATGTCTTGACCTTTGTCAAGGGGTAATAGCCTTCTTAAGGGTGTAAAAATAAAGCAACAAATATACAATGAATGTAAAGACAAGAATTCAAACCAAGCATGGTGATGAAAAAGGAATTTTTTTTGAAAATTTTGGTTGGGATTTGAAAAAGAAGTTTTCTTTTTTTTGAAAAGATCCATTTTTTTTGGGATTTTTGAAAATACTATTTTCTTTTTTTGAGTTTTTGAAAATATTTATTTTTTTTGGAGTTTTTGAAGATATTCAACTTTTTTTTGTAATTTTTTTTTGAAAATATTTTTTTGGGGAGATAAAAATCAGTATTGACACAAGTTCTCATCACTTGATTGTTTTTCTAGGTTCGTTGGTAGACACCATGTGCAAAATGGGGTTCCTTGCCCAGAATCTTTCCGACCTTCAACCTTTGATCGGCTAGAGTTTAGCTTTGATTTGATTGGTTCACCCACACCTTGGGGGTAAGAATGAAGAATTGAGGGAAAGTCCTTGATAGGCTTTGGAGATGTCGAGAGGGATTTCTCTACTCACACCCAATTGCCCGTTGGGGTTCGGCCTCTTCGGGTCTTTTCTTCTTTATCGACAAACCTATTTTTGTGGCACACATTCGGACAGGTGCTTTGACCTGTGGGGTCATTGCCCATCTTTTGGTGCCTTTTTTTCATTTTTTGCATTTTTGGGTACTCATTCAGACAGGCCCATATTTGTTTAAACCTGTGGGGTTCATTGCCCATCTTTTGGCACCCTTTTTTATTTGAGAAGTTGGACCTTATGAGACGGCCTCCTACTAGGGCAGCGGATGCTTTCGATACTCTCCCCCTCTAATCCCCTTCACCTATCTTGGACCGAACAGAAGAGAGTAGGGTGAGGGTTTTTCTTCCACCTCTGAGCCTTGACTAGCTTCTCTCAGGTGTTGGGCCGTTCGGATTCTAGGATCGGGACGTGTTGTGTGTGTAGAATGGTATCTACCCTTGACTCCTAGACAACAATCTAGAACAGGTGGACTTAAGTCATACTAGTAGTTCTCTCCATTTTTTTGAGGTAGATAACATTCCATAGGTGAATCAATTAAAAATATGCCTTGCAATGTAAAGAATTTGTTTAATAAGAACAAGGTAGCTTCAAATGTCGTCAGTCATGAATTTCTCTCAATTAAAATTGTCATATGAAATTAAAAATCATTTTTTAAAAAAATATTGTTTTGCAGATGACATAATGATGATGAATGCAATTTCATGTAATACCTGAGAGAAGAAGAAGTTCATTGCTGATGACGGCTTTGCTTGTGCTTGCCTTGCCTTGTCTGCCATGCCTTGCCTTGCCTTGCCTGCCATGCCTTGCCTTGACTTGCCCAACTACTTCCACTTTTGATATGCATCATATTGCATTGGATTGAAGATTCATAGTCATAGGATGAAGTGAAAATGTGGAGGATCTGATTTAGCATGGCGGAGTCAAAATTAATGATGTAAAAGGCAAAGATTGTGGTATCACCCAGGAAATTTATCTACTTTGATTTTTTTTTGAAAATAAAACTTGGAAAAGGAAAGTGAATGCTTGAAAAGAAAAGTGACTTAAAGTGGGATCTTGGGCCCAAGAGTTGATAGTGGGATTGCAAGCCCGGGAAGGGTTGGAATCAAGGGGCATGTGGGCCCAAGAGTTGAATGTAGGCTAGAGGGCCCAGTTGATGTTGATGGGCATGAGGGCCATGAGAGGTGATGGGTGCGAAGGCCCGATTGGAGGTTGAGCTCGAGGGACCCAACGAAAAGAATGGGCATGTGGACCCGATTTGGGTGATTGGAAGTATGATTGTGATTTGGAAGATTTGTGATGGGCTCGTGGGCACCATCGAAGAGTATGGGTGCACAAGCCCATAGTTGAAGTGGGGGCACAAGGGCCCGATTTTGAAGAAGTATGGGCACGCTGGCCCGATGGTGAAGAAATGTGGGCATACGGGCCCGAAGTTGAAGGAGTGTGGGCATGTGTGCCTGAGTTTGTTGGAAGGTGGGCACATGGACCCGATTTAGAAGAAATTTGGGCACATTGGCCCAGTTGTAGAAAAGCATGGGCATGTGAGCCCGGTTGAGGTGAATTGCGGGCACGTGGGCCCGATTTAGAAAAATTAAGAGCACATATGCCCAATTGGGTAGAATTATGAGCACGTGGGCCCGACGGAAGGAAAGAGGCATGTAGGCCCAGTTGGGGAAAAGGGGTGCATGGGCCTAGTTGAAGGAAAGGGGCATGCAAGCCAGATTGATTAAAAGAGGCACGTGGGCCCGATTGAAGAAAAGGGGCATAAGAGCCCAGTCGATTAAAAGGGGCACATGGGCCCGGTTGGATAAAGGGGGCACGTGGGCCCGGCTGATGGAAAGGGGTACATGGGCCCAGTTGATGAAAAGGGGCATAAGAGCTCGATTGACGAAAAGGGGCATAAGTGCCCGAAAATGGGGCATAAGGGCCCAAAAATGGGGCATAAGGGCCCAATTGAGTGGGATAGGGTGTGGGCCATGGCCCTAAGATTGACCGATTTTGGACCCATGGGCCTGATTGATGGTTGTGAGAAGGATAAAGAAAGGGTGGTGGCCCTAAGATTGAGGAATTGTAGGCCCGTGGGCCTGATTTTTGATTGGGAGGAGAATAAAGAAAGGGTTGTGGCCCTAAGATTGATTGATCATGGGCCCATGGGCCGGATTGTTGCTTAGGAGAAAAATGGGGTAAGGGTCGTGGCCCTAAGATCGATGCTAAGGGATTTGCCCGCCTATCTGGAGGAGGTCCCAGTATCCCTTTGTCTATGCCCTTCTGGAGGCTTGTCGATTCCTTTTTCATTTCACTGACCAATTCTATCCTCTTATTTTTTCGTTCAAGGGTTAATTCTATCTCCCCAGCTTCAGGGATCAACTCCAATGATGGCAACATTTGATCTATACTTGGAGAATCCTTGCCTAGTCCTTGACAATCAACTAAATTTGTGATCCCCTCATCTAAGCTCCCTACAGTAGGCTTCTCCTCAGGTTGTTCTGAGGAAGAGGGCATGCCTAGTTTAGAGGATTCTAGAATGATAGAAGAGTTTGGTTCGACCTCCCCTACTGACTAACTTTGATTTTGAGAGAGAGCAAGGATATGTTGTGGAGTTGATTCTTTTGCCATGGCAGGAGCACAAATGGTTGGAGTGATTGATTCCTCTGACAGGGCAGGAGCTTGAAAGGTCGAAGTGTCTGAATCTTCTGCCATGGCAGGAGCATAGATGATCGGAGTGACTGGTTCCTCTACCATGGCAGGAGCAATAGATGAAACAAGTGGTTTTTCTGACTGAGGGGGAACCCTATGTTGAGGGATTGATTGAAGTGGTGCTGGCATAGAAGTCGGTTCAGGCTGGGGAGCTATTGGTGTAATTAGTTGAGGAGTCATGACTTGGATGGTTGGTTGAGGAGTTGTTGGTGGAATAGGCTGAGAAGCCAATGGCCGGATGATTGGCCGATGAACCTTAAGAAATGTTGGTGGAGTTGAAGGTTGGGGAGCCGGTTGAAGTAATGGAGTATTCGCACAAGCAACAAGAGGAGCTTTATTAAGCGTGGTTGGTTGTGCCATTGACTTGGGTTGCATAACTGGTTGAGGTTGGGGCATGGGTGGCCTAATCAACTGGCATCGAGGAGTTGGTCGATGAAGATAATCAGGATGGGATTGGGGAGGACTCCTAGGTTGGTTCATAGCATCAATGCTCCTCTCAAGTCTGGGCCTCAATTCATCAGAATATTGCATTAATTTCACATCTTATTTTGCTTCCCCAATTATTGAATAGCCTGGCCCATATCGTTTCAAGAATTTGGCCTTGACAATTTCGAAATCCCATATCTCTACATCGTTCAATGAAAAAAACCAATCTAGGGCTGCACCCTCTAAAGATCTCCTAAAAAGAAAGGCAAGGGTCTTTCTATCATTCTCGCCATCGAGATGATTTGCTCAGGAAATCATTGACATGGGTGAAGGGATCACCTGAGCCATTGTAGCGATGGTAGGTTGGCATTTGTGATTGGGGGATGTAGATAGTATAGAGGGGGAATTCGATGGTTTCTTTATCCTTGGCAACAGGAGGGGAGCAATTCACCAGGGGGTGTGCATGTGGCACCTGGATGGGAGGGAGGTGGGTTGGTGTGCGAGCTGAAGAATGACCCACAATGGGGTGAGTAGGTGAAGTAACATGGCAGGGCTGCCCAGGTGGGGTTATGACAAGAGGTCGAGCTATCGATTGGGGAGGCAAAGCAGCTCGGTTGACTTTGGCTGGACCTTGATTAGCAGGCATCTTTCCCTTCACTAGAGATTGTATGAATGACAAGGTATTGTGATCAAGATGAAAAGATAGATCCTTAAGAGCTTGTTCTATACTAAACGAAGCGGATTGATGGGCATCCCCTTGCACTTCAGGTTCCATAGCAGCATTGGCATGGCTTTCGGGTTGTTGTTGGAGCTTGTAGAGACCTTCCCCGTACTCCTGTTGCTTGTAGTAGTCCGACCTCTTGACGTGTCTTTCAGACCTTAGCATCATGGGCATCATGTCGATCTTTCTACAAGGATGGTTAAAAAAAGAGCAAGCAAAGCACATAATTGAAGATTTTTTTTATGTTTTGTTTTGTTTGATTTTTTTTTGTTTCAATTTGGTTGTTTGGAAAACAAGTTGAACACAAAATTAAAAATGTTTTTGTTTTGTTTTTTTAGGTGTTTTGTAAGAAATTTTTTTTTGTTGTTTTCAATTGTTGTGAGCAAGCAAGTTGTGCAAACAAGTTTTTAAAATGACTACTCGACAAATTTTGGGTTGAAACCTTAGATTAGATAGATTGTTAGCAATTGTTCACTCAAGTAGGTATGGTTCCTATTGCTTCAATCTTCAAGACCTAAGGTTATCACTCAATCACGACGAGTAGGTACTTGGGTTCTTCGGGTTTTGGGAAAGTGGTACAACCGGCCCAATCATGCAGAGAGGAATACTCCACGGATGGGGACTTACGGAGGTCTTGATGGAAACAACTAAATCAACTAGGAAGGAATATCCCAGAAGAGATGTTAGAATCCACCAAGAAGGTGTTTGGAGGGTGAGGGTGTGTTGGGAGAGAGAGCCCCCGCCTCGAATGCCCTACGGATCGGAGCAAGTCCGGTACCCGATGCAAAAGCTAAAGCAAAAGTAAAAATGGAGGGTAAGAGGAGAAGAAGCAATCAATGTGCAAAAACATGAAATGAAATGAAGTAAATAGAGCATGCTATATGCAAACAAGACAAGCAATCATGCAACAAAACAAACAATCTAGTGACTAGAATTGAATTAGAATGAAACTAGTTGCACAAACAAATCAAGCTAGCACGGTTAAAGACATTGGTTGTCCCACCGTGGTCGCCAAAAAGCTGTCGACTCCAGAAACGGGTTCCGGATCGGCACCTCAAGAGAAGGTGAAAGATAGAATAGGGGAAAAAGGGTAGTGAATCGTAAAAACACTCGGAAAGCAATGAAAGGTCCTCACCTCGGTCCCACACTCACATTGATCCCTGAACTTTCATCTCACGGCGTCGCTCGAGCACCGGAGACGGTTCGGGTCATGTGGGAGGAGAGTGAGGAGGAGATGAAATTAGAACATAAATAAAAGGTGGTCGCCAGGAGCCGCGGGCTCCGCTTTATAGAATAAAAACAAGAGATGAGTTGATTTGACCGTGTACCATAGCGTGAGAGATTGGGATGTGGGTTCAACCTTCTTCTTCTTCGGCCGGCCGATGAAGAAGAGTCCACAACTGATGCTAGCTTGATGTATTTGTGCAACTGATAAGCCGGATCTTGGACAGTGAAGTTCTGGAAACTCCCAGCACAATGTCGATGTAGGACATGCTATGGGCACCACAGATATCTGAATTGAATGATTCTTGTTGGAGATAAAAGAAAACTCACCAGGAAACAATTTCTATGAAGAATGTATAGGATGAATCCACCATTAAATGTACTTAAATTGACTGATAAGATGATAACTTAGAAGAGAAGACTTCGGATCTGTCTGTACGGGCTGGTGTTGAAGCCGTAACATGCCGAGGGAATGTCAGAATTGATCTCCGTTTGGTGTATATGAAATATATCTTGATGTAGAACACTTCTTCTGAAGGAACATAGGCCTAAAAATGACTATAAAGATCTGTAGAAGCCGATGATAAGCAGTGCAGCACGTCGGAGCATAGACCGGCTTCTTCTTCACTTTGGGATGATCTCCGGGCACCGGGACGAAGATAGAACGATTTGGGGAGGTTGGAAAGAGCCTAGGGTGGCTGGAGGACGAAGATAGGAGTGCTGGAGTATGGGGATGCCCTTCTTAGGTCATTCATATGAGTCTCCCTTTATAGGAGATGAGAACCAGGTCAAAAAATAGCAAGTTTTGATACATCCGACCATAGGTTGGATTTCCTCCATTTAATGTTGCTGATTTTCATACTGAGGCATCTAGAAACTTACCTAAATGATTGAGAGAGAGATTGAAAACCGTGTATCACCTTTCCCATGTTCAAAATATGTCTCCACTTGAAGAGGAAACAAATCTAGTCTAAAAATGGCAAGTCTTGATATATAAGACAACAAGTTGTATTGCCATCATTTGATGATGCTAATTTTGACCATGAAGCTTCCAGATACTATAAAAAGTGATATGGAGGAGTACAAAGGAAGGTATGGTCGTGACTTGGTCAGATATGTGCCCAATGGGCTGGGCTTGCATGCAATTGGGCTTGATCGGTGCTGCGTGCGGACAGAACTACGCATCTGACTTCTAAAAGGCGCTGCGGACAAGTGGTCTTCTCAATCATTTAGAAACTTACCTAAATGATTGAGAGAGAGATTGAAAACCGTGGATCACCTTTCCCATGTTCAAAATATGTCTCCACTTGAAGAGGAAACAAATCTAGTCTAAAAATGGCAAGTCTTGATATATAAGACAACAAGTTGTATTGCCATCATTTGATGATGCTAATTTTGACCATGAAGCTTCCAGATACTATAAAAAGTGATATGGAGGAGTACAAAGGAAGGTATGGTCGTGACTTGGTCAGATATGTGCCCAATGGGCTGGGCTTGCATGCAATTGGGCTTGATCGGTGCTGCGTGCGGACAGAACTGCGCATCTGACTTCTAAAAGGCGCTGCGGACAAATGGTAGATCTAAATTGAATTCCATTTGTTGCATTGAAAAGAGGACTCAGAGAGGAAGATTATTGATTTTGAAGACTTCTTCATTGGATGTCCACATAATCCTATGAAAAATTTTCAAGTAAAGGATATGCTGGGAAAAGCATAATCTGGCACACCACCAAGAGTCTCTTGTTCGGCAAACACGGATTTGATTAGAAATTAGCAAATCATCCTCATATTTCCAATAAACACCTTGGCTCATCCAAAAGGGCGGTTCATCATGATTTTGATGGTCTAAAAGAGATGTTGCCAATGGAATAATGGTTTAAGCTCTAAATAAGGTCAAATTGGCGTGTCTACAGCACGTGGCCACCACCGCATGTGCCCCCTAGCCGTTCCCTGCGCTGGCTGCCCTCGTGCCGCAATGCGCCACACCCCCCTCTCCGCGGTAGTCTCTCTCTCTCTCCTCTCTCATATCACCCCCCTCTCTTTCCTATCGTCGCTCTCTTCTATTATATTTTTCCCTCTTAAATTATTTATCCTCTTTGTTCCAACAGATTGTCAAGATGCCGTCTGGATCAATTTTTCGTCGCCGTCGTGACCGCGACGTACTCATAATCCGGTTTGATTCCCTTGCAATTCCATGAGCTATTCGTCGTCACCGTTAAGTTAGGCGTCTCGGCTATTCTTAGCACTCCTATATGTTTGATTAAATCATAAAAACCTGTTTAGATCACTATGATTAGAATGATTTAATTAGTGGGTTGTTTTGATTTATTGACACATGTTTAGATAGAGTTAGATTAGCCTGTTTGACCTGTGCATGTTCAGATTAATTTAGTTGTTCATATATATTAGTCGTCAGGATAGGTTTTTATATGTTTAAACCTAGTTAGTTTAGCATGTTTGCATCGCAGTAATCTTAAATATGTATATCCCGATTTGTTAAAAAGCCGATGTAAGGTTTAGGCATAGTGGTATTAGAGTTTAGTTTAGTTTCATGTATGTAGTAAGTAATAGTGTCTGTCTAAGTATATGATTGATATGTTTAGTTTGTAGTTTGCATGATCCTAATTAGATGCATCTTATGATTGAATGGTTCTGGTTTGTGCTAAATTGTGGTGTGGTATGCAAATATGTGATGCATAGAACCATGGGTGTTTATTTATGTATTTCATGTTTGGATTGCCAATCTCGTGTTCTTGGTTACTGTCTGAGTTATTTATATGCTTGCATTGTGTGAAATGTGGTTAATGCAGTGAGCTGCATTATGATGGAAGTTTACTTCATCAGACTATGTTAGTGGCCTGTGGGCAGTGAAGATTAGTTGAATCCGGAGCATCATTCGATCCCGGATACCGTGGTTTATCCTAAGTACTCCCCTGCCTAGGGGTACTATGGGATTTAGTTACTATATGTTACTTCCTACTTTATGGTAAATCTGGTGCTAGTTTTGTGACATGGCTACATTGTCCAAATGGAGCATGATATCTACTCAGACAAGTATGTAGTTGTGCATTTTGGCATGTATATTAGTGGTCAAGTGGAGTCTTTGGTCTTATGTCAGGTGTATGTGTTATGAGCATACCTAGAGTAGTTAAATGTGCATGATATGTTGGTTTTAGTGCATATAGAGTCATGTTAACATATGAGGTAGTAGAAAGATATTGTAATCATTTAATTGAATATATATAATTAGCTTAAATCCTATGTATTATAATCTTTTTTTTAGGCTTAATATATATTTAATATCAATAGAATCATTATTATAGTAGAGTAGTTCGGGTATAAGTCCTACTAAGTTTGTGGTGACTTACTCCTTCCGTTGTTAATATTTTCAGGATTGCAAGTTTAGCGCAGCAGAAGTGTAGTGGTGTTTTGGAATCCGAGGAGTTAGTTGATTACTCATTCAATGTTAGTATTTAATTTGTTTAGATAGATGTTTGTTTGTTGTGTTAATAGGTTGTAATGTTTGGATTTGTGATTCTGGATTGTGGATTTTAGTCTTAATTGGTTCCAAACCGATATTCCTTCCCGTTACATCGCCGGATTATCTTCTGCTGTGCTTGTTAAAAATTCGTATCGTGACATTTTTGATCATGTCATATTGTAAATATGATGTGACAACATGATGATGGCAAGGTAAATCAATGAATGACACTATTCTGCCATCCCGCAGTGCCATTAGCGACGATGCTTCTATCGCCTTGGTCCAACACTTTAGTCCCCTATTGACATGGCACTCTCCTATTGTCGATTGAAGGACTACCCTCCTTTGGCCACCTAAGACGAACTCTATTATATATGGCAATGACACTATTCTGCCGTCCCACAGTGCCATTAGCGACGATGCTTCTATCGCCTTGGTCCAATGCTTTAGTCCCCTATCGACATGGCACTCTCCTATTGGTGATTGAAGGACTACCCTCCTTTGGCCACCTAAGACGAACTCTATTATATATGGCTTCTTCTTTTTAACATAAAACAGCAGGAAGGATATATATTTATATATGTGGCTGATTTTCAGTTTTCAGCTCTTGTTTGATTTCAAAGGTATAGAAATTATGGTGTATTATAGAAATTATGGTGTATGAACTTGTGAAAATACCCTTTTCCAAAAAAACTTGTAAAAATAAAATATGGGTAGTTCATGGCACAAGTGCAGATCTTTACAGCGTCTGTGGTTACCATATTAAACACTCTGTCACACTCAATTTTAAAATTTATATTGATGTAAATGATATATGTTTAGCGCAACCATGAAATTTACAGTACATATATAACAAGATATGTAATACAAGTGTTGACTTGTATCATATCAATATCAATATAATAATTTAACTAAACAGAAGTTAGACAACTTATGAGGTGTTTGGTTGCATGATAATTTTGGTACACTTTCATGATAAAAAATTGTATTAAAATAAAAAGTGAACCAACTCATGACATAAAATTATCATGTTTGGAAGGATATGATAACAAAAAGGAGTAACTACCATACATGATCAAATCAAGTGGGGGACCACAAGAAAAAAGAAAAAGGTGAAACTCTCTTTTTTTGTTTAAGAAGAAAATCACTTTCAAAATATAAAATTGTCATAGTTACCAAACACCTCTTTTAACAAGTTTTTTTATAATTTTTAAAAATTAAAATAAAAACCTCTATTATCATGCAACCAAAAACACCCCTTTAGCTCTCGTGCAAAATTTGAAAAATCCCGCCATATACCTTGTTGTAGAACCATGAAAAAAATTCACAAATTCTATGTAAATTGACTAGTGAGAAAGTATACCAAATGTGTATGCATGACCCCTCCGCATACATGTCCTCAAATTATTATATTATATATACCCTATCTCTTGAACTGAGTATTTTAGAAATTATAATGTAACTTAGTAATTACAAAAGTATTTTATGTAATCTTTTAATTTGAAAAGAGACAACGTAAGTAACACAACATGATTTTGCTTTTTTTCATACTTAGAATATGATCAAAATAGTATGCGTGAGCCTACTGATTTATAACATAATGTCATGATTAAACATGTGGAGTAAACAAGAAATTCTCAGACTTAATCACAATCATGTAAAACATAAAACATGTGCATATTGTACTTCATTTTTATAAAATGGCAGTTTTTAAGTTAGACTTGTGCATGGTTTAGGGCATTGAACTTAACATGATTTTTCTTTACTTGAATACATAAATGTATTTGCTTTAACTTACTTGTATACAATAGAAGTATATAAGGTTTAATTGTAGCATTATCGGTCTTAAAACCACCAAACCACAAATCATTGGTTCAATTCAAAAGGTTTGGAGGTTTTCCAGACTAAACCAAACCAGACCAAATCAACAAATCAATATAAGAAAAAAATTAAAAATAGAAATATATTTTAATAAAATAATATTTATATAGTTTTTACAATATAATAATATTTATTTAATGATTCATAACTAAATAAGTATGTAAGTAAATAATTAATTTTTTTAAATATTTAATTAACTTTCAATCTCAAATCAAGCCAAACAAAATTGAATTGATTCGTTTTGGTTAGGTTTGAAAAAATGGCCCCAAATTAAATCAAACCGAATCATGTATACCCCTAACCAAGAATGTTAATGGATTAGATAGTGAAAAGGGAATCCATGTTTATATCCTATAAGAAAAAACTTGTTTGTTAATTTATCATAAATGGGTATGTTTGTTAGCCACGTTGCGCTATTTACTAAGATATATATAAAGACTTCTTATATGCATTGATGTAATACATTACAATAAAAAGTAAAAATAACTTAAGTGACAAAAAGTAAAACATAAAATATAATACATATTATAAACCTTCATGAAATATATTCATAAAAAGCACAAGATAGTTCTAAATTGTATCTGTTCTATCATAAAATTCTTCGACTTAAGATGGTAAAAAGAGAAAAACAAAATAACAACATTACTAATTTTTCATATGTGATACAACAGGTGCTTGATATTGAGTTTCTCAAGAATATGGGCCAAATTACATTCTTTATACGAAGAGACAATCCTTTGTGAATAGAAACCTTCAACTTGTGAAGAGGGACTACACAAATCAACATTTAATATATAGAAAAATATAAACTTCCTTTTCCCTGTGCATATAAAGATTTATGCTATATCTGCCAAATCATGATTTGTATAACACAAATATATACATGCGTGAGCTTATGTGAACACGAAGTACATGAGTATATAAACATGATCATGCATAGGATTCTAGTTTTCCCATAACTTGGTTATGAACATATGGCACGCATTTATATATAAATAGAAATTGCTGACGTATTCATAAAGATGAAGTACCATAAAACATGAAACATTAGATCAATTTTCATTTCTAATTACATGGTCTTATCATATACATATGTAGTAAAATTTCCATACTTGAGATATGCTTTTATGACTACATGTGAAATCAAAGTATGAACAAAACTCAGAGATCCTGATGGCATACACAACCATTCAAGCATACAGGAAGATCTGCAACGCCCCAGACTCAATTAATCGAATGAAGTAGACTAATCTTAAGCCCGGTTTGGTTAGAGTTTCATTTTTGGTACTATATCAATATTGATAATAATATTTTCGAATGTTAGATTATCAATATCAAAAGTAATACAAGTTGACACTTGTATTATATAATATGTTTTGTTTGTACTACAAATTTTAAAATTGATATAATTAACCAAACACCTTTTAAAGATTTCTACTTATGTCAATTTTAAAATTGATAGTGATAGAAGTACCTAATAGTGTTACGAAACATGGTGTTAGATCTGTGTCATTAGTTGTGTATACTTTGAGTTGAGGGACTGAGAATCCATATAACATAACATGCAAAAAAAACATACTGTATGATATTGCCTATAAGTTTAAATGACGAAAATTTGACTTTCTACCAACCAATAACTAACTAGTGACAGTAGACTTAATCTAAAATAACTAGATTAAAGAAAACGGAACATATATAAATAGTCGCAAATCTACCTTCCGGATCCCTGCCTGAGAGCATGCGTGCCAGATAAAAATTATAGAGTCTTCCATCTAGATTGGATTATGCTCGGTTACCTCTCTTTGTATACATGCATTGAATACTCATACTCATTTTCTTGTTATTCGGAAATAACGCAACAAAACTTGTCCCTGCAATAGCTAAGACCTTGTTTGGTAACATTATCAAATACCTCCATCACTATCAATTTTAAAATTAATATTGATGGTAATCACCTAGAGGTGTTTGGCTAATAGTAGTAATTTTAAATTTTGTAGTGCAAACAAAGCATATAATGTAATATAATTGTTAACTTGTATCAATTTTGATATTGATACTCCAACTTCTTGAAATATTAATATTAATATTAATGTAGTATCATTTTTACTATTCTAACCAAACATGCCATAAGTTCATAGAACCTCGTACTTAGATCTGTCAACAGGTCTCCAAGATTTGATAACCCGACCCGAAATCGTGAAATGAATCGAATTCAGATTATAGTTAAGCAAATTTGATAGCGTCTTGGTTAGGATTCAGGTTCAAGTCCGTTAATGATGACCCGAGATTCCTTTGTTAGGTTCGCTCAAAGAAAACCCGTCGGGTCCGGACGGTGTCTTGAGACTGCCATGGACTACCCTGATCCCAGTGCTTCCGATGCTGCTCTGCGGCGCGGGTCATCGCCTTCCTTCAGTCGATGGGACGAATCTCGTCTGGATGAAGCCCTAATCCCAGTGCCCTGATCCTGATCTCATCTTGAGACTGTCGTGGACTGCCCTGATCCCAGTGCTTCCGATGCTGCTCTGCGGCGTGGGTCATCACCTTCCTTCACCTGATGGGATGAATCTCGTATGAATGAAACCCTAATCTGTGCACCCGTCCACTATTGCAATCTTGCCCTAATCTGTGCGCACCTGTCTTTGAAGTTGAGAGACGACCAGGGGCCTCTTCTCTAGGCCAAGATCCCTGTCTCCATCCTTGACCTCCCCTTTGTTTCTGGCATCTGCGCTGGAAAGGCTGGGGAGCTCCGCCTCGATCTGGCTATGGCCTTTGAGTTTGGTCCGTCTTTCTGCTTTTCCTACGGCCCCAACGACTTGAGGAACCCCTTTGCTTGGTGGAGCCGCCGCCGTCATCAACCACGGCACTGACCACGAAGGTGCGGCCACCCGCGTGTTCAAGGGTAAGAAGCCGAATGGGATCTCAGCGGGCGCCTAGATTGCTGCCCCTGGTGGTGTCGGTGAATACCAACCAAGCTCCCTCCCTGCATCCCCTCCCGTACCCCCACCTTCTTCTCCCTCCCCGATTACGCAGCAACTTCTTCCACTGCCGGATTGCTGCCCCAGAACCGTTCTGCCACAATCTCGGGCAGCTCGGGTCGACCTGAATCCGAGAATGAGGTTCAGGGTCAGGTGTTGGTCCGAATCCGATAATCAAATAGTTTTGAATACGGATCTCAATACAGGTAAAAAGATAACGGGTTCGGATTCGGATCTTATGAGATCCGACCCGAATCCGACCCATTTACAGTTCTACTCGTACTTGCTCGCCAGAAACACAAAGCCCCTCTACTTTGTGGTCGTCCGGGATATTGATACATGAGTGTTTCGTCCATGGATATATATCACCTTACAAGCTTGGGCTACATAAATCCTTGTACCAGACTGTGGCCACAACTTCAATAAAGGTTGGAACCTACATTTGTCAGTTAGGTCGTGAGTTTTGAAGAACTCAATTGCTCAACATAATCCTTTGTTTAACTTGTGAGAATGAAAGAACCTAACATATAGATTTTATATTTTAAGGAATAGTATATATATATATATACATATGAGAGTACTAACAACATTGAGCTTAGTATAAGAAGTGAGTAACATCATTTCATGATTTGATCTTAAGCATAACTGTATCCAGAGAATATGGGTTTACATATAATCACATCATGAGAATATTGAATTTGAACATAATCATATCATGGGAATCTTGAGTTTGAACATAATCATATCATGTGAATATGGATCGTATTCTTAAGCATACCTAATTTATAGGATGACCTCTTTTCACATTCTTATTCTGTATTACAAGAAAATTGTTCACTAACGATGGCGGATGCCTGACAAAGATTAAATTTATTAGCAATGGCTTCAGCAAGTTGTCACAAATGTATTTTATTAGAAACCAAATCTTGACTGTTCAATGGTTGAATACCACTGGCGATGGCCAAAGCTGTCGCAAATGACTTTAAATGGACTAGATGCAGTCGCCAATGTCATTTTGCTTTTTAAACCGTGCACCCCCCTTTCTCTTCTCTTTTTCTCTCTATGCTCTCTCTCTCTCTCTCGCTCTCTCTCTCTCTCTCTCTCTTTTACAGTACCCTCCCTTGCCACCTTTGCTAGACATGCCACTATCATCATTGCCAACGTTGGTCACTGTCATTGCCAACTGTCTCTCCCTCACTCTCGTGCACCCAATTGGAGACCAACTAGTCTCTCTTAAGCCAAATCTCCGATGCCACCAAACCTCCCACCATCAGCTGCCACTATTGCCACCACTGATCACCATTGTCGCCCTTTCACAAATTGTTCCTTCTCTAGGTATGTATAAACCCTAATTCTTATTAGGATTGTTGAAATATGTTCATTGCATGATATATTGGGTGTTTGGTTACAAAATTTAGAATTTATTTGAGAGTGATTTCATCTTAATCAATTTTGTTTGTTTAGGGTTTATATGAATATGTTTTTAATGTCATTTTGATATTATTAATCTTGGTTTACACATGTTTAATGTGTCGGTTTGGAGGAAGATGCATTGAAACATGTGCCCACTTTGACACACCATGGCAAGTTGAGGGGTGACAGATGATATGGTTGTGGTTGGCGATGGGTTAGGTTGAATTATAATAGGGGGCCTAGGAATGATAGCAAAGGTGGGTGTTTGAGAAATGGTAGGGTAAATAGGTTTTGGGAATGTGGCCATGTGTGGCTAAAGATGATAGGACTCGATGGTTGGGGTGTTGGTGGTGGCTCGATTGAGAAGAATATAGTTTGGTTTGGGTGGAGCCACATGGTTGGAGGTGTAATGATAGGCTATGGAGGGGTGCGGATAATAGGTGGTCAGTTTATAATGATGGGGGTAGGTAGAGTGGCTCATGGTATGAAGAGGATGGGTCAGTTAGTTGGAGGAGGTTGGTTGACGTGCATGGTGGAGACGGATTTATCAACTTGCTAGTTTTGACCCTGATCTTGACACTCCTCAAAGGAGGCCAAACTGGGGTTAAGATGTTGGTTCTTAGGTGTGGGTGCATGCTCATGTAAAGGCATCATGGTTTGAACAATCCCCAAGATGGGGTTTTACCACTGCTATTGGACCGGTGCATGCTACTACTCTTGAGGTTGGTTCTTCACAGACCTACTATATTTGCCTGATTCTAGTCAATACTACTTTTTTGTGGAGATGATAAGTGTAATCCTTAAAATGGAAACAATTCTCCATAGTGTGCTCTAAATACCTAAGGTAGAGGCAATATTGATTTGTGTTGGCATTGTGTGGCCATTCAAGCTTTTCCTTGGCAATGCAATTTGCCCATCAACCATGAGAATGTTGAAGATGTCCGTAAGAGAGTATGGAAGCGGTGGGTAATGGCTCATCCTAATTCCTATTTTTCATGGTTCATAGGCTATGAGAGGGGGTGCTCGGTTGTGGGTGACCAGGTGTCATGATGGTTGGGAAACTAAGACTTGCATTGCCTATTGTCGAAAGTACTGATGCTAAATCTGATGTTGGCAAGGTTAAAATGGAAGTCGAGGCTAAGGTCGAGGTTGACGAGAATTTTTAAATTGTTGATTGTGATGTGGGTTCCTAAACTAAGGTTGACAATTGTTAGGCAAGTTCCCTACAGCATTAACGCTCTTGTTGGTCACTATTCCCTCGGTGACAGGGCTAGTTACAGTATAAGTGATTTTCTTGATAGGTTGGGGTCTATGATCAATAAGGTTCATAATAGGGATATCCCTAAGATGTGTTTGGATGTACCAAGCCCTCTCATATAGCTCATTTATGGTGGTAGGCTAATGCAAAGCCAACACATTCTTCAAAGTCGAAATGGCATTGATGATGATCATTTTCACTTGTTTTGACTCAAAAATGTTATAGGTAAGCTTTTCTACCACAGCCTTCCACCAATTAGTAGATCTCACAAAATTCTCATCATTTTTCATTTTTTATACTATGAGATCGGTGATTGAATAAGTTGGACTGACTAGGTCCCACTTAGTTTTAAGAATTTCAAAATTAATCTCTTATGAAGGATCAACAACTAGAAAAACTCTAAGGTTGGACCCTCCAACGAACGTCTAAATAAAAATGCAAGGGCCCTTGATTGTCTTGCTAGAAGGAGGACTCATAGAGAAAGTCCTTGTCATAAATAAATGAATTACATTTTTCATTTATAGAAATAGTAAACTAACATCTCGTAAGGAGGTAAATAAAAGATGAGGAGAGAGAGAAGAGAAATCTTGGGACTGCATGGGTGTTGATTCGGCATTTAATTTCTTTATGTAATTCATCCATTTGATTGAACATGTTCATCATTGCTTGATTGACGGAAGGTTCTCGGGCAATGGAAGGAGGACGAGAAGTTGGTGATGGAGGTATTAGAAATAGAATTGGGTAGGCCGAAGTTGCCTGATAGAAAGGGTGCATTGAGGGATGCACCCTAGGGTGAGTATGGGGAATGATTAGAAGAGTAGACAGGGTGTCTAGAGGGTGTTGTAGTGTTTGGATTTGGGTAAATAAGGATAGCTATTCAGTAAGAAGAGTTTGGGGCCGTGAGCTCGGTGTGAGAGTAGTTAGGTTGTGCCCGTCGACCTAACAGGCTATTGATTGGGGAGTAGAGACGTGAGGACCACCTTTAAGGGGAGCATGATTGGTGAATGATTTGCCATTCAAGATAGCCTGAATAGCTAGGAGCTGACTAGGATCAGCATGAGAGAGTGCTTACTAAAGCAAGAGAAGGGAGAAGTTGAATAGGCTTGGGTGGGGCTTCTAGTTCATTGACAGTGTATATGGCATTGAGGTAGACTGATAGTGTGTCAAACAACTTGTAGTAGGCTTGGTTGTGCTCCACTTGCTTGTAATGTTGGTCCATCATGCCGATGATGCATCCCGACCTTAGAGTCCTTGACATAAAAGGAAAGGATAACAAGTAAAGTCACAAAGTTTTTCTTTTGTTTTTGATATTTTGACCTTTTTTGCTTGGTTTTGGGTTTTTGTTCAACAAAGAAGTTATCAATCAAATTAACCTTACAAAAAAATTTCTTTTGGTTTTTTGGTTGTTCTAAAATTTTTGTTTTAGTTTCAATTTTTGGTTGACAAACAAGTAAAAATCTTAAACAAAGTTTTCTTTTGGTAATTTTGGGTGTTTAAAGAATTTTTTGAGTTTTGGGTTTTGGTTAACAAACTATTGATAACAAAGAATTATGAATGCTTAATGTGATGTTTTTTGTTTGGCCTTAGATTAATAGATTTTTAGAGAGTATTGTTCATTCCAAGATAAGTTGGATCATACTCTTTCACAACATCGAGCATTCTACAGTTAACGCTTCTCACTATGTTAAGTAAGAAGATGTTTTAAGTTTTTTAATAAAACGGTACAACCAGCTTGACTGATAAAAAGGAAATTCTTCACATTTGGGGACCTACAAAGGCCTTGGGAAGAACAAACTGGGTCAATTCAAGAGGAAATCACTACATGGGGAGTTTGTAACAGCTAAGAAGGGTGTTTGGATGTGAGTGGCTTCATGGAGACGATGAGCCTTTCGTCTTGGATGACCTGATGAGATGAGTGAACCCAATACTCGAAGCAAATCTAATGGAAGAAGTAAATGACAAGGAAAGAGGGTAATAAACAAAATAAATATGCAATCCAAGTGGAATAATTAACAATGATATGAAAGATAAGCAAGTATACTTAACTCATGTAAGACATGGAGTGAAAAGCAAACAAAGATAAGAAAGAAAACAATGATGAGGAATGATATTAAAATCAACAATATATGCTTAAGAAGTGGATGGAAAGTTGGTAAAACAACTAAAGAAGAGGACTAGGGTGGAACGAGGTAAATTATAATGGATGACTTGGGGCCTTGACAGGGAGCGCCTAGTGCCCTGATAGGGGGGTGCTAGAAAATTTAAATCTAGGGGAGTGCTAGGAAATCTAAATCTAGAAAACAACCCCTTAGTGCTTGAAGAGAAAGATGGCCCGCATGGGGGTGAAGCTGAAAGTGAAATGTAAACAAACTCAAAAAAACTTGTTAAAGCAATACAAGGAGATGAGAAATAGCGATGACTCACTTGGGAACCAAAGCACAAATACCTGCTTGGAGGAAATACGTGATGAACTTAAAGAAAAGTAAATGATAGTACAAGTAAAGTAAATGGAAGTGTAAAGAAGTAAATGATGGTGTAAGGATAATAAATAAAATTGCAAAAAAAGTAAATAGCTTGCATGGGAGCCAGTTGATGTCATCCACTTGGGGATAGAAGGTAAATGTAGGTCCACATGGGCTGAAAGTGCTTAAAAGAAAGCAAAGAGTAAATAACAAGAGATCTTTTGAAATTTAAAGTGCAAGAGAAATGAAATAACAATAGAAATTACTAAGGCAAAGCATAAACGAACAAAGCCCCCAAGGGAACTGAAATGTAGGCAAGAATGCTAAATTGGGCCCCTGGTGCCCTAGTAGGGGGTGCCTATAATTCCAAAAAAATAGAGTAAAAGAGAATTTTGACAAAGAGGGCAACTTTTGGGCACTAGTGGTCCCACCATGGTCACAGCTATCAAAGGGGTTTTTGCCTTCTTCCTCTTTATTTTCATCATTTCTTCTACACATACCTTGATCACTGGACTTTCGAACCTTGACATCACTCAGACTTTAGTGGAGTGGTATGGGTCATGTAGAGGAGAGAAGGAAAGGGAGGAACAGAAAGAGAAGTAGAAGAGTGCAAGTGGTCACCATGAGTGCAAGTGGTCACCAGAAGCTATAAGCACCAAAAGTAAATAGAAGTGGAACACAAGTTGTTGAGTTTTTGACTGTGTACCATGATGGGGGAGATGTGAGGGGTTACAGCTTTCTCTTTTTTGGCCGGCTAAAGATGAGGAACCCAACATTACTCTTTTTGCCAGAAGATGTTGTTGTCACTACACTAAATAAAGAAAGTAAATTGGGAAAATTAATTAGAGACCCAATTATTAAAATAAATTTAATAAAAAACCCATTGACCAAAATATCTTTGTAAAAAACCCAGTCAATCAAATAAACAGAGTAAAAAACCCATTCCATTAACCGCTCCGTTACCTCACCGTTTTTTAATTATTTTTTCCCATTCTGCCCCTCGCCCCCTCCCTGATAGTCGTCGGACAGACCAAATCGCCCAAATCTCCCATTCGCTCAAATCGCGAACGCGCTGCATTCTCTCGCGAACCCTACCTCACGCGGTGGACGGAGCGGCTTGCAGCGGCGACTGAGCGGCTTGCGGCGGCGACTGAGCGGCTCTTCTTCCCGACGAAGGTGAAGCTTCTTCCTGCGAAACCTGAAGCTAGCAGCTTCTCAAACCGGGCGGCGGCGGCTTCTTCCCAACAAAGGTAAAGCTTCTTCCTAGCAGCAAATCGGAAGCCATCATCTTCTCAAACCAGGCAGCGGTGGTGGATCTTCTTCCCAACGAAGGTGAAGCTTCTTCCTAGTGGAGAATCCTGAAGCCATCAACTTTTTATACCGGGCAACGACAAAATTCTTCGCAGCTACAAAGCTTCTTCCTAACGGCGACGAACCTATTCATATTTTTTTCACAATGAATTTAAATGAGTGATGAATTCCATTTTTCTATATTTCTTATTGTGTGTAATCCCATTTTTTAAAATTTTTAACATTAAACAATGTTTTAACAGACGGTACAACCATTTTTTTATATTTTTTTCAATATTTAAACCATATTTTTATTATTTTTAAAATTTATATCCTCAAAATAAATTCTGACTAGGTCGTTCTTATTTTTTCAACATTTTCTATTTTTTATAATAAAAAATAAGATTTCTACGCCAAAACTGATGTATCACATTTATCACGTGAATATTTTTACTTGTTTTAAATATTCATCGCACACACTATTTTAGAAGCAGCACCGATTCAATTTTCTGTCCAGGGGTAAAAGAGACTTTTTACTATGCCATCTAACAGTTATCATCCATTTTGGGGCGGAAACTATAATAATTCCTCAAGTTGGGTTTTTTATTAAAACAATTCGGACACTAGGTCTCCTGTTAAAGTCATATTTGTAAACTGGGCCTTCCGTTAATTTCTCAAAGTAAATTTGGTGAAGGAAGATTAGAGTAGAATAGACTAGATGTGAGTAAAGCCTAACCCTTCTTTTTTGGTGTTTTCAGAATGAGTATAATGTTAACTATATACTTAAATAAATATGAAATGATGCTAAGACATGCAAGAAAATAAAGGAAAGCAGTTGGAAAACAAGATGAAGAGAAGATATTTTGGAATCCCTATGGTCATGTCAATGGGGCATCTAATGCCCTGGTGATAGGGAGTTAGGGCCTATGTAGATGGAGCTGGCATCAATTGTCTCCTTGCTCTATTCATGATGCCTTCACAAGTTTGAGGGCATTGACTAGACTCTCTTGAGTTCCCCAAACACTTTAGAACTCATGGAGAAGGTAGGGGCGATGAAGATTGGTTGGATGGTTGGAATGAACTTGAAAGAATGGGATAGGGATGTCAAGGTGAATGAGACTTTGGAATCTCTTGTTGTGGTTCTTGAGGTGGCAAGAGAGTGTTGGTAGGCATATGGAGGTTTGAGAATGTGATATGGTTATGAGAACACGGATTTTCCAATCATTTGGTCATTGAAAATATCCACTTTTATAGCCAAAAGAGATGGTAAATTTGGAATTGAAAAAGATTATTGAATGGGCCAAAGCACCCCCATATACGAGGCACTAAGTGCCTCGATAATAGGGCACAAGTGCTTGGATACCGGGGCATCTGGGATCCTTATAAATGTGATGTGCTGTAAGGTTGGTTTATTGGAGCTAAAAATAGGCTTTTGGACTAAGTGCCCCTGACAGGGCACTTTGACTTAAGCGTCATTTAATGCTCCAACCATGCCTCTAACCATTGCCGCTCGGGGGTCAAGTTAGCCATCCTGGTCAAGTCAACATGCAAGTGCCCCCCCAATGGAGCACCATAGTTTGCTCTTGGTGCTCCCTCTCTGGGTCAAGTTAGCCGGGCACCCCCTTAATAGGGCACCAAACTAGACAAATGCCAAAATGAGCGAAAAGCTCAAATTTTCCAAAAAATTCGTTCTCTTAGGTAAAATATTTAAATACCTTTCAAAGAAACAAGAATTTTGAGTTTTATAGTTAAGCCAAATTTGTGTGTCTACAATAGGATAATGAATGAATATATAAAAGAAAATATATGAGTAACGTTAATTGTAAATAAATTTAAAGAAGAAGAATTGAGATGGTTTAGGTAGATTAAACGTCGATTTAAGAAGACTTAGGTTTGAAAAGTAGAAATATTAAAATGGTAAAAACAAAAAGATGTGATAGATCTAAGTTAACTAGGTTAACAATACAATATGATTAGATAATTTGAATATCGCATGAAAAATAACTCCAAATTGATGTGAGTGGAGAAGAAAATTTCTTATAGCTAACCTCAAATAATTTGGGATTAAAATATGAGTTAAGTTCATTGTAAACATAAAAAAGAACACTTAATTTAATTGATTGTATATATTTTTATTTTATAGATTTTTGATAATTTTATGAGATATTAACTATTTTATGGGTGTTTAAAATATACTTTTATTAAAGTTTGTATGATAGGCATTTTATATAGTGAAATGAAAAAATATTTAGAATTAGATATTATAAAATAACATGCAATAATATCTATATTAAAAGTAAAAAGGTTAAAATGATATTAAAGAAAAACACTTGAATGGACCAGTTACATGACTAAGAAAGAAGGCTATCGTGCCCCAAGAAAAAAACATATGCAACCAGTGTTCGCCGGGTCGCGACCCGGCCCCGACCCGGTTGGGATTGGTCCCGACCGGCCCGGTCGTGACCCGGCCGTGCTGACTCTCCCGGCCGGGTCGCGGGGTCGCGCGAGTCGCGCGACCCAGCGATCGGGTCGCATGACCCGGCCGGGTCGCGCGACCCCGGTCATATGACCGTTGGCAACGGTCATGGGGGGGGGGGGGCGCAGCCCCCATTCAGCCCCTTGGGGGCTATTTAAAAGCCCCCAAGGGGCTCCCCTTACTCCCATCCCCCACTCTCACTCCCAAACTCTCATTTTGCTCTCATTGCTCTCATTTTGTTTTTCATTTACTTAATTATTTCATTAAGTATTTCATTAGTTCATTTAGTATATTTATTTAATATTTGTTTCATTGATTAGTTAGTTAAGTAGTTTCTTATTTTTAATACTTATTTACTTACTTACATAGTTAGTTAGCTAGAAGATTAGTTAGATATTTAGTTTAGTAGTTACTTAACATATCATTAGTTGAAAGGTATAGTTAATTACTTACTTAATCATATAAATAGTTAGTCATTCATTTTACATAATTAAAAGTATACTTACATTAGTAGTCACTAATTAACGTCATTAGCTTTTTAAATAGTTAATTACTTACTTAAGTAATTATTTACTTAAAAAAATGTCTTCTCCAAGCCAAACAACCCAAACTACCGGCGCGACCCGGAGTGATCCAGCTTGGTTACATTGCAATTTGATCTCCATGGCGGAGAGAAAAGTGCAATGTAAATATTGCGACAAAGTAATATTCGGTGGTATTTATCGTTTAAAATTTCATCTTGCAGGCATGAAGGGAAACGTTCTTCCTTGCACACGGACTCCGCCGGAGGTCAAAGCTCAATTTCGTAGGCACCTACAAGCGATGGAGCAAACGAAGCGAACTAGCAAACGACATAAGGAGACCGTCCGAGAAGAATTGCAACAACCGGGAAGACGTTCCGTACACATTTACGGGACCGGACAAGAGAGGCCGGATATTTTTGGAGACGAAGAGTACGAAGGTATGAGAGGGGTTACTCATAAACGTAGTTCATTCTTCTATTTTAAAAGATAATTAAGTAGTTAAATACTTAAATATTTCTTAAATAGATGACCTCTTACGGGGAATGGAAGCAAGTCGAAGATCATTCACCAACGAAGAGTTCCATAGACGCACCGGCCGAATGATGGGTCAAGGGTCTGGAAGTGGGATTGGTCGAGGAAGTGGAAGAGGATCCAACAACCAACCGCAAGATGAGGTTCATGATCTCACACAAGACGACGACCCGGCAGTAGGTCCCGTGGATCCCGTAATCACCAGACCACGACAACATCAAACGACAATCATGACGGCGATGAAGAACCTAAAATTATGTAAGGAGAGGATTGGCCGGGCAACGTCAAGGTGGTTCTTTCACCACAGCATTCTGGCAAATGCCGCGAAGGGACCGTACTACGAGAACATGATCGACACGATTGCAGACGTCAGGAGGGAGTGCCTGGTCCAAACCCAAAGGAGATATACAATGTATATCTTTCTATGGAGGTGCAAGAAACAAAGAAGTATGTGGCATCATTTGAACGAATATGGGAGGAACGAGGTTGCACGTCAATGACCGACGGATGGACCGGTAAGTAAATTTTATTTTACTCATTTATATTAAATGTATAAACATTCTTTTTGGTATAACTTAGTTAATATCTTATACTTAATAGGTATAACTAGGAAGACAATGATCAATTTCCTAGTGTACAGTCAAGCCGACACGGTCTTTTGGAAGTCGGTCGACGCATCAGGACATGTAAAGAATCCGGAGTATCTTTACCAATTGATAGATGAAGTGATAGAAGAAATAGGAGAGAGCCGGGTAGTTCAAGTAGTCACAGATAATGCGGCCGCATACAAAGCGGCCGGTCAGATGCTTATGGTCAAAAGACCAAAGTTGTATTGGACACCTTGTTCCGCCCACTCTTTAGACTTGATGTTGGAGGATATATGCAAGGATCCTCAAATAGACAGGGTAGTTAAGCTAGCCCAGTTTATTTCTTCATTTATTTATAACCACAACTTTGTCCTTGCACTTATAAGGGAACACACCAAGGGGCGAGAGTTGTTACGGCCCGGTGCAATCCGGTTCGCCTCCCACTATATTTCCTTAGAAAGTTTATTGAGTCAAAGGAGAGCTCTAACTCAAATGGTCATTTCACCGGGTTGGGGTAGTTGGATGGCTAGATGTAACTCATCGGATAAGATAAAGGGGAGAAAAGTAGAGGAGACAATAGAGAGTAGAGATTTTTGGAAAGTTGTAAAGAAGACGTTAGACATCGTCCAACCCATAGTGAAGGTATAAAGGATAGTTGACAGTGATAGAAAAGCAGACATGGGGTATTTATATGATGCGATTGAGAGAGCGAAGGAAGAAATCTCTAAGACCGTGTCCGACTTCGCCAAGTGGTGGGATATTATAGATCGTCGCTGGGAACGTACATTACATCAACACATACATGCAGCAGGTATATTTTCTTAAACATTTACTAATCTTTTTATTAATGTCAGATATGTATAAGTTGTTTACTAATACTATTTGGTTCGTAGGTTACTTTTTCAACTCAAGATACTTCTATAATCCACATTTCAAGACAATGAACGAGCTATTAGATGACGTGAAGAGCGTCATCCGACGGTTGCTTGGTGACGACGACCGGGCTATTATCGTTTGCAATAAGATGTATGATTACAGAATGCGGAGTTTTCACTTTGGAACGAGCAGAGTTGAACGAGCTGTGATGCTACTAAGTCCGGGTACGTAGAAATGTTTTTCATCACTTAATTAATCAAAGTTTACTTAGATAATAATGTAAGACATTCAATTTATGCAGCTGATTGGTGGATGGACCATGGTAAAGTACTAGGGTACGAGGACTTGGCGGACATAGCCATCAGGGTCCTAAGTCAAACCACTTCGGCTTCGGGCTGCGAGCGAAATTGGTATACATTCACTTTGATTCACACAAAGCAAAGAAATAGGTTGACATCAAGGAGGCTTGAAGACCTCGTGTATTGTCACTACAACATGAGGTTAAAGTTGAGGAATTTGGAGAGAATGAAGCAGAACCAGATGGAACAAAAGAGTTGGATATCACAGGCGGTAGGACGTTCGGTCGAGGAGCCGCAAATTGAAGAGGAGGACATCGATTTGGATCAAATATTCTATGAGAATAACTCCTTAGAAGCTTGGGTCAATGACCGAGAAGGGTTGGGAGAACCGGAGTTCAACCCAGAAGACCGACAATGGGCTGAAGGAGTGCTCGACGATGTCCCTTTGGCCGAAGAATTCCAGATCTCTCCCTCTCTAGCAAAGCGCCAGAGGACCGGAGAAGGAACTAGTCAAGGTACGCAAAGTAGGCGAAAAGGTAAACAAGTTATGACTGATCCTTTTAATATTGCAGATGCTGATACGGTCGAAGACGATTGAGAAGATACGCCGGAGCCGAACATCCGAGTGCAGTACCAGACGTCTGAGGACGTCTGAGGATTCGTCGTCAAAGAGTAGCAACGATGATGGTGCTGGATACGGGGACGCAAACATTTTACAAGTACAAGGGACCTCAGATCCTCCCATATCTCCTACAACGTCGTTACGTTTTACCGGCGAGGAGAAATATACTCATGCGACCCAAGATACCGATCATGGTAGAAGGCCACAAGGTAGAGGAGGTCATCGTAGCCATGGAGTTGGAGCAGAATACCACGATGCCTCCGACTATGTGTATGATTCATCCCAAGACTCTTGGTTCCCTACATACGATCAAGAGTATTGTGGAATGAATTATGTGGAGTCATCGGATACTTCGATCCAATCGACCTATAGTTATGGTGACTCGTTTGGATCAAGTCTTAGGATAGTTTCCCGAGTGACTGACGAATATGATCGTCATGTGTACATGTATCAAGCTTTGTACTCAACCCAAATGACATGAGGAGAGTACATCAACTACCTACAAAGTGTATAACACATCACGTTGGAATAAAATTGATTTATTATTTATTTAAATCATGTCATTTATTTTTTCCAATTTTCTGTAATTTTTCAGATTTTTTTTCGCATTTTTCTTATTTTTTTTTGAATTTTTAAAAACATTAATTAAAAAATGGGGTTGCAACCCGGGTCGCGACCGGGTCGGCCTGGGGTTCCCGCGACCCGCGACCCCTCCATCCTTGTATGCAACGAATATGGTGGACGGCATAACCGAGGAAAATAACTCCTTAGAATATGAGTTTGAGAACAAAGTATATAACATTGAGTTTATGATCAAAATATTATAGTGATTTCAAGAATCACTCTGATACTTATCAATCTTTCAACTTAACTTCTAGAATTCCGACTTATTTTAGGAAAAAATTTAGAATAATTGAAACGAGTCATATGGAACTTAAGAATAGAGATGTAGAGATGGATGTTGTCAACCTGATATCTAGCCCTAATCCGAAATGAAAACTGGGTTTTGGGTGTTCCATTGGTGACCCTAAACATGCCTTATAAGCTTTCTGTTTGGGATGATTCGAAGGAGAGCCAAACTGCATTTCTAGGGTTCTTTCTAGGGTTCTTTATGAAAACCCGACTAGACTAGAATTGGATGGCTCATTCGGCTTGGCCTCACCTCCAACATGCTCCAAGCTCCCGCGGCAATGACCAGCAACCACGTGATGCCTAGGATCCCCCCTCCATCCTACTTCTTTCCCCCGTATCTCCATTCTTTGCTTCTCTCCTAGGCCAAGTCGAAGAAGGTGCCCAAACACATACTTGATTTGAGACTTGACTCGGATACCCCAATACATATTGGATTCACACTCAAAACTTGATCCTATTTATCTGATTTTAACTCATCTATTTGCTTATGCCCTGTTTGGTAACACTATTAGGTACTTCTATCACTATCAATTTTAAAATTGACAGTGATAAGAACCATAAAGAGGTGTTTGATTAACTGTATCAATTTTAAAATTTATAGTGCAAACAAGACATTATGTAATACAAGTGGCAACTTGTATTACTTTTGATATTGATATTCCAACATTTGAAAATATTAATATCAATATTAATATAGTACCAAAAATGAAACTCTAACCAAACAGAGCATTAACTTGTAAGAAACACTAACGTACAAAACTTCTTATAAAATTTCACTTAAAATAAATTTACAGTCGATCTCTATTTTAATAATTACAATTATTTATGAGCAATTAATTAAAACGTAATAACAATAAATGATTATAGTTAAATCAAAAATTACAAATAAGCACTTAAAATAAGTATTTATTTAATTGTGATATTTTATTTTGATAAGATCATTATCAGTAATCAATTCAAACTCTAGCTTTAAAAGACTATAATTGGACCAAATATTAAAAATAAGCCCTTAGAATAAGCATTCATTTATTTATTTTTATCTGACGTAAAATGATATCTTCAATTTCCACATGAAATCCGTTACTCTGACCCAGAAAAATATCGATAACATTCAGTCTAATTCTAAAAATAAAATTTAAAAGACTTACCATTCGGTCTAATTCTAAAAAAAAATGAACTAGGAAATCGATCAGAATCAAACATTTGAACGTGAATAGCAATAAAAAGGAGGTGCTTCCGATAAGGATGCCTCACCAATTATACGGCTCACCTCAGACATTGGAAAGGTCCCTTCTTTCCAAATGCTTTTCAACCATGGAAGATCTTGCATTAGATCTAAGTTCAGTTTAGGAAATATTGCCACAATAATGATATTAACTCAACACTTGAAAACACAAGGTTTCACCGGCCAACCGAACAACTTCCCATAGTCCGTTAACATATCGGAATCTTGAAGTACTGTTGGACAAGGTAACATTTCAGAATTAAAAAAATAAATAAATAAACATGAGGGCACCGACAAAATAGTTACCTCATTACCGTTAATGCAGAGGATGCCTTCGGTGCAGGTTGCACCGGATCTTCCCAGCTAACGCACCGTTTGGTTAAACATTAATGCCCTGTTTGTTTAGGCCCTGTTTGGTAACACTATTTGACACCTCTATCACTATCAATTTTAAAATTAATATTTCTAGTAATTACTAAGAAGTGTTTGGTTAGTAATATCAATTTTGAAATTGGTAGTGAAAACAAAGCACATTATACAATACAAGTGTCAACTTGTATCAATTTTGATATTGATACTCCAACTTCTAAAATTATCAATATCAATATTGATATAGTATCAAATTTAAAACTCTAACCAAACGGGCAATTAGAGTTTCACCTTTGATACTATATCAATATTGATATTATTATTTACAAATGTTGGAGTATCAATATCAAAAGTAATATAAGTTGACACTTGTATTACATAATATACTTTGTTTGCCCTACAAATTTTAAAATTGATACAATTAACCAAACACCTCTTGATGATTCATATCAATGTCAATTTTAAAATTGATAGTAATAAAAATATCTAATAGTGTTACCAAACAGGGCATAAAGTACTAAAGATGATACTAATCCAATTTTGATATTCATATTTCTAGAGATAAATAGTATCAATAACAAAAGTAACGCAGGTGAGCACTTGTATCATTATTCATGCCTCGTTTTTATTACAAATTAAAAACTGAAAAAAATAGTCAAATATCTAATGATGATCTAAACTAATATTAATTTCGAAATTAATAGTGATAGAGAATATTAGGGGTGTTTAATACTGTCACCAAACAATCTGCAAGTCAGCATGACCCAACCATGCTAACTTCATCTCAGCTGTTAATGCCCTGTTTGGTTAGAATTTCATTTTTGGTACTATATCAATATTGATATTAATATTTTCAAATGTTGGAGTATCAATATCAAAAGTAATACAAGTGGATATTTGTATTACATAATATGTTTTGTTTGCACTACAAATTTTAAAATTGATACAATTAACCAAACACCTCTTAATGATTCTTATCAATATCAATTTCAAAATTGATAGTGATAGAGGTACCTAATAGTGTTACCAAACAGGGCGTAAACAATCAAGTCCATGCTTCAAATTTGCTGTTACCAGAAGGCTCACTCAGCGAGGCTCTGTCATTCCATATTTGCAATTTTAATTTTTTTTTCAGTTCACATGGATGAGCTCTTCCTCGAACATGCAGGTGGAGAAAGTACTTCACGTATTGGACATAACGAACAACCGCCATCGACATAGATCTTTACTTACACTCAATTTTCTATACACCAAAATTTATATCTAACTAGCAGAATTCTATTGAGCCCCACCTTTTGATACAACGAATGAAGAGCTACGAAGTTACATTTGCCCATCGTCTGGAAAAGCGACGAGGATGAATTTACGATTCTACATTCGACATAAACCATCATTATGATCCCCGGAAGACGGTGCTCCGTTGCCCATAGAGACACCTTCGCGTTTAACTCTTCTGTAGAACAGCACATAAGCTGCAGCAGATTTGACATCTTCCTCGTTTATTGGAGATATATGGCTGTCGTCAAAATTATACCACCTGTTTTCTTCCAGGAGCTGCAAAATAAGAGAATGTAAGTATGCATTTTTATTTTATCTTAATTTATTTTATAAGATCGGATGAAAGGATGTAACTAAGAGACGACCATAATCTGAAATGACAGATAGTATGGATATTGTTAGGAGTCTCGGGACCACGCGAAAAGCACTCATAATAACCATCCCCCTTGCTTGTTTTTGGAAGAGGGATGAAAACGCCAACTCCATTCAGGGTGGCAAAGAGAATCCGAGATCTAAATTCCAAATCAACTTCAATAGAAGTTAATTGGTTTGGAACCCCTTGATGCATTCTATATGTTATATCGTTATCCAAAAAGGAAACAAACATTTTGATAGTATATTGGAATTGTAAAAGGTCAATCCCAAATCCATTTTCCAGAATTCAACAAAATTAATATTTTAATAAAATAAGATAAGTAAATTATAAAAATTATCACATATAATGTGATAAGAAAGAAAAAATAAAATTTTAAGTGATTATATTAAATTTTAACAGTTACATGAGATCTATTAGCTTTTTTTTAAATACAAATTAATAATATAGTATCTATTTCAAAAATTATCAAATTTGATTCAGTTTTCAATAATGGAATCAAACTCATAACAAAAACAGAATATCATGATTCCAGCAGACAGAATCAAATTCGGAATGTCTCAACCCTTATCCAAGTTGGAATACAAAAGACAATTCTGGTACTCCATCCTACTCATTTGCAGCCCTAATTCTGATGCAGACATATACCAAAGGAACAGCAACACAGTCTAAGTCACTAGGTCAGCAACCTAGATAAGCTATATCTAGGTATAAAAGCATAACCCGTGTATACATGCAGGTTGACTGAGGCTTGGCCATTTTGCTTTTTCTACTTCAGCATCCAGGAAGGTAGGTCGCATGACCACATTTGAGTATGAAACAAAACACTTCTTTAAGATCGTAGCTTTCAAAGAAGCAATCCAAAAGATTCCAAAACATCCTTGGGATTATATATAGTTCCTCCAATACTCATGGCACGGTGGTACCAAGTCATATTTTGTTCCTCCAATACACATGGCACAATGGTACTCAAGGAAGGTAGGGTCGGGGGTCGCGACTGGGTCGCGGGACCCCCAGGCCGACCCGGTCGCGACCGGGTCGCGACCCGGGTCGCGACCCTATTTTTTAAATATTTTTTTTTTTGAAAAATTCAAAAAAATAAGAAAAATGCGAAAAAAAATCATAAAAAATACAGAAAAATTGGATAAATTAAATGACATGATTTAAATGAATAATACATCAATTTTATTCCAACATGATGTGTTGTACACTTTGTAGGTAGTTGATGTACTCTCCCCATGTCATTTGGGTTGAGTACAAAGCTTGATACATGTACACATGACAATCATATTCGTCTGTCCCTCGGGAAACTATCCTAAGACTTGATCCAAAGGAGTCACCATAACTATAGGTCGATTGGATCAAGTATCCGATGACTCCACATAATTCATTCCACGGTACTCTGATCGTATGTAGGGAACCAAGAGCCTTGGGATGAATCATTCACGTAGTCGGAGGCATCGTGGTATTCGCCTTTCCAACTCCGTGGCTACGATGACCTCCTCTACCTTGTGGCGGCCTTCTACCGTGATCGGTATCTTGGGTCGCGTGAGTATATTGCTCCTCGCCGGTAAAACGTAGCGACGTGGTAGGAGATATGGGAGGATCCGAGGTCCACTTGTACTTGTAAAGTGTCCGTGCCCCCGTATCGAGCACCATCATCGCCGCTACTCTTTGACGACGAATCCCTCGGACGTCGAGTGCGCACTCGGATGTTCGGCTCCGGCGTATCTTCTCGATCGTCTTCGACCGTACGCATCTGCAATATCAAAAGGATCGGTCATAACTTCTTTACCTTTTCGCCTACTTTGCGTACCTTAGCTAGTTCGGCTTCTCCGGTCTTCCGGCGCTTTGCTAGTGAGGGAGGGATCTGGAATTCTTCGGCTAAAGGGACATCGTCGAGCACTCCTTCGGCCCATTGTCGGTCTTGGGGGTTGAACTCCGGTTCTCCCAACCCTTCTCGGTCGTTTACCCAAGCTTCTAAGGAGTTCTTCTCGTAGAATATTTGATCCAAATCGATATCCTCCTCTTCAATTGGCGGCTCGTCCACCGAACGCCTTGAAATGTGCACTATAGCAGTATCTTGGGTTGAAAAAGTAACCTACGAAACAAATAGTATTAGTAAACAAGTTATACACAACAAGTGATTACTAAAAAGATTAGTAAATGTTTAAGAAAATATACCTGCTGCATGTATGGGTTGATGTAATGTACGCTCCCAGCGACTATCTATAATATCCCACCACTTGGCAAAGTCGGACACGGTCTTGGAGATTTCTTCCTTCGCTCTCTCAATCGCATCATATAAATACCCCATGTCTGCTTTTCTATCTCCGTCAACTATCCTTAGTACCTTCACTATGGGTTGGACGATGTCTAACGTCTTCTTTACAACTTTCCAAAAATCTCCACTCTCTATCGTCTCTTCTACTTTTCTCCCCTTTTCTCTTATCCGATGGGTTACATCTAGCCATCCAACTACCCCAACCCGGTGAAATGACCATTTGAGTTAGAGCTCTCCTTTGACTCAATAAACTTTCTAATGAATATAGTGGCGAACCGGGTTGCAGGGCCGTAACAACTCTCGCCTCGTGGGTGTGTTCCCTCATGTGCAAGGACAAAGTTGTGGTTATAAATAAATGAAGAAATAAACCGGGCTAGCTTAACTACTCGTCTATTCGAGGATCCTTGCATATATCCTCCAACATCAAATCTAAAGAGTGGGCGTAACGGGGTGTCCAATACAACTTTGGTCTTTTGACCGCATAAGCATCCGACCGGCCGCTTTGTATGCGGCCGCATCGTTCGACTACTTGAACTACCCGGCTCTCTCCTGATTTCTTCTATCACTCCATCTATCAATCGGTAAAGATACTCGCATTCTTTACCTCGTCCCGATGCGTCGACCGACTTCCAAAAGACCGTGCCGGCTTGATCGTACACTAGGAAATTGATCATAGTCTTCCTAAGTAATACTCGTTAAGTATAAGATGATAAATAAGTTATACCAAAAGTTAATGTTAATACATCTAATATGAATGAGTAAACGAAACTTTAATTACCGGTCCATCGTCGGTCACTATTAACGTGCAACCTCGTTCCTCCCGTATGCGTTCGAATGACTCGCACGTACTTCTTTGTTTCTTGCACCTCCATAGGAAGATATACATTGTATATCTCCTTTGGGTTTGGACCGAGCACTCCCCTCCCGACGTCCGCGATCGTGTCGATCAGTGTTCTCGTAGTACGGTCCCTTCGCGGCATTTCGCGGAATGCCGTGGTGAAAGAACCACCTTGACGTTGCCCGGCCAATCCTATCCTTACATAATTCGAGGTTCTTCATCGCCGTCGTGATTGCTGTTTGACGTTGTCGCGGTCAGTGATTACGGATCCACGGACCTCTTGCCGGTCGTCGTCTCTGTGTGAGATCGTACGAACGATCTTGCGGTTGGTTGTTGGATCCTCTTCCGCTGGCCTCGACCACTCCCGCACCGGACCATGACCCATCATTCGGCCTCTCGTCTCCATGGAAGTCTTCCTCGGCGAACGATCTTCGACTCGTGCTTCCATCCCTCGTGAGAGTTCATCTTTTTAAAAAATATTTAAGTATCAAGGCTACTTAATTATCCTTTAAAATAGAATAACGAAGCACGTTTATGAGTAACACCTCCCATACCTTCGTACTCTTCGTCTCCAAAAATATCCGGCCTCTCTTGTCCGGTTCCCGTAAATGTGTACGGATCGTCTCCCCGGTTGTTGCAATTCTTCTCGGACGGTCTCTTTATGTCTTTCGTCGTTCCCTTCGTTTGCTCCATCGGCCAGGTGCCTACGAAATTGAGCTCCGACCTCGGCGGAGTCCGCGTGCGGGGAAGAACATTTCCCTTCATACCTCGCAAAGATGAAATTTTAAACGATAAATACCGCCGAATATTACTTTGTCGCAATATTTACATTGCAGACTTTCTCTCCGCCGTAGGAGATCAAATTCCTGATACAGCAAGCGGGATCAGTCCGGGTTGGGCGGGTAGTTTGGGTTGTTTGGGTTGGAGAAGACATTTTTTAACTAAATAATTACTTAAGTAAGTAATTAAATATTTAAAAAACTAATGACGTTAATTAGTCACTACTAATCTAAGTAAACTTTTAATTATGTAAAATAAATGACTAACTAATTATCTAATTAAATAAGTAATTAACTATACCTTCCAACTAATGATGTGTTAAGTAACTACTAAACTAAAGATCTAACTAATCTTCTAATAACTAAGTACGCAAGTAAGCAAATAAGTATTAAAATGAATAAACTACTTAACCCACTAATCGATGGAACTAATATTAAATAAATATACTAAATGAACTAATCCGAATGCTTGATTAAATAATTAAGTAAATGAGACAAAAAATTTGAGCGATGAGAGCAACGAGAGCACAAATGAGAGGTTGAGAGCGAGAGTGGGGGGGGTGGGAGTAAGGAGAGCCCGCGGGGGGCTTAAATAGCCCCCAGGGGTCGAATGGGGGCGGCGCCCCCAGAACCGGGCACCCGTCGTATACGACCAGCGTCAATGATGCCCCGGCGGTCACCCGCCACGACCGCGCCGACCGGGTCAGCGCGACCCGGCCGGGTCGCGCGAGCCGGCCGGCCGGTCGCGCGACTCGCGCGACCCGGCCACGACTCCGCGACCCGGCCGGGGGAGTCGCCCCGACCGGGTCGCGACCGAGCCGGTCGGGCCTAAACCCGACCGGGTCGGGGCCGGGTCGCGACCCGGGTCGCGACCCGGCATACCATGATGGTACTAAGTAATTCTGGACGAACTAATATTATCAGATTTATAAACAATTCTTGTAAGTAAGAGCAACACCAAATCTCTCTAAAACCGAAAGTTATAATTTTCCCGGTAGTTATCCCCATCAGCCAAAACCATCATGAGCAAAGCCCTAAAAACTTATAGAAGGTTTTCCCAGTGTTCGAGTCAAGAAAAAAAAAGATTATAAAATAGTTGTTTTATTTTTTATACTTTATTAATTTTTAATTCTTATGACTCATCATCATTTGCGAACAACTTAAACCATAGCATGCCATGCTGTATAGTATTTTACTATTTCATTTATAACTAATGTAAATAGTTTCATACTAATTACAAATCCTAGATATAAGCTAATTGAAATATAAAATATCCTATTTTTTAATTGTGCGGATACTTGTGGTTGCTCGATCATGAGTTTTATCACTTGTACATACCTAACAACTTTTTCCTATAAATAAACACCACATAAATATCTTCATATCTCAACATTTCTCTCAGTCTTCTAATGAAAAAATAACTTCACTTGTAGATTACATTGGTTGACTAAAATAGTTGTAATATCTCATAGCAACACTCCAACTTTCTCCAACGATTTCATAATATGGCTTGTAAACTTAATCCCACCATAATTAGGGCAAATGTTTATCTCTTTTTTTAAAAATATATATATAAATGATAATGCTCTTTCTCCATCCATTTAATATTATCTTAGAGATTAATATTCTGTTAAGCATTCTACCCAACTCTGCCACGGCCAGCCCAAGCCCAAGTGAGAAATGAGGGTTGTGGTAAGCGTGACTAGCATAAAATAAAGTCACATCTCATGATAACAATTCAAATGACATAAACGTCAGAGCGTACTCACATAATGATGCACTATACCGGAGCTTGAGTGTGACGAAAAATATAACAAGAGTGGGGGCATTCACCGCATGTGACATGCCATATAAGTGCTTTAATGTGATGTTAAATAAGTAATGGTTTTCGCATCAAGGACAGATGCGGGTAAAGAAATTATTCTATAATGAAGAGCAATATATAAGTCCTCAAACAAACTCAATAATAGACATTATCATAGAAAGATATTTAAGAAAGAAAAGATTGAAAAAATGATAAGAATATGTACTTGGAATATCAGATCCCTTACCGAAAAACTTAACTAGTTGATAGTACAAAGAGAAGAAATCTTAATATTATGTGTATCCAAGAAGCTAAGTGGATATGAAAGAAATGTAAAGAAATAGAAAATACATACAATAAACTATGGTACATAAAAAATGAGAGATAAAAATAAGATAGGTATCATTGTTGAAAAAACTTTAAAAGATATAATTGCTTCAATAAAAAGAAAGAGATATGATTATGGTAAAAAATGATTAAAGAAAAAGAGATGATTAATATAGTTAGCATGTAAACTCCACAAATTGGATTAAGTAGTGCGATTAAAGATAAATTTTGAGAAGATATGCATGATCCTATGTAAAGTATACAAAATAAAGAAAATATATTATATTTATTAGGAAGGATCTCAATGGGCATGTTGGCAACAAATGCCATGAATACAAGTTCATAAAGATTTTAAGATATAAAAATTTAAATGAAGAAAAAAATATTTTAGATTTTTCTCTGACTTATAAACTTATTCTAATAAATACATATTTTAGTAAAATAAAATCTCATTTAATAATATTTAAAAGTGGACAAAATAAAAGTCAAATTGACTTTATTCTCACAAGAAAGTTTAATCGTGCTATTTGAATAGATTGTAAAATTATTTCGAGTGAAACTTTCATAAACCAACATAAATTAGTGATTTTATATGTTAATATTAAAGCACAAAAAACACATTTTAAAAAATTATCTACAAAAATAAAATGATGGGAGTTAAAAAGGATGAAACAACTAATATTTAAAAATGAACTTATTAAGATAAATGATTGGAAACCTGACGTAGACGTTAATGCTTTATTGATAAACATGGTTATAAAGATTAGAGAGATTGTTAAAAAAATACTTGGAGAGTGTAAAGGACATGGTCCACCTAATAAGAAGACTTTGTTATAAAATGAAGAAGTGCAAAAGACGATAAAGAATAAAAGAGATTGATATAAAAAATTGTCAAGTGTGATAACAACGAAACTTATGAACATAACTAGATAGTGAAAAAAGAATTTAAAAAGATTATTAAACGAGCAAGAGATGAAGCTTTTAAATATATATAAAAAATTTGAAACTAAAGAATGCGAAAAAGATATTTATAGATTAACAAAGATGAGAGAGAGAAGATCTCAACCATGGTTCGTCGGGTCGGTCCGGGGCCAAACTCCGCAATTCCTAAGAGCCCATTTATTGATAGTATAACAATATTTCACTATCAATTATACTATTACATATGGTTAAGATTTGTGATTATATATGATGCATACTTAAAAGCAATGTAACAGAAATCGGCGATTTTTTTAAAAAATCTCCTAAAAATCTGATTTTTTCTTGTCGCCGCTCGTTTCCACTCTTTTTAGCGCTGTTTTGAAAAAATCGTACGGTACGCGATTAAGTCGTGAATAAGCGATGTAAATCTCCCAATTTAATAAAAAAATAGGTCAAATGCCATCGGCTCGGCCGTTTCCCCCTCCCTCTGTTCGACGACCCCACGGTGTGCGGCGGCTGCGAGTTTGCGAGGACCACTTGCGGACCTGCAGTTGCGCGGAGAATCCCCGAGAAGCAGTTGGCCAGGCGGCCCAGGCCAGGACTCAGGAGTTTGCTTCCCCGTTGCGGCTTGGATTCCAGGCGCCGCCGCCGGCGTCCAGGTGGGTGCCGACTGCCGACTGCCGAGGGGGGCCAGGGGCCGTCCCAGACTCCCAATGTCTCTTCCGTTTCTTGGCTCTGTCGGCCGATTCTATTTCTGACGGCCTACGGTTGCAGGGGCTGGCCGTGGTTGGCCATTGGCCAGGCAACTCCGCGACCGCGACTCCACGAGCACTGCGGCACTGCCTACGGCTGCGGGGCCGGGACCTGGGAGAAGTGAGAACGGCTGCGGGGCTGCGGGACTGCGGGACCAACGGGACCTGCGGGACCTACGGCTGCGGGGCTGCGGGACCCGGGACCTGCGGGACCAACGGTTGCAGGGCTGGGGAGCCTCCTCCAGGCAACTCCACGCCTCCGCAGGCCTACGCCAAGGACGGGGGAGGGGGGACCTGCTCCAGGTGACTGGGGCCGTGGGACTTGCTCGAGGCCCTCTTAAGGCGAAAGGCTCCACACGCACAAGGCCTTAACTGGGGGCATTGTTTGAGTTGCTTGACCGGGTCCGGGGAAAAGCAAAGGTGAAAACATAAACTAAAAAATCAGATATGCCGTATGCATTGTTTGTTCTTGTTCATTTTTTTAGCAGCTTGATTTTGTTCATATTAACAATTGAATATACTTGTTGTTCTCAATCTCATTAGATTATTTGTTATGTTGGAAGTTAAGTCTATTTTATAATATTTTTTAGGATAATATATATCATATTAAACGTTTTATTTCCGATGTTTTTGCGAATAATTACGATCTTTATACTATGTTAGATTTTTTCATCGCACCGATTTTTTCCCGTATACCGACTTTGTTACTTTGCTTAAAAGTAATAGAATTATTTCTTAACCGTCATTACCCTCTCACTTGAGATTAACTCTTCCCCAACATACACTAATACAACCTAATTACAAAAAATCATATTTACTTGTATACATAGAAAAACACTCATATTTAATTATAACATAAAAATATAATTATAGTTGTGTATGTATATTTTAATGTATACATAAATATATATTATAAAAATATATTTTTTCTATCTTTTCCTATTTTTCATGCATTTTTTATATTTTAAAATTTTTTAAAAATTAATAAATTCGGCCACATCCGACCCGAGTTGCAACCCTGGTCGTGACCCTGTCCGACCAGGTCAGATTTGGGCCAACCGACCTCGGGCCAACCCATAACCCAGCCTTCCTTTCACTCAACATCTTAACCAAGTCAAATGCATAAGGATAAACAAGAAAAAAGTTTTGATAAAAAATGATAATATGAAAAAAATGAATATTTTTTTGATACTCTTTTTAACGACAACTTTACTAAAAACATAAATGACATAGAGAATGTGACAGTTCAATTTGAATTGTATTAGTAGAAGTTCTAAAGTTAAAGAAGCAATGAAGATAATGAAAACAAGTAAAACATGTGGTCCATGTATCATTCATAATAAAGTATGGACATGTTTGTAAGATTTAAGGGTGGAATGGTTAACTAGACTTTTTAACAAAATTCTAATATCGAAAAGAATGCTGAATGAATCGAGAAAGAGCATCATTATACCAATTTTTAAGGAAAAGATGATATACAAAGTGGTGCAAAATATAGATAGATCAAACTCATGAGTCATACAATGAAATTATGAGAAAGAATTATCGAGTGACAATTACAAAATTGTACAAATATTTCAACTAACCAATTTGGATTTATGCTTGGTCGATCTACAATTGAAGCTATTTTTATTACTAGAAGTTTGATAGAGAAATATCGACATGAAAAAAGATTTACGTATAATATTTATTGATTTGGAAAAGACATACGATAGAGTTCTAAGAGAGGTTTGTGGTGGGTGCTAGGACGAAAGATGAAACCTGTTAGGTATATACAAACAATAAAAAAAACATTATGATGAAGCAACTACCAACGTATACACAATTGAAAAAGAAACAAGATATTTTCCTATTTCAATCGGCTTACATTAAGGAACTGCAATAAGTTCTTATCTTTTGCATTAGTTATGGATAAATTAACAAAGACTATACAAGATGATATATTTTGGTATATGATAATTGCATACAAAAGGACGTGGTAGTCAGTTTCATGCTCCCTAGGTTATCATATGCTCATATTGACACGGTTGGAGTTAAGAGTGACTCCTTCAAGCCAAGAGCATGAAATGTCACTATAGGCAGTCCATCCCATCAAGGCTGATTAGAGGAATGGCAAAAGCAAGCACTCTTGACTAGCAGACCAACCAATACAGACCAAAAAACACAGGCAGACTACCTGACACATTTAGATGATTTTTAGATGATTTAATATAATCAAAAAATAAGGAGTCACTCAAAAGAAGATGATAATTCAATATAATTTAGATGATTTAAATATCTCTAAAGAAGTAACTCAAAATCGACATAAGTAGAGAAAGAAAAACCATATGGTTGACCCCATGTAATTTGGGACTAAGGCTCAAGTTGAGTTAAGTTGAATTAAGTTGTAACTATTTCACCCTTAAATCTTTCAAACATTTTCACATTTCAATAAGAAATCTCTAGGAGCCACATGCTTGTTTGTTTTCATCATCGTCAATGTCTCTTTAACTTCTAAAAATCTAATCATCCTAATATAATCCATATTATGCTCTATTATATCCTATATATCTTTTATATTTCTAACCAAGCTATCACTAAATGAGTATCAAGATAACTTCACATTTCTTTAATATCATCATCTGTTTTCAAATTCTCTTTCATTATCACTCAAGAGAACTTCTCTATCTGATCCTTGTTAATTTATAATTATCTTTTTGCATTCTTTAGTTACAAGTTTTTTGTACATCTATTGTAAAGTCTCAATTTTTGTTATCTAGTAGTCTTTTGTTGCCTCACTTTTCGCTATGTTATATTATACAAAAATTTGATTATTATCACATTTAAGCAATCTTTTAAATCAATCTCTCTTAGTCTTCATTATCTTTCACATTTCTTCATTCCTGCACTATTTTTTTTATGTGGACCATATCCTTTAGATTCACCAACTACTTTTTCAGCTATATTTCTAATAATTTTAGCCATGTTCATCTATATAACAATGACTTCTACGTCAAACTGCTCATCATTTATCCTAATAAGTTCATTTTGAATGTCTCTTGTTTCACCCCCTTTTAATTTTCACTTTTTATTTAAGTCAATCTTTTTTTTAATTTGTTTGTTGATTGTTCACCTCTTGAACTTAAAACTCTAGGACCACTAACCTATGATAACTTATAAAAATTACAATCTTTGAGAAAAAATCGATTTGTCTTTTTTTAAGACTATGGTGGCGTTTATTTTGACTTAATCTGAAAATCCTAACTCTTAATTTCATGTCTGATCTCTTATTTTTTGATAAAAAGTACTTAATGTAATTAAGATATAAGTGATTGGTTTGTTTGATAAAACATCTAAATTAAGAACTTATTAGGATCTATTCATATCAAGATATAAGGTGTAATATATATGTTAATAATGCACCTTTGAGCATACAATTTAGACCATACACCTAATGTAAATATTTAAATTTAAATATTTTATAAAAAACTAATATCATATGTACACATATATTCTAAATAGCTTAAAATTAAATATTTTGAAACTATTTTAAAGAGATAAATATTGCAATAAAATGTTACAGGTTGTATAATACATAAATATAATTCTTCATTTTTTTCATTTAAGGGATTATCTTTTCCAAGAAACATTGAACCAACACGTGAAACTTCTGGAAAAGTTTACGGTGCAATTGTCCACGGGACAAACATCTGAAAAATAAAAAGTAACTCTTATCATCTATATATTTAAGAGGTATTCTCAGACTTAAGAGGTTCCGTAAGAGAACTTTCAAAAAAATTATCAAATACCAAGCAACCACTGAATCAGAGGTCAGAGGTTGGTTTAGGGTAATCAAACGGGCCCAAGTCGACTTGACTCTTATTGTTTCAACTTTTAAATATTATTAAATAAGACAATAAAATAGATATTTGTTAGCATTAGATCATATACCATAAAAAAATCAAGAATATTCTTATGCTCTTTATTTTGTTAGTATTAGATCATGAGACAATAAAATAGATATTTGTGAGACCAAACAGGTGACTGTCCTGGATTGCCTAAGTTGTATTTTTGGACATGTTAAGAACAAAGCTATAATGAACAGATCTCAGCCAGCAAGATTGATACTTGCCCAGGGACTGATTGGTTTATCTGGATAGGTTTTGAAATATGGAACTTGCTTACTAGCTTCAAGTCCAATGGCTGTTAATTCTAAGATAAGAGACAACAAGATGTTTAGATAGAGATTTGAGATGGGTACAACGTCTTAGGATGAAAAGGAAAAATAAAATGGATGATGCTACATGACGGTGGGGAATTCTCACCTTAAACCCCCTGTTTTCCTCTTGGTTCTTCATGTCTTCTTGAGCAAGACGGTAAGAGGATGGGCTAGAGTAGCCCTTTCCTTCTGCCCCCTTCTCCGTATCTGCTCCTCCCTGAGTGTTTCAAGCCTGTGTGCTGCAGACCTGATGGTCTGATAGCTTTGTCTCCTGATCCCGCTTCTTCTCCTTTAATCATCTGATGCCTCTGGTGTCAACAAATTCTGTGGAGGGCTGCAGAGACCGTATGGCTATCTTCCTGTTGAGGTTCGACAGGTTGATGAAGATTCCCCTTGGAACCCTTTTGCTTGTTGCTGAGATGGTGATTTTATAGGCATAGGCCTGACAAACATCAGAGGAGAATCCCAAAGTTGGTGGACTGCCCAGCTGGCAGAGCCAGTTGAAAGGGGAAGATGGCGAGGCTTCCTGGCTTATAAGATCTTCCTAGAGATTCCCTCTATATTTTTGACAGACCTGGTTGACTCCGATGGATGCTGCTACTAAATAGCAGTCCAGGTCAATCTTGGGAAGGGTCCAAAGACTATCCCTATCTTTTAGAATCTTGCGATGATCCTTTTGATTTCACCGCCAAATACTGGCTGTGGATGGGCTCACTGGGGTTATTCCTGCCTCCGGAGGCTCCTAAATTTTAGGATATAGGATAATTCTCTCTGGTAACAGCAAGACAAGGCCGCAGGCCTGCCATTATAGGATAAGAATGATGGGGCAGGTTCCAGACTGGGGATTGTAACCGCGGCACTCAAAATAGGGAGGAAATGAAAGAGGTTATTATTTGTTGACGTGGCAAGGATATTGGCCAAGGGGCTACCTATGAGTGGTAGATGGGCTTTAATCTACCAGTTATTGGGCCTGCTTTTATAAAAAATGTTCAGCCCATTAAAATATATGAACCATGGGCTGTGCAATGGGGATGCAGATGGGCTGAATCTTCCACTTAATAGGTATGCTTAAATGGACACCAGCCCAGCAAGCACTAAAAAAGAATGGACCTTAAATTGGGCTTATCATTACCGGGTCAACTTCAAGCTGCGCCTGTGATGCATTTATCATCATCCTTTATGCTAATGAGCATATTTATAAAGAATACACTGCCCAATAGATATTTACGACCCAAATGAAGTTAATGGGCTATATTCTCAGTAACATCTCAACCAATTGAAGCCCATTATAGGCCTCAGCAGTAGGCCATTTACTGCATTTTCTGATCATCCATTTATTTAGTCCTAATCTGATTTGGACTAATTAGCCCTAGTCCTAGTAGGACTAGGATTGTCACTGCAAGCAGAATTGGATCCGACTAGGGACTAGGATGGGGATCTGATTTTGGTTCAAATTCTTCTCCAAGCCCTTGTATATGTCAAATTAAACCATCCATTTGAGCTTCTTGCACAGGAAACCTCCATCTTCTCTTCGGACCGACTAATCCTACTCCTAGTAGGACAAGAAGAGGTACTGCAAGTGGGTTTGGATTTCGGTGGGTTTCGGGTTTGTTTTTGTTTAAAGCCCCACTTATGCCCCTTTATTAGTCCAACCAACTTATCCTTTCAAGTTGTTTGTGCACAAGGCCTCCTTGGATCTGCTCTCCCCTTACCCTCTTTTGGTGGATCACGACCAGGCTTGCCCCCTTGGAGACCTCATCGTGTACTGCAGAGGACATTGCTGTGGCTGCATAAGGTACATCCGAGACATGTCTAACCTTCTACTGTCTGTTTTGACTGCTGTTGGCACCGAAAATTTTCAATATTATTGGGTTGGGATCAGATCAAATTCAATCCCCATGGAGCCACAATACTCAATTCTCATATATAGGACCTCAATTTGGGTCCACCGTAATGTCCATCCATGGAGAAATGACCCAATTTTGATGTTTATTGCATAGGCCACATGTCATGCTATTAATAGGCCTCAATTTTTGACCTCAATTTTCATTGCAAGATATGCCCATTTTGATCTTAATCCAAAAAGAAAATAGGCCTTCTCATATGCTATTTTCATAGTCCATCATGTACATAATGGGCTTGCTTTTCACAGCATACTTATGCCCCACCTAATGGGTTACTTTTTAATACATATATGGGCCCATTTGTATGCCAAGAAGTTGGCCCACATGTCACCTATTGATGCAACAATTTTTGATCTTAAAATATAGGATCAGTGGCTACATGATGGCATGCTTACCTACTCAAAGGACGAGCCGCCAGGTGATCCTAATAAATAGGACCATATACTCACCCGACAATCTCGGATGTGCATGAAAAAGAGGCCATCACAGAAGCTGCCACCAGAGTGGCCTAAAAGATAGGAGAGATGGGGGCAGTTCCAATGAGAACATCTCCCGTGAACCAATATTTGACTAGACCTCCCTATTTTGTAGGCGTGGTACCTTGCATACCTATGTTATCAGAGGCGACCGCCTCGGTTGCCAAGGCAAGGAGGCGAGGCGAGGCGGCCCGGTTCCGCCTCGACTCTATGGCGATCGCCTGAGGCGATCGCCTCCCCCGCCTCAGTCGCCTAGGCAGGGGAGGCGTGAGGCAAGGCTGAGGCGTTCGCCTCAGCCTCTGCCTATCGGATCTGGGCACAAGCGGCCAGATCCGATAAACTTAATATGGCCCCGCGGCCTCTTCTCTCTCTCTCCCACCCGACGTCTTCTCTCTCTCTCCCACGGCCCCGCCCCGACGTGTTTGAAGCCCCGCCGCCGCCGCTTGCCGGAGAAGCCCCCGCCGCCGCCGCCAGTCGCCGGAGATGCCGCCACCGCCGCCGCTAGTCGCCGGAGAAGCCCCCACCGACACCTTCTTTAGCCGGAGAAGCTGTCCAAACATTCCAGACCATCGGAGGAGCTCTCCAACCGGTCCGTTTTAGGGTTTTCACGTTTTTTTCTTCATTTTTTTTCTTTCTTATTCAACATCCTTCTAGTAATACAAGAATCTTATCTTATGTTTTATTTTCTTCTATCTTAGTGTACATTGTTAGAAGACCGGATTTAGACATACAAGGTACGTTCTTTTGATTTGTCTTCTTTTTTTCATTGTAAATGTGATTCCAATATTTTTATTAGGCCATTGGCAACGTGTAGAAGGCGTAAGTGTTGTTAACCGGGTTTGCAAAGATTACCGAACAACCCGGACGTTGTCGGAAAGGTATAATTTACGTTTTTTCCGTTTTCTTCATACACACTTTTTTATCTTGATATAGTTGAACATACTTGATTAAGACGTTCATACAATCTGATTTCTTGATTCTGATTTTTCGAAAATGTATTTGTTTTTCTTTAAAATTTATTTCTGTTTACGGTTGTTAATGCTAGTTAGATTTCTTAAATATGATTCCTTATTGTTAAATCTGATTTTTTTAATCCGATTTCTGAAATCAGAATTTTTTGTTAAATCCAATTTATTGAATCACAGTTTTTGTTAAATCCGATTTATTAAATCAGAGTTTTTGTTAAATCTGATTTCTTATTATTCTTAATGTATTTCGTTTACAATCTAATTTTGGTGGATCCGTTTTTTATTTTTTTATGATTTATACTATTTTTAATGTATTTGATGTTTATGTATTTTGTATGAAGATGTCTCAAACTGTGGAGCAAGTTTTGGGGACGGGGTCAAACACCCCAACAACTTCATTGGCCCCCATTATCTCAAGACATCCTCCTAAGTTAAAGGATGTTGGTTGGAAGTATGGAATTTTGGTGGATCCAAAAAATCGGGATCTTGTTAGATGTTCATTTTGCAACAAGGATTGCAAAGGTGGGATATATAGGTTGAAGCAACATATAGCCAGTTTATCCACCAATGTGACAAGTTGCAAGAAGGCTACACCGGAGGCCAAAAAAGAGGTTAAACAACATATGGAGCAAGCTAAATAAGCTCGCTTTGAAAAGGTTGTAGTGATAAGAGAGATTGAAGGAAGAGACAACCTTCTTGGTGTGAACACTTCGGAGACAAGCATGGAAGCTGAAGACACATTACTTGTTTGTGATCCAGCATTTTTGCCTCCTCGTTTGAGAGGTTCTATGGACCGTTTTATGAGGCAAAATTCAAAAGTTTCCAAAGAGAAGAGTGTGAAAGACAAAAAGCATTTGAAGGAAGAGAGGGAAAAAGTTGTGCAATACATTGCTCGGTGGATGTACCAAGCAGGTATTCCTTTCAACACCGTACGCTTGAATAGTTTTCAAACCATGTTAGAGGCTATTGGTCAATTTGGCCCATGATTGAAAGGTCCATCATATCATGAAGTGCATGAAAACTTGCTTGTGAAAGAGTTTCAAACAACTAAAGAATTAGTTGAAAAAGAAAAAGGAAGTTGGGTGAAATATGGATGCACTATCATGTCTGATGCTTGGACAGATAGAAGAGAGAGAACATTGATAAATTTTTTAGTCAACACACCTACGGGCACAGTCTTTTTAAAATCAATAGATGCATCTTCACAAGTCAAAGATGCAAGGTTGTTGGCTGATTTGTTGGACAAAATAATTGTTGAAGTTGGAGAGAAAAATGTTATCCAAATTGTAACAGATAACGAGGCAAGTTACGTAGCTGCAGGAAGATTGTTGATGTCTATACATCCTCGTTTGTTTTGGACACCATGTGCAACCCATTGCATTGATTTGATGCTAGAAGATATTTCTAAATTGTCGGGTATCAAATCCACAATTAGGCATGCCAAGTATGTGACGACATTTATTTATGAGCATACAAAGGTTCTTGCCATGATGAGGAAGTTCACCAATGGGAGAAATTTGTGTAGGGCAGCAGTCACAAAGTAAAATCTCAATTTGAAAGGTATTTTTATAATGTTTCAAATTGGTTTGTAAATTGACTTGTGATAGTGAATGCCATTAACATGTTTATTTTTTTTCGTGCAAGGTTTGCAACAAACTATCTAAACTTAGAGAGCCTACACAACTCGAAGGCTGAATTGAGAAGGATGTTTACATCTGAAGAGTGGATTGGCTCTAGCCAAGGATTCCGGAATCGGAATCGGAATCGGACCGATTCCGATTCCCAGAATCGGCCAGAATCGGCCGATTCCTGGGAAGGGAATCGATTCCGGAATCGGTCGGAATCGGTTTTTTTTTTTGGATTTTTTTTTCGTCAAAAAAATTCAAAAAATTCAGAAAAAATTCTAAAAAAATAGGAAATGAGTTAGAAAATTTTTAAAAAATCACCAATGCATGATATCCACAAAACCACATCATACGAATACTAATGAACACCGATTGAAGACTTGAAGACTTGAAAGTTAAGTACGTATTCAAATTCCGTTTATTCGAATATCGAAGAGTTGATACGTCATCGAAAAAAAATTACATCGTATCAATCTACTACCGATATCTAGGATAAAGATGTGAGTCGTCCTCCTCTCCCTGTTGCTCGTGACGCTCCTCCCTCGTGCTCGATCTTGAATACGTCGGGACCGTATCCGTATGAAAATAATGCGATGCCATGCCATCGAGGTCGTATGGATCGGACGCGGGACGGACCGGGACGTAAGCGAGAGGATGGTGGGCTGGTGGTGTAATCAGCTGGCACCGAGTCGACACGAATCTTTGGATGCGTGGCTCCGTAATATAAGGCTTGCGGTGTCTGCTCGTCCGGCGTGTAATACGGCTTTGGAAACCGTGAATCGGGTGACTCGAATTTCTTGGCGATGGCTGCGTCGGCTGGTATACACTCCTCGTCATCGTCACACGAGGAGTGAGAAGGAGCACAATGCCTTTGTCATACGGTGACAGACGCGACCTCGCTTCCTTCTCTTTACCTCTTCGGCCATCTCGAACTACCGAGAAAGTCCGGAACAAAGTTTTTTTCAACTTTGCGGAAATCCTCCCATTCTCCGTGCGGTCACCTTTGTTTTCGTTCTCCCGGTACGCGAATAGAGGTACAGAGTAGCGAAATTCTTGGGGCCCAGGTAGGCCCAGAAATTAGCTGCAGTGCGGCCCTTGTGGGCTATTTGAGGTAGAAGAAAGGCCACACGAGTCGTGGTAGTAGATGGAGGTGGAGTAGGAGCATCCTCCTCGGCTTCAACACCATCCAACTCTCCTTCGCCCGTACGCGGTCGGTCGGGATCAAACTCGGTGCGTGATCCACTGGCTTCCCTCTCCTACATCCGGGAGGCAAGTGCGTACTCACATGCGGAAAATACGGTCCGTGTCCACCTCCTCGGGTGGTGGTGTGGCGGAGGAATGCCTGCGCTCGTACGGGCCACCTACGAGCCGTCTCGAAATCGCTCCTCGGCGATCTTGCCGATCCTTGATGTTCTTTATGCGCAACCTCGTGTTAATGACGGAAAGGCTTCTCGGCCCGGTGCGAGGTCAACTTTGTTCCTCGCTTTTGGTATGTATCGGGTTGCGCGGTGGGAGAAGCTGGTGCTCGGCTCGGAGATATCCTGATACCGATGGCCGCGAAGTGGATTCCATCCACTCACAGTGTTCACTGAACCCACCACTCGGTACAAGAAAAACACGAAGAGAAAAGGAAAACGATTGACGATCGTGAGAATAACTTGTATGAAAAGAAAAGAAATTGCTCGTGAGCTATTACTATGCCGAGGTGACACTTTGTCGGCCGAATATTTCGAGTCGACATGCGAGTATACAAACCCTCGTAACGTATACACGTCGAAACATTTAAATAAAAAAATTAGTTGCTGGTAATGCTAGTCAGGTATTTAATGAACTACAACTTTTACATCTCGGCCTACATCTTTGTCCTGGCGAGATCGGCACGGCCCGTGGATAGCTGCAAGTGTACCCCGCGTCACCTCGTTTGTCGTTCGCACTTTGTCCTCCATTGGATGCGGGGGTTGAAAAAGTATCTGCAATTTTATTAGTTAACAACGTGCGTATAAGATAATTATACATCGAAAATAATTTTAGAACCAAGTTACACATGACGTGGACATCGTGGTGCGAGGTCTTGTCCCATCGGTCATCGATGATTTTCCACCACTTTTTGTAACCTCGGGATTTTTTTCTTTAATTTTCGGCTTTGCCCGGTCCGTAGCATCGTACGGTGTGCCCGTACGGTCCCTGTCGTACGAGTCTACCAACCTCGAGACAGCTACGGGTGGCTCGGTGATTGCGAATAGTAGGCGATCCTCTCACGAAAACCTCTTGTCGGTGATACGCTTCTCGGACGACCAGAATCTCCTTGCTCTTTTTGTCGTACGGGTTGTCCGCATTATAGTTGTAATACTCCTCGGAGGTGTGTGAACTGGCAATGCATGTACGTGCCGGTGTAAACTCTCCCGTGATGAAGTTCGTGGCGAAATCGTGTCGGACCAAGACTGACAGATCGTGCCCTCTGTGTGAGATCTCGTGATATGTAGGAGGCGGGGATGCGAATAAATAAAGGAGCGATGAGTGCCAACGCGCTGCACGACAAGTGTAGATACACCCCTCCTCCTTGCTATATCCTGCAAATGAGATCTATGGAATGTCTTTTGCACGAGGACACCCGAGAAGATGTGCTTCCTCTTCTCCATTGACTTCCTCCCGGCCGCCTTATATGATGGTTCGTTGTCGGTGACAACACGAACCGCATTCTCCTCCCGTCTCCTCGCCACTCCATCGTCGGAGAAAAAATGAAGTCGGCATTTTTAATCATCCGAAGCATACCGACTTGAGAATGTGGTCCCTCGGAACGTACACCGAAGTTTATCGTACTCCTGCTTGGTGATGCACGTCCACCCGTCGCACGTGATTGTGCAACCCTCTCCTTAAAACTTGAACCCGTCCGTCCACTCCCTCGACTCACCGGACCTCCTCGTCCAGGGGCCGGCGCCGTATATGTGTCTGCGCCGGGGCTTGCGAGCCCGGTCCGGCCTACTCGCCGCGGCATCCACGCGTCGTACGGAAGTAGGGGGGTGTGGTGCGTGTCTTCGGGATGCCTACATCGAGTTAAAAAAAATGGGATCGAGGGTAAAATTAAGTGTTAGTAAATAAAACGAACGCATAATGTCGAATTTAATTTAAAAAGTGATACTGCGTGTAAAAACCATTTTGTGATGTGGCGAACGGCTCTCTTTGCGGCCGTTCGCCAGCCTTCACCCCTTTCGTTGCACTGCTTTATCCCCGTCGCCCCGGCACTTTGTTTCTAAATAAAAACTCGTCGCTCGGTGTAAATCGAGTCTTTGGTAGAGAGTGGAACGGCGGTACGGCTCACGTCTCGGGGTCGGAGCTCTCGGTCCGAGTAGGGCGAGCCGATGCGATCGGCCCAAAGGCGGGTCAACTACGGACCCGGGACCCTCCTGCTCCCCTCCTCCGTCCTCCTCCTCGAGCCGATGCGCGCTTGCGCGTGCCTAGCACGTCCCGAGCTCGGGTCCGTGGACTCGTCCTCGCTCTGCAGCTCGGTGGCTCGCCTTCCACTTGCCTTTCCGCTTTGGAGGTAGGCGAATCGCGGTCCCTCCTCCTCTCGAGTAGCTCGTCCTGCGGACTCACTCCCTCTGCTCGATCCGAACGACCCGTTGAGAGGCTCTGCTGTCGTGTATCCTCTCGTCTCCTCACTCTTCTCCCTTGGGCACCTTGTCGCATTTCTTTACATTCCCACTTTGTTCGACGATATGTTGTTTCGGCGGAACACCCCCGTTCATCTCCTTCGCGCACGCGCTGCACCCTCTTCACGACTAGGTCTACCATTTGCCCGTGTTCCCCGACCCGCGTCGGAAGCAGCGGTCTTGGTCTTCTTATGCCTTGATCGGCCATTGCTTGTATCTGCAAAAATTGTAAACAATGCCTGTAAAAATGATTAGATAACATAAAAAATGAATTAGACGCTGTTCGGGAAGCGAACGGACAGTAACGCACCGTTCGGTATGTTTAAAGGGTTACGTAGTTGCCGAAAATCGTCGCGAATTAACGTACGGGATATCCGGAATTTTTCGTGCGAAAATGAACTTAAACGGATAGTTTAAAACTTGGACGGACTAATTCGGTCGGAAATCGCAACGTTTAACGACGCTCGGACTCGTCGGAAACGCGTAAGAATGGACGTACGAAGTTTTCGGCGAAGAAATCTTACGAGCGGTCGAAGATCGAAGAAGACGTTGATTCAAGGCGGATCGGAGCTTGGATCGGCGGAATCGGCTGAAGGAATCGCTTGGAATCGGCTGGAATCGCCGGAATCGCCCGGGGAATCGGCGAAATCGCCGGAATCGGTGTGAATCGCTCCCGGATCGACGGATCGGCCACAGAATCGCTCGGATCGACGCCTGGATCGCCGGATCGATGCGGAATCGGCGAGGAATCGCGCGGAATCGCCGGAGACGAGCCTGCCGCCGCGGGATCGAAGGAATCGACGCGGCGGTCGGTCCGGCCCTTTTAGGGCGGAATCGGTTCGATTCCCGGTCCCGAGAATCGAGCAGGGGAATCGAACCGGGGCCGGTTCAACGGTCTTCCATCGGAATCGGTCGGATCGGCCGATTCCACAGCAACGAGCTCCGGTCGGAATCGGATCGATTCGACCAGGTCCGATCGATTCGCATCTGATTCCGCGGAATTATTCCGGAATCGGTCCTTATCGCCGGGAATCGGATCGGGAATCCCCGTCCGTTCCGAGCTCCGGTCCGAATCGGTCCGATTCCACCGATTCCGTAATCTATGGCTCTAGCAATCGATGGGCTACGCAAACTGAGGGAAAGAAATCATGTGACATCATTTTAAAAACAACTTTCTGGAGAGGTGTAGCATATGCTCTTTCAATCTTCAAGCCTCTTGTGATTGTCTTACGCCTAGTGGATGGTGAGAAACCAGCAATGGGCTACATATATGAAGCAATGGACCAGGCAAAGGAAGGCATTAAGAGTGCCTTGGATGATAAGTTTGACAAATACGGTCCAATTTGGGACATTATTGATAGGAGGTGGGACAATCAACTCCATCGTCCATTACATGCAGCGGGTTATTATCTTAACCCCAATTTTTTTACTAAAATCCGGATGTTGAGAGTGATGGAGAAATTAAACAAGGATTGTATGATACCAGTGAGAGGCTAATTGAAAGTCCTGATGAGCAAAATTTGATTACCAAGCAACTAAATACATACAGAGATGCTGAGGGCCTATTTGGTAGAGATATGGACATTAGACAAAGAAAAACTTCTATTCCAGGTTGACATTTAACTTTTTAAAACTTTTCATTTATACATTTCGAAGTATTGTTTTAAATTTAATTAATTCTCATCTTTCTTTTAGCAAATTGGTGGAAGGATTGGGGAAGCAAGGTTCCTCAATTGCAAAGGTTCGCCATCAGGGTATTGAGTCTCACTTTTAGTGCATCTAGTTGTGAATGCAACTGGAGTACCTTTGAGCAGGTATGCACTAGTATCATTCATTGTTTAGAATGTTTCATATGATACTTTAAACTGATCTTCGTCCTTATATTATAGGTGCACACAAAGAAAAGGAATAGATTGGAACAAAAAAAGCTAAACGATCTTGTCTATGTCCAATACAATCAAAGGCTTCGAGATCGCCATTTTAGGATGGAGAAGTTCAATCATGATCCTATTTCTTTGGATGATATTGATGAGGCTGATGAGTGGATCACTAGAGAGGACGACGACTATGTGCATGAAGGAGAGGACCTCACATGGAGAGAAGTTGAACTAGCAGCCGGTATTGATGAAGAGGAAGGTCCATCCACTAGAGCGGAGGCCTCTAAAAGGCAAAGGCTTGAAAAAGGAAAGAGTGTGGCCATGGATGAAGATACCTCAGAATCGGATGGAGAAATACATGTTCATGTTACTGTTGATGATGACTCTTACTCTTCCGATTGATAATTGATATTTGTGTTAACTGATTGGAGACATTAGATGAATGTACCTTTTAATGTTGTTGTGAACTAATCGTTATTTATGTACTTCTATGTTTGGTTTATCACTATTATTCAAATGTTGTCTACTTGATGTATTACATTTTTTGTTTTTGGTGATGTGTTCAATTTTTAGGCATGCTTATGGAAATGAAATAAGAAAAGGTACTTCTTTCAACTTATTTTTTCAGTAATCGTTTTATACATTTTTAATGTAATTTATGCTATTTTTTGTATTTTCCACAATTTTTTAGATATGTTCAGCATTTTTAGATAATTTTATCTGCATTTTCGAACATAATTTTTATTTTTACTGCAATTTTAAATATATTACTTGTATTTTCATATATATTTCCTACATTTATGATGCATTCATTGTATTTTTTTTATATTTTTTCACCTTCTTATATATATTTTCCAGTTATGAAAATAAATATCATAATAATAAAAAAAATGTCTCCTCGGGCGCCTGAGGCGAGGCGAGGGGTCCCTTGCCTCGGTCGCCTCACGCCTCTGACTACAAGAGCCCCAATTAGGACTAAAGATAGGGGATCACCAATAAAGGAGGTCATTACAACTATTGCTGATGCCCGTGGAGAGGAGAAGAGGTTCCGGGAGAGGCCAGGGAGTTCTGATAGGCTCTCTTCCTCCTTGTAATGCTCTCTCCTCCATCCCTAGCCACCAACTTCTATGCTTCCATGCTCTTGAGACTGAGGTGCATACAGAAAACGAAAGAGAAGAGGTCGGTGGAAGACCAAGGAGCCTCCTCCCATAGTTGTCAAGGCGACAAGGCGTTAAAGGGTACCGATTCCGCTTAAGCGACAAGGTGGCCGCTTAGGCATCGCCTAGGCAGTCAAGACGATATTCAAAGAAGGTTGGGTCGGGGGGTCGTTATACATAAAAATAAGTATAAATATAATTATATTTTTATGTTATAATTGAATATGAGTGTTTTATCTATGTATATAAGTAAATATGTTGTGTGTGTAAAAAAAAAAGTTAAATAGATTTTTATAAAATTTAAGTATATAACACATTTATGATTATAAAATTTATATATGTGCGATAGTATAAGTGATAGTGAAATATTGTTATAATATTATTAAATGGGAGGAACGTAGAGTAGTCGCAGATCGCACCCTGGCAAGACGCTGTTGGAAAAGTGCCTTGCCACCTAGGCGGGTGCCTTGACAACTATGCCTCCTCTTGATGCTATTGCTGCCGTTGATGCATCTTCACCTTCCTGCCTACTTGCTAACAGATGTGCCTATAGAAGGAGATGAAGAAGGAGAGGTCGGTGAAACCTCTAGATGTTGCCGATGCTAGCAAAGACTCCTCCTAGTGCTCCCGATACCAACTCCAGATGTAGCCAAGGCTGGTGAACCCCTGAAGGGCTATGTTGATGCTGCCAGGGCTGGTGGAGCTTCTTGAAGCACCAGTGCACATGTCAATGCCTATGGCTCCTGTTGCCACAGCCGATGCCGGCAGAGGATCCTGCAGGCACCAATATCTGCCTATGTACATGGGGATGATGGAGAAGAAGCTGATGACTCTTTTTGATGCTCTAGCTGCTGCACAATAAAAGATAAAAAGGGGAGGAGTCACAGGCTCCACCTATTGCTCTTGATGCCCCTTGCTGCTAATGCCGGACCATGTTGCCGCACCTCATACTACTGCCGATGCACATGAAGAAAGATGATTCTCCTATTATTGCACATACAGAAGAAAAGATGAAAGAGGATGCTACCATGAGGCTGATGCTAATCTGGTGCACAGAGAAGACCAAGAAGAAGGATCCGATGGCATCTCTTGATGTTCTACTTGGCACATTACTTATGCTAATGTCATATGCCCTTCTCAGTCCCTCTACCATGGCCATATAGCAGCCGACATACAGCCCTTGTTCGGCCCTCTTTCATGGCCATATACTCAGTCTAAGACAGCCCCAAACCAGGCTTACCTCCTATGACCACATTATAGCTTATGCAACTTATACCCAGCCGGTCTCCCATGGCCAAATGATAGCCTATGCAATGCCTATGATAGCTATCTATGAACACACTTTGATCCATAGAAACCAGGTAGGACCGGCCCCCTTAATGCTCAATGTTTTTGAGCTCAAAAGGGGGTACCCGGCCACCTTGGTACCATGCCTATATAAACCCCTTTCATGGCCTATCCTTTCATCATGATGAACATATCTTGGACCATATATATGTCCTATGACTATGGCCTATGCTCCTCTTACACCAAGCCCACAAGTGGTATCCAGCCATGGCCTATGCTCTGACCTTGTCCTGATTTAAGGTGACCTACACATGGACACATGACAGGCCCATATGTCCCTATAATTGGCCTATGAAACCCTCCTGTTCAGTCCCCTTATGAGAAGCTATAGATCCATCTCGGATCTGACCTGAGCACACACGTGATTGAATCCAATAGGCCCCCTCTAGGCTAAATCTGATGGCAGCAAGGCTATGGGTCAAGATCAATAACAGCAGGGCCCTTCCGGGCTAAGTCCGATGACAAGTTTGAGCCAAGACCGATGATAGCAAGCCCTGTTTGAGTCTAACAATGGCTACAATAGTGGCCCATTAAGCCTTAAAGATGACGATGATGTCATGCCATCCATGGCCGATATGACATGATGACAACCAGCCTTTATGGCCTTTGACAAATGATCATAATCATATTGCAATTATATGAAAATGTTTAATAAGATAAATCTATTAAGTTAGGCCCCTTCATAACATCGGACAGACACATGGGCATATCCCTGGGGTGTACCGATCCTAGATGAGTAGGTGGACACACACCCCATGCTACTCCAATCCTTCCCCTGATATAGAGTATCAAATTTTATCTACTAGAGAAGTAAATCTAACTAAGTTGAGGAAAGGTTACACATGTCGCTATGCTAAACTAATCCTTAAATTAGATGAGAATGATACCAGGGGAAGGATATACCATGTCAAATCAAGTGGGAACTATGGTGCCTTGAAACCCTCCTACATGCATATCAATATGACATGCACCATGCACATCCATGTAACAGGCACCATGCATATCAATGCAACATGCATTATGCATATATCAATATAACATGCATTATGCATGATATGGCATATCATATATCATTTTCATGACCTTAAGGTTAATGGAAAGGCCAATCATGAGTTTTCCCATGCTGACATGCCTGTACCTAACCGATAAGATTTCTGCTTTGAATCGATCCTCTAATGTCTATTACATGCTAATGAGGTTATATCCTCCCCACTGATGGGACTTGGGAGCCATGGTTTGTATGCCTTTCCCTATGCTTATGTACCTCAATGTGCTCCATGATATATGAATGATATTATGTTGTCAATACACTTTGTCTATAGATAGGGGGCAACATGATTTAGAAGGAATGCAAATATAAGAGAAAACTTAAATAATTAAATCTAAAATATTGAATCAATGAATCAAATTTGATAAGAGAAGAATCTAATAAAATGAGATGATATGAAATCTGACATACGGCATACCCTCTAAGTTCGAGATCTAAAAAATGTCTTAATCAGATAATATGAATCAGATCGTAATCAAATTTGAACATAAGAGCATGTCCAAATCTGAACATGAGGTGGACAAAATGAGGACTTCCATATGCTACGAGTCCTATGGCCCCAATCATGTACAAATGAATGAAATATGACCTGATTTTCATAATAAAAAATGTCATAAGAACTGATCATAATATGTTAATCAAACTCCTAAGTCTAAGATGCCGAGACTTTGCATGTAGTAAAGATGAACCTAATGAACTCTAAGTCTAAAGTGCTCAATGTCAAGACTCAAAACATAAAAAATGAGATAACAATGCATGCTCTGATTGGTTATCATGATATGCAATCTGAAAATGTTCCTTAGTCTAAGATGTGAAGACTTAGATAAAAATGAAGATCTCATGATCAAAATGCACAATCTAACATTAAATTGATCCAAGCATGTCCATTCTAGTTTTTGGGTCCAAATGAACTATAATAATTCAAAAAAATGTCTAATGTTAAGACTTTGAATTCAAACTCAAACTCAAACTCTTAGTCCCAAATGATTGGGGTCAGTTATATAGATTCGTCTTTTCTATTCTCCACGGTCATCCGCTAACTCCTCCTGTATGTCTAACTCCTCCAAGTCGTAACGGCTACGCCTACACCAAGTTAACTTGGGCCTACCTCGCCGCCTCTTCTGCGTCAGCAACATCAGGGTATCGACTTGTTTGACAGGTGCCTCAAAGGGGTGCCACCTAACACACTCAAACTAACGAAGTCTTCTCTCTTTTACAATATCCTCGACTCTCACAACTCACATTATCCCTAATGTACTTGTTGTGAATTCTATCTACCTTCTCTCTTTTACAATATCCTCGACTCTCACAACTCACATTATCCCTAATGTACTTGTTGTGAATTTTATCTACCTATGTGTGATCACACATCCACTGTAACATCCGCATTTCAGTTACACTCAATTTGACAGTATATTTCTTCTTAATTGCCCAACTTTTTTAATTCAAAGTCTCAATGTTAAGATTTTAAATTAAAAAAGTTAAAATTCATTTGTTAAAGATGCTCAAACATGATTAAATCTTCATCTACGACTTCCATGTTATCTAATGATCAATATTAATCTCATGGCTTCTTAAGTCTAAGATGTTAAGAATTCACTAAGGAATATATTCTTAAGATATTAGAATCTTAAAATGCACCTTCATGAAACATAAACAAAATTCAAACCAAATTTAATATACTAAGTTTGCATTCCATTGAGTTTACAAGATTATAGGTCCTACATGTATTTATTGGAAGTATATTTTCATGTTACAAGTTGCTACGATGATTAATCAAGAGTATACTAATATCTTGATATAATTAACATTGGAACTTCACACATTCCGATAGAGAGGTCCAAAGACATTTGATGAATCCAAAATCTCGATATGTATATATTTTCACGTATATCATGTATTTTGGCTAATACTCCTATGAGATATCATGTTTTTTCATAGTAGTTAATGCTAGCCAAAGATAATACAATTTATTTTCCCAAATAAATAAGAATCAAATAAATTTTCAACCATATAAATGTTTTATGTTTTATAAGAAATAAAGGTTTCACAACTGCCAATTCCATATTCGCCTGATCTGTTCAAGCTTCTGTCTTCCCCTTTTGACATGGCTGGGCTGGACTAACAGCTGTCCATCAGATCTAAGAGAAGGTCAATCACTAAATTGTCTGACTGCTCATCGGACCTAGGAAGATCTTAGGCCCTCTGTTTCTGGTCATCTATTGCAGCAGGGCATAAGGGGCAATTCCCTTCCCATCCTTTCTTCATCAGTAGTAGCCAGTAAGCTCCTCTTCTATGTTCATTCTCCCTGGTCTCTTTTTTTTTGTTCCAAAGGATGTTAGGATCTGAATTACTCTTTAACAGATCCTTGTGGGACCTTGACCGGGCAGACTTTGAGCAGTACTCACCATTTAACCGTTTCTCCACCTTGGCTGTTTGGCAAGTATAGTTCTTACAACCTCTTTATTCAATTTGGTCGAATATCTGTCCTTGGTACACAAATGCTTCTGCTGTCCATGCCCTCTTAGCTATATTTGATGCTAAGTGAATTAAATAATAGTGTTTTTTTGGTGCACAGTGTTCCTGGTTACCTCCCCAGGACCTCCTCAACATCTGTGTCTGGGTTTTCTTGATTTGGTCCACTTGATGGGCATTTCTATCATATTTAAGTTTCATCCCGCAATAGCATACTCTTGGGGGTTCTTGTGTTTTTTCCTTTTCATACCAATTTAACTAGGAATTGTAGTCCTTGCTAGCCACTTTAAGTTTTTGGATTGGCCAAGCCTAAGACTCATACTAGGATCATAGTATCATGCTGAGGATCAGCTTGTTTGCCTATGATTATCTATGTCCGATTACAGGCATTTACAGGCATATCTTGTCCTTTTAACCCTATATGAAGTCGGCCAGCTTGAGTAGGTGTTAGATTTACTAAGCGCAATTCTCTGGAGGTATTCTCATGACACATCCAATGCCCTTGAGTCAGATGAATCCCTCAAGGACTTCACTTTGACTAAGGGGCCTTCGTGTAGGACGAAGTTCAAGGGAAATTGATCATCCATGCCTCCTTTTTAAATGTTCCCTTTTTCTGGTTCGTCTTTTTTACCTTCGTCCTCTATATATTTTTTAAATTTAGGTGTCAACACATTCCATAATGTATTATATTTGCAGATGCTGTTGTATTAAAAGATGAGACACAAGAACGAGTTAATATAAAGTTAGATTGGCGGAGAAACACTTTAGAATATAAAATTTTCAAAATAAGTAAAATTAAGACAAAATATATGCATTGAAAAACTAATAAGAATCAAAGGAAAGAAGAGAGGGGAGTTAGTTTTGATGAGGCAATATTATCTCAAAGTACTCATTTTAAACATTTCGATTCAATTATTCAAAATGATACTAAATATGATAACGACATGAACCAAAGGATTAAAGTAGGATGGATGAAATGGAGATTGACTACATGAGTTTTATGCGATTGCAAGATTCCACTAAATTTAAAGGAAAATTTTTATCGTAAAACTATAAGATTTGCAATGTTGTATGATAATGAATGTTGAATAATAAAAGAAAATCAAGCTTCCAAAATAAGTGTTACTAATGAGAATGTTAAGATGAATGTGTGCTTATATTAGATCAGTTAGAATACATAATGAATATATTAGAAAAAATATGGGAGTAACGACATATGTAGACAATTGAGAGAAGTTTGATGTGGTTAAAACACACTAAATTTAGACATAAGAAAGCACAAGTTAGAAAATTAAAAAATTATCAAAATAATTGAAATGAAAAAAATGACGGTGTAGATTTTAGTGAACCTAGAAGAAGATAATTCAATATAATTTGGATGAGTTAAATATGTCTAAAGAATTAAGTCAAAATCAACATGAATAGAGAAAGAGAATCCATATGGCGACCCCAAATAATATTAAGGTTTTAGTTGAGTATATTTCTTTCCAAAATAATGTATATATGTTTTTAAATTTGTCCTGAAATTTATGCCTTGCTTCGCTTTATGGACTAACCCCTCTTTGATGGGAGAACTCTTGGTTATTTAATGCCAGACACTTACACTTATGTGGCATGTGGGGAATACCCACCATTCTTCTTCTTCTTCTTCTTCTTTTTGCACTACACTCTTAACTTAAATGCAACATGTCATAAGAAGAGAACGTCTAGATTTGAATCCATATCATTCGATATGACAATACTTTTATATTGGTTGTCACTTACTAGTTACTACAATCCTCTTCCTTTATCTAAACTTAAAACTGACAAAGCACAAGTAAACTCATACTTGTATAGAATTATTGTAAGTCGAAACAATAACAAGAATATTTATAGTAAAATCTATTTTACAATCCTTGAAAAGAAAGCTCACTAATATAAGTAATTCAGCTCCTTCGTGTACACATTATGAATGCTTGAAATTCAAATCATACAAGGGGATTTTTTTTTGCTAATTCAACTCGAACGGTGAAATCAAATCATTGAATCCTTATTTTCAATTGCTCTTCTAGTCATTAAATCTAAAAATTTATCACAAATTTTTTAAAAAAAAGAATTTATTAATTAATTGGTCAGATGAAGTAAAAATGGAAATGTTTTAAAAAATCATTTTTCTTACTTAAAAATTATTACAAATATCAAATGATTGAAAGATTAAATATTTTTTATTTATTTTATATGTTATAATTTTATTCTATATTATATATAAATGGCTAGATCCATAGTTGATATAAGATCAAATAGTAAAATAACTATGTATTGAATGAGTATTCATCCATTTATTATATTGTTATATATTTTCAATTGGGTTGCTTTTGCAATTGCACTACACAAGAGGTGCTTCATGTTTCAGTAATAAAGCCAGTACTAGAGAAGGTGCAATAATTTGTCTTGGGATATGCAAAGCAGCAGCACTGAAGGAGCCCACTTGTCAAATAGTCGGAAAAATCTTATCCAGAGGAGAGTAAGCAAATGGTGTTATAAAGAAACTTTATATGATATAAGACTATCCGAAAGTGAAATCCTAATGGTGAAGAAAAGCGAGTAAGCCTACATGTATGCTACAATGTATCAAGAAATAAATACCAACATAACTAACTTTCAAAGGAGTGTCATCGCTATTCCCAACTATATTTTACAAAGCACAAGATCCCTCCACACAACGGAAACTTGATTAGACCATTTACCCTCATGTGGAACAGAGCTAGACTGGTTAACACCTTACCCAAGTAATAATTGAGCGGAGATTAAGCAACATGTAGAACAGAGATAGATAGATAAGGTGTATGTATTTGCTTGAGATGCCACCCAAGAATACCTCATATTATGCAGAAAATATTTGCTCCTTTTGGCTGAAGAATCATGGTGAAGATGATGCTATATCATTGGAAGTGGCTAAAAATTTCAAGATTAATCCCCAAAATTGCAACCTGATTTGGCGCTAATATTTCTCAAGAAGACACTGAGAATCACTGAAATACTAAACACCATCTGGGATCACTTTCGTATTGACTTTACTTCATTTACCCTTGCCAGATGGTCATGCCAAGTTTGCTGACCAGATCCTGTTTATGTTATGGAAGTGATCTATATATTCTTTACTAAAAACTAACACAACCACATAAAAATACAATAACATCAATCTAAATGGTAACTTAGTGTATAATACATCTGAGAAAGCATCAAGGCTATTTACTCAAATCATTTCATAATCAAGTATATAACAATAGTTTTTTGTGAGTTAATCATTTCAAATGTTAAGGGCAAAATGACAATGATGATCATTGAGCCATGCCACTGGAAGGTAAAGTGCAAATGGATGCTTGATTCACCATAGTGCCTAGCTGAGTGCTTCAAGCACCTTTAATGGAATAAACAAGGACAACGAAAATTTAAAATTCTGAATCACTAGATGATACTAGGAAGTACTACAAGATGTGACAAATAAAAAATTTGATAAAGCTTAGGAAAGGACAATGAAGGTAAATATCTCTTTTTTGGCAGTCCCCATAAATCAACTGACTAAGAACATTAAAGAATTGCAGAAAATAAATAACAAAAAATGACTGGATGATATATATGCCCTTTTAATAGAAAAATAATGACAACATGCAAATGTGATGTGATGAGTCTCCATGGATACTTACCTTGATGTGAGCTGTGTAGTGGCCACTGGCCATGCTGCCATAGTGGTTGCTTAAAGCATATAGTTCATACAGCTGGCGCTGAGAGCTGTTCTTATTGGCCACATAACTTGTTAAGTCGAAATCATGAATAGGAAAATTGACGAAGGTCTCCAACTTATGCTTATTAGACCGGCTGTATGAAAATCTTTTCAGATGAATAACCAGAACCTCTGGCAGTCTCCAAAGATCTAGCTTTTTGCTTGCTTGCCTCTGTTCTTTGCATCGTGGGCAGTACCTTTACAGTGAAGTGTTGAAAATCTCAGAAGAGCAAGCAAAATTCACCAATAAATCCACATGTTCGTCTATGTGGCATAAGCTTTAATAGAAATAACAGAACGCTTTTAACAGTGGCTTATCACACACAAAAACTTTCAACTAAGAATAAAAGGTGGCATCATTTCAAGAAAGAGAATGAAAAAAGAAAATGACTAACCACATATCTTCCGGGACCAACGGTTCTTCCCGTAAGAACGCTTCCAAACATGTGTACAAGGACAGGGGTTCACTACGAGTCTTCTTAGGTGGAGGACCATTTTTTAATACTTCAGGCAGATTTTCAAGAAAATAGTTTTCATACTTGTCTAGGTATTCTTTTGACCAATCAATAAATACACGCATTGATGTCACTAAAGACGGCAATCTAACTGCTTTGTCTTCCCCTACCGACAGATCAATATATGCATTGTTTTCATCAATCAAGTGAAGAGGCAACTTCTCATTGTTCTCAGCCTTCAAAGTTTGGCCTTTCTCTGCTGATGAATCACTAGCAGCTGATTCTACTGATGCTTCATTCTTTCCAGTATCCTTATCAGATGAAATCTGTTTTAAGCTAGGCGGTAGCTTTCCAGACTGTAACATAGGAAAAAGCATTTTGTGAACTACATCCTGGATATCACCTCTGGTAATCACATTGTCTAGTGGGATTGATGTGACTAATGGTGTGCCATAAGGCCTCCAGCCAACCGAGCTGTCAAGATTGCTGAGTTCCCTGACAGATGAAAAATATACCATTGAATGAAATATGTGCAAGAATGAGAGAATAAGAAAAGGAAGAGCTTCACTACCTTGTTAATAAAATGATAAAAAATATATATAAAAAGTGAGAATTAAGTGATCCATGGAAGAGCCCAAAGATGAAATAGTTTTCATATGTAAATTTACCAAACAAGACCCAGTAATGTCACCAAAATATGCCCACAAAAAGTAAGAAAATGCATTAAGTGTAAAACAGATTTTGTCCTTAGCGTAGAGTGACACAGGTGAGATAGGACTCAGGAGTGTAGGCACCATCATAGGCAGGGTGGGTGGAGCATGTGAGATTGGAGGGGATAGGCTGGACTGGAGTGTGCAGGTAAAATGGGTAGGATATGCAACAGGGTGGTAAGATATAAAAGCAATAAGGTTTTCAAGAGGGAATAGATGCATATATATAGAAGCCCTTCAAAATAGCAAAAAATTTATTGGGTTTTTAAAATATTTAATGCTGTTATTTATAGACTTAAGTGGCGTTTGTTTGGGCTGAAGATGCATCTAACCTCTGACTCGGTCAGAGGTTAGAGGTTAGACCTTGTTAGGTGAATAATCTGAATATGCATCTAATTGAATGTCTAATATCTAAAAAATCTCTGAATAATTCAGTGCTGACAATTAGCTTTTTTTTTTCATTTAAAGGTAGACCTTCGACAATAGCATTGCCCAACTACACCCAGCGATAGGGTGACATTATGTTATTATTCAAAAATATCAAGTGTCTCCAAATCACCACTAAAAAAAATAAACTTAGAGTTAAATAATAACTAATAGAATCATATTTTTTGTATATTATAAATTAATGAAATCTAAATAAGACATTTTTATAACTTACAAGAAGTTGAAAAAAATAATTATTTATGAACATTTTTTAAATTTTAAAACAATTAATATAATAATAAATAATATTTAAATGATTTAAGTAAGATATATGTATGTTAAAAGAAGAAATAAAAAATTTAAACACATTAGAACAAATTTTAGTAGTAAATTAGTAATACGAGCTTTATTACCTAACTTATTAATAAAATAAATTTAAAATAAATATTTAAAAATTTTATAAGATTATTTGGAATTTGAAATCATGATATTCCATAAAAAATGAAATTCTATTTTGTAGAAAAAATAACACTTTAGATGCCAAATCAAATTATTTAATACATTTCTAATGTCATGCCACAGGTTTTAAACTCTATATTTTTTGTATTCTACTATTTGTGAAAATCATTAGATGGCACTAATTATTTTTAAAAATTATGTCCTTACTTAAAATAGCTTAAGAAAAACTTATTTTGTATACATTTAAATTTATCTATTTATCATATTATTTTATATAAATATTATGTATATTAAATTTTTATACACAACTATCGGTCTGGGTCATACTCATCCTATATAATTCATGAATGTTGATTACATTCCCTATTGTCATGTGTATACTTACCCCAAGATTTGGTATGAAATCATTCTAATTAGATGTTGATTTAGATGTTTTATCAAACAAAAATTCTCATTTATATCTTAATCACATTTAGCACTTTTTTACCACTAATTAAGAGATTAGATGTGAGTTCAAGAGTTTAGATTTTCAGATTAAGCTAAAACAAATGCCACCTTACAGTCTTAAACTCTCAGGGATGTAATTGTGATTATAAGTGAAATGGAGCAATATGTTTTCCTATTGGTGTATATGCAGTTAGAGGTAGTACAAGATTATGTACGTAAGAAACCAAAACATAAACATGCCGTAATTGGCAATTCCACAGATAAACTGTCAAGCTATTCCAAAATTCCCATCAGAAAAAAGATAAAACACTGCATTTCTAAAAAGTAAACACTGAAACTTACTGTTCCTCACAACGATGTACCAACTGAAGATAAATACAATCCTTGGAGATTTTTGGAAGCTTGTAAGCTGCAAGGTGATCATCGTCTTTTATTGTGGTTAACAAGGCAAGTGGGTCTTCAAAGAACCGGTGAACCAAATGATTACGTATCTGCAGAACATGATGTCATCATACTCATTAGCAAATGGGTGACCCATCGAAAGCTACAAAGAATGAAATAATCATATATGAACCTCTGCAAGCAAAATCTTTTCTCCATTTTTCAAAAAGCATGCGTTACTTATTGCCTGAATCAGGTCTTTGCACCGGCCTAGCTTGGGCACACTCACTGTGCAGGGAGTCGGCTGTGCACTCCCATCACTTGTGAACACCATCGCAGTCATGGAACGGGCATTGGCCGATTGTAGAGGCAAAGAAAGGTACATGAATGGATCAAATGTCACAGATACTTTATCACAAACAGGACAAACCAGTGTTGACTTGAACTGACCCTGTCAATTGGTAATACACAAAATGCTGAACAAGTTATTATGACAACATGTCAACAACAATTCTCATCAATTATCTAGCATAAACAAAAGAAGGCAAGTCAAAGACAACCAGTAAGTAAAACAGAAGCAAAAATGTTGATTACCAAATTCACATCCATGTACTCTGCAGACTGAAATTGTTAAACACATCAATGTCCTTGACTAACAGAAAGTGGCTATCATTAACGTTTTGATGCATATTACCTAAGTGTTTTCCTCTCTATTTTCCTTTCCTAAAGCAGCTAACATCAAATGAGCACTAAAGACAAACAGAAAAAAACATATATGGAAAGGAAAAGGTGACAAATTGATGCGGGACAAACCGGCTAGACCGGGCTAAACCGACCGAGAACGGAACGAACCGGCGCTAATCGCCTTAAACGGACCTAAACGAACCCAAAATGAGGCGGACCGGACTTGAACCGGTCGAAACAGGTCCGAAACGGTGCCGAACTGAGTCGAACCACCCTGAACCGGGCCCAGAACAGTCCACAATGGCCTGAACCGGACTGAACCAGCCAGTTCAGTGCCTAAACCGGATCGAACCGGCATGAACCGGGTCCGAACCCGATTGAACCGGCCACCCGGGCGGTTCGGGACCGCGAACCGGCGGCTGCGAACCATCCCGGTCGCGAGCGTCGCCCGCAGCCGCGTGACCGCGCGTGTACACTTGCGCGCGACTGGGGAGGGGGTCGTGGCGGACGTCCTGGTCCCTGCGGGTGGTCGCGTGGCCTAACGAGGGCCATCGCCGTCGGACTCTGTGGCAGCATCGCTGGCGCCCACGCGGGCGCGAGCCGCGACAAAAGGCGAGGTGGCCGGGTGTCGTCCGCAGCGTCGTCGTCGTCGTCCGGACGGGTCCCCGCGGCGGAGCAGAGGGCGGCGTCTTCGCAGCATTCGTCGTCTTCCGGACGGAGCCGGCAGCCCCGTCGCTGTTGTCCGATGGTTGCAGCACGCAGGCGGAGCTGCGGGAGGTGAGTGATGGAGAAGGGGTAGGCGGGAAGATGGTCGCGGCGTTGTCCGGCCGGCTGCAGCGTGCCGTCGGGACTATCTCCGGGAGGAGGAGACCGAGAAGGCATCTCAGGAAAAAAGGGGAGGACGCCGGGAGGGAGCCGCAGGGGAGGAGGATCCGGGGATCGCCGGATCCTCTTCCCGCTTCATCGTCTTCTCCTTCCGCTTCTGCTTCCTCTTCTTCCTTCGCCGTCTTCGCACGAACGAAGCAGGGGAGGGGGTTTTGGATCCGGCCCGCCGTGGTCGTGGCAAAAGGAGCCGGAAGAGGACCCGCTGAGACTGCTCCATGTCGAAGGGGAACCGAGAAGGGGAAGAGGGAAGAATGGCACGGAGGCCAGAGGGTGAGAAGGGGGGTAGAATGGCCACCTGCCAGAGGGTGGAGAAAGCAAGGGCATATCGCCATGGGGGGGTGGAGAGGAAGGAGATGGGGCAACGCCCCTGCTCGGGAACCAGGCCAAGCCTTTACCAAAAATTCCAATCGCTGTTGTATTCCATCGATGGAGCTCCTCCTCTTATATAGAGGAGACTAATTACAGGACTGGACACTCAAAATAAAATATTTACAAACATGTCCATTTCAGGACTTGAAGAAAATATTTAAAATGACTCTTTAAAGACGTAAAAAAATTGACATTTCAGAAAAATTAAACCTAAAATGACAAAACAAATATTTACAAACTTTTGTCCCCATCACAAATGCTCCTATATGATGGTTTATCAAGATATAACTGGGGTTGCTCAAAGCACCTTCCAATGGTGATAGACAACTAACAAACTTAACAACATGTTTGGTAACAGTATTAAACACATCTGTCACTATCATTTTTGAAATTGATATTGATATAGATCATCACAATGTGTTTAATTATCAATATCAATTTTAAAATTTTGTAATAAAAACAAGCCATGAATTGTAATATGCGTCCACCTATATCAATTTATCAATTTTATTATTGATACTCTATCCTCTAGAAATATCAATATCAAAAATGATATAGTATCATTTTAAATACTCTAATCAAGCTGAGCACAAAAGAAAATTTTAAAAAAATGGATGAAAGGACCTCATGCTAAAAATATACCAAAGATAATACTGAAAATCCTCATGCATATCTTCTATGCCTAAAATTTGTAATATCATAATATCAGAGAGAGGAGCTTTTCCAAGAAGACATCACAATCAAATCCATGCCACGTTTTGGAGATTAACAGTTAAGCCAGGTCAAACCAGCCAGTAAATTGTGGATTTTACAATAACATGTTTACTGAAGATTGTGAGTAGACCCCCTTTGAACTTAAGCTCCTTCCAAACACTTGTCATAGGTAGACACCAGCAGCTTAATTCATGAATTCCCAAAAGTGGTGAGAAAAGCCGCCTACAGTCTCAACATCATTGAGAATGAGTCCCTAGGGACAGATGGCTTCTCCATAGGCCATTTCCAAAATTTTAGGAAGTTATAATGAAGATCTTATGGCAGAGGCAGCGAACAATAGGAATCCAAAGAACATCAGGCTCATGAATGACACATATAGTTCTAATTCCAAAGGAGGCAAACTTCAGGCCTATCAGTTTTCTTAAAATAGTGCTTTGTGCAGGGTTATGCATATATTATGGTTCCGCTCACTTGGATCACATGGATAAAATAGTGTTTTGGAATAACAAATTTTCCATCATTGTCCATAGAGCTCCCTTAAGTTATTTCCCAAGCTCTAGAAAGTTGAGACATGGGGGGCTCCTCTTTCTCCTTACCTATGTCACCAGGTAGCAGGTGCTTAGTATGATACAAAATATGGCAGTAGCATGTGGAGTTATTGTGGATGCCAAGATTGAAAGGTAAAGGCAAGAGACAACCCATAACCAATATGGAAACGGCAGGTATTAAGGTCAATTTCAACAAGAATGAATTTGTGGGTATTTGATACTTCAGATTGAAAGCAATAGCTGGAGGTAAAACCTCCAAGCTCCCAATTGCATGCCACAGTTGAATGACTCCACTGATTGACATATTTGAATGTAAGTTACAAGGACAGTAGGTAAAACTACTTTTGGCAGGTGGAAAGTGGAATCCTTTGTAACACTGCCTTTTTTCTTCCCTTACAGTGTATTACCTGTATATAACTAAAATGGCCAAGTCGATCAATAGAAAAATTGAAGCAATTATGGCCTTTTTCTGGGGAGGTAGTCAACAACTCAACACTCTGCTAGAGGGGTCATCTTGTCAGATAGGACATAAAAGGGTGTGTGAACACCTAAAGAGAAAGGAGGAGTTGACTTTACACACTTAAAGGTCTTAAACAAGTAACTTTAAGCGGCAGTGGAGGGTGGAGTATAAGGAAGGTGCTCTTTGGGTTTCCATTGTAAGAAGTAAATACTTTGATAGGTAAGAAAGATTGTACAAGTTGAATGTTGAATTGATGGCAAGATTGATTAGATTCGTTTTCAGCTAGCTTTTCCTCTCCATGTCACATCATAGCTCCTTAAGGGTTTCCTAGATAGTGTACCTTCAAAACCGAACCAGCTACAATGAAATATTTCTTAGGAACTTTGCTTTTGTCAAATAGTACACACAAAAGTGGAAATGGATACCTAAGCAAATCATAGCAGTAAGAGTAAAATAAGAAACAAAAAATAATGTACGTAAATAAATTACCAGCTAATGATTTCTCAAGACAGAAGAAATAGAAACAATATGTTGGCAATGATTTGATACGGTCCATATTTCCCCTGTACATTAGGCAATTGTACTTAGAATACATTCATACAATCACAAACACACTTAAGCATTTATGCTCTCTCTCTCTCTCTCTCTCTCTCTCTCTCGCTCTCTCTCTCTCTCATGTGCGCGCGCATGCCCCCTCCCCAAAACCCCTAATACCCATAAACAAAGATTTACAGATTGGGCTTGGCTCCTGGATCGACTAGGGCAGATCCCAGTTTGGGATCAGATCAGCCGGCTTGGCCAATCTACCAGAAGCAAATCCGATCCAGGATAACCAGCTTCTTCCAATATTTGGAAAAAAAGGAAATGAAGTTCCAAACATGTCCAGGGTGGAGGGGCAGCCCATCCAATTGAGGGTAAGTCATATAACATAGCAGTCATGTTATAAACATTGTCACAAAGACAACCCATAATACATACTGAGATACTGATCAAATTACCTGGCACACATCAACAATTATAGAATCATTCCGAGCAATGTGATTTGCCCAGTACTCATCCGCAACCTCCTCATCTGGTCGCCCGTCTGCATCTTTAGTCTTTATGTAGGGCTTATGTTTTACACGATTAAGATCTTCATGAAGCCCATCTAGTAGAAAGGCCAAGAACTCCTGGAATAGGGTTTCATGTTTTAAAGGATTGTGAATCTGTTGGTTGTTTCTTGCAAGAAAGAATTAGTCATCCAAACCTGAGAATCATGTTGATTATATCCACTGAACTGAGGGGCAAACCGTGCAAGTTTGGTTTTGAATGGACGTGGAGAAACAGGTGTACGCCCAGGAGACCAAAGTTTCCTAAGCAGCTCCCCAAATGCCAAGGCAAGTTCTCCCTGTAAATATCACAACATAGAAGAACATTAGAATCAGATAACAATAAAAACACATTAAAACATATAAATCACACCACAGTTACAAAGTAACCGATGTTAAAATAATATAAATGTGGTTTTTCTAAGATTTTGTTGATGATTCACCAGCTTAAATATCTTGTCCATAGTTTGTAGGATCCGCACATCCAGACTGAGATTGGCTAACTAATTGTGCCAACTCATAGCAAAGATTCAAGGAAGACAGTTGGAATTGACTAAGGGATCAGCCTTGGCCTATTTTGATCTGGATCAGATTGACCAAGATGCTCGATACTTGTAATAGACTGATTGGATTCAATCAATTTTTGACTAGGAAATTAGGAGGCTTCACAAAAGTCATAAAAAGTTTTAACTTGACAATTAACAGGCTCCTAAAAGCCATGAAAAAAAGTAGAAAGGAGAGGAACAGATATCCCTCTCTTGCTGTTCCACCTTTACCAGAAGAAAAAATAGAGAGAAGGGGGGGGGGAGGCAAGCACCCTCTTGGCCATCATAACATTTCTGGAAAGAGAAAAATAAAAGAAAAAAGAGAAAGAAGAAAAAACTGAAAAGGTTCTAAGTTTTTTCCAAAATTGTTTTCCTTTTTTACTTGACAGAAGATTGGGAAGAGGGAACAAGAGTCAATATCTCATGATTTGAAGTAAGTTTTGTTTGTTTTTTGAGACTCTTAGTTTTTGTATTTAACTAAAATATGAGATTCAATATGTTGCTCTAATTGGATACTTAGTTCATCCACTTATTACCTTATTGGTCTGATTTATTCTCCATGTCCTCGTTAACTTTGGTTTCACACACTAACAGATTAAGTAGTCATGCCTGAATACCCTAATATTAGATATTATTAAATTATGGACCATTCTGGATTTAGGTGGTGTTTGATAACACTCAGATCAAAAATCTGAGATACAAGTTTTTCTTAGAGAAATCATGGCTTGATATGCCTGTCCCACATGTTTATGTACTCAATGTACTAGAAAACAATATAAAATAACATTTGTTGCCTATTGTCTATTTGAATGTGGATAGGGAGCTATCCAACTACCTTCATAGACCATATAGAATGCAAACATAAAAAGAGAAACAAATAAAATCTCAAATTTGAATCAAACTTGAAATAAAAAAGAAGATAATCTGAAACTGTCCAAACCACAAAACAAAAAAAATCAGAATTTAAAATACTCAGATACTAGAAAATGCTCAATTGATAAGGAGCTGTTTTAAATAATAAAAATTTGACGAATATCAAATCCCTAAATTTAAAATCTGAAGATATACAGATCAGATTATGCTATTGAATTTCAACACTGTTAAACTCAGAGAATGACCTTCATAGTCTTGAACTGTTAATTTCAGATACCAGAATTGACATCTGAAATGATTAAGGACTAAGACCATGATCTGAAAATGCCATTTTAAGAACAACCTGCCAGATATCAGATTTAAGATCATATAAATCTGAAACTTGAAGGACCTACATGTTAGCTATCCCATTGATAAGAAAACATTCCAGATCTAGATGTTTAGATCAAAAACTCCTATGCTAACCTATAGGTTGATGCTAATGAAAAGGGGAATGCTCATTACTCATAGGTCTTGCAAATCTGAAAGCATAAATCCAAAGAGATCACTATGCTTAAGTCCATATCTAAGGGCATCCGATGGTCATCCTAAAGCTCTCCAAATCAGGTTTTCAGATCTGTAACTTCTGAGATCATAAAATTAAATTCAAGATGTTTAATAAGAAGATAATATAATCTGATTTTCAAATAAAAATACCATGAGAGCATATCCCAAAATGTTGATTTTGGATAAGACAATTCCAAATCTAAATGTCTGGAATCTAAGTCCTAAAGACTAAATCTTCAATGAATGGGATATCAAACGATGAAATGATAAGGGGTGATCTCGGCTCGGATCTAATAAGGTCTAAACAGAATATGCTTAATACCAAGGTTGAATGAAAGGAATAAAGATATGATAAGTCTAATGAATTATAAGTCTAAAATGTTTAATGCCAAGGCTAAGAACAAAAAAATAATGAAAGAGCAAGTGATCATACGTGAATTTCAAGATGAATACATGTCCAATGTCTCACATATGACTTCAATTGAACTAAAAGATCAAATCTTGATCTTAAGGACCCTCAAAGTCTAAATCTTAAGAATCCACTAAAGAGTAAATCCTTAAAATTGGAACCTTCGAATCTGAAATCTCAAATATGAGAATTCAATGAACTCACCTAAAATAAACCTTCATAAAATACAAATCAAAACTCAAATCAAACTTAACATTATAGAAAACTGGGTCGGGACCCAGGTCGGGACCCAGGCCCGACCCGGTCGGTTTTGGTCGTGACTGGCCCGGCCGCGACCCCGTCGGCCTGACCCGTAGGCCGGCTCACGGAGTCGCGACCGGGTCGCACGACCCCTCTTGCAACGGTCACAGGCTGGCAACGGTCACCATGGTGACCGTTGCAGGCTGGTGACCGTTGCCAGCAAAAGGGGGGCTTTATGCCCCCCCCCCCATCCAGCCCCGTGGGGGCCTATTTAAGGCCCCCAAGTGGCTCTCTTCCTCCCCACACTTACTCACCTCACTCTTGCTCACTAAATACTCTTTGATCTCAAATTTTTTGCTCTCAATTTTTACTCTCTTCCTTCTTTAATTACTTAATTAGTTCATTAAATATTTGATTCTTTTATTTGTTTAAGTTACTTAGCTTATTAGTTAATAGTTAGTTAGTACTTATTTAATTAGATATTCAACTAGTTTATTAACTAGTTCATCATTTGCTTAATTAAGTTGATAATTACTTAATTAGTAACTTCATTAGTTATTTTATTATTATTTTAGTTTTAAATAGTTAATAGTTATTTAATCAAGTTAATTAGATATTTAATTAGTTTACTAAATAGTTCATTACTTACTTAATTGCTTCATTAGTTACTTAATTAGATACTTAATTAGTATTAATTAATTACTTATTTTGTTATTTAAACATGTCTTCTCCAAGTCAAACAACCCAAAATACCGACGCGAGCCGGAGTGATCCAGCTTGGTTACATTGCAACTTGATCTCCATGACGGAGAGAAAAGTGCAATGTATTGTGACAAAATTATCTTTGGTGGTATTTACCGTTTGAAATTTCATCTTGCATGCATGAAGTGCAATGTTCTTCCCTGCACACCGACTCCACCGGAGGTGAGAGTTCAATTTTGTAGACACCTACAAGCGATGAGGCAAGCGAAGGGAACTAACAATTAACAAACGACATAAGGAGACCGGTCGAGAAAAATTGTCACAACTAGCGAGACATTCCGTGCACATTTACGAGATCAGACAAGAGAGACCGAATGCATTACTCATAAAAATAGTTCACTCTCCTATTTTATTGATCATTAAGTAGTTCAATATTTCTTAAATATGACTTTTTACGAAGAATGGAAGCAAGTCGAAAATCCTTCGCCGACGAAGAGTTATATAGACGCACCGGCCGAATGATGGGTCAAGGGTCGCGAAGTGGGAGCGATCGAGGAAGTGGAAGAGGATCCAACAACCAACCGCAAGATGAGATTCATGATCTCACCCAAGATGACGACCCGACAGTAGGTCCCATGGATCCCGTTATCACCAGACCACGACAACGTCAAAGCACAATCACAACGGCAATGAAGAACCTCAAGTTGTGCAAGGAAAGAATTGGCCGAGCAACATCAAAGGTGGTTTCTGGTAAATGTTGCGAGAGTACCATACTATGAGAACATTATCAACATGATCGCAGACATCGGGAGAGGAGTGTCTGAGCCAAACTCAAAGGAGATATACAATGTATATCTTCTCATAAAGGTGAAAGATATAAAGAAATATGTGGCTTCATTTAAATGCATTTGAGAGGAAAGATGTTGCACATTAATGACCGACGGATGAAACGGTAAGTAAATTTGTTTATAGTCATTTCTATTATATGTATAAATATTATTTTTAGTATAACTTAGTTAATATCTTATACCTAATAGGTATAACTAGAAAGACGATGAACAATTTTCTAGTATATGGTCAAGCTGGTATGGTCTTTTGGAAGTCGGTCGACGCATCGAGACATGTAAAAAAATGCGGAGTATTTTTACCAATTGATAGATGGAGTAATAGAAGAAATAAGAGAGAACCGGGTAGTTCAAGTAGTCACAGGCAACGCGGCCGCATACAAATCGGCCAGACAGATGCTGATGGTCAAAAGACCAAAGTTGTATTGGACACCTTGTTCCACCCACTCCTTAGACTTGATATTGGAGGATATATGCAAGGATCCTCAAATAGATAGGATAGTTAAGTTAGCTCATTTTATTTCTTCTTTTATTTACAATCATAACTTTGTTCTTACCATAGATCACGGAATCGGCCGATTCCTGGATCGGATCAACCATTGCCGATCCGATTCTTGGCCGAAGAACCAATCCAGAAAAAAGCTTCGGCAGAATCGGTTGGGATCGGCCGGATCGGTCGGAATCGGATCAGAATCGGATCGGAATCGGAATCGGATCGGCCGAATCGATCGGGATCGGAATCGGAATCGGATCATTTTTTTTCTTTTTTTGCTATTCCAGTCGGATCGACCAGGATCGGCCAGAATCGGTCGGAATCGGTCCGGAATCGAATCGGAATCGGAATCGGATCATTTTTTTTCCTTTTTTTCTTACCGATTCTGGATCGATTTTCTTCCATTGGATCGGTCGGAATCGGTCCGATCCGATCCGATCCGATCCCAATTCCGATTCCGATCCCGCGATCCTTGGTCCTTACACTTACGAGGGAACATACCAAAGGCCGAGAGTTGTTATGGTCCGGTGCAACTTGATTCACCTCCCATTACATTTCGCTAGAAAATTTGTCGAGTCAAAAGAGAGCTCTAACTCATATGGTAATTTCACTGGGTTTAGGTAGTTGGATAGCTAGATGTAACCTATTGAATAAAAGAAAGGGAGAAAGATAAAAGAGATAATAAAGAGTGGGGATTTTTTAAAGGTTGTGAAGAAGACATTAAACATTGTCCAACCCATAGTTAAGGTACCAAGGATAGTTGATGGAGACAGAAAAGTAGACATGAGATATTTATATGATGCGATTGAGAGAGCGAAGAAAGAAATCTCGAAGACAGTGTCCGATTTCACCAGGTGGTGGGACATCATAGATCGTCGCTGAGAACGTATTTTACATCAACCCATACATGCAACAGGCATATTTCGTTAGTCATTTACTAATCTTTTTTTACATTGTTCAAACATATAAGTTGTTTACTAATATTATTTGGTTCGTAAGTTACTTTTTCATCCTAAGGTATTGCTAGAGTCCACATTTCAAGACAACGAACGAGCCACTAGATGACATAAAGAGCGTCATCCAACGGATGCTCGATGACGACGACTGGGCTATTATCGCCTGCAACAAGATGTATGATTAGCGAATGCAGTCATTTCACTTTGGTATGAGCAAAGCAAATCGAGCTGTGATGCTACTAAGTCTGGGTACGTAGCATTATTTTTCAACAGTTACTTAATTAATCAAAATGTACGATATAATAATGTATCACATTCATTTTATGCAGCTGATTGGTGAATGAACTATGGTAAAGTACCAGGGTACGAGGACTTGGCGGATGTAGCCATCAAGGTCATAAGACGTATCGCTTTGGCTTCGGGCTGTGAGAGAAATTGATCTACATTCAGCTTGATACACACGAAGTAAAGGAACAGTTTGGCATCAAAGAGACTCGAATACCTTATGTATTGTCACTACAACATGAGGTTAAACTTGAAGAATTTGAAGAGAATGAAACAAAATCAGATGGAACAAAAGAGCTGGATATCACATACGGTGGAACGCCAAGTCGAGGAGTTGCCAATTGAAGAGGAGGACATCGATTTGGATCAAATCTTCTACGAGAAGAACTCCTTGGAAGCTTGAGTCAACGACCGAGAAGGGTTGGGAGAACCAGAGTTCAACCCGAAAGACTGACAATGGGCTGGGAAACTGCTTGATGATGTCCCTTTGGCCGAAGAGTTTCAGATCTCTCCCTCCTAGCAAAGCAATAGAGGACGGGAGAAGGAATTAGTCGATGTACACAAAGTAAAAGAAAAGGTAAACAAGTTATGACTGATTCTCTTGATATTACAAATGTTAATACAGTTGAAGACGATCGAGAAGACACATCGGAGCCAAACATTCGAGTGTACTACCAAACTTCTCAGGATTCTTCATCAAAGAGTAGCAGCGACAGTGGAGCTAGATACGAAGGCGTCATCGCTTCACAAATACAAGGGATCTCAGATCCTCCCATAGCTCCTACATCTCTACGCTTTACCGGTGAGGAGAAATACACCCATGCAACTTAAGACGTTGATCATAGTACAAGGCCGCAACGTAGAGGAGCTCACCGTACCCCTAGAACTAGAGGACAATACCACTATGCCTCCAACTATACATATGATTCATCTCAAGGTTCTTGGTTCCCCATATATAGCCAAGAGCATTATGAAATGAATTATGTGAAGGCATCAAACACTTCAATTCAATCGACCTATGGCTACGATAGCTATGGTGACTCATTTGGATCAAATTTTAGGATGGTTTCCCAAGGGACGGATGAGTATGATCATTATGTATATATGTATCAAGTTTTATACTAAACCCAAATGACATGGGGAGAGTATATAAACTACCTACAAAATGTAGAACATGTCACATTAGAATGAAGTTCATGAATTATTTGTTTAAATCATGTCATTTATTTTTTCCTCGTTTTTCTGTATTTTTTAGATTTTTTCACATTTTTCTTTATTTTTTTGAATTTTCAAAAAAAATTAAAAAATTGGGGTCGCGACCGACCCTTTACCTTGCTTAACATACTAAGTTTGCATTACATTAAGTTTATGCAGTTACATCACCAATGTGTTTATTTTGTGGATGTATATTTCCAAGTTATGATTTGCTTGTGATGGTTAATGAAGGGTGTTTGAGTATTCTTTATGTAATTGACATCGTTACTTATCAAGTCTGAGAAAGAAAAGTCTAAGGACATTTTAATGAACTCAAATCTCAACATACATATTTTTATAGACCATGGATTAGCTAATACTCTTATAAGATATCACTTATTTTCATAGTAGTTAATGCTAGACAAACAATTTAAATTCTTTTTCCAAATAACGAAAAGAACCATGAATTTTAAAAATCAAGGTTTCACATTTACCTAGCCATTTAAGTCTACTCCATATTTTTCCTAGCTTGCTCTCTCTCTCTATATAGCATTAAATCTAATTTTACCACTTAGGAAAAGCCTTAGCAGCTGTCTTATCACCTAGGCAAAAATGACACCCTTGAATGCCTTGGGCATTTTGTTGCCTTGACAACTATGCTCCATGTATTGATGTTACTACTATAATAAATCAAGTGTATAATATCTTCGGTAATCAGAATGTTGAGTATTTTTATATATGCTACATGACCTCTATACAAACCCTCCGCTCCACATGTCACACTGCTTGCTCTGAAACATGATTAGACCTCAAGTGATGGATAATAATAACAAAGCTATTGATACCCATAATTATACTGAGCTTGTTCATGACCATCACAATTATGTCTCCATGTTCCTTGGTCATCTATATCTTCTTGTTGTCCTTGAGCTTCGTACTTAATTCTAAGCCTTACGAGTATGCGGGCACTACAAATCCAGACTGCAATGCACTATAATATCCTATAGTAGCTATGTCATTTCACTAGGTGAAATGAGGGCCTGAATACTGTTATCTGAATCCATAGAACCTCACACAACATGCATTTTTATCGTTCTTATTCAGGTCGTTTCCTCATCAGTCTCTGCAATTGGGAGTTCCAACTATGATAGGGGGTCAATTTGCAAACCACATTGATAAACCTTTTCTAATGCTTGGAATCCTCCATCGTAGCTGCTCACTACAAACTTCTGAGAATTTCAATGGGCTAATAATCATCAGTTTGATCATAGTTATCAAGGCGACAAGGCACCTAAGGCGTTAAAAGGTGTCAAACCTACTTAGGCGATAAGATGGCCGCTTAGGTGCTAGCCGCCTAAGCGGTCAGGATGGTGACATTAGATGTTTATATTTATATATATGTATATACATATATACAAATATATATAATTAGATGCTCATACCATATATATTTATGCATACATACAAACATATATACACGTATACATATTTATGTAAATCTGATTTTATTTTTTGTAATTATGAATGTATTGATATATATTTTATAAGAAATAGCTAATACCAAAATGAGAGAGAAAAGAGGATTAAGAGATAACTTATGTTTTAAGTATACAATATATACTTAAAATCACAAATCTTAACCATATATAGTAGTATAAGTGATAATGAACTTAAGTTTTTGGCCCTGACAAGGCGCCCTAGCAAGGCAGAAAAGCGCCTTGCCACCTAAGCGGACACCTTGACAACTATGAGTTTGATCTACATATTCTACTTTATTCTGAATAATTTTTTTGTCTCCTTCAAATTTCCAGCATCCAGTGGAAGTTTACTTTGCTGCATTTTTTTTGTTCTTGTTTGGGTTTATTTTAAACAGCAGATTGATGTCTAATGATATAAACTTAGAGTTGAAGAAATGACAATTTCAGATTATAACAGAGTCTACTGTTCCTCAATGCTTTCTTGCTATTGGTAATTTGGTATTGCAAACTAACAAATACTTGGCAGATATTTATTGCTGTTCTAACCTGTGTAGATCCCCTGAATCCGCTGAGTTATCATCAATTCCCAAGGTTACTGTTCATGAAATTGGGATGCTACATCGTCTATCTGATAAGTATGCAATAAGATTGCTACAAATTATTTTTAAATTTGTCTTTTTTTTCTCTTCTTTTAAGAAGTTAGCTTTTAATTAGCATGACTGCCTGCTTGGTAATCTCCGTACCCTTTGTTTCTTTCTATTATGCCATTTCCTTTTTTCATCATCAATAAATGAGGCATTTCGTGACCACTAGGAGAAAAACAAAAGCATAAGAAAAAAATTTAGGTACCGTATAGTGAAATATAAGAAATAACCCCATCAGTGATGCTTGAAAAACTAAAAAAGCTATAGCGATCATCAACAACTTACCACCATACCCAAGGGATTCTGCCAATTTATTTCTTGACGATAATCTTCACGAAAATATCTTGCAAACTCTGGTGTATGGACTAGGCACTGTATCGCACTATTCATGAAGCAAGTATTTCCAAGATTCAACAAGCCAGTCAGACCTACAGAAGCCCCTCTTGTACCTATAATGTTCGTAGCCTGTACATTTTCTAAATCGCTGCTTGGTGAGGCTAAGAATTGACTTTGTGATAACTCAGAACTGCAGCTTCTAGAGGCATTCTTACTGGCAGATAAACCACCTGCAACGGATAAGCTTGATCTGCAAGGCTCAAGAAGCATTGAAGCAGAGTCCTTCTCCACAAATCCATTGTTCTGCACAGAACCCGCATTTCTGCCGTATGTGGTTCCACTTGCATCATTGAGAACTTCTACAAGAATCTGTTTAGAGACTTATTTCATGAGCAGTACTGTGAAACAAGGTACAAGCAAATAAACTACGCAAAAAATAATGTTCTTCAGGTTTCAGAATATTTAACCAAGCGTACTCTCCGGTCTTTGGTCCAGTAGTTCATTCTCAAGTTAACCACAGGATGCTATCATTGAATAAAGAGAAAAAATTCAAGTAAAGGAGCAAGAAAAATGGGCATTTTCAGATATATTTAAAAACAAACAAACAGAAGTTCACAAGAAAATTACCTATAACCCGTTTGCATAGACAAAACCATTACGAGTTGCAAAATGATAAATTCCAAGTAAGCAGTCCAAGAATAAGATGAACACTACAATACAAGCAAAACCCATGAATAAGTTGAGTAAAACAGAAGAATCCACAAAAGGAAGAGAAATTTGCTGGAAGAGTTATGTTCTTTATCAACCAAATAGCCTACTGTTGGCGTCCATTTTCTTTTCAGAAAAAATTGGGCCAGCAAGAGCCAGGCCTAGGAGCAGGGCCTACAGCCCATAACTCAGTCAAATTGGGCCCAATCAGAAGCCCCAACAGGAGCCCTGGTCGGCCGGCCCATAATTGAACAAATTCTGGCCCATGGAAAAGCCCTGCGCACATCCCACAGCAGAAGAGAGGGACTGGGCCGCGGCCACCTGTAGGCCCACCCACTGGCCCACCTGCAGGCCCACATCAGGGCCAGATCTGAACAGTCCTGGTGTGAACTTGCCACACTGGCCCTTCTGCCACCTCAGCACCTCCAGCTGCACTAGTCAACCTGGGGGAGGCCAAGGGACAGTCAGGCCATTTAATCTAGAGTTAAGTGATGTAACCCCCATGGGGCAGGCCAAAGGTCACCAGGCATTGAAGCCCAGGCTGAACCCTGATGCCCCATCGGCCTCTATAAGAGGAAGGGGGTGCGCCAAGGCCAGGAGAGGCTGCTAGAGACGCCGACAGGCTGCCGGTCTGCCATCTTCACCTGCTGATTTGCTGCGCCCCTGCTGCCCACCTGCTGCTTGCGGCCAAGAAGAAGAAGAAGAAGGAGATAAGGTAGGAAAGGGGTAATATATATGTTCATGTAGTCCTCTAAGGGCACTCTTTCTATCTGTTCCAGCGGCCCTCTTCTGCCTCACTGTTCATCTTCAGAAAATGCCCCACCTCGGTCCATTCAGACCCCCTTAAAGTGGACTGCACCGCCCCTTGAGTCAAGCCCAGAAATCAGGCCCAGGCATGTCCTAATTTATGCCACCTGCAGGCCTCCCTCCAGACCCAGTTTGGCCCACCTGCAGGCTCCTTAAATTGACCCCACGCAGGTCTATGATTGGCTCACCTCCAAGGCCCATAACAGGACCCTGATCGGCCCCAATTCAGCCTGCTGTAAGGTCCCCTTTGCTGTCCATCAAACAGACCCTTAGATCAGGCCATTTCCAGCCCATGTTCGGCCCATAAATAGTCCCAATTCAGGCTTCCAAATCCGGTCCCCACCGGTCTCCAAACCAGGCCCCCTGCAAACCTTGAATCAGACCCCTGTTCAGACCCACAGCCGGCCTATTATCTGGCCTCTACCCAGGCCCATAACCGACCCATTCTCTGCCCCTGTGCAGACCCATGACCGGTCCCCTTGTGACCTGGTTCCAGCCCACCTGCAGGCACCCTAAACAGAGCCCAAACAGGTCCATTTCCAGCCCATGTCCGGCACCCAATCCAGGCCCAAAACAGGACCATTTCCAGCACCCTTGCAGCATGTTCCAGCCCCTTGGAGGTTCAACCGAGTGGCCCTTTCACGGGTCCAGCCAGCTTCTCAAGAAGCCCCATCAACATGCCCTTTGTGACATTGCAAAAAGAATGAAAGAGGAGGTCGCAGCAGCCCCCTTGTGGCTTGTACTGGCAAAGAGAGGGGTGAGCCTCAATGGCCCTTTCACGGGTCTGGTTCTCCCCTCAACTCATCAAGGGAGGAGTGAGCCTCAACGGCCCTTTCACGGGTCTAGCTTTGCCTCCAAGAAGAAGTCTTTCCGACTCAAGCAAAACCAAAGACCGGCTTTGAACGCCGAAGGAACTTGAACCGGCCTTAAGTGGCTTTCAAAAAAAACAAATAAAAAATCAGAATGCGAAAGCTACATTAAACTAAGGAGCTTCACCCCTAGCAGGGAACTCCACCTTGGACGGGGGCGCGGGCATGTTTCCGTAGCCGTCGATCCGGACGGGGGCGCGGGCAGGTTCCCATAGCCGTCGATCCTTCCCCCAATATGGCTAAGTCAAGGCTGGCCACTTTGAATGGGTAAACTTCACCAATTTAGAAAATGACCGGCATGCCGTCGCAATGCCGAAATTTAGGTCAGTGAGGAACCTATAAATTGGGGGAAGGAGCCGACCATCTTGTACACCGATGTACTTTCAAAGCAATGAAATGACTTTGATGTTGACTTGTGATGCATGATTCCGGGCACCGAATGGCGGCCCGATGGGCCAAATGAAATGCAAACAGCCAAAATAAAACAGCATAAACCAACATGAAAATTCAGTGACAAAAAAAACAGAATTAAAACAAATCTGAAAGTTAAACTTAAAAATCACCCCGGTTTCAACAAACAACCAAACTCCGACAAGGAGGGAACCGGTTCTGAATTAAATCAAACAAAAATCAGATTTTGATCAAATCCAAAACACAGAAATTTCATATTTTCAGTCGAATCTGTCAACACCAAAAATCAGATTTAAGTAATCTGCCCAAAAAAACAGATTATAACTAACTTAAAGTGCACATAAAAATCTAGTTTTAGCAACCTGAAATTTCATTTCAAAAGGCACCGAGCCTCATTTAAATGAACAAGCAAGTGCTTAATTTCTAAGAAACTAAATAAACAACATTTCAAACATCTGAAGCTTCTCAAAATCAACTTAAAACAGAAAATTCAGAAATCAAAAAATTCAGAAAACCAACCAAATAAAAAATCCCAAAATGCTTAAAACTCTTTAAGCATACCAAAAAAATTGAAATCAAAACAACTTGAATCAATCAAACTCAAAACAAAACAAATAAAAAAAATTCAAACCGAAACCAAAACAAACAACGAACAAACAAATCAAACAAATTGATTTAAAACCCAAAATCAACAAAACCGACTCTAAGTCAATCAAAATCAACATAAACAAATAAAAATCAATCCGAACAAATCGGTTTGCATTTCATCGGGCCCAAAAGGCCGCTGCCCTTTTGAGTTCTTTATCTTTTGTGGATGTGCATGTTCTCCGAAAACAGGTTGCCACGACGGTTAATCAAGGGCATTTGAGCCATTGCTCGATGTAAGTTAACGCCGGATACTTGCATCATCCGGCGGAGAGGGGTCAAAAATTAAAATTTCAAAGAACTCGAACCTCAATTCTTATACTTTTAAACTATCACCGGACTATCTAATATTTTTAAGATATCACCTATTTTCCTATATAAGTCCGGGGTATCGAGAAAGTCTCTTTCTCTAGAACAGACGTAAAAAAGAGGTTCACACACTTACAAAAAGACAAGAAAACACTACAATCGAGGTCAGCAATCCACAATTCACAAAAGATCTACTTAAGCTCATTTCCTTTAGTCCCATCCTTGCACTAAAAACAAACAAGCAGGCTTCATACAACGACACCAATGCTCTCCAGAGATTATTTACACAAATCCATACACCAATAATTCAGACATTATTTTCCCAATACAACTGAAGAAGACTGTATCATGGGATACTCCATTTAGGTGAACCAATTCACAAGCACCTTCCCCTCCCCCAGCCCATGTTTGCAGAGATGAAAGGGAATCAGTCAGGCCTGGCATTTAAGACACGTAGTGGTTGATGCAAGTGTTCTCCTTTTACATGTTGAATCTCTCTCGTAGTCAAGTCACGCAGCTAGCAAAGCGAAAGAAGAGAAGGCCCGAAAAGAAGTGAACTCTTGACAGACCTATTGCAAAAGATAGAGCTCATTATTTAGTATGATATATTCTCCAACATAAAAAAACAATAATTAGTACCCCTGTTTAGTCAGCTAAGCCCACTTATTGTGCTTTAATAGAAAGAACTGGTTAGTCCAGTTTCATAAAAAATGAGCTTCTTCTGGATGCATAGACAGCTTTTATGAATGCATATAATTTATGAGTAACCCAAAAGGAAGTATAAGATATATTGTACAAGTTTCATAAAAAATGAGCTTCTTCTGGATGCATAGACAACTTTTATGAATGCATAGAATTTATGAGTAACCCAAAAGGAAGTATAAGATATATTGTACAAGTTTCATGATTCAAGAGTGCAAATAGTAATGAAAACCTATCCTTCAAAAACCTATCATTCACGATATTACAATTTACAAACAGGATCGATAATAGAATCAGCCAGACCCAGATTTTGACCAGTATAGGCTGATCTACATAAGAATAGACCTGGAGGATGGAACTGCTCAGAGACAGCTGGATTGAAGATATTCAAATGCCTGCCTTGATCAACATATTTAGAGACAATACCATTATTTGACAGGACGTTTTCCAAATTTGATGGTTAAACCAACAACCTGATCAGATTGGAAGCATTTTAAATAAAGAACAATTCTCCCAATACTCCACAACATATTAATGAGACACAGCCAATGCAAGAAAAGTGATCCAGTATCTCTAAAAAGAGTAGGTTTTCTTCGCTTCAAGAAAATAAGTCTTCTCCTTATCCTTTTAATTTGTTTAATTTACTCATTGTTTGGTTAATCACTATGAATGGCATGAAAGATTTTTTTTTTGTGATTTCAGTTCTAAAAGATAAAAAAACAAGGAAACATGGTTCACTCCACCTGGATGGCAGTCCTTTCCTAGTAGGATACAGTTTGGTCTTTTTTTTATCCATGTACTGGATGAGATGTTAGTTTCCTTTTTGTTAGTATCTTTTATCTGGTTGTAAGAATTCGCTAACTCTTTCTTGTTTGCATCAGCATTGCATGGATGCAGCAAAGGCAAATATTGTAATAAGTCTTACTGATTAACATAGGCAATACACTTGCTCTCTCTCTCTCTCTCTCTCTCTCTCTCTCTCTCTCTCTCTCTCACACACACACACACACACACACTCACGCAGATCCTTATATAATGTATACATATCTTGGTAACCTTATAAAAACATTATTTCATGACAGATGCTTGTCTAAGGTTTTAAGTATTTAATTGGTAATCTAAGAGGACTCTGACCATTGATTGCAGAATCGCTGGAATCGGATCGGAATTGGCCGATTCCGGAATCGGATCGGTGGATTCCATGCAGAAGGGCCAATACTAGCAGGAATTCCGTGGAATCGGTCGGAATCGATCTAATTCTGGCAATTCTGTCTGGAATCGGTCGACTGACCAATTCCACGGTAGACCAGTCTAGCCAGTCCGGTTCGATTCCGGCGATCTAGCAGCGCGGCGAGGCTTCTTCCGACGATTCTGGGCGATTTCAACCCTCAGAATCGAGGATTCTGACGATTCCGAGGTCAATCCCAGCTCCCTGCGCCGATTCCAGTGCGATTCCAGCAGCAATTCCGAAGATTCCAACGGCGATTCCAGCCGATTCAAACTTTGATCGGCCTCGATTCAACCTCTTCTTCGATCTTTAGAAGATTATTGGTAAGATTTCTTCGCCGAAAACTCCGTACGCCCATTCTTACGCGTTTCCGACGACTCCGATCGTGGCTAAACTCGGTGATTTCTGACCGAACAACTCCGTTTAAGTTCTAAACTAATCGATTGGATGTTCTTTGCACGGGAAAAATTCCGGATATCCCGTACGCCTATTTTTATGCGTTTTCGACGATTCCGATCATAGTTAAACTCGGTGAATTTTGATCGAACAACTCCGTTCAAGTTGTAAGAACGTCGATTGGATGTTCTTTGTACAGGAAAAATTCTGGATACCCCGTACGTCGATTTACGACCATTTCCGGCAAATACGTAACCCTTTAAACATACCGAATAGTGTGTTTGACGGGTTGTCTGCTTCCCAAACAGCGCCTAAAGCAATTTTTATCTTGCCTAATAATTTTTAATGCATTGTTTACAATTTTTGCAGATCTAAGCAATGGCCGATCAAAGTGATGCAGCAGCAGCATGTCCTTTTGACGTGGGTTGGGAACACGGGCATATGGTAGACCCGGTCAGAAAGAGAGTGCAATGCAAATGGTGTGGGAAGGAGATGAACAGGGGGGTGTTCCGGCTAAAACAACATATTGCCGGAACAGATGGAAATGTAAAAAAATGTGATAAGGTGCCGAGGGAGAAGAGTGAGGAGATGAGAGGCTACATGACAGGTAGAGCCTTTCAACGGGCTATTAGGATTGAGCAGAGGGAGGAGTTGCACGACGAGCTACTCCAGAGGAGGAGGGACCGAGATTTGTCTATCTGGAAAGAGAAAGGCAAGGGGAAGGCACCAGCCGAGCCGGAGCCAGAGAGCGAAGAGGACTCCATGGACTCTAAGCCTAGACATGTTAGGCATGCTAGCAAGCGTGCATTTGCTGAGGACGAGCACACGAGGAGAGGAGCAGGAGGGTCAGGGTCCAGAGCTGACCCAACTTTTGACCGATCAGCATCAGCTCGCCCTTCCCGGGACCGGGAGACGGAGGGATGGAGACAGGAGCCACACCGCCATTTTGCCAGTACTCGATTTACGCCGAGTGATGAGTATTTATTTAGGAAACATAGTGTTGGGCAGATAGGGATTAAACAAGCTATGAAAGGGGTGAAGGCAACAGGAACGACTATAAAGAGAGCCATTCGTCACATTGTGAAATAGTTTTTGCATGCAAGAATCACTTTTAAAATGACATTTATGTGTGTTTTATTTACTTAAGCTTCTTTTTTGCCTGATCCAAAATTTTTTTAACTTGATGTAGGCATCCCAGCACATGCAACCACCAGCCCCTACTTCCAGACGATGGTGGATGCCATGGGTAAGGCTGGACCGGGTCCGCAAGCCCCGGACAACAGGAATATATACGGCGCTGGGCTGGATGAGGAGGTGCAGGAGTTGAGGAAGTGGATGGATGGATTCAAATTGGTGTGGAAGGAGAGGGGTTGCACCATTATGTGTGACGGGTGGACAAGTATCACCAAGAGGAGTATGATAAACTTCTTGGTATATTGTTCTAAGGGGACCACATTTTTAAAGTTGATGGACACTTCTGGGAAGATTAAAAATGCCGACTTCATTTTTTCTCTGATGGATGCAGTGGTGGAGGAGATCGGGGAGGATAATGTGGTTCAAGTTGTCACTGACAACGAACCTTCATATGAGGCAGCTAGGAAAAAGTTGATGGAGAAGAGAAATCACATGTTCTGGGTGCCCTATGCGGCACATTCTATTGATCTCATATTAGAGGATATAGGCAAGGAGGAGAGTGTATCCACCCTTGTCAGGCAGGCGCAGACGATCACGTCATTTATTTATTCGCATCCCCGTCTGCTACATATTATGAGATCACACACACGAGAGCATGATCTTATTAGGCCTGGTCCGACTCGTTTCGCCACGAATTTCATTGTATTGGAGAGTTTAGGAAACAAGCCATGATCTTATTTAGGAAGAAACATAGTAAGATCAGCTAAAAAAAGTCACACAAGCCATGATCATGTTTAGGTTCACAAGATAAGAAACAAGCCATGATCTTATTTAGGAAACATAGTGTTGGGCACAGGCATGCATTGGTTAGGTTCACACAATCCGAGAAATATTATAATTATATGGTGGACCACCTGCATAACAAGTAAGATCAGCTAAAAATTCTTGTCAGGTCTGAAAAGCAGATCACTGACAAGAGATTTTGGGAGAGGATTGCATACTACTTGGCAATCATTGAGCCACTAGTAGTTGTCTCGAGGTTGGTAGACTCAAATGATAGAAACCAGATAGGCACGCTGTACGATGCCATGGATCGGGCAAAATTGAAAATAAAAGAGAAGAATTCTAGAGATTACAAAAAGTGGTTGAAGATCATAGATGACCGATGGGACAAGACTTTGCACCACGATGTCCATGCTGCGGGTTAGTAGGTTCAAAAAATATTTGTGCTTACCTACTTTAAGTTTATTCAATAATTGTCTTATTCATAATGTTAATGTCGAACCAAAAAAAATCTCTCTTAAAAGAGAGAGAAGAAAAAAGGGGGCAATCGAAGAAGTTTTGTCGGAAGGGAACTGGTTGCAAAAACCTCCCCTATTGCCGCTGTCTCCAAAAAGGAGAGCCGCAGGGAAATCCTCACCCATGGAAGAGGAGGAAGAAGGGAAGCCGCGGGGGCCTCTGGGCTTTTGTTGCTAGAGGGAAGTAGAGTGACGGGAGAGGCACCAAGTCTACGACTACTGTGGCCACTATTTTTGTCATTCGTCAAACCGAGTCCGCCAAGAAAGAGAGGCCGCCAAAGAGCTTTGCTAAGAACCCCTACGCCAAGCCGAGGTCGCAGACCTCCCATACACTCGCCGTGCAAAGAGGAAAGAGCAAAGAAGAATAAAAAAAAGAGAGAAGGAAACCTACCACCGCCGGACCAAGCTCCCCGCCGCCGCCAAGGTCGCCCGAAGAAGGAGCAACCGCGGGGAAGGTGAGCCTCCGCGAGCTCCTATCACTCTCGCGGCCCGGGAGGAGCCTCCCGACTATCGCCTCTCGCCGTCATCGTCGCCGAACACCTCGGACGTCGCCGCCAAGCCCCTCACAGGAAAAGAAGCCGCCGCCGTCGCCGTTGCCACCGGGGTCCGGCCATCGCCGGAAGAAGCATCACGAGGAGGCAGCCCTCGCTGGCTTCCGTCCCTGTCAGGGAGAGAGAAACGCCGCGAAGAGAGAGGGCTGCGAGACCGCACGGAGGGCTCGGGGGAACAGTTCCCCCGAGTCAACTCCCAGTTAAAGGGAGTTAAAAAAAAAAAAAAAGAGAGAGTAAAAAAAAAAATTTTGGCCACGCGGCGTGCGTACGCGATGAGCCTGCCCCCCGGTCAAGCCGGGTGTCCCCCGGTCAAACCGGGGGAAGTTTAAAACAAAAAGAGAAATGGGCCGCGCGCGGCCACATGGGCCGGCGGGCCCCTTGCGCACGCATAGGTACGGTAGCGCACCTCTCCCTGGTCAAACCGGGTCTGTCCGGTCAAACAGAGCAAAAAAAAAAGAGAAGGAAGGGACCGGGTCAACAGACTCTCCTCATGATCCCACGACCAAGGAGGTGCTCCCACTCCCTGGATCCGGTCACCCCAAGGTGACCTTACCTCCTGCTTTGACCATTGGTCAAACAAAGACATATAAGAAGGAAGAAATGGGGGTAATCTCACCCCGAATATGGTCACCACCCCACTATTGCGAAAATGGGCTTAGTGGGGGCTTGCCAAATGACCGGAATGCCCCTTCAAGACTCCTATAAATAGCCCCCAATGGCCATACGTACATGGGGTTGGAGAGAGTTGAAAGAAGAGAGAATTTGGAAGAGAGAGAAGCTCTACATTCTCACCTCTCAGAAGGTAAGAAATGCCTCGGTTTTGCGCTACCTTTCCATAAAAAGGGGCTGGTTTTGCGCTACCTTTCCATTAAAAGGGGCCCAAAATAGTTCACTATTTTGGATAGAAAATAGCCAACCCAACTCCGGTCAAATTCAAAATCGCCGCCGAAATTAAGTGGTTTTCATACACCTTTCCATTAAAAGGGGCCCAAAATAGTTCGCTATTTTGGATAAAAACAGAAAACCCAAATCGATAAAGCCGAAATGCCGGCCAAACCGAACGGGGATTCAAATAGAAAACTCAAATCGGTCAAACCGAAATGTCGGTCAAACCGAACGGGAATTCAAATAGAAAACCCAAGTCGGTCGGCGAAATGCCTACCAAACCGAACGGGAATTCAAATAAAACCCAAATCGGTAAAGCCGAAATGCCGGCCAAACCGAACGGGAATTCTAAATGAAAACCCAAGTCGGTCGTTCGAAATGCCGGTCCAAACCGAACGGGAATTCTAAATGAAAACCCCAAGTCGGTCGAAGCCGAAATGTCGCCAAACCGAACGGGAATTCAAATAAAACCCAAATCGGTAAAAAAATGCCGTACCAAAACCGAACGGAAATTCTAAATGAAAACCAAGTCGGTCAAGCCGAAATGCCGGTCAAACCGAACGGGGAATTCTAAATGAAAACCCAAGTCGGTCAAACCGAAATACTTGTCAAACCGAACAGGAATTCTAAACGAAAACCCAGACGGTAAAGCCGTAATGCGCCGCCGAACCGAACATAAGTCATGACATTTATCGAGAAGAAAGGCTTGAAAGCCCTCTCATTTGTTGTACTTCTATGTACTCAGATCGACATGAAATAAAATTCAAGTTCGATTGATGTGTTATGTTACTCCAAAAGTGACATCAAATCCCCATGGACTCTAAGAGATGGAATAAACTAAATAAATTAGTCAAATAAATTTTCAAATTTAATCAAATAATTAAATTTGATTAAATCAAATCAAATCAGTAAATCTAAAAATCAAATAAGTAAATCTGATTAAATCAAATCAAATAATCACTTATTTATTAACAAAAATGCCATTACAATCAAATTAAATTCATGCCATAAAACCATACATAAAAAATGACTACAAATGGTTACAAAACATGTTAAGTTTAAATCTGACTTAACCATGGGAAATTAAATCAACCCAAATGGATAATGCTACTTAATTAAATAAGTATGCATAACAAAATCCAAATCAAATAAATGATCAAAACATTAATAAAATGTTAACATAATCCAACCAAAATTATGTCATTAAATAATGCATAAAAATGTCAACCAATGACTACAAAAACAAGTTATGTTGGATTAAAATCAACCATGAAAAATTAAAGTGATCAATATTATTAAGAATAAATCTTAATAATAATAGTAAATTCACTTAAATCAAGCAAAAAATGCTAACAAACACATAAAAAAATGGAAATTAATTCCTACAAATAAAAAAAAAGAGATCAACTCAAATTGTCTAAGTCAACAAATGACCAAAGACATAAACAAAAAAAATCAAATCAAATCTTAAATCAAGAAGAAAATCAATGAACCCAAACTTAAAGTTTGAATTAAGTTCAACCAAATTCCATCTCATAAGGCCATGGGGATATGTCTTCCAAATTCTTTATGTGGATGAATGACTTCCGATCAATACGTTGTCATGACGGCCAATCAAGGGTATTCGATCGTCATTGATGTAATTAACACCGGAATATCGCAAGTCCGGTGGAGAGAGGTCAAAATTTGTTTTCAAAGAACTCAGATAACCTCACAAATTAAATTGTGGTTCAAATCATCTAAGTGGTGGGTGATACCCATATCGACACTTAGCAAATCTATGGAACTATCGGTGTTCCTATAAAATAATACCACATCAAATTAGCTAATACTCCTATGAATACCACATATTTTCATAGTAGTCAATGCTAGCCTAAAGCAAAAAGAATTTTCTACCAGAAAAGACTGGGGAAAATTCGAGGTTCCAACAGTTAACTATTAAATTCTTGCAAGATATTTTTTGAACACCCACATCCAATATGGAGGGCAGGTGGTGAACGACAACGAGGTGATGCGGGGTACACTAACTGTTATTCAGCATCTTTGTCGATCTAAGCAGAATATGATAGAGGCTGAGATAGAAGTAAGTTGGAGTTTATTCAATACTTTGGAGTAGCTAATTATTAGACAATTAATGAATTTTTTTTAAAAATTTTTTAGATGCAGAAGTATAAGATGAGGGTCGGCGTATACTCAGATGTTGATTTGAGATATTCGTGTGACAAAGTGTCACCTGGTATACTAATTTATGATAAATATTTTATTTTCTTTTCATAGAAATTATTTAAGATGATGGGCTAATTGTTTACCTTTTCTTTCTTTCTTTTTTGCAGCTGAGTAGCTGAGTGGTGGGTTCAGGAGAACACCAGGAGTGGATGGAATCCACTTGCTGCCATCGATATCAGGATACTCAATCAAAGCACCAGTTCCTCTCACAATGAGAGGAACTGGAGTACATTCAACATGATACATACAAAAAGGAGGAACAGGTTGACCTCAGACCAGCCGGAGAAGCTGGTCTTCTGTCATTACAATATGAGGCTGCGCATCAAGAATACCAAGGATCGACAGAAGATCAATGAGGAGTGATTTGCACGGTTCGCAGGTGATCCATACGAGCAAATGCATACCTCCGCCATACCACCACCCGAGGAGGTGGACATGGATCAGATATTCTAGGACGAGCATACACTGCCTCTTGGATAGAGGAGAGGGCAGCCAGGGATCATCCAGCTGAGTTTGATCCCGATGACCGTGCATGGGCTGAAGGAGAGTTGGATGGTGTTGAAGCCGAGGAGGATGCTCCAACTCCACCTCAACCTACTTCTCAGACTCAGGCAGGACCTTCTTCTGCCCCAGCAGCTATGGAGTAGCCACCTCCAGCTTTAGCCCCAGCTCTAGCCCCAGCCGCCGCTACCCAACCCATTCGTAGTCTAAGGAAAACAAAAACAAAAGTGACTGTACGAAAAATGGGCGGATTTGTAAAGCTAAAAAAATCTTTGGGTTCTGGTACTTCAGAGATGGCTGAAGAGGTGAAGAGAAGGAAGTTGGAGATCAGGCGTCCTATGAGCCCAGATGATAGCACGCAGACTCATTCTCACTCCTCAGTTGATGATGACGAGGAGAGTATCCTAGCGACGCAACCATCAACAGCAACTCAGTCACCTGATTCACGGCGGCCAAAGCCATATTCCACGCTGGATCAGCAGACATCACAGCATCATTTTATAGAGCCACAGTATCCAGCATTTGGCGAGACTCAACAGCAGTGGATTCCTCCACCACCACCACTAGCTCCACCAGAGTCTGCCTACGTCCCGGTCGTCCCGCAGTCCGATGCCTATGACCTTGATAGCATGACATCGACATTATTTTCATATGGATATGGTCCCGGACAATAAACAAGACTGGGCACAATTCAGGAGTATCGACAGCAGCAAGAAGAGTAAGGCCAATATCCATATCCTAGATATTGGTATTAGATTGATATCATGTAAATTCTTATTTTTTATATTTTCATGATGTATCAATTAATCAGTTTTTAAATCAATGGAATATGTACTTAACTCCATTTCATGTTCATTAGTAATTATTTGATGTGGTCCTGTGGATGAATGCTAATCTTATTTTTAGAATTTTTTCTAACTCATTTCCTATTTTTAAGAATTTTTTTGATGAAAAAAAATCAAAAAAAATGATCAAGCCGATTCCTGGATCGATTCTCTTCCCAGAAATCGGCTGATTCCGATCGATTCCGATTCTACGATCCTTGACTCTAACAAAATCATTCTGGACATCAGTAAACACAGCAATTGGATAGCCCTATGAATGTTCTTGGTTGATGCATTTTATATGCCAAAGTTCGTATGAAATTGATGTTTTGAGTACGTTATGAACCTACTTAGTAATAAGTAATCTAGCTTTTTGTTGAAAGCAGCAGGCCACGAATCTTTTATTGATAAATAAAAAATAAATAGCAATAAAATTACAATGAGGGCAAAACAGAAAAAGAGATACACGATGACTTATGGCCTAGTTGTTAGATACATTGTGATATCCTACATGGCTTTATATTGTGAAACCCTAATGTATTTTGTAATTGACTGGGTTCAACTGACCTTACTTTCTGTGCACTTTCTATGTGGTCTGTGAAAAACGTGTTGTTAACCTATACAAGTTCATCAAATTGGTAACGTCATATAACAGTTCCTGATGCAGTACCTTGAGCCAAATTACAGACATCATAGTAGGAGATTTACATGCAATTTCCCAGTATTCTGCACAAGGAGGTGTGATATGGAGTAGACAAAGTAAGCCGAGCAGACTTTCTGCACAAGGAAGCTTCCACCACCATGGCAGTTATGCCAATGCGATTGAACCTCAATATGGCCTTCACTGCAGAATCTAGTGTCTAAGAGAAAAGACGCTTGTTCTTAAAGAAGCATGTTCAAAGGAAGAAAACAAATAGTTGACTGAGTTGGTAAAAGAATTGATCCACAGAAGGCACACCAGTTGGTGATGACCACAGCCACCTGACCGCTCCCAGGTTGACTCCGGAAGAAGAGAACTGTAGAAGATAAAACACCCAAAACCAGTGCAAGGGAGCCAGTTCAGAAAGGCTGTCTAAAATAAAGTTAAATTTTGGTTCCTTGTAACTAAACAAAATCACGACCAGAAGATCATGCCTGCTCACAGCTACCACCGGCCAACTCCCGCCTTCCAACTAACTGAGACATAGCAGCCATAGATGAACATGGTCCCCAGATGACAAGGCAAGTTACAACCAAACTGTAATTCTCCTCCTTGTCCAACATTTTCTACCTCCACGGAAATGTAACATTAATCACCCACCTGGTATTTAGCAAATCTTCCTCAGATTTACTCATCTCAAACACCAATCTTTGTAACTCAAATGCTGCTTAATAAACTTCCAAAAGGCAACTAAACCCGGTGGCCATACTATGAAAAGCTACAACCTTTCAAGCTAAAAAGAGAAAAAGGCATTTGCTAAAATGCTGCCACAGTTTTAAGCTATAAATCACAACACAAGAAAACATAATAAGAAACTATGATTCCAACTAAATTTTGGTTATATAACTTATATTGCATTCAAATAATTTGAGATTTAAAGATTGAGTTAGAGTTGAACTTGTATGGAAGAATGAAGTCACCAACAGAGACGAGAACACTACAACCATGAACCAACTTTAGTTGCTTCTACCATAGAGATGAAAAATCCAAAAAAAGACAACTTTGATGTTTAACTTGATAAGGTTCAAATCTCACATCTTGGTCCATCTGTATGTTTGAATCATCAAGTGTTTTATCCATGTTATCCATCAAAGAGTGCTTCTGCTGACCATAATAATCCCAAACACAGACCTGCCACAACCAAGCATAAAATATATAATCAGTAAATTTTTTAAGTGCCCAGATAAATTTATGGATGCTAGACCAACATGTCACCGAACAAATATCTGAAATACCTTACAAAAGATGGCATTAGACAGATCCAAGGTAAACATAAGATGAAAAGATAAATAAGTGAATTCATACTTGTTCTGAAAGCAAGTCAAAGATTTCACAAGCCTTCCTATGGAGTTCTCCAACTGTTTCCTGCAAAGATTTCATCAGTAATCCAGCCATCAAAGCAATCAGAAGAAACTTTTGAAAACAGAAAAAAATATACAATTCCTCCTCACATCCACCGCAAGTCAACATTATGTCTCATCTTATTCAGAGGATTATAGTTAAACAAGTTCATATATACAGTTTAAGTGAAGTACTTATTGACGTGACCGTAAGCCACAGATTCATTCGTCAAGGAGAAACAATATAAATAGAATCGAAAAAGAAAAGTGAAAATACTTGGATTATAAACACAAGACGTAAAAGAGGAAATGGACCAACAACAAAAACCTAGACAGAAACTTTTATATTAGCAGAGATCCTCAACTACTCATTCAACCTAAAGATGAAGAGGGATTCCAAGCTCTATTGCGTGAACTGCCAAATTCTCACAGTTGCTTGAAAAGAATTTAATGCTCGACCATATCAGTTAGCTGCCAAAAGTACATTTTTAGACTTGGCTGCATCTCTCCAGATAAGGGAAAAAAAAGAAAAACCAATATGTATAGCTTCCATATTTCCTCTACTTAGTTGGATCTATGCTACACAAACCAAGAAAAATGGAAATGATGTATAAATGCATCCAAGCAATATAACTTATACAAGAACTGAAAATGAATATAGAACAAAGAATAATTGGAAGATGAAGTTATGGAAATCAACCAAGGATCGTAAAATCGGAATTAGCCACTAGATCAGTTAGTATGGGCCAATTCTATAGAAGAGAAATCAATACAAAATCAGTTCTTCAAAAATCCAAAAACATAAAAAATACCTTCTATAATAAGCTTTTCCATGAGATTATGGTCCCATCTAATTCTTTTGGGGCTGGAATTGAATGGAAAATATGGCAACCATGGCGCAATGCCGCCACTGTCTTCCCTATCCAAAGATGGCTCGTGGACGGTCACCAGATCTGGCACATATCGGGTCCTAACATATTGGATATGTTAAAACAGGCCCGAGCCATCTTCTCCGCCCAATAGACACTGGCTCCATCACCACGGCTAGAATTGACTGATTCAAGCCCAATCGAACCCAATCAGAGAAAAATCGGGTCAGCATATGTCAATCCGATTCTGGAATCAGCCAATTCCATGATCCATGGAATTAACATAGAGACAAAGTCAAAGCATTAATATGGACAGTCTAAAGAAAACAAAGAAGACGGGTTGAAGAACGAGAATGGACATGATGATTTTGATAACTGGTCGCCATTAACGATTCAATATACAAGCTCATGTGGAGTTTTTACTTAATTTTGTATTGGGGTTTTCTTTTAACCACATAAAAAGCAATGAAACAGTTCATTTGTATGTTAATGGGCATGAGTTCAACCGTTCAACCCTATCCAAGGATCGCGGAATCAGAATCGAAATCGGAATCGATCCTGATTTTGATTCCCAAGAATCGGACAGAATCGGCCGACTCCTGGGAAGAGAATCGATCCAGGAATCGGCCTAAATCGTTTTTTTTTTTGGATTTTTTCATCAAAAAAATTCAAAAAAACAGAAAAAATTCCTAAAAATAGGAAATGAGTTAGAAAAAATTCTAAAAATAAGATTAGCATTCATTCACATTGAATAATTACTAATGAACATGAAATGAAGTTAAGTACATATTCAGATACAAAAACTAATTAATTGACACATCATGAAAATATATAAAATAGGAATTTACATGATATCAATCTAATACCATTATCTAAGATATGGATATTGGCCTTCCTCCTTTTTCTGTTGCTGTCGATGCTCATGAGTTGTGCCCAGTCTTGTATATTGAGATGAGTAATGACAATGATATATTATTACCTACATGTAAAAATTACCTGCAAATATGTTTCACTGCTCTCTTTGTAATTGAAGTGGTCGTCTTAATTTTTTTAAATACTTATTTTATTGTTCTTTGTGAGCTATTCTATCTTCTAAACATGTGAGTATCCTTACTAGGTTCAAGTCATGTTGAAATTGATCGACGAAAATCTCTCTCCTACTCTTACATCCTCAATGGGTGTAGGTCAGGCAAGTGGGACTGATGATATTTCGACTCCTCAACTCTGAGCCTCCTGCTCCCCTCCTTCTCTCCCCATCTTCTATTTAAGATTGTTTACTTGCATAAGTTACTCTTCTCATGTTTCCATTTTCATCACTCTCGATCAATGTCTCAATCTCTTGACTTCATCCTTTTCCCTTACCTTTTTAGCTAGGCTTGTCACCCCTTCTTTCTAACAACCCGTTATGCAACTCTTCCCTTTGTTCAATATGAATTTCCTCAATGAGGCTCTCATTGTGAGGTGCATCATCATAAACTCACTACTCTTCCTAAGTATCTTGTCACATTTATTGACATTCATGGTTTGTAGAATCGGTTGATCCGGATCAATCAATTCTTGGGATCCGATCCCCCCCAAACAAACAATCTAGAATTGAGTTATGGGGATATCGATGATAATCAGGCAAATTGTTGCTAGATCGCCCGATCCTCCTGCATCAATCAGAGAATCGGTCGATGTCCCAGAACATCGTAAGTTCTGAAATCAAGTCTACTGAAGACCTGATTTTAGACCGATCCTCCCCCCCCCAATCTTCTTTCCTACGCTCTCCCTTGTCTAGAGCTCCCCTCCGAAGATCAAGCACCCATCCGGCCTATCCATCCTAGGAAGGTATTGATTCCCCCCAAGGGGGAATTGTTGCCATCCTTGACTTTTTTTTTAATTTGATTCAAAATTTTAATTATTCTTGTTGTATACGTAGATAAAATATCTAACAACGAGCAAACTGTCGCTAGACAGAGAAATATTAGATGGTAACATTGGTACTTGTTGGATATGGGAAAAAGAGAGTAAGATGTAAATGGTGTCAAAAGGATATAAATGGAGGTGCTTTTTGCCTCAAACAACATATAGTCAGTGTGGGTGGGAAAATGAAGAAATGCGACAAAATCTCAGCTAAGTTGAGAGAAGAAATAAGAGGCCATCTAACTAGGAGAGCATTACGGAGAGAGATTAGAATTGAGCACAGAGCCAAACTGCATGATGCATTGTTTAGACAGAGAGATACAAATCTTATGTCCGGAAGGGATAAAGAGGAAAAGCTACAAGCTCATATACAAGTTGATTCATCATCTTCAAATGATAAATAAAATGAGGAAAGAAGAAGGGAGTAGGAAGTTCAGGTGCCAGAGCCAAACGATCAAATATGAAAGGTAGTTGACCTGCACAGGTACCAAGGCCAGATAATGAGTTCCTTCAATTGCAATCAATTCAGTCGACAGACACTGTCATGTATAGGCAAGAGTAATAAAGAACAGAAGTCTATCAAGCAAGCCTTTGAGGAAGTAAAGGTTACTACAGGAGCTATAATGAATGTAGTTAATCATATCTACAATTGGTTTCTATATATAAGTATATGAAAGTTGAGTTTTTTTAACTGTATATTTTATATCTTTTCAAATAAATATTAACAATGGTGCAATCATCTTCCTTCATGTAGGTGTCCCAATGCATGCAATGACTAGTCCATGTTTTTAAATAATGACAGATATCATTGGTGAAACTAAACTGGGGTTGAAAGCCCTCACCTCTAAGTACATTTACAAGAAGAGGTTGGATGTAAATGTCAATGAGTTAACCTCCTAGATGGATGGATTCAAATCAATATGGAAGGAAGATGTTGCACTATAATGTGCGATAGGTGGATGGGAATCACAAAGAGGCTGCTTATCAACTTACTGTGTATTATTCTAAAAGCACCACTTTTTTTAAAAAATCCATTGATGCATCGAGCCAAGTGAAGAATACAGATAACTTGTTTAGTCTAATAAACATTGTGGTAAAGGACATTGGGGAGGAGAACATTATGTAATTTGCCACTGATAATGAGACTCCGTACAAGGCTACAAGCAAAAAACTGATGGATGTGAGACCTCATCTGTTTTGGGTAGCATGTATTGCACACTCAATTGACACGATGCTAGAAGACAATAGGAAGAAGCAAATTGTGAGGTCCTTAGTGAGTTAATGACAGCTTATTACATCTTTTGTTTATGGGTACCCTAAGCTGCTCTCTATCATGAGAGAACACATTGACGGTCATAATCTAGTTCAACCCAATCCGACTAAATTTGCAACACAATTCATTATATTGGAAAGTCTCTATAGATACATAAATGATTTGAAGAGGTTCATAGTCTCTATAACTTATCAAGAGTGCATAGATACAATGCGATGCACAATGGAGTGGTATAAGACTTCATTGAAGATGAAGAGCCTTATTAAAGACAACAGGTGGTGGAAAAATGTGTAATATTATATGTCAATCATTGAACCCCTAGTACAAGTGTTGAGATTGGTTGACTCCAATGACAAAAACCAAATCGGATATTTGTATGATGCCATAGACAAGGCCAAGGTGAAGATCAAAGAGAAGTATCCCAAGGGCTACAAAAAATGATGGAAGATTATAGACACCATATGAGACAAGACACTTCACCATAATATTCACGTTGCAGGTATAATTTTAATTATTTAGTATCATTTTATTGATGTAGTAATTTGTTAATGCTTTAATAGTTGGATTAAGATCTATTTTGATAAGATATTTCTTGAACCCAAGGATACAATATGCTGGCCAAGTATGCAATGATGCGGAGGTGTCCTCAGGCACATTACCAGTGATTAAACATTTAGCCAAGACTGCACATGATAGAACAAAGACTAAGATTGAAATAAATACTTATTACTTATTTATTAATTATTGTACATTAAAGAAGAGCAATAAACTTAACTATATTTCATATTGTATTTCATATGACCTCATACCAGCATAGAATTGATATCTATGGAGATCCGGATATGCAATATTCACATAACAAAGTTTCTTCGTAGGCTATTGCACATCATACATAGTAAATATTCTTAGCTAAAAGTTGACTACCCTTACTAATTACTACATTATTTATCTTTTTATAGCTAATTGGTAAGATTCAAGTGAACAACAGGAGTAGACGGAATCCACAAGCAACCATTGCAATTATGGTACTGAGTCAATTCTTCCCAATGTGAAAGAAATTGGAGCACCATCAGCCTCATACACAGAAAAATTAAGTTGGAAACTGAAAGATTAGAGAAACTAGTCCTTTGTCATGACAATATGAGGTTGAGAATTAAAAACATCAATGATAAATAGAAAATATCATAGGAAAGTTTTGCAAGATTTGGAAGTGGTTTATACAAAAAAAGGTAAAGCTAAAACCAATCAAGGCGTGACACAGAATAATGTGTACTTAAAATATCTCTTCCAAGAAGAACATCCATTTGCAATATAAATGAATGAAACGGATGCTGAGGGAGAGTCAGAGTTCAACCCAAATAGATCATTGGCGAAAGGTGAGCTTGGCAACAACAATGGAGAAGATGAACATACGAAAAAAGAGCAAGAAACTCAAGTTCCTTACATAACTTCAATTCCACAGCCAGCTCTAGTTCCAGAAAGTACAGCTCCAACCACAGCTCTAGCTCATATTCCAGGTGCAGGGCCTAGCACTATAAAGAGTGGTGCCTTTGGAGGTTTCAAGGCGTTTAAAAGAGTAATACAACGCAATGTTAATATGGATACACAATAAGAAGAAACAACGAAGAGAAAGATACCGAGTACCAAACAAAGATATTTAATTCATATAGATAGTACCCAAACACCTTCCACAGATGTTGAGGAGGAGGAGAAGGAATAATTTATTCCAACCACACAGCAACAACATGTGGGAGATTCAGGTGGAGAAGGAGGTGGAGGTGGAGGTGGAAGAGAGTGGTTTTAGTAGTGCACGTACGAGTGGGGTAAGTGTAGAAAATTTGAGTTAGAGGCAATATTCTAATAAAAGGAGTTAGAAACAGAATCACATGAGTACACTACAGCACATTATCTAGAACCTACTTTAGATTTTGACCCATGTTATCTACCCTCACCTCAAGTCTCAGGAGCAGGCAATGTACATGATTTTAGCCAGATGGCCCAACAGTGAGGACACCCGCGATCGTGACAGGTTCAATCCCACCCTCATTTACAGGTGGCATCGACGATTGACGCTGTCCAAAACCTGATGATTTGGGTCAATAACAATATTCAAGTGGAAAAAGTCAACACTAAAATCAGATGGATTTTTTTACGAGCACGCAACAACAAATTATCCAAAACCTACTTTAGACTTCAAGCTTTGTTATTCATCCTCACCTCCAACTCCAGCACCTTTAAGTGTGTGTATAATTTTAATCAGATGGCTAAGGCATTATTTTCATATGTTACGAGCCAATCATAAGTGAACAGTCTCAATGGAGCATTCAAGAAACTCATGAGAATAAAGAGTATGAGAGCCAATTACATAGATAGTTGTGATATGAAGATATCATTTTTTATTTGCATATGAATTGTACATTTTTCTTCTTTTATTGAAATAAATATTAGTGTTATTTTATATCCACTCATCGTAACATCTTATAGAGCGTGATAGTCACATGAATGTGTTAAATGTTATGTTTTAATTTTTTAAAATTTTTTGGTACTCTCATATTTTTAAGATTTATCATAATTTTTTTGAATTTTTTTAAAAGAAAAAATAAAAATTTTAATATGGACCGATTTTGGATTGGGATTTCTCTCAAAGAATTGGCCCAATTCGATACAATTCGGCACTGGCCTATCCTAAACCCGATTTCGATCTGGCAATCTTTGGACCTCATACTAGTTTGGGAATTGTACTCATTTGGGCTCTTACAACCATCTCCATCTTCTTCGTTCTCTTTTCTTCCATTCCATTCTTCCACGAGCACTACTTTCGCTTGCTTCGGCAATTATCAGAGTTCCTTATTTCATGTGCCATCTCTCATGTAACCATGATGTAGTGTTGAAGTCGCAAATAATTTGTTTTATTGACACCACTTTGTGAGTCATCTTCTTCTTTTCCTTTTTCTTCTTTTTCGTCTATCTTTCTCTTCTTCCTCCTCTTCAACAGCAGTCTAGGGTCTAGATACTCTACTCAAATAGTGTGTGGGGTTGCTTTACACATTCCGAAGAAAGCAGACATTAGACTGGATTGTGGTCTTCCTCTATTTAAAGAGAAATTGTTCATAGCGAGGTACATTTGGATAATCGAAAGAATCTTCTCTTTCTTGCATCAGAAGCTCCAGAATGCATCAACAAAGTAGCTCGTGAATATCCAAAGAGGCGCAAAAGAATTTTGTTAGATGAAAAAGATCATGCACAATGCAATAGTAGTTGGGATCATCATCGGACACTTCCATACATTTCATGTATGATAGTTATGGTGATCCTTGGGATCTTATCCTTTTGACAAGTACAATCATCATGTATGTATATTCAATGATATGTATTCTTCCCAAATGTCATGAAAAATATATAAATTATGCGAAAGAACAAATAAATGTAAGATTTGAATATAAATGAATATTTTTTTACTAGTTATATTCCCTATTTTTTCAATTTTTTAGTATTTCTTATATTTTTTGTATGCTTCTATTTTTTTTCCTTTTTAAAAAATAATTTCCCAACTCGGTTTGATTGGGTCTGTTTTAGGCACGACCAACCCCCCGATCTTTCCTTCCGTGATAATATTTTTATCAAAAACAATTAAATGGTAAATTTAAGCTAGCAATAGAAGTGGGTGGAACCCTTAAGCATCTATGTTCGTATCTTGAGCCAAAACATAAATTTCTCGAAATGCAGAGAAATTAGAGCACATTCAATTTGATATATGCAAAAAATAGAAATAAGTTGTCAATTACAAGATTGGAGAAATTGGTCTTATGTCATTATAATGAGACTTAAAATAAGAAACATCAACAAATGACCAAAATTGTCTAAACATAGAATTCTCACTTTGTTTATGAGAAATTACAAACTCAGGCAAACGCACAAATATGGACACAAACAGAAGACGGAGGTAGAATTGTTTTGGAACAAATATTTCAAGAACAACATCCATTGGCAACTTGGGTGGAAGCAACTAACTTTTATAATGTTTCTCTTTTATTTTCAACTTCACTTTGTCCATGACATCATACAAGTATCACATCTGGTTCCTCTCATCTGAATCCACTAACTTCAACACATTTACAAGTGGCTCAATGATGGACAAGTAATACACAATTCTCTCCCAAAAATGTTTGTCCATTATTAAATGCTCCAATTGATTCATCGTGTTGGGCATGTCAGTCATATTGCAAATGTACTCAACCGATGCAATAAAATAGACAAGTGCATGTCTATGTCTATAAAAGCTCTCCAACGTAATGAAGTGTGTTGCAAATCTAGCCAAACCAAGTTTGATCACATCATGATCCTCAGTATGATCTCTCACTATGTGAGAACAAACAAAGATGTGAATAGATGAATGATGTAACAAGATAGACTTAGTTGACAAGTATAGAAACAAATGCTTACTTACTTATATCCTCCAACATGAGGTCAATGAAGTATGCTACACATGGAACCCAAAAAAGATGTCGCCTCATCTCTATCAACTTCTTTCCTGATACCTTATAGGAGTGTTCGTTATCTATGACAAACTATACAATGTTGTTCTCCCCAATCTACAACGGCATCCATAAGTAAAAAGATATAGTAAACACTCTTAATTTAATGTGAAGCACCAATAGACTTCAAAAATGCAATGCCTTATAAACAATAAACAAAAAAAATTATCATGGATCTCTTTATGATACCTATCCACCCATCACACATCACTATCACCCTCTCTCACTCCAAACTAACTTAAATCTAACAATTCAGGCATTAAACTCTTCTAACTTTTCATCTAGGCCAACATCATAAATACACCTACTGGTTGGGACTTGTAATCTCGATCCAAGCCTCCCCAATTGCATCAACCATATTTGGAAGTAAGAGCAAATGGCATTAGGTGCTGCAATGACTGCATTAAGCTAAGATAAAAAAAAATTGCTATTGGCCCACTCAAGAAACACACTTAAGTTGACTAATTTAAGAATATTACCTACATGTAAAAACCATTCGTAGATATGCTAGATTACTCACTTTAAGTGTTGCTTTGACCCCTTTAAATACTTATCTAATTGTTCTTTGCAAATTATTTTTTCACCAGAACATATGAGCATCCTTAATGGCAGTGGGTCGTGTTAAAGTAGATCAACGAAATCCCTCCTCTCTTGCTCTTACATACTCAGTGTGTGAGTCAGATGAACTATGATTGATGATACGTCGGCTCCCCAGCTCCAAACCCTCTTGCTCCTATCCTTCTCTCTTTATTTTCTCTTTGTGATTGCTTGGTAGCATGCCACGTTCTCATCAAATGTTCATCTACTTCCTCATAGCTTCACTGCTCTTCAACTTCGCCTTCATCTTTTTAGTCCTCCTCTCATCTCCTCTTCCTAAAAGCTCCTTATGCAATTCCACTCGATGTTAAATGTGAATTTCCCTCTTTGAGGCTCTTCCAGTCAGGTACATCCTCATAACTTCACTACTCTTCTTGAGCATCTTCTCACGTTTCTTCACATTATCACTCAACTAACCTATATGATGTTTTAATCGGAATACTCCTTCATTCATCTGTTTGCCACATCACTAATATTGCACCATCTCTTGTCAACATCCACCAATATGCAATGTTCCCTCCCGATATCTGCTTTCTGATTCGATTCCCAGCCAATTCTTGACCAATTCATACTAATTCTGCTAAGAGTGATGTCTGAATCAGTTCTCCGGACGACAATCGAATCAACACCAGCTGATTCTAATCCAATTTGACCAATTCTGCAATCAATAATCTCCAATTTTATGCAAGCCAAATACCTCAAGCAACAGTCGGTCGAGAAAAAAGCACAGTAAGTATGGAGTTTGATAATTGTGACAACTGATATCTGATATCTAAGGTTCACCTCTTAGATCTGAATATGTTATCCAGATATTTGAAAACCGAAGGACTAAGACTGTCAAATAAATTGAGAACAAACATCCAAAATAAATAGATTCAATTGCTCAAAAGTACAAATTAATATCAGAATATGAAAAAGTATAGATATACAGTAATTGACAATATGACTATATCAGAATATAAAAATTAATAGATATAAAGTATTTAATAATGTGACTATCACGTCAACAAAATTAACAAAACCAAACATATTAACCAGTAAGATTCTTGTCATTTCTGTTCTCAAACCACCCATCTCATTCAAGTAAATCGCTCAATCTAGTTGATCTCTGTAGTTTGACCATCTACCTTTCACTTTGTGTGCGCTTCTGTCTATCTTGACAATCTCGAAGAGAGGAGAGAAGGCTGCAATTGCAAGGAGTGGGACTTCTAGGAGGCAGATGATGATGCATGTGGCTCTCTACAATTAAGTCCCCAAAAAATCCTCATCAATCTCAAATCAACATGTAAAAAGATAGATGGCTCAGTTGTGTGATGACATCCGATAACAAAAACTTGATAAGAATGAGAAACAAGATCACAGGTAAGAACTTAGGTTCTTTGCGCTTTGCATGACCATATGGTGACAACGAAATGAGGCACCCGACACCATCCCCAATTTTTTATTCGTGATGTCCACCCTATTCATTGCCTTTTTGATTGCTCATGGATGATGATTGATGACAGAACCTCCACGTTGGGCTCGACTGTTGATCCAAGTCTCCATCAAGCTACTAACTCTCCCCGCTGGCTCTCCACTACCCACAACTCTTGTTTCTATCAATGAGGATGATACAATGTCACTCATTCAAGATAAAGACTTCCTGTACTATAATAGCTTTTATACTTTAACTATGAGAACCTCTACTCTCATTAACTTAAATTAGAATTTTCCATTTTCTTCCTAAATAGTCTGAACATTACTTATTTGAATGAATCAGACTTAAAGGGGCTATTAGGCGTAACTGAATGCCCCAAATTCTATCATGTCTCAAGCATTCTTAAACAAAATGATAAAATAACATGGGTGTTGGCACTCAAAATTTCATACGAAACATAGACATAAGTAAGAGGGAATCAAAAATGCTTAATTCCCCCCACCCCAACACCATTATATGGAGCAAACTAGGTGAAGGGGACCCATAAAGAATGAAATTCAGCAAATATATATATGGGCTGAATTTGAAGGAACCTGGAAAATAGAAGGTCAGGAAATCAAAAAGGAAATAAGGCCCTATGCCCGGTCAGTTTGGCACATATCCGTTCAAACAAGGGGACAAAAGATTGTGAGCATATAGCTTACCATGTGGATCAAGGAAGGGCCCAAGGTCATATACTCAAGGCCGGATATGGTTTAAATACATAAGGAGACCATTGGCTGCCCCTCGGTTCAAAAGAGAAGGGGACAACAAGGCTGAAAGTGAGACATGTCCAGTTCCCCCCCCCCCCTTGAAGTCCTAATAGAAATTCAGAGAGGTATAGACATCCGGGAGCCCATAGACTCCTGCTCAAAGAATGCAAGGCCGGATATAATCTGCGGAAGCTAATTCAGCTCCTGTGTGAAGGCCTCGGATATGCATATTTAGCTGGACATATACTTGTAAGAAATAGGGAGACATGCTCCCAATAGAAATCTGAAGAAGGAAAGGCCGGGAATGACATACAGGAACCGGTGAGCTCCTATTCAAAAGAAGAGAGTAAAGGCCCCTCCACAGAATCAGAATTAGAGGAAGACCCAACCGATTATAGCACATAAGGGAGCCGGATTCTCAATACATTCAGCTGTATGAAGGCATGGCATAAGACAAGTGGTGGATTGCCAAATAGAAAATGGAAGAGGGCAGCAGGAATGGTAAACATAAGCATGATGCCCAAGAGAAAAAATAAAAATAAATGATATACAAATCAGGTGCGACTGTCAACAGCCAACCAGAAGCTAAGATTGGGCAGGGGAGCCAATAGACCCCACTCAAAAGGGACCCAATCCAGCATAGGAAGAGGACCGGATCCTCAAACATATGCAGGCATATATGTGAGAAATACAAACAGAAGGGAAACTGGTATGAGGACCCGACCAGGGATAGCATATGAGGAGGGGGCCAAGCCCCCCGCACATCATAAATATGCCCTCTGAAATCAGGACATCCCAGCATACCCGGCCACATTCATATTTGCAAAATGCAAGGCATAATATGGGGCAATTGGGGTGCTGCCGACAGTAAAAAGAAGAGGAGCTAGCATATATGATACACCGGTAGGGAGAAAAGAAGAAAAAAATCACCATATATGGAATTGAAGAGATGAATGCATAGACTTTACTCACCCGGATATAACTAAGAAGGTGTCCACCTTCACGGATCAAGACCAAGAAGAAGAGGAGGGCACTCAGGAGCTCCAATCAGCAAATCCGGTGGCTTCTCTTGACAATCCCCTAAGCTGCAGTAAAGCCTGTCAAGGAGGGAAGGTGCGACAGGGTGAGGAGAAAGGACCAGCTAGAAAAAGGCTCGCGGGTGGAGGAGTTAGTCTCCAACTAGGAGACTGAACAAGAAACTGTTTGGAGAAGGATCCGCAGGAGGAAACAGCTCATGGAATTCAAATGAGATCTAATCAGGGGGCCGAGGTCATCCAATGGCCTGGATTAGTTGATTGGATCCTAATCCTCATCGGTTCATTAAGATGGTCTACCGGATCCTTAATAGGATAATATCCAATGGATCCTGGTTAATGGGTTATCCGATATACAAGTCATTAACAAGTGTGATTACCGGATGTCAAGTCATCCCGGATCCTTAATGGGATTAATATCCAATAAGGGGGATCGATGGCTTGGATTAAGTGGGACTTTCATCAACCGGATGGACCATATATCCAATAGAAGGCTGAGATGGAAGGGACATACATCCGAGGGTCAGATTTGGCTGTCGGATGGCTTAATTGGATTCATAATGTTTTGGATCCAAATCCGACAGTATAGTGGAATGATCAGTTGGATCTTCTCCATCGGATCCATCCTTAATTGGATATTTGATTGGATGAGTTAATTCTCTTCACATAGGCAACAAAGCCTAGCTCCAATCAATTTATGCATAAGATATATGGAGGGCTTGGATTGGGCTATCAAGAGAGGAGCCGGGACACTTAATCAAAGGCTGGGATCTTTACTTAATGAGAGATGGATCCACTACAGATCAAGGAGCAACCGAGGGTCCGAATCCTCCACCACAGTCGAGACTTGGTCAAGCCCCCACTCTCCCCACGTTCAGGGAGGAGTGGCCCCACTTTCCCCCTGCATACACTGCACGTCCACAGCCCATCTCCTGGGTAAACACCACCCATCCAATGGCCTATAAAAGGGCCAGCCCCCGCCCATGTTCAGAGGTCGGAGGAGGGGGACAGAGAGCAAAGAAAGGGGGTCCTGCTGAAGCTATTTCTGCAAAGAGGAAGGAGGAAATTGGGTGGTCACCGGAGCATCAAGTGATCAAGGGGCAGAGTTTGAAATTCATAAGGTGAGATTTCGAGTCAATCACTCTATCCGTCCTCTCCTAAACATTATACCCATTGACAATTCAAGGTCCATTACCCCATCCGTCCTTAATCCAATGCCATGCCCATGGACTAACCAATGCCCATGATTCCTTCCTAATTCCGGCCTAAAATACCATCTTGTTTGGACCGGACAGGCCTAGATAGGGTATAGAACCCCACGGGCCCATATGATCATCAATTTCCTAACTTGAAATTTATACCCTACCTTCCCATACCTATATTCTTAGAAGACAGGTTTATGGGAAATCTTTCATCTCCCGGATATCAAGGGAATGCCCAAGGACTGGTGGTTTAGATAGATTGACTTGGATAAATACCAATTCGATAGCCACTATCCTAAATACACATGATTCATATCCCAACCTTCTGTTTGGTCCTCATAATTGGGCCCATTTCTGTTTCCTTCCCCGGAGAGTATATCTATACCCACGAACATGTTCAATTCCCCTTCACGACCCCCTCACTAGAGCTCCCCTTGGCCCTTGAAATTCTGGAAAATTCAAAATCCGACAAGTTCAGCAGGAATTGAATGGGAATTGGTAGCTACAATATGAAGATGAGGTTATACCCGGCCTCTTTGGGACCCACATGATGGACCAAAGATTCCCCGGGTAGCCTTAGCTAAAGCAAAGGGATGTGAAGGAGATGGCCAACCGGGCCTTTGACAAAGTTATGGCATCCGACCATGGAAGCATACAGTTCATGATCCGAGGGTGCCAAGGGACTGATTGGTGACCCAATATTAGGCATAGTTCCATGAACATGTCCCGGACAAGATCAAATATATATATGGTCTTTGGGGTCTATCTTGTAATGAAGAAAACAAAGTATGGGACAAATTTCATGACATAGAGCCTTGATATGAAGAGGCTATGGATACTTGTATACCTCACCATATGAGGATGTGTGAATTGCCATATGGCATGATTAATAAACATGTGATGATATTCATAGAAAGATGAGAATTACATGCTCATAACAAGTCATTATGGGTGCCTAATATTAGGCCAAGTCTTAAGCCATCTCATAAGACAGACCCGTATAAAAAAGAGGGAGAGATAACTTCAATATGATGAAATTGAAGTCCAACTCCACCAACACCCTATATGGTTTCAACCGAGCCCATGATAGTGAGCAGGGGATCCTCTTATACATATGAGTGATCCGCAAGAAAATGAGCTAAGTCCTAATACAAGGGCAGGTACCTTAAATTTAATTCCCGAACATAGGCATTAATGAAATCTACCAAGGGAAAACAGATTGCAAGTCCGAACATAAATGGACTGGATCCCCATGAATATTCTAATCAATAGGACTTTGAAGCATGGCCACCCCCAATACATGTGTGTCATAACCCAAAATGTGGTGGGATGAAATATGACTTAGCCCACTTGTCCCGGACAGAAGATTAGGATAATGTGCCCCTCTCTTCTCAACTCATTCCATATGGAGATATCATGGGCCGAGCCCCCCCCCCCACTCCCTATGAAAGGCAACTTTCTGGTTATACAATCAGAGCTGAATATACATGTAATTTCCGATCGATTGATGGCATATGAATAAGTCTGACTATATATGTACAGGTTCAGTCCTTCGGTCCATCCTATAAGAAAAATGAGCTAATAAGCTTAATCGCTTAGAGAGGGGTCCTATAGCATATATATATATACATAACAGGTTTATAACTTAACTCAGTCATCTCAATTTCAGGCGCATGTAAGCCTAATTTTGTATAGGATTTTGGGCCTCATTTAGCAACTATCTCAAGGCAAGTTTCTTCCAAACACAATGGAGGGGCTGATATGAATACCCTTCCACATGGGTAAGGAGCTGGATAGCAGGTTGGGTAGCCAAACATAAGTGCCTCAAATGACATATATTTCGGGCTTATATAGGCCTGGATTCTCATATGGTTTAATACCAATCATAGGGAAAATTCCAATCCATGGTTCAGTACCGGATAGTGGCCTGTCCAAGGTCAATGGTTAGATCAACTTTTCTCCCCATTTAGGAGGTTTGGAGCCCAGTCTCAGTGGCATCACAAACCTGGGTGTAATCGGGGTCCGGAGGATTACCTCTCATGGCAGGTTCCAAAACATTGAAGTAACTTGTATTTCAGGTTCATGAAAGCCAGTTTCACTTACATGTCGGGCTTCAATTGACACCTAAGGCAAATCCCAATATGGGAAATTCAGGTGATGTATATTTCAGGCTTATATAAGCCTCATTCTACTTGGCATTTTGATCAGATCCGTAGTCGATCATAGGCCTAAAGTCTAGTGGCACTTAGGGGCTAGATAGCTGGGCTTAGGTTGGGATTCATATCAATCATATAATTGCAATTAAGATCCTTATCCATAAAGATAAGAAGAGAGCTCCCGGACCCACATATGGGTAAGGCCGGAGCATGATCAGATAGGGTACAGTTATATATACCCATCATGGACAGAAATTGGGACAATATGCCCATTTCTTCTCTAAGGGAGGATCTATCATGAACCAAATATTTATGTTAACAGAAGGCTGTTCATACTATCACAATTGGAAATATATATGGTATCCAATTGATTACTAGGGTTGTATCCATATGTCCGGGATGATAGCTGAAGCCAGATTTCCACTCCCTTGGTCTATCTCACAATGGAGAGGAAGCTAATAAGTTTAATTACCAAGAGGGGAAGGGTGTTTTATTTTTTTTTTATTTTTTTTTTCATGTAGATAAACATGTGCCTCCATAAAGTGTAAGGTGAACCCGAAGAGATAAAGGTGTATTTTGCATCTTATGATCCAAATGAAATATGATCAAAAGAGTCACCTTAAATACTCATGAAGTTGATCGGGGGTGAGATTTAAATGAAAGAGAGGTTTATGTTCAGTCTGATCATGGACAGGACTGAACTTTAACCCTGGGATTCCAGGTATATGTTGATCTGATTCTAAACTTTCTGATTCTGAACAAGAGAGATTGACCTCATACTTTGAAGACCGACTGTATATCCTGCAGCCTATCCCGTAGCCTAGGCACAGGTCTTGCATGGTAGACCAAATGGCCTAGTTCAGAGGTCTGCACTAACATACATTGTAGAGGGAGGGGAGATGACTTCGATATGATAACATTGAAGTTCAACCCCACCTAGCCTACCTGTCCCGAACAAAGGAATTGGGACAATACACCCATTTCCTCTCAATAGCATATTCATAATGTTATAAACATAAGCTTCCCCGCTGTATATATATATATATATATTCAGATCTTGTTGACTTCAAGACTATATAAAGGTCTGATATGGATATAAGCATATTCTGGACTGTGCATAAGGCATATGCAGCACCTGTCATAGGACAGACCTTAGGACATGATTTCATGTAGAATCATGACCCGTCCAAGGCCAATATTAAGGTCAGGCCCGGATAAAAAGGCAGGCTTCAGTACAGATTTCTGTGGTTAACCTGAGGTCAGTAGTGGGAGCAGATTTGTGTCTAGATATTGGCAATATTTAGGGGTTAAATGCTTAGGTATCGGCTAATGTCATATACAACCCATTTAGTCTTCCATTGACACCCCATACATGACCATATAATAGCCCTCCATATGAAGCATATTGGCCTCATATGTGACTGCAATTAATCCCCTATCTGACCCCATGCGGATTATAGAAACAGTGTGCACATATATATATTCCTAGGTCCGGTCTCATGTATATTGAGACTAGAAGATTTCTTCATTGGAAACCATGTGTGAATCTGGATTATAAACCAGATTTAAATCCAAGACAACCTGAAAGTATGTTAAAGTCCTATGTATATTTTAGGCCAAACCGGATGGGGCTGAACATACAAGGTATAGGAACCAAAGATTTCTAAACTTGGAATTTCGGGCTTGGTTATGTGTATATCCCCTATCACCAAGTCTAGAATATCAAAACTTGGAATTTAGGGGTGCCCAACTACCTTAATTTAGGATAACCCAAGGAGCTCTTGGAAAGAGAACATAGTCTCTTCCCAAGTCCAAGCGTATGTTATGCTTGAAACCCTCCAAATTTTCACCACCCAGTTCAATAAAAGAAGGGACTTGGATCATAAATTTGGTATGTATACGGACAGATTTCACTTTGTTCAAAATAAAAGAACTCATATGAAATCAATATAGATTTTGATCTGAATATGCTCGGATCTTGGTTAGCCTCAATAATCCAACTCGTGTCTTAATATAAGACATCGGGTTGAGAGACTAATCTCTTGCAAAGCACTGAGTTTGACCTTATATGGTCGTTATATTATCAGCTTGCATTCCATTGCTTTTATGGGTCATAATCCCCAGATGTTGACATTTTGTGGATGAATGTTTTCTTTCATATACAAATTGCTACGACAGTTAATCAAGGGTGTCCGAGAGTCTCGGTGTAATTAACATCGGAAATTCGCAACTTCCGATGGAGAGAGGTCCAAAGACAAACTTTATGAACCCTAACCTCGACATATATTTTTATACACATATCATATATTTTCGGCTAATATTTTCTATGAAATATCATGTATTTTCATAGTAGCCAAAGATAAGATGATGAAAGTTCATTTCCCAAATAAATGGAAATCAAATGAATTTTCAAACTATGCCATACAACATATTTTTATATCAATTAATATTTTTGTATATTTCTCTTCGAGGTTTCACAATGGGATAACTATATTTTATTTGTCCAATAATACTCAATAATGATACTACTTTTTTTACTATTGGAGCAATAGATCTCATTTCAAAGACACATTAAAAATTGTCAACATATCTAAAACTTTAGGAAAAGAACAGTTCATAAGTGCTCTTTGACTCAGCCACAGCTTTCACCAACAGTACTGGGGGTGTTAATGGTTGATTTTTGAAGATTTTTTTCTCAAACCAAACCAAACTATCTCCCAAACCAAACATGGTTTGGTCTGGCTCAAACCACAATTTATTATGGTACAGAATATATGTCAATGTATAATTTCATTTAACTTGTTTTAAACCATATTCCATTAAAATTTAGTGTGCTTACATATTTTATTAGTTATATCTTAAAAACTCCTGAACCAAATTTTTTATTAGAAAAGATTTTAATTTATTGTTAATATATCTAAATTAAAATAAAATTTTAATCTAATTTTAGTCATTCAGGATAGTGGTTTGCTTTGGTTTGAAGAGTCTTAGAAATCAAACCAATCGATATTCAAGCCAAACCAAAATATTGGTTTGGTTTGAATTTTCAAGTTTAACCGAACAGGGAACACCCCTAACTATCACGTTTCAATCGAGCTCACCACGCCAAAGCCAGAGAAGTTGTAAGCAAACAATGCTCTGATTAAAAACATCGAAAAAGGGAACCTCCAAGAGAAGCCACAATCCAGCACCGTGCTAGTTGAACCAAACTGTGAAAGAAACTCTCCTAAAAATCTATAAACTATATATGACAGAAAAAACACAAGAATGCTTGAGATGAACAAAAAAATTGAAGTTTAAAGTCAGCTGCCTTTTCATTCCACATCTTTTTAGACACATGAGAGAAATCATACAACTCTGAAACACAGTACAGAAAATGGATAGTATTACCTTTTTGCTTATCCTAACAACAGCTCTCTCTCCTTTTGGTATCATAAGTAATTGAAGACGTAATGGATAAACTTCTATTGCAAGCTCGGTCTGTGAGAAACCAGAACTAATTGCTTTCCTTGCCAAGATTGGGCCTCCTCCATACCTGAAATGATGCATAAATTATGCCATCTAAGCAGGTCCAGTTTTCAAGAAACAATTACCATATTTATTAAACCTTATTACTGTAAGAATGTCATTGTTAATGGAAGATCAATGATCCTTAATTAAAACAAAAAATAGAAAAAAATTCACCTCAGTGCTGACAGTGACAACAGCATGCTCCGGTGGAGGGAAAAAAACACGAGCAGTGGGCTTACGAAAAAAACCTGCACGTAGACACTGTCCACGGGCAGGATCAAGATTCAAATCGGGGTACAGCTAACAAATAAAAATGCCCTATTCATTCATGGTTCATCGCCACTTCACATATCCTCTGTTCTGATTGATGGACCAACCATACAGCCACTCTAAATAAAGATGATCCAGATCACGGACATTAATGTTCCTCCTGAAGAGAGGTGATCAGGCCAAGATGACAGTGTTATCACTTATCACTATGCTCACTTACCATTGCATTCTTCCCCAGTGGTTTGCAGGATCAGCTGATCCAGGTTCAGAACGGCATCTGCTGACCCAACCTGGAAGAAGGGTGGGTCCCAGCAGAATAGGGCTTACCATTGTGGGAACAGCCTATTACAACTGATCCCAGGAGAAAGACCCACAAGACTACAGCAAAACCCACACAACAAGAAAAAAAAAAGTAAAGGAGCTACAATAGCCAAATCAGAAAAATTAAGAAACCAAGCATTCCCCTTCCTGAAAAGGTACAGAATACAAGATGTAGCCCGAAGGTTTCCATTCACAGAAAGCATACAATCATGGAGGTAGTGCCAGACAGGTAGAAAGGATCCTTCAAACAGACGACCATTTCTAGACATCAAAATGGCTCATAAAAGAGCTGGAAGTGTAGTGAACCAGATATATGTCTATTGAGAAAGGATTATATACTTTACAAGTCATAATAAACAGTTTCAAACTTGGGTATCTTTCTAAATCTGAGCAAATGATACTAGAGAAGATATTTCAAATAATATTGATAATTCAACACATTTCAAATAGATGAACCTGAGTCTCCATATAGTAACCATAAATTTTGCAAAGTTTCCTCTCAGAAATCCAAAACAATCGAACCATTCTAGGAAAACTTGCCCACATTATCTTGCACAGAAATAGCTGGACTTTAAGTGGCAGTCTGTTCTTCCAAATTAGGTTGGCCCAGGCAACTTTCAGTCCACATTAACTTATCATTCTAAAAATCTGTGGCTATTCCACCTTTTCATTTCTTACAAAGTTCCTTTGATATTGAAGGCACTGAAACCTGTTAGAAGAGTTATCTCCAGCAGTCAGCCACCAAGCATTCCCATCTGAGCAACATAAAAGAGACTCAAAAACCTGTTCATAAGAGGGGCAGTTTCAACACATGCATGATGCAATCATTCCAGAAAAGTGTCTCTCTGTTTTGGACGGTTGAGGCACATTTGAGGGCATCTTTCACACCGAAAATACCCTTCCAGATCTTTGAGGGAGAACTTCAAACCTTGATGTTGTCGATATGTTTAAAAACTTGGGTGCAATACTTACGACCACCAAAAACCTTATCAGCATTATTTGTGCTCTAAGTCAAATCTCCATAGCCATTTGCATAGCAGAGAAATATTGAACACATACGTTTAGAGCCACAGCCCGATTTGTTAGGATATGTCCCTCTTTTAAAAGAATGTCGTTTAGAACTTCCTACAGAACATTCCTTCACTCAAAATCCTAAGGATCCATCATCCATGACCCCTGCCTCCACCAACCAATCAAGGAAAAGTGGATAATCAAGCATCTTGTAATTATTATGATACTTCCAAACCATGGAAGAAGAGGTCACGATCAGGTCGGGCGGGGTCACCCGACTCAATCGGTTTTTCTTGCAACCGGCCCAGCCGCAACCCCGGGTCCCCGACCTACATCGGACTTGGACCGCGTCACACAACCCAGCCGACTGGGTTGCCAACAACTCACCCAGACGTTGGGGAGACTTCTAAGCCACCCAAAGGGCCTCCTCTCACCCACACATCTCTCTCACTCACTCTCAACTCTCTTCTCACTTTAAAAACTCTCCTCAGACATTCAAATAATACAATTTCTCTCTCTAAAACACTTCAAGAATCTTGATTTTCCTATTTGTTTCAACTTGGTAGAGATTTTTTTTTGTTTATTTATGTTACTATTCTCTTTTTTAAGTGATATATTTATATTTTTAAGTCTTATTCACCATGTCTTTTCCAAGCCATAACACTCAAACTTCCAACGTGACTCAGAATGATCTAGTCTGACTACATTGTAATTTGATATCTATGACAAAGAGAAAAGTTCAATGTAAATATTTTAAAAAAAATTAATGTACAGAGATTTTCTAGTTGAAACATCACCTCACCGGGACAAATCTTGACGTAGTCTCATGCATGTGTACTACACCTGAGATAAGAACTCAATTTCATAGACATTTACAAGTAAAAGAATATGCAAATAGAGCTTCAATATGCAAAAAATTTTCCAACCTTTAAGTCGTGATGTTCACATATAAAGGATTGGACAGGAACACTTGACAACTCCTTTAGACAAAAGTTTTGATAACAGTATGCCATTTACATTTAGTAAGTGATACAAATATCTATATGACATCGATATTTGATCATTATTCATAAAAACATATGACATGAAACGTGCGATGGGGACAAGTCACAAAACATTTGCGGACAAAAACATGTATCAGTGTACCAACCGATTCATGGATCAAGATTTCGAAAGTGAGAGTAAACACGAAAATGAGAGTAGACGCGGAAGTGGATGAGGGTCAAATAATGAGAAAGTGATCTCCCCATCTGATGACAACCTAGGAATAGCTCTTATGGACCCCATCATCACATGCTCAAGGCAAAGACAAACCACCATCACAATGGCAATGAAGAATTTGCGGATACGCAAGGAGAAAATCAGGCGGGCAACATCAAGATAGTTCGTCCATAGTAACATACCGGAGAACGCTGCAAAAAAGTCATATTACCAGTCCACGATTGACAACATAGTCGATGTTAGTAGGGGAGTGTCTAAACCGACTTCGAAAAAATATATAATATTTGTCTTCTCATAGAGGTGAAAGACATTAAAAAATACATCAATTCGTTTGAACCATGGCTTGCATAATCGATCGAATTGGATTGGAATCGACTGATTCTGGAATTGGATCGGTCAGTTTCGATCTAATTCAGTCTGGAAGGATCGATTATAGCAAAAATTCCAGTGAAATTGGTCTGAATCGGTCTGAATCAATCAGATTCAACCGATTTTAACATCAAATCTGTCGATCCAACCGATCACACCAAGACAACTTAAGTCCCGGTTCAAATCAATATCAAGCCCGATTCTAGCTCGATATCAATCCGATATAGTCCTTTTATGACCGATACTAGCCCCATCAGTCTAAGTCTCGAAAGAACCCTCATAGAGCTTGCATCCTTAGCGATTTCGGTGTTCCCCATGGCAATTACGGCATTCCCCTTGGGATTTTGATGTTCCCCCTTGCGCCTTCGGTGATCTCCAGTCGATTTCGACAAGATCCAACAACTGCAATAGCAATTCAGAAAATTATACGATGATTTGAGCGATTCCACTGGTGATTTGAGCAATCCATGGGTGAATCGGGCTATCCAACCACGATTCCTCCAAAAGCTCTAGCGGTTTCTCCTTTCAATCTTCTATTTTCCTCCATTGGTGTGACTCCCTCCTCTTAAACCTACTTTCAACAATTTCTAAAACCAGATTCATGCCTACATAGCCGATTATCACCGTTTTGAGTCCTCCCTGCCTCGACAGTCACCTGAACAACGCCATTAGGAGGTTGTCCATAACAAACAGCCCCCTTAGAGTTTAGAGTTTAGGGTTTAAGATTTAGGGTTGTTTGGTCTTCCCCCATCCCAATTACTTTTTTCGGTTAATTTGTTACTTCATTTAACATTTTTAAGTTGTTAACATTACCTAACAAGGAGGTTAAATAACGGAACAAGGAGCCTCCAATACACCAGCTTCCTATGGCACTAAGTGGGAGCACGGTCACATGGTGGATATAGAAAAGAAGGGGGTGCAAAGCAAGTGGTGTGGAAAGCAAATAAATGGAGTATTTCGATTGAAACAACACATAGCTAAGCTTGGTGGCAATGTAAAAAAATGTGACAAGGTACCTAAAGAGAGCAGTGAGACTATGAGGACTTACCTAAAAGGATCAACCTCACAGAGGGAGATTCAGATTGAACAGAGGGATGACTTGCATGATGAACTCATGGGGAGAAGGGATGATCACCCAACCTATAAAGGGAAATGGAAAAAGAAATCCAGAGTTATACCTAAGGACGGGGAGGATAAGTCTACCACAAACTCTGAGTAGAGAAAGGCGAGACATGCAAGCAAATATGCACAAAGAAAGAATGAGAAGAGCAGGAGGCTCTGGAGCTGGAGATGTTCCATTTCGTCATTCACATTCTAGCCGACTCTCACCTAGTGAGGGTTTAGGAGTAAAAGAAAGACATTTAGGACATATCATCGTTCACATTCCTCATGCTTGACCATCACACCACTAGTGAATGACCCCTATTGCCTTAGGAAGTAAAGTGCTTCCAAGAGAACATTAAAGTAGGTATTCAAAGGCATCAAAGTAACCAGCACAACTGCTAAGAGAGTAGTAAGACATATTGTCAAGTTTTTCTTACATTCAAGTAAGAAATTTAAAATGTTAAGTTTTCTCTTCAACTTTATTTTTCAAATTTCTTTTACTTTTCTGCATATATGTTTATACAGATATACTTGCACATGTATCCACCAGCCCCTACTTTCAGATCATGGTGGATGCTATAGTTGATGCCGGATCAAGACTAAAAGTCCCTAACAGCCAATATATATGTGGAACTGGCTTAAAGGAAGAGGTAGAAGAGTTGAAGTCATGGATAGATGGCTTCAAGCTTATCTGGAAGGAGAGGGGGTGCACAATGATGTGCAATGGATGGATTGACATTACAAAGTAGTCCATGATTAATTTTTTGATTTACTATTCAGATGGCACCATATTTTTGAAGTCAGTAGATACTTATAGCCAAATTAAAAATGCTAACTACATATTTTCTTTGATGGATGTCATTGTGGAAGAGACAGGGAAAAAGAATGTTATACAAATTGTGATAAATAATGAGTCACCCTATAAGGCAATAGGTAAGAAGTTGATGGAGAACAGAAAACATTTGTTCAAGGTACCTAGTGCAACGCACTCTATAAATCTTATATTAAAGGATATTGGTAAGGAGTTCTCAGTGTCTACTATTGTTAGCCAAGCTCAGGTTATCATTTATTTATTTACATCTTCGATTGCTACGCATAATGAGACAACATACAAAGGAACGTGATCCCATTAGGCCTGGGCCTACATAGTTTGCCATAAATTTTATTGTTCTGAAAAGTTTACATATGCACAGGCATGCACTAGTGTAGTTCATTGCATCCATGGAATGCCATCTCGGCGAGATCTCGCGAGATCTCGATCTCGCCAAGGGGGCCGAGAAACGAGATCGCCAAGATCTCAGTCGATCCGCGACTACTCTGTGCCCCCCCCATTTATGATAGAGTAAACATATTAATATATCTCTCTATCACTTATACTATCACATAAAAAATATGCTACAAGCTTAATACCATATTAGTATTTAAATAGATTGTATACAAGTTTTAATCTTTTAGAAACACAAAGATCACCTTTTTAGTATTGAGAGTGCTTTGTAATTGTTCATTCACACAGTTGATGTATAAATGTGTTATATATTTTCATATAAATTCATTGATGTACTCCTATCTTTATAAGATATTATGTTATGTTTCATACAAATATACATTTTGATCGGAGAATCCAAGATCCGATCTCTCGAGATTTTTCCGAGATCTCTCCGAGATTTCTTCTCTTTCACCCCTCCGAGACGAAATCGAGATCTGAGACAGCAATCCTTGATTGCATCCCAAGAATATATAACGTACATGGTTAATTTACATAATATGATGGACCAGTTAGAGATCCTATTACAAATGGAGAGGTTGATCATGGACAAGCATTTTTTGAAGAGGATCCAATATTATTAGTACATTATTGGGTCACTGCTAAATGTGTTAAGGTTAGGGGACCTAGTGATAGAAATCAAATGCAAAATTTATATGATATCATGAATACGGCCAAGTTGAGGATGAAAGAGAAGAATCTCAGAAACAGCAAGAAATGGTAAAAAATTATGGATGCCAGATGAGACAGAACAATGCACCAAAATGTGAATGGTGCAAATAGTTTTCACAAACTTTAATTTCAAGATTTTCCCTTCATTGTTAAATAAATAGTTTTATCTTAGATCATATGTTGAATGCAGGATACTTTTTAAACCTCAAGATCCAAAATGGAAGGAATGTGTGCAATGACAATGATATGGTGACTGACACATTGGCTGTGATTAGAAGACTTTCAAAGACTTGGCAAGATAGGACAAAGGCTAAGTTAAAAGTAAGTGAAACTTGTTTCTAAAAAGATGATACTAACTTTGTGACATTTATCATTTTTCAGATGCAATCATGAAAGATGAGAGTCAGTGTACTCAGATCTAGATCTAAGATACTCTTGTCAGTAAATTTCTCCAAATATGTAAATATAAGTTGTAATAATTTATAGTTAAGAATATTCTTAATTGACAACACTAATAGGTTGTTGGAGTTTTTTTTTACAGCTGAATGTTGGGTGTAAGTGAGCACAAGAAGTAGATGGAATCGATTAGCTTCCATTGTTATGCGTATATTGAACAAGAGCACCAATTCTTCCCGCTACAAAAGAAATGGGAGAATCTTTAACCTTATTCACACAAAAAGAATGAATAGACTAAGATGTGAGAGGCTAGACAAGTTGGTATTCTGTCACTACAACATGTGTTTGCGGATCAAGAATATCGAGATCTGTCAAAAGTATATAAGAGATTTTCCAGACTTATAGGAGGGCTTTATAAAGCAAGGGTTGCTTCAGAGTCCCAAGTGCCTGAAGACGTAGAAGTAGACAATATTTTTCAGGAGGAGCATCTACTTTTTGTATAGTTAAAGGAGAGTGAAGGAAGAGCACCACCAGAAATTGACCTATATGGCCATGTATGGGCTGAAGGGAAGTTTGATAGTGTTGAGGGTGAACCTATGGAGAAGGTTGTTCCTGCTACTCAGCATAGATCACCCTCAACTTTAGCCCTAGTGGTATCCCTAGCCCCATCCCTACCTTTAGTTCTAGCCCCAGCCCCAGCTACACAACCTACTTTCACAAAAATAAAAAAAATGACACATAGGCCGCACATGCCTTTTGCAACATTGAAGAAGGTATATCAGTGTTGTTTGGGCCTTGGCACTTCATCATAGTTAGAAGAAGAAAAAGAACTTGAAAAGAGAAAGTTGGACACAAGTGACGTCATGTGATTGGAAGCGATAGTACCGCCTCAGAGAATGATAAGAAAGAGTGCATACCACCAACTCAACCTTCATCACCTTCATGTAGAGGAGGTGGTGATGGTGGTGATAAAAAGGAGGATTCAGAGGAGTAAGTGATGGTGGTTCTTCTAATGCATGTACTGGTGGTGCAAATGCATCAGATTTGGGCTCCAAACAGCATTCCAGTGGAAGAAATCAACGTTGGCATCAAATGTACTTTGATGAGTATGCAACAGCCAATTATCCAAAGGCCACTTCTCCTCTAGGTTTTCAGCCATATTATTCATCCATAGATCCACTCCAGGAGACAGCTTATGAATTAAGTTAGATGGTTGAATCATTATTTTCATATGGATGTAGGCTGATCATGAGGGATAACAATGAATAAGGTATTCATAAGCATAGTGAAAATGAGGATGACACCCAATGTCGTCAATTTTGGTGAACGATATATCATTTGTATCACTATCATTTGTCATATATATTGTAAGTTTGTAATTATTATGTTATCATTGTTACGGCATATTAGACACTATATTTTTATGTTTAACCAATTTTAGTGTTTCTTATGTTTTCATAATTTTTACCATTTTTTTTATTTTTTTCGAAGAAAAAAAAAATGATTCAGATCGATTCTGAATCGGTTTTTCTTCCTAAGAATTGGTCAAATCAGACCGATCACCGATTCCAATTCCAATTCCAATTTTGAAATTATTGACACAGTTGTTGAAGCAAATCATTTCAACCATCCAATCAACTTGGTTCAATTTAACACCTGGTTCTGACTGCATTGAAGTTGCTACAAATGCACTAGTTTCCTTCCAAGTGATTTGAGATAAGGAATGATAAGTCCCTTAAGAACTTAACTTTCCTAGCCCCACAAGAAGACCATATACAGTGATACAGTGGTCAAAAATCAATGAATTCCATTGTCCTTTGAAGTGAACTTTAATGCACAAATATGTTTGCCTTTCATCATACATTGAGCTTTTAGAAACATATTCATTCCACAACACAGCTATGCCATCACTCCTTCCTACTCATGGAAAACAAGTTAAACCACTCAGTGGTAGACACTTGAAAGTGTCCCCTCGATTTGGTTGGAAAATGGCACTTAGCCTCCTGCAATGCAATCCCTGTCGATTTATGTGTTACCAGCAGATTTCAAATCTCTTTGACTTTGTCTTTGCCGAGTAAACCCCTACAATTCCCTAAAAGAATCTTTATCATGAGTAAATAATAATCTCCTTCCCCACTCTCCTCTCTCTTTGATTAAAAAATTATATTGTTACTCATCTAAAATTTTAACTCCCTCGGTCCCACTTCAAGTTGCTTCCTTGATTTTCATCTTGTGACTTCCCTACAATTTTCACGTCAACCTTCAGCTGCCAGAAAAATCCCTCGCAAACTCCTCTCTCCCTGAGGAAGACAACCCACCACCTCTCAAATGAATAGGTCTTAATACGAGATGTAGAAATTCGACATATCATGGTCCTCTAGCAATAAGCTTTGATCCACGGATAAAGGCTTCAAACTTCACTAATCACATCCTGCTCTAGCAATGCCGGTGGAACTGAAATCAGCAAACCCTAAGAAGAATCAAGGATACTTGTGGTTACCACCTCCTTACCTTCCTTAAGCAATTCCAGGGCTCTTCCATTGCAAGACTGGTAGACCATCATCTCATTGTGCTCAACAGACTCATTATCTGCAAATTCTTGCTTTAAACTTCGACGAGAGTGTCGCCTGCTAGGGCCAATTTTGACTGGTCGTTAAAAGAGGCTTAGACCTCACCCAGCAGGTTGGGCACAAGTTGAGCAAGATGGCTCAGCCCTTCTCGTCGAACCAGCTCCTGAACCAGTGATAAATCGACTGAGCCAGAGACCCAAAAAGAGTAAGAAAGGACCAGCCCAATTTAACCCTGGCCATTTTACCCATTAAATTAGTAAAATCACCATGCAAATGGGTCACCACCGGGTCTGCAGAAGCATCGGAACCACCATCTTCTCCACTCAATAACAACTGTGATTTCCGCAAGGGATTCAAATCTGCCTCTTTTCAAAGTTTATCCCTGCCAGCAAGACTACTTCCTAGATTGACACTCCTTGATAGAAACAACCCCGAATGTTTTCCCCGAAGTTAGTGGAGTTTAAAAAATGGCCATCTACCTTCATCTTCTTCCCCGGCTCTGTCATATGTTACTGTAGGCATGAGGCACTTGAGACGAGGAAAGGTTCGTCTCACCTCAAGGCCCTAGGCAATCGCCTTGGGAAGTAGAGGCAAGACGAAAGGAAGAAGGGTGGAAACCATCCCAGATGGACCCCTGTTCCCACTTTGGTTCCACGTGAGAGGCAATCGGTTGGGGAAGACAAACATACTGGGTCTTGTGGACCCGTTAACCTAAGAATCTAGAACTTAAAATAGACTGGATGAAGCGCTGAACCTCCCGGTTGACCAGGTGGTTCAGCACTATGTTTTTTTTAAGTTATTGGATGGTGATCAGATGAAGTGCTAACTGCCTTGTCGTAGTCGGATCCCATATAATGGGTCCAACTAACCCGTCTTCTCTACCCGATTGCTCATATAGCACCGCAGGAGCTCAACGAAAGACCGGGAGGCAATGGGGCATGGCCAACGTAAGGCAGTTGACAACTGCCTCGGGAGCTTATGTTATTAGAGGCACTCACCTCAGGCACTTACTGAATGTAGGATTGTAGAAACTGCCGTCATAGTCCAAGTGAAGGTTGGCAAGCCATACAGCATAACCCAAAGATACGTAGATTTAATGGAACTAAGTCCACTTGAAGGTTGGCAAGCCACATAGCATAACCCAAAGATACGTAGATTTAATGGAACTAACTCCAAAGAACTCCACTGCTGAAAAGAAATATAAATAGTTTTGTCAGCATAAAACTCCTTTCCTTTCACCATCGTTGACCAAGCCTCGAGGGAGCTATTCCTCACGAAGAAACAACTATCAGTTACTGAACAAATGTACCAAGATTTTGACATTGCCCATCTGTTTTCCAGGAACCTTCTAAGCACACCCTCCTTCACCTCCATCTTGTCACACCCTGAGAAAAATCCTATAGTTCCTCCATTGAACTAGTTCTTCCACACCACAACCCTGGAAGAGTGGGATGACCACGGCATGTTGGTTCCCTCGTGACTTCTGAAAAGACAGACATATGCACCGACGACTGATAAATGTTTCCTTCCAACACACTCCCCCTCCAAGGACAACTCCTATGGCTTATCCAACCACATGATCTGCACCTCCAACCATTATAGTAAGAAGCTACTGCATAGCCAACCTCCAAACATTTGGCACCTAGGCCGTCATCTACTAAGTACGAACCCAACATCCATACCAACTCCCACAGCCACCACCTCTGTAAAACTTCAAAAGAAAGACCCTAAAGCATCTCCGGAGACGAAGTTGCTTCTTGCCAGAGTACGACCCAAACTTGCAGCATCTACCTATGTGATGTGAGAGAAATGTGAAATCCCAACACCCAATTTGCACATACCTCAAATATATATTTTATTATTATCATTTCTATTATTCATAATTTGAAATTAATACTTAGTTGTCTTATGTTCAAGTAGGTGGCCCAATTAATATATTTTTTAATCCATATTTTCATACTATAGTTATTTGAGAGGCTGAGCTGGCTTCAAAATTCTAATATTAGCATATATGTGAAATCAAATTTACTGAAAGGGTGCCAAAATTAAAAACCTAGATTGATGAGTTTAACCTTGTTTGGGAGGAGAGAGGGTATTATGCATGGAGTGTCAGAAATCACATATGGCAATCTTGTGTATCATTATCAGAGAACAATACTTTTAAAATCTATTAATACATCTAAAAATATTAAAAGTTCATATTATTTTGTTTAGCTTGATAATTGATGTAATAGAAAAAATTAGAGAAAATGTAGTTTAAATTGCGACAGATAATAAGTCTTATTATAAGGCTACAGTTAAAAAGTTGATAAAAAAGACATGTTGTGGATATCGTGTTGTTAATTCTATTGACCAAGTCTTTGAGGATATTAGAAATGATCGAACTATCCGGACACCTGTTACTTAAGCTCACTTAATCTCATTGTTCATAAAAGGCCACCCTCACTTGCTTCACATTATGAGGATACAAACAAATGAATATTATTTGATTAGACTTGCTTCTACTCGATTGTAAATTTCATTGCTTTAAAGAGTCTAAGCAAGTTCTTTTTTGCTAAAAAATCTGGAAAATTAAAAAAATGAAAATAAATTCCAAAAAAATCTTAAAAATTCAGAAAAATGTTAAAAATAAGAACACAAACAATTTGTCCAATCTTCCACATTTGCACACAACCTTGAGTTTGAGTTTATGAGACAAACTAACACAAGTGGATACAAATTGTATCATATAATCATACAATACAAAGTCTCATTCATATTCATTCCACAATCCACTAAAAAAATACACGTTACACGAAGATAGTTTACAATGATAAATAATCTCATCACCACCAACTATGATATTATCCCGAATCTCTGTCTTGTTCATCCCGATCTTCTTGGATTCTTCACTAACTTTGATCAATCATGATTGGCCAATACCCATAGAAAAATAAAGATTGGGTCATCTGGCTAAAATCATAAACTTCACCCTCGGTCGGAGCTGGAAAAGATGGTGGATGGCAAGGCTCAATGTCTAAAGCAAGATTTGGAAAGAAAGATGTGAACTCATCGAATACATTCATCTTTGTCCAACATCCGCTGCTCCTTCCACTTGAACACGAATGTCTTCTCTCACTTAAATCATTTGAACCTGTTTTACTCGTGAGTACACTACTAGTAGAGCCACGTTCACTTGAGGCTCCACCTCCATCTCCATCTCCCATACATTGTTGTTGTGTGGGTAGAACAAATTCTTCATCATCCTCATTTGATGAAGGTGGTTAAGTGGTATCAGTATCAAAGAGATGATGTCAGCGTTTGATACTTATCTTCTTCCTCTTCAAAATTTCTTGTGTTTCACTACTTTGATGTGTTGGCATGCAAGTTTTCTTTAATGTCTTAAATAAACCACTATCCTTCTTGGTGGTGGTTGATGGTCTTGCACCTGGAACCCGAGCTGGAGCTATGGCGGGAGTTGAATGTCGCTCGGCTCTAGAGAAGCTGTAGTCCAGGGTGGATCAACTTAACTTTCTTCTCCTTTCTGCATTTGTTCGTCCTTACCAAGGACGTTGTCAAGCTCACTTTCGGCGCATGATCTATCCTTTGGGTCGAACTCTGACTCTCTCTCAACATCCTTGTCTTCCATCCATGCAACAAGTGAATGTTCTTCTTGAAATAGATACTCCAAGTCCACATCCCCTTGTGACAATACCTAAGTGACTCGAGTTTGGGCTCTCTCTTGGTATAATCCACCTGCAAATTATGTAAATCTTTGCTTAGATGTCTTCTATCTATCTTTGATATTTTTGATCAACTTCATATTATAATGACAATAGACTAACTTCTCCAATCTTACACTCTTCAACCTATTTTTTCTCTTTGTGTGAATGAGGTTGAAGGTGCTCCAATTCCTCTCACATTGGGATGATGAAGAGCTCTGACTTAACACCTGAATTGCAACAAATGCTAGCGGATTCCAACAAGTCATGTTTGTCACTTGAATCCACCACACAGCTCTAAAAAAATAAGTAATGTAGAAATTAGCAAGTGTGTGATATTCTTACAACAATGTTAGATATGTTTTAAATTTAATTGGTTGAGGTAGCTTACTATGAGAAATCTTATCATGTGAATACTGCAAATCAGGATCTCCAAATACTCCAATCTCATGCATGTATGAAGTCATCTGAAAGACCAAAATAAAGACTGTTAACATTGCTTACGTTAAAATTCAATGCTTACTAAAATGGTAGGAAGTACTCACTTCAACCTCAGTGGATATTCTGTCTTCTGGAGTCCTACAAAGTCGCTTGATAACTAATAGTGTACTTGATAGTACCTCACCATCGTTGCACACTTGCCCATCATATTGTATCTTTGGATTCAAGAAATACCTTAAAAAATTGTAACATAAACCCATGGTTAAGGCAATAATATATTAGTATGACAATAGAACAGAATACAACAAATTAAATTATATATGTAGCATGAATATCGTAAAATGTCTTGTAGATACCCCCATTTGATTCTTATTATTTGAATCCACCAACCTAAGCACATGTACCAAGGGTTTTATAACAGACAGATAGTACTGCACATTTTCCCACCACCTATTGTCCTCTATCAGTTGCTCCATCTTCAACAATACAACATACTGATCCATAGAGGCTTTGTAGGTATCCATATACTCCTGATATGTAGTGGAAAGTATGAACCTCTTCAAATTAGCCTTATACCTGTAAAGGCCCTCCAATACAATGAAATGTGTGGTGAATCTGGTGAGACCCGATCTGATCAAATCATGACCATCAATATACTATCTCATGATATGCAATAGTTTAGGATGTTTATCAATGAATAATGTAATCAGTTGTCTTTGGCTGACCAAGGTCTTGACAGTAAGATCCTTACCAACGTCCTCCCACATCTAATCAATGGAATGTGCTGCACAGAGCACCCAAAACAAGTATGGTCTAGCCTCCATGAGTTTATTCCCTGCAACCTTATATGATACCTCGTTGTTAGTCACAAACTGCACAATGTTGTCTTCCTCTATCTCATCCACCACACTGTTCATCAAACCAAATAGGTAATCCGCATTTTTGACCTGACCTAATGCGTCAACAAACTTTAGGAATATGGTATCTTCAGAACAATACACAAGAAAATTTAAGTGGCATCCTTGTTATTCCAATCCACCCAACGCACATTACAGTGCACCCCCACTCCTTCCAGATGGATTTGAATCCATCTATCTATGACGTTAATTCATTGACCTCCTCATCCAAACCAGTCTTATAAATATACTTCTACGTGGGGGCTTTCAACCCTGGTTTAGTCTCATCAATGACATATGTCATTGTCTGAAAATAAGGATTGGTAGCTACATGTGCCAAGACACCTACATCAACCAAAACAAAAAATAAGACAACCTTGTTAACACAAATCTCAAAAACATACAAGGCATATCAATAATAAAAGTTAACATCTTCATAAAATATATACTTACATGTAGAAAGAATTTAACCATGTGTTTTAGGACTTTCTTTGCAACTCCAGTCATGACCTTCACTCCCTTGAATGCTTGTTTTATACCATTTTGGCCTCTGTCACTCTCTTTATACATGACAATGCCCACCTTCAGCCGAACTATACGTATCTGACGAAATTCGGGTTCTCGAATAGAGCGTGTGCCCTCCCCCACATTGGAACGTTTGGTATAGGCAACCAAATGATTCGAACCTCCTACTCCCCGTCTTCTTTCTTCATCTTTACGGTCCTAAGCCCTCCTGGCATCCATGGCTCTCCTCACCTAAGCCTCCTCTTCGTATTCAGAAAATGATAAATCAACTTGGACATGTGCTTGTCCTTTTCTATTTTTACTCTTTCCTGATATAAGATCGGTATCTCTCCGACCTAACAACTCATCATGTAGCTCTTGTTTGTGTTCAATTCTCACCTCCCTTTGTAAAGCTCTTCCAGTTAAGCTCTAATCTCTTCCTTGAGCTCAACCAAAACCTTATCGCACTCCTTCATATTACCACCTATACCGACTATATGTTACTTGAGGCAATATACACCTCCATTCATGTCTTTCTGACACCATTTACATCTAACCCTCTTATTCTCTGTATCAAGTAGATGGCTATGTTGCCATCCAATGTCGCGATATTCTGTGGCATCTTGTTCCTTATCCGACATGTTATCAATATCCACATTAATAGATTAACAAAATCAAACAAGTTAACAACATGATCAACTTCTTAAAGGGAGTTAGAAAATTAGAAAATCACCCCCGAATGGGTGGTTCCTCAATGATCATAGTTACCCCTTCGAAGGTGACTGTTTATCACCTCCCAAGGGGTGAATTAACACCCCTCGGGGGGTTCTTAGGGTCACCCCAAGGATGACCCTACTATTAACTCTTCAAGGGTGATAGATGATCACCCCCGAAGGGGGTGAATTAACCCCCCCCCCCCGAGAGCTAAGGGTCACCCTTCTATCACCCTCGAAAGGGAATGAATTAAACCCCCCTTCCGGGGGCTAAGGGTCACCCCCTTGGGGTGACGAGGGTGACCCTTCTGTCACCCCGCCCCTTCGGGGGTGACAGATGATCCCCTTAAAGGGGGTGGATTAAACCCTCCCCCCGGGGGGCTAAGGATCACTTTCTATCACCCTTTAGGAGTGTAATTCACCCCCGAAGGGGTGAGGGGTGGTTGTCTGCCAATCACAAGCACCCCCCTGAAGGGTTGCCTGTCACTGCCACCAGAGGGGAGGCCAAAGAGGGAAAAGCAGGAGGGGGAAGGGGGATGGAGGTCCGGAATCAGGATCGATTCCGGACCTTTCCGGTTTCTGGGGAATTGACCAATTCTGGATCGATCCAAGTGGATCAGTCCAAGATCGACCAAACCCACCGATTCTAGACAATCCGGCCTGGAATCTTGGCCGGATCGATAGTTTAGGCTATCCGAGAATCGGCCAATCCGGATCGATCAATTCTGCAAACCATGATTTTATGACCCTCGGATAGTACTAAATCATGCCCAAAAGTATAAGCGCTTTCTTCGCTTAGTAGTAAGTTAGATGCAGTTGTCAACATAGCAATATATGAAGGTACAGATCAAGTAGGTGTCACAACTATTGCATACTCACTATAAAAATACTTGCATTCAAAGCTCAACATTAAAAAGGAATACAGCGGTGGAGAGGGCCAACATTATGGTGGTCATCAACATTAGCAGGCACAACACGATTTAGCACACTAGGGGTAGTATAATGACTATATAGGATACTCTGAGAATGAACCACACTCGATTGAATAAAATCTTTGAGACATGGATATGAAGACATTATGACTTCGCATTCACAATCAACATCACAACATCAGGAATATAAGGAGTCATATGAATTCATTGTCCATTTTAATGATGTAAAAATTGTACTTTTATATCAGTAGCAATTTGAAACTTAAGAAATGGCATGGTTGATGTTTATATTCTTACATTTGTGTAATTCATATCCTTCGAGTTGATGTGAGTGTGCTTAGATGTTCTTACTTTTTTTTAATTTTCTAATTTAAAAAAATGATCCAAACATGTTCATGATCAATTATGAGCCAGATAGATTAACTGATTTAGCAAATTCAATCCAAATCAGAATCAAGTATGGTTGATTCGGACCCTAATTTGATATTGCAATCCTTGGTAACTTGTTTACATAACAAATCCAAGTTCTAGATCAAGCTTGAATGTGAGCTCAACTCAAGCTTGAGTTCTAACTTGGTTTGAGCTCATTAATGAAGCTTGAGTAAGAGGAGTCATATGCAAGGATTACATGATCAAAATCGACACCGAGATCAATGCCCACCAATCCAATCTAGATCGATCCGATCCAGATCGATCCGCCGGAACAAATGGCAATCTGGAATCAGTCCAAATTGACCTTTTTTTTTCAAAAAATATCGTAACACAAAGACAAACGAATACAAACTAACATTAATACAATGATACAAACTAACATTAATACAATAAATTGTCATGTAAGTACGAGAGTTTACCAAAAAGACAAATGGATACAAACTAATATCAATACATTCTATGAAATAAAATGAGATGGTATAACACTATAAGTAATTTTGGAATGTATAGAAAATTATAACTTCCAATCTAATATTCACCAACTACAAAATTACTTACCATAATCTTTCTCCTATTCCTCACCCCCTTAAATTCACCCCCTTAAATTCTCCACTGAATTTGATCATTCATGATTGACCCATAACAATATGAAAATAATAAACGGGCCATCTTAGTAAAATCATATAATCCACCTTCAACTTGACTGGGAGAATATGGTGGATAACAAGTCTCAACGTCCAAAGCAGACTCTACATATGATGTTGTGTACTCATTGAAGAGACTCATCTGATTCCAACGTCTGCTGCTCCTTCCACTTGAATACCTCCTATTAATCAAACCATCTAGACCTGCTCCACCCATGCGTGCAATACAAGTAGACCAGCTAGATTCATCCTCACCTCCACCTCCATCTCCATCTTAACATCACACACCTTGTTGTGTGTTGGTGAAATAAACTCTTCCTCATCTGATGATGAGAATGGTGGCTGACTAGTCTTCGTATTAAGAAGACGTCGGCATTTTGTACTTAACTTTCTTCTCTTGCCAGTTTCTTCCTCTTGTGTGTTTTGGCACCCTGTCGTGCATGCTTTCTTCAATGCCTTGAACAATGAAAGACCCTTCTTGGTAGTAGAAGGTCCTAGAAGTCAAGCTGAAGCTATGGATAGAGCAATATGTGGCTCATGGGCAGCTGTAGTCTGGGGTGGATCAAGAATTGAAGTTGTACATGAAACCTAAATGCCTTGGTCCTGCATTTCTTCCTCCTCACCAACGATGTTGTCAAGTTCACCTTAGGCTCATTATCTATCATTCAAGTTGAACTCTAGCTCTCCCTCAGCATCTTTGTCTTCCATCCATGCTAAGAGTGGATGTTCTTCTTAGAATAAATACTCCAAGTCCACATCCCCATATGACAAGTCTTGACTGACTTGAGCTCTCTCTTGATACAATCCACCTAAAATTTGACAAATTTTTTTCAAATATCTTCTACCTTTCTTTGATGTTTTTGATCCTCAACCTCATATTGTAGTGGCAAAAGACTAACTTCTCTAATATTCCACACTTCAACATGTCCCTTATCTTCGTGTGTGAGGTTGATGGTGCTCCAATTCCTCTCACATTGACTTGAGCTGGTGTTCTGACTCAGCATCCAAAATTATTACAACTACTAGTAAATTTCATCTACTCGTGTTGTTCACTTGTATCCACCACACAATTGTGAAAACACAAATAGACTCGAAATTAGTAAGTGTATAATGTTCATACAACAATGTTTAACATCTAAATGTGTAATAGCTTATCAAAAGAAACTTTATCATGTAAGTGCTGCAAATCTGAATCTCCGTAGACTCTAATTTTGTTCTTATATGATATTATCTGAAATACAATTTGAAATAAAGTTAAATTTTTTGCCACTGTTTACCTTCAATGTTTACTAAATTATTATACATTAGTCACTTCAATCTCAACTTCAATTTTATGTTATGGAGTCATACACAATCTCTTTGTCACCGATAATATACCAGAGAGTACCTCAACATCATTACACACCTCCTCGAGTTAAAGAAATATCCTATCACAATAAAACACATCTCATGGTTAATACATTAGCTATTAACACATTACTATAAGAATAAACTAAAAAACAACAATTAAATTTATACTTGTAGTATGAATATCTTGTCACATCTGTTGTTAATCACATTCCACCACTTCTGATAACCCTAAGATGTTTCTCTTTAATTTTGAGATTTGCTTTGTCCATAGCATCGTACAAGTATTATATTTGATTTTTATTATTTGAGTCCACCAACCTAAAGACCTGTACTAGGGATTCTATAACAGACAGGAAATAGTATACCTTTTCCCACCACCTGTTGTCCTAGACAAGGCTCTCCATCCTCGATAGAATTCTCAAACTGATCTATAGTGTTTTTATAGGCATCCATGTAGTCATGGTAAGTTGTAGAGAATATGAACATCTTTAGATCATTTATATATCTATAGAGACTCTAATGCAATAAAATGTATAGCAAATATGGTCAGACATAGTCAAACAAAATCATGATCATCAGTGTGCTCTCTTATGATATTTAATAATTTTGGATGCCCATAAATAAAAGATATGATCAGTTGTCCTTGCTTGACCAATGATTTCACAAATGGGTCTCTCTTAATGCCCTCTGACATAAGATCAATAGAGTGCACAACATAGGATACCCAAAACAAGTGGGGTCTAACCTCCATCAATTTTTTCCCTACAGTCTTATACGATGCTTCATTATCAATAAAAAACTGCACAATAATCTCCTCTCCAATCTCTTTCATCATAGTGTTCATCAAGCCAAACAAGTAATATGTATTTTTCACCTTGCCTAATACATCAATAGATTTCAAAATTGTAATTCCCTCAAAACAATACACAAGAAAGTTTACGAGGGACCTCCTTGTGATTCCTTTCAACCCATCACATATTACAATGCAGCCCCTCTACTTCCAGATGGATTTGAATCCATCTATCCAAGAGGTCACTCATCAACCTCTTCATCCAACCACCCCCGTATATGTATTTGGAGGTGAGGGCTTTCAATCCTATCCCAACTTCACCGATGGCATCTACCATTGTCTGAAAATAAAGATTGGTGGCTACATATGTTGGAACACTTGAACTAAAATAAATACATCATTGTTACTAATTGTTTCAAAAATATCTTAAACATACACTTGATAAAACTTAAAATTTTTATATACTTGAGTGTAGAAAGAATTTCACCATGTGCTTGATTTCTTTCTTCGCAGCCCCTATCAAAGCCTTAACTCCCTTTAAGGTATGCTTTATCGACAACTGTCCTCTATCACTCTGGTTATACATGGTGGTGTCTACCATTGGCTGAATTGAATGCAACTGACAAAAATTAGTACCTCAGATAGGTTGTGTGCCTTCTCCCACATCAGAGCGTCTACCAGTGGCACCCAAACCTCCTGCCCCCCTTCTTTTTTCCTCATCCTCATGGGTCTAAGCCCTACTAGCATCCATGGCACTCCTGACCTGAGCCTCATCATCATCATCTGAAAATGATAATTCAACCTAGACATAAGTTTATCCTTTTCCTTTCTTAACCTTTCCAGATATGAGATCGATGTATGTTCAACCTAACAACTCATCACGAAGATCTTATCCCTGTTTAATTCTCGCATCTCTTTGTGATGCTCCTAGTTAAATATCCTCTCTTTTCTTCATTAAACTCAGTCAGGACCTTATCACACTTCTCCATATGATGGAATGCGATCTCCCAAGAATCTCTCAAGATCTCCCAAGAATCTCTCTCTCCACACGTCCGAGAAACAAGATATCCGAAATGAGAATATCTATATAGTACCATTGGTACCTTAATCTCCTCTACTTATTACTATCCCTAACTTGTTAGATGGCCTTGTTAAGTTTACATATTGCTAATTTTATCATAAAATTCATTAGAATATTCATCTAGACATTATTGTTTGATAAACTTTTATAACTTAATATTGTTATGACTATATATGTACAATTGACCCAAGATGTCATCAATCTCCTATCCATATTATTCAAGATGAAGCTTTGGTATAATATAAGATCTTTTGTATGTCCCTCGTTAACAATAATTCACCTTCTCTGTATTATGCTTTTATTCTTTCACATCATATTTTGATGTTTAATATGAGTTCCTTTGTTCTTTTTGAAAAATTAGATAGCAATTTACACTTAAACATGCACATTTTCGAGATTTAATCTATCAAGATTTTTCTGAGATCTTTTCTCGTCATTCTCTATGAGATAAAATCTATATGCGAGATGGCAATCCTTAAGTAAGATATACCATACATAAATGAAATCTAATATCCGATCTCCTGATATTTTTTCGAGAATCTCACGAGATCTCTTCTATTTCACCCTTCTGAGATGAAGCCGAGATCCGAGACGGCAATCCTTGCTTCACATTACCACCCATGTCGGCTATATGTTGATTCAGATGGTATACACCTTCATTCATGTCTTTCTGAAACCATTTTCATTTCACTCTTTTCTTCTCAACATCCAGTTAGTAGCCATGTTGCCATCCAACTTCGCAATGTACAACAGCACCTTACTTCTCGTCCGACATTTTATCTACATTCACACACAACAATTTAAAAATTGTAAACATGACCCTCAAAGGAGCGAACATCACCTTCGTTCAGGGTGTGAGAAAATTAGAAAACCACCCATGTTCAAGGGAGAGAAAATTACAAAATCACCTCCAAAGGTGGGTAATCTCAAGGGGTGACCTATCATCAATCACCCCTTTGGGGTCACGAAGAGGTGATAACCCCCCTTTGCAGGCAAGAAAACCACCCCCGAAGGGGTGACCTATGCATTTAGGCGAAGGGGAGCCCCCTTTGGGGTTGGGGGTCATGAGGAAAGGGGGAAAAGGGGGGATCGAAGAGGGGGGAGGGGGGAGGGTTGCATACCTATTTTAGGGGGGAGTCGAGAATCACCGGAGGGGAGCCCATGGGAAGGAGGAAGATGGAATGGGGGTGGGGAGAGAATCGGTCCAAAATTGGGTCTTGGATCGACCCAATTCCAGATGTTTTCGGATTTCGACGAATCAGTCAAGTACGATCGATTCATAATTCGATCCAGTAGGATCGGTTGATCCGGGACCGATCCTACCGATTTCGACCGATCCAGTCAGAAGTTCGTGTCGAATTAGTAGTTCGGGAGTGAATTGGATCATCCAAGACTGATCTAATATAAGAATCGGTCGATCCTGACCCAAATCGACCAATTCTACAATCCGTGGTCATATGAACACATTATCCATTTTAATGATGTAAAAGTTGTACTTTAATATCAGTAATAGTTTGAAATTCAAAAAATGACATGCTTGATATTTTATATTCTTACATTTATGAAATTCATATCCTTCAAATTGATGTGTGCATGCTTAGATGTTCTTGATTTTAAAAAAAAAACAAATTTAAAAAAAAATAAAACTGACCCAAACATATTCATGATCAATTTCAAGTCAGGTGGATCGATCGATTTAGCCAATCTGATCCAACTTTGAATTGGGTTTGGCTGATTCGTCCCCCAATTTCAATCCCGCAATCCTTGGCTACTTGTTTACATGATCAATCTAAGTTCAAGCTCAGGCTTGAATATGAGCTCCACTCAAGCTCAAGTTCTAGCTTGGTTTAAGCTCGTTAATGAAGGTTGAATTTGAGCTTGACGATGAAGCTCAGAGTCAAAATATGTTTAAACTTGTGTTTAAACAAAAATTAAATGTGATTTTAGCATATTTAATAGATTTAAATGACACTATATAAATGAGTTTTCAAATTTTAGTTCTTTTAAATATGTATTAAATAAATATTTAATAAATTAGTTAGTTGAGTACTTAATTGAGATGCGCATGAATTTTATTGAGTCGAGCAACTACTCAAGCTCGACTTGTCAACAAATTTAATTCCTTTTTCTTGTTCAAGCTCACTCATTTAACATAATAAACAACACAAGTCAAGCTTTTATCAAGCAGAATTTCAAATTAATTGTCAACTGTATCGACTTGTTTAAACTCCTAGCTAGAACTATGGTCGGTACAGATCATATGGCACCTATACAGAATCGTGGTTTTGATGGATAAGAATCACGAGTAACATAAAATTGGGGGTTGATTCGCCTATGTAGCAGCTTCTTCGTTACCAATATTAATTAAAGAACAGTTACATTCATTTCCAACGCTTGCATTATAAACGATTGAATGATAAATTATGGAAGTTCAAATTTTCTGTTGAGTTCAATTTTTATGTTGATATTCTCTGATCCTTACACATTTACGTTTACAGAATCATTTATTAGCACAAGACAACAGATAGCCATGGTTCGCAAAATCGGCCAATCCAGACCGAGATCAGCCAATTCTTAGATTGGATCGGTGAGTACCGATCCAATTCCTCACCAAATTACCAATCCAGCCAAGAGTCCCGGCTGGATTGGTTGGAATCATGGATTCCGGAATCGGAATCGGAATCGGCCGATTCCTAGGAAGAGAATCGATTCCGGATCGGTCTGGAATCGGTTTTTTTTTTTGATTTTTTTTCGTCAAAAAAAATCAAAAAAATTAGAAAAAATTCTAAAAAAATAGGAAATGAGTTAGAAAAAATTTTAAAAATAACCAATGCATTCATCCACGGAACCACATCGAATAAATACTAATGAACTCCAATTCAATACTTGAAGTTAAGTACATATTCCAATTCCATTGATTCAAAAATCAAAGAGATGATACATCATGAAAAAAAAATTTACATCATATCAATCTACTACCAAAATCTAGGATATAAATATGGGTCTTCCTCCTCTCCCTGCTGCGCTTCACGCTCCTCCCTCGTGCTCAGTCTTGTATACTGTTCGGGACCATATCCATATGAAAATAATGCTGATGTCATGCCATCAAGGTCGTATGGATCGGACTGCGGGACGACCGGGACGTAAGCAGATGATGGTGGAGCTACTGGTGTAATCCACTGCTGGTCAACCTGGCTAAATGCTGGATACTGTGGCTCAATAATATAAGAATCAGGTGTCTGCTCATCCAGCGTGTAATACGGCTTTGGATGCCGTGAATCAGGAGACTCAGCTGCTGCCGATGGCTGCGTCGCTGGTATGCACTCCTCGTCATCATCACCGAGGAGCGAGGAGCACAACGTCTTGTCATCCGGGCCGACAGACGCCCGACCTCTAGCCTTCCTTCTTCACCTCTGCGGCCATCTCTCGAAGTACCGAAGGTCCGGAACCCAAAGTTTTTTTCAACTTTGTAAATCCTCCCATTTTCCGTGCGATCACCTTTGTTTTCGTTTTCCCGGTTGCGAATGGGGTACAGGTAGCGGCTCTGGGGCCCAGGCGGGGCTAAGGCTGGCAGTGGGCGCTCCGTAGGGCCGGACCGTAGGCTGTGGGCGAAGAAGGCCTGCCCCGAGCACGAGAAGTAGATGAAGGTGGAGCTGGAGCATCCTCCTCGGCTTCAACACCATCCAACTCTCCTTCGGCCCGTACGCGGTCATCGGGATCAAACTCGGTTGCGTGATCCCCGGCTTCCCTCTCCTCATCCGGGGAGGCAAGTGCGTGCTCCTCGGAATATACGGTCCGTGTCCACCTCCTCGGGTGGTGGTGTGGTGGAGGAATGCCTCTGCTCGTACGGGCCACTGCGAATCGTGCAAATCGTGCCTCCTTGATCTTGTCGATCCTTGATGTTCTTTATGCGCGGCCTACGTATTTGTAATGACGAGAAGACCGGCTTCTCGGCGGTCGAGGTCAACTTTGTTCCTCCTTTTCGTATGTATCGGGTTGAATGTACTCCGGTTCCTCTCGCGATGGGAGGAGCGGTGCTCTGGCGAGTATCCGATACCGATGGCGGCAAGTGGATTCCATCCACTCACGGTGTTCACTGAACCACGCACTCAAAAGAAAAAAACAAGAGAAAAGGTAAAGAATTAGCCCGTAAATCTACCATAACTTATATGAAAAGAAAATAAAATCTTCATCAAGCTATTACTATACCGGGTGACACTTTGTCAATGAATATTTCAGTCGACATCGAGTATACGCCGACCCTCATCTTATACTTACAAATCCGAAAATTTTGTAAAAAAAAACATTAGATGCCTGGTAAGGCTACGCCAAGGTATTTAATGAACTCTAACTTACTTCTATCTCAGCCTCTATCCTGTCCTACTGAGATCGGCACAGACGCTGAATGACAGCAAGTGTACCCCGCATCACCTCGTTGTTGTTCACCACCTGTCCTCCATATTGGATGCGGGGTTCAAAAAATATCCTGCAAGATTTTATTAGTTAACACTGTGCATAAAAGACAATTATACAGCAAAAATAATTTTTTAACCAAGTTACCTGTAGCATGGATATCGTGGTGCAAGGTCTTGTCTCATTGGTCATCTATGATCTTCCACCACTTTTTGTAACCTATGGGATTTTTTTCTTTGATTTTCAGCTTTACCCGGTCCATGGCACCATACAACGTGCTCATATGGTCCCTGTCATCTGAGTCTACTAACCTCAAGACAACTGCCAGTGGCTCAATGATTGCCATGTAGTAGGCAATCCTCTCACAAAACCTCTTGTCAGTGATCTGCTTCTTAGACCTGACAAGAATCTCCAACTGATCTTTCTTGTCATGCAGGTTGTCCACCATATAGTTGTAATACTCCTCGGACTGTGTGAACCTAACCAATACATGTATGTGTCGGCGTAAACTCTCCAACGCAATGAAGTTCGTGGCAAATCGTGTTGGACCGGGCCTAACAAGATCGTGCCCTCCTGTGTGTGATCTCATGATATGTAGCAGGCGGGGATGCGAATAAATAAAAGATGTGATCGTCTGCGCCTGCCTGACTAGTGTCGATACACCCTCCTCCTTGTCTATATCCTCTAATATGAGATCTATGGAACGTACTGCACAGGGCACCCAGAAGATGTGCTTCCTCTTCTCCATCAACTTCCTCCCAACCGCCTTATATGATGGTTCGTTGTCAGTGACAACCTGAACCACATTGTCCTCCCCGATCTCCTCCACCACCCCATCCATCAGAGAAAAGATGAAGTCGGCATTTTTTATCTTCCCAGAAGCATTTACCGACTAAGAATGTAGTCCCCTCGAACGATACCAAGAAGTTTATCATACTCCTATTGGCGATACCTGTCCACCCATCGCACATAATTGTGCAACCCCTCTCCTTCCACACCAACTTAAATCCATCCATCCACTCCTTCAACTCCTGGACCTCCTCATCCAGGCGAGCACCGTATATATGTCTGCTGCCCGGGGCTTGCAAACTCAGTCCAGCCTCACCCACGGCATCCACCATCGTCTGGAAGTAGGGGCTGGTGGCTGCATGTGCTGGGATGCCTACATCAAGTTAAAAAAATTTGGGATCAGGCTAAAATTAAGTTTAAGTAAATAAAGCACACATAATGTCAATAAAAATTTAAAAAGTGATACTGCGTACGTAAAAACCATTTCACAATGTGGCGACCGGCGCTCTTCGCAGCCGTTCCTGTTGCATTCACCCCTTTCATCGCCTGTTTTAACCACATCTGCCCAGCACTCTGTTTCCTAAATAAATCCTCGTCACTCGGTGTAAATCGAGTGCTTGGTAGAAATAAACGGCGGTGTGGCTCTGCCCCGGGGTCGGTCTCTCGGTCCCACCCGAATAGGGCGAGCCGATGCCGATCGGCCCAAAGCCGGGTCAACTACGGACCCGGACCCTCGTGCTCCCCTCCTCCCCTCCTCCTCCTCGGCAAATGCACGCTTGCGCCGTGCCTAGCACGTCTAAGCTCGAGTACGCGGACTCGTCCTCGCTCTCCGGCTCGGGCTCGGTGGTGCCTTCCCCTTGCCTTTCCCTTTTGAGGTAGGCAAATCGCGGTCCCTCCTCCTCTGGAGTAGCTCGTCGTGCAACTCCTCCCTCTGCTCGATCCTAACGACCCGTTGAGAGGCTCTACCGTCACGTAGCCTCTCATCTCCTCACTCTTCTCCCCGGGCACCTTGTCGCATTTCTTGACATTCCCACCGTTCGACGATATGTTGTTTCGGCGGAACACCCCCGTTCGTCTCCTTCCCACACCATTCGCACCGTACCCTCTTCCCGATTGGGTCTACCATCCGCCCGTGTTCCCAACCCACGTCGGAAGCACGTCTTCTTCGCATCACCTTGATCGGCCATTGCTTATATCTGCAAAAATTGTAAACAATGCACTAAAAATGATTAGATAACATAAAAATTGATTTAGACGCTATTCGGGAAGCAGACAACCCAAGTAACACACCATTCGGCATGTTTAAAGGGTTACGTATTTGCCGGAAATCGGTCTTAAATTAACGTACGGCATATCCGGAATTTTTCCCGTGCAAAATGAACTTAAACGGATAGTTCAAAACTTGGACGGACTTATTCGGTCGGAAATCACAGCGTTTAACGACGCTCGGACTCGTCGGAAACGCGTAAGAATGGACGTACGAAGTTTTCGGCGAAGAAATCTTACCAAAAACCGGTAAAATATCGAAGAAGACGTTGATTCAAGGCCGATCGGAGCTTGGATCAGCGGAATCGGCTGAAGGAATCGCTTGGAATCGCTGGAATCGTCGGAATCGCCGCCGGAATCGCCGGAATCGGTGCTCGAATCGCTGAATTCCTTCTGGAATCGGTGCTGGCAGCTCGGATCGACGCCTGGAATCGCCGGATCGATGCTGGAATCGCAGCAAAATCGCCGGAATCGAGCCCTACCGCCGCGGGATCGACGGAATCGAACCGGGAATCGAACCGGGCCGGTTCAACCGGTCTTTCGAAGGAATCGGTCGGATCGACCGATTCCACAAGGATCGATTCCGACCGATTCCAGGCGATTCCGCGGAATTATTCCCGGAATCGGTCCTTCCACCAGGAATCGGATCGGAATCCACCGATCGGATTCCGGAATCGGTTGGAATCGGACCGATTCCGCCGATTCTGCAATCTATGGTCGGAATTGACTGGATCGGTCAATCCTCGATCCATCTGGATTGATCTAGAAATCGGTCGATCCAGACCAATTCCCTAAAAAATCGAAAGTTCCAAAATCAATCTGATTCCGGAATCGATTCCGGACCTTTTTAAGGGCCGATCTCCCCCAAATTGGGGGAGATCGGACGGATCTAGTGCCCCTTTGCCCCCTTCGACCCTCCACCCCCTCCCCTTGGGAGATCTAGGGCTCCCACCCCAACGATCCTCCTGTTTGAAGGCCGATCCAGCATTTTTTGGGCCGATCCACCCCTACAGCAGGTAAGTAAGGGGGGACCTCCGATCCCCCCTTCCCCTCTTCAGCACCCCTGTAGGGCCTGCAAGGGGTCCTCCTTCCCCCTCCCCCTTCCCCGGCCCTGCAGGTTGTAGGTTGCAGGCTGCAGGGGGGCTCCTACCCCAGAGTCCCCCCTCTCCCTTTCCCCTTGGTGTGGGGTTCAATTGCACCCCGAAAGGAGTCTAATCACTCCTTCGGGGGTGATGAACAGTCACCCCTTCGAAGGGGTGACTATTCAAGTAATCCCCCCCATTGGGGGGTTTATAACATCATTAATCCCCCCAGTGGGGGTTCAATTGCACCTCCAAAGGGGTGCTAATCACCCCTTCGGGGGTGATGAACAATCACCTGTTTAGGTAATCCCCCCCCTTGACGGGGGGTGGGTTATTTAATTCTCCATGGGGGGACCCCCCCCCCAATGGGGGTTCAATTGCACCCCCGAAGGGGTGTTAATCACCCCTTCGGGGGTGATGAACAGTCACCGAAATGGTGACTAATCATAATCCCCCCCTTCAGCAGGGGGGTTGTTTAATTCCCTATTGGGGGGTGGATTATGTTGGGTTAGTTTTGTGTATGACTTTATGTGGTGTAGATAAGATGTCGGACGAGGAGCATGGCACCGGCCCCGCAGAATTTTGCAACATTGGATAGCAACATGGCTATCTCCTTGATTTAGAAAAGAAAAGGGTTAGATGCAAGTGGTGTCAGAAAGATATGAATAGAGGTGTGTATCGGCTAAAACAACATATAACTGGGATGGATGGCAATGTAAAGAAGTATGATAAAGTGCCGACTGAGTTTAAGGAGAAGATGAGGGGTTATTTAATTGGAAGGGCATCACAGAGGGAGATGAGAATTGGTCAGAGACAAGACCAACATGACGAGTTGCTAGGTCGGAGAGACGCCGATCTTATGACCGGAAAGAGTAAGAAAGGGAAATGATCAGCACATAAAAGGGTGCAAGTTGATTTTTCATCTTCATCAGATGAGGAAGAGGCTCAGATCAGGAGAGTTGTACATGAGTAGGGCTCAGGACCGTGAGGATAAGGAACAAAGACGAGGAGCAGGAGGTTCGGCTACTCCTCCTCCTGCTAAACGTTCTCATGTGGGGGCGGGTACACGCCCTGTTCGAGAACCTAAATTCCGGAGGACATATTCTGTTCGGCCGACGGGAGACACTGACATGTATAGGGAGAGTGGCAGAGGTCAAAGGGGTACAAAACAAGCATTTAAAAAAGTGAAGGCCTTGACTAAGGTTGCGAAGAAAGCCCTAAAGCATATGGTGAAGTTCTTTATACATGCAGGTAAAGATTTGATGAAGATGTTGATGGTCTATTAATGACTTAGACATTTCTATTAACAAGGATGTCTTCTTATATTGTTTTTGTTTATGTAGGTGTCCCGGCACGTACAGCCACGAGTCCTTATTTTCAGACTATGGTCGATGCCATTGGTGAGGCTATGCCGGGGTTAAAAGCTCCCACATCAACATATATGAGACAGGCTTGGATGAGGAGGTCGATGAGTTGACCTAATGGATAGATAGATTCAAAACCATGGAAGGACAGGGGATGCACGGTAATGTGTGATGGGTGGACTAGAATCACAAGGTCACTTATAAACTTCCTTGTGTATTGTTCTGAAGGTACCTTATTCTTGAAATCCGTTGATGCATCAGGTCAGGTGAAGAATGCGGACTACCTATTTGATTTGATAAATAGTGTGGTGGACGAGATAGGAGAAACCAACATTGTGCAGTTTGTCACAAACAATGAGGCATCATATAAGGCTGCAGGGAAGAAGCTCATGGAGGCTCGACCACACTTGTTTTAGGTGCCGTGTCTGGCACATTCTATTAATTTGATGTTGGAAGACATTGGTAAGGATCCTAATGTCAAGTCCTTGGTCAACCAAGGACAACTAATCACCTCATTTATCTATGGCCATCCACGACTGTTACATATCACATCGATGGTCATGATTTAATTAGACCAGGTCCCACCAAATTTGCCACCCACTTTATTGTATTAGAGAGCCTTTATAGGTACAAGGCTTGTTTGAAAAGGTTCATCCTCTCCACTGCTTATCAAGACTACATGGATACCTACAGGAGCTCTTTGGATCAGTATGAAGTACTACTAGAGATGGAGCAGCTGATAGAGGACAACAGGTGGTGGGAGAAGGTGCAATACTACCTGTTTGTCATAGAACTTTTGGTATAGGTACTTAGGTTGGTGGATTCAAATGATAAAAATCAGATAGGGTACGAATATGATGCTATGGATAAAGCAAAGTTGAAAATTAAAGAAAAACATCCCAAGGGTTATCAAAAGTAATGAAAAGTAATAAACAACAGATGGGACAAAACACTACACCACGTTGTTCATGCTGCAGGTATTATTTAGTAATGTAATTTATTGTGTATTACAACTTGTATCCTGTGTATTAGCTTTATTCTTTCAGAGTAATGGAGTCTTAATGTCGTTACAGGGTACTTCTTGAACTCGAGGATACAGTATAGTAGCCAAATATGCAATGATGCTGAGGTATTATCAGGCACAATATTTGTAATTAAGCGACTTTGTAAGACTCAGGACGACAGAACCTGCACTGAGGTTAGAGTGAGTAGTACTACCTTTAATAAGTTATAACCTTAGAACTTTATCCTAAGTAATGAACTTAACTACTTTATTTTGTATTTTCAGATGACTTCATACAAGCACAAGATTTGGGTGTACGGAGATCCTGATTTGCAATACTCACATGATAGGGTCCCTCCTAGTAATTTGCTAATCCGAATTTAAGTGTGTTTGCTTACCCAAATTTCTTAATAAGTTACTAATGCATGTATTTCTTGTCTTCTTTACAACTGAGTGGTGGATTATGGTGACCAACAGGACTGGCTGGAATCCATTGGCATCCGTTGCAATTCGGATGCTAAGTCAAAGCACTTCCTCATCTCAATGCGAGAGAAATTAGAGCACATTCAACCTTATTCACACGAAGAGAACAAATAGGTTGAAGACAGAAAGATTGGAGAAACTTGTCTACTACCATTATAATATGAGGTTGAGGATCAAGAATATTAAAGATAGGCAAAAGACATCCGAGCAAAGATTTGCACAGTTCGCAGGTGGATTGTACCAAAAAAGAGCCCAAGCCCAAGCTACTCAGGGCCTGTCCCAAGGGGATGTAGACTTGGAATATCTATTCCAAGAAGAACATCCACTTGCAGTATGGGTAAAAGAAAAGGACGTTGAAGGAGAGCCAGAGTTCGACCTGAATGACAAATCATAGGTCGAAGACGAGCTTGACAGCATTGTTGACGAGGATAAAGAAATGCAGGAAGGACAAGAAACTCAAGTTCCATGCACAGCTCCACTTCCTGATCCACATCCACCCCAGACTACAGCTTCTCCAGAACGACATCCAGCTCCCGCTACAGCTCCAGCTCAGATTCCAGTTGCGGGACATCTACCACCACCACCACCAAAAAGAATGGTGGCTTATTCAAGGCTTTAAAGAAAGTTTACTTGCCTTCACAGCAAAGTAGTCAAGAAGATGCTACATCGAAGAGGAAGAAGCTATATATGAAACATCGACATCATCTACTTGATATCGAGACCACTCAGCCACCTTCATCAGGTGAGGATGAAGAATTTGTCCCACCCAAATAATAGCAGCGTACGGGGGCAGGAGGTGGAGGTGGGGGTGGCAACATAGGCATAGGTGGAGGCAAAGCCTCAGGTGAGGGTGACTCTACTAGTAGTGCATGCACGAGTGGAGCAGGACCAGATGATGTGAGTGACAAAAGACATTCATATTCGAGTAAAAGGGGCAGCAGACGTTAGACGATGATGAATGTTTTTGACGAGTTCACATCTTCCTATCCAGAGCCTGCTTCAGACACTGAGCCTTACTATCCACCTCCACCATCTTTTCCAGTTCCACCTCCGACTGAGGATGGACCTTATGAGTTTAACCAGATGGCCCAATCTTTATTTTCCTATGGATACGGGCCAATTATGACTGACCTAACTCAGTGGAGATTTCAAGACAATCAGGATGAGCAGGACAGAGATTCAAATCCAAGACAGTACCATAGTTGATGGTGATGGCAGTTGTATTTGTTTTTTTATTTAACGGAATGTAATATGAATGTTAAGAACACCATGTATTGTGTGATTGAGTATGATTGATTGTATGATACCAATGAGTTTCTGATTTGATGTATGATGTATCTCATTTAGTCAATGTTAATTGTTAAAGTTGTCTTGAAATGTCCAAGATCGAACAATCTTTATGTTCTTCTTCCCCACATATTTTCACATTTTTCCTGAATTCTATGTATTTTTTCTGATTTTTTGGCTATTTTTCCATATTTTTTCAGAAAGGAAAAAAAAGACCGATTCAGGCCGATTTTGGATCAGTTTGGCTTCCAAGGAATCAGCCTGGATCGGACCCCACCGATCTAGGGACCGATTCCGATCCCGTGATCCTTGCATATGGCTGATTTTGGCCTATCTGATCTGGATATGAAAAAGCTTCATCTGAGAGTTTGAATGTTTGTCCACATGTCAAAAAGTAGTGAACAAGTTTGACAATCTTGGGTACCAAAGGGGTTATTCATTTTGGGTTATTCAATATAATGTACCCCTATAATGCATGGTTTTAAATTTGTGTCACTAGGCACTCAATTTTTCCTTTCTTCTTTGTTTTGCTTAAATAAAATTTTAATGGTGCAGTATGACTCCCCAAAAAAACAAAAAAAAAAACAAAACATGCATGAAATTTTGAGAACCTCTCCAACCACTGAAAAAGAAATGTTTCAGCCTCCCCGTAACAGCACATATTCAATATCGCAAATATTTGGGTATTGGTTTCAAGTTTGACCTGCTGGACTCCACCAAACTTGCCATCTTATTCTTTGTGGTGCCGAACACTTGAACAAACATGACTCTCTAGATGTTTGGTAACTCAAACTACTAGCCAGAACATTTCTATCATATCCTTTTCCACAGGAGTAATGGAGTCGAAAGGTGCAAGCTACAAGTTAGAAATAATAAATATGACGAAGAAGAAACTTCTCTGGCCAGTGTGCAAACTGCAAACAAGATGATAATGGGTTATCTATGGCTCCATAAAGACGTAATGGGATAGAAAATGGTAAAGGGAATGATTAGCATTCTACTTCAAAAAAAATAAATAACATTGAAAGCACAAAAACAGGACAGTATCACTAACAGATAAAAAAGAAAACAGCTATCGGATTGGAACAAAAGGAAAAGGTAAGAGATAGGGTGACATCAACAACTTAAGCATTTTGACCAAATTAACAAGAACCAAGAGTGAAGGGCAGGCAAGGCCCTTGGCCAGCAATACCAAATATATGCTTGATTCATTCAACACAAAAAATAGCAATATAAAACAAAAAGAAACAAAACAATAACAAGAGCACCCATGCATCCATGTGTCAATAGGTGAGATGTGTAACATGTACTTGATAAAACTTACCAACCATATAACTGTTTCCAAACTTCTTGAGGGAGCAATATGTAGTCACGGCCCTCTACTAGTGTATCATGAAGCTCCATTCCAACATTTGGCACTTCAGAAGACACCTCATTTATGAGATCGGAATTATCAATTACTGAAGGTCTCTTGGAAACAGTTGAAGTGGCTTCAAAGTAATGAGATCCATGTAAGGAGGATCCATTGTTTGCAGTAGTGGACGAATCCAGGTTAACATAATCAAGCCAGTTCTGCCACCACCTATCAGAGTTAACAAGAACTTGAAAGTAAATACTAAAATGAAAATAAATGCATATAACTAAAACATGTCTCATTAATGCAATTATCTGATCCTCGAGAACTTGTATAAGACCAAATGGACTAAAAAAGTACGTGCCAAAATAAGATAAGAGAACCTTGGTTGGTCCACACTGGCCAAAATTTATCTATCAATTTAACTACAATGTACCTAAACCTTAAATTTCAAATTCACATTCAAAGGTGGAGATAAACCATAAATTGCAAGAGCATTATTCCTTCCATCACATGCTCCTAAGGCCGCATACTTGATGGCCAGTATTCCACTATTCACAGTAAGATATCTCATGCTTGTCGAAACATCATTCCTTGGATCATAATTTGACACCTTGCACAGTTGCACTTAAAAAAAGTTTCATTGAACCCCTACAAATTTTACTTCAGAAATTTGGCCTTGTAATTTGTAAATTACGTATAAAATTCTCCAAAATTTCCTAAAAAATATTCAATAAAATTACAAAATTCCTTTCATAAATTGCACATAGCAATATTATAGATATATGTCATGTTGTATAAAAATTTTTAAGATCCTGACATGAGATGAACATGGGAGCGCCCACGTTCACAGACCGGAAAGAAGAGGGACTAAGGGTTCGTTATCAGACTGGTTCAAGTATTCACTGCATTTGGTTGAATGGTTACCAGCCATTGTGGCATCATCAGAGTAGTTGAGTCACATAGTGCTTGTTAGAAGACACAGTTTCATCAATGGAATATGTGGAAGGGTTGAAACATCAAATTTTAAAATTTTATAGAAAGCAACTATTTTTACTTTTTCTATTTGTTTGTCTTTTCATTGTAAAAAGTTGTGTTTTATATTCTAGTTAAGTAGAAAATTATTTTTGCTCGTGTATGAAATTATATAAGGTTATGTTGTGCATTCATAAAATTAGAGTCAAATCTCTCATCGCCAATTCTAAAATGGACCATTGTTAATTACACTGAGGGGTGGCTCCCTCGACAAACCTAGATTAACTGTCATTGTTAATTACGATGAGTGGTGGCTCGACAACCCTTGATCAACAGTCATACAACACATAATATAAAGCAAAATTTGAAGTTTATAAACATGTATCATAATACAAAAGAATGACAACTTTTTTGCAAGCCCACAATCCCCAATTTGAAGATTTTTAAGAGATTTCATGTTTCATGGTCTTACTATTTTTCTGATTTTTTTATTTATGAATTATTTATTTGTTTGTTTTGTATGATAAAAAAACATTGCTGATTACTATGAGATTTCATGTTTCATCAATTTTATTTTAAATTACTTATTTAAGTTTTTATTATTTTTATTGATTTGACATAATTTTGAATATTATAATGTCTTCACCTTTTGTTGATTGTTTATTTCCTCTTTTTTCTTTCAATGACTCAGAGTTTTGCCTCTTTTTTTATTAAGTATTTTGCACAATTCCTTTTTGGGCTTAGAATCTCCTTTCCTTATCATTTCAAATTTTATCACTTATTTTCAAATGTGCATGCTTTTAGTTGATTTATTGTTCACCCATAATTTTTATTAAGTTTTGGCTAGCATTTTTTGTTGAACTTCATCAAGGCTTAAGTTTATTTTTAAATGTATTTTCTTTATTTACTAGTTTATCTTTTTACTATCACTTTTTTGCCATTTATACTTATGAGTGTTATTTATTTAATTTTACCTTCTTTAAATAAAGTATTTTACTCTGAATTATGATGTTCTTTTTATTTTTTTTACTAAGAAGATTATGAGAAGTATTAATCGCATAAGTGGAAAAAAGATGTACATGATGCAAAGACACAAGTTATATATGATGCCCATAACATGTTGCATAAGATTATGCAAAATAAACATGAGTAGATCGGTGAGGTGAGAAAAAAATCATAGTTCCTCGTCTTGCTAACATCACTTGATGCTCTGGTGGTCGTCAGTACATCTAGTGACTCAATCCCTGCTGGTCTTTCACGAAATCACATTGAAGGGTCATAGCCATATATACTCTTTTAACACTCGATGACTAAGTGCCGGATGGTCCTGCACATTTGGAACTTTTTTGACGTGGGTCCTTTATCTTCTACACGTCAGCATCTAGTTGGGTGTCGGGTTGACTCCATACATGGCGCCCAGTAGGCTTTCAACTTGGTCCGATTATCTTGACTACGGGCTTGGGTTTCAATCATCTTAGACAAGGATTCCGGAATTGGAATCAAAATTGGAATCGGTCAGTACCGATCCGATTCAATCAGTCGGAATCGGCCGATTCCAAGAAAGGAAAATTGATTCCAGCTGATTCCAAAATCAATTTTTTTATTTTTTCTTCAAAAAAATAAAAAATAAAAAAAATTGTTAGACAAATAGGAAGGCCACTAAAATTTCTAAAAAAACAAATGTAACATTTAACATATTTAAAAAAAAATAAGTGTTATCCGTTGTACATGATAATAATGAAAACAGGATAAACAAATATAATATTATAACATGATAATAATTGTATATCTCATATTCACCAATATCTATGATATTGGCCTTCATTCTCTTTCTCCTGATCTTAAGTTATCTATTATCTTCTTGTCAATGACGCATATGTATATGAAAAGAATGCATCAGCCATCTCATTAAGGTCATCGACACTATCAAACTGTGGCACATAACTGGATTGTGTAGCTAGAATCCACGGTTGTTGAAGCTCATCAACAACAGGAGAATCTAGCTCTACATAATGATATGGTTCCTTCTCATTAAAGTAGTGATGATGTGAACTAGAAGAGTCTCGACCGGCTAAACTTGCATCTTCTCCACATACATCTCCTCCTCCTCCTGGTTGGTGGCTGGTATGCACTTCTCGTCATCATCACCTAAGGAGGATACTTGTGTGCTGTCATCTAAACTCACAGGACGTCATCTAATATCCAAGTTCCTTCTTTTCGCTTCTTCTACAATGTCATGCGATGACCCATAACTCACAATTTTTTTAACCGTGCAAAGTGTCACATTTTTCTTAATATCACTTTTGTCTTTGTCCTCATTGGATTGGGAATGGTATGCGTAGTTGGGGGTGGGCCTAGAATTGGGGCTAAGACTAGAGTCAAGTGTAAGACTGATGGGGCAGAAGATGGGATTGGCTGAGGAGTAGGTGGAACACCTCTTCCTCAACATCATCTAATTCTTCGTTTGCCTATGCACAGTCCTCACAATTAAACCCAACTAGGTGATCCCTAGCTGCTCTCTCCTCTATCCAAACAGCAAATGAGTGTTGCTCCTAAAAAATGTGGTCCATGTTAACCTCTTCAGGTGATTCTTGTGATCTCTGTCTTTTCTCCTATAGTTCACCTGCAAACCATGCAAATCTCTCCTCTGAGATATTCTATCAGTCTTTAGTACTCTTGGGGTCCGTTTGGCAACCGCATGGAAGTCCTTTTTTTTGCCTTCACTTCCGTAAAGAAAGCCTTCGGTTGTTGAAACGGACGTTTGGCATCTTTATGCACTCCGCTTCGTTCGGTCATCAGAGGAGGAAGGAGGAAGTTATCTCCAACTCCTTCTTCGGCTGGCCTTTCTCCTCCCAATAACTGAAGGGTGACTCCTCGTTGCTTACGGCAAGTCGCGCTCCTCTCCCTTATAAAGGCCTCTCGCGCGCATCCTTCCTCACCTCCACCAGACTGCCGCAGCGCGTGTCCTTCTGTCGCCGTGCCGCCGTCGCCGCCTGCGTGCGACCGCCCGTCATCGCCTTCCGCACGCGCCCGTCGTCGCCGTGCTATCGTCGCCAACTTGAGCACGGCCGCCGTCGCCACCTACGTGTGCCCGCCGTCGCCACCTGCGCAGCCGCCGTCACGACCAGCGCGCGCCCACCGTCGCCGTGCCGCCGTCACCACCTGCGCGGCCGCCGTCGCCACCTGCGCGCGGCCGCCGTCGCCGTGCCGGCCGCCGTCGCCACCTGCGTGCTCGCCGTCGCCGTGCAGGTATCCCCACCTGCGCGCTCCCGTCGTCGCCGTGCCGCCGTCACAACCTGCGCGGCCGCCGTCACCACCTGCCCGCGGCCGCCGTCGCCACCTGTGCGCTCGCTGTCGCCATGCAGATATCCCTCTCTCTCTCTCTCTCTCTCTCTCTCTCTCTCTCTCTCCTTCCTTGTGATGATAATATATTTATATAACAGCACACATCGCCCCTTTTGCTGTGATTTGCCGTTGAACGCGCATAAAAGCATTCACGGGGGAGGAGGAGGGGGAAGAGCTGGGAAGTGTGGGCATTGACTACTCTCCGTGATGTAACATACAAACTTGGAGATTCTCCCTAAACTCTTCAAAAACTCCCATGCCCATGAGATTTTTTTTCCTTATCTCTCTCTCTCTGATTCTCAAAATTATTCTCTCTATTTTTAAGCACGGAAGCCGCCGATGCAAACTTGCAGCATTTGGTTCAGATTTTGAGTTATGGGAAATTTTTTTTTGATAATTAAGAATCTCTCCCACAAATCTCAACCAAACGCCACCTCCTAAGAAAAAAATGATGACATGGGATATTATTTTCTTCACACATCTCTCTCCCTCGGGTGCCTGCGTCAGCATCCATCATGAATGCACCACGTGACGTCGACGAAGCCCCGAATCTCGATGGGCCAATTACCAGTCATGTATGTTTGCCGTAAAGATTGATATTAGTAAAACAATCATGTTTAATTAGAAAGATTATACCGGCTTCAATAAGTCATTTTTCAGATCTTTTATAAGTTGTTGACACTATTTTATTCATCTTTTTGATTGATTGTACAGATTTCTTCAATCTATCTTTCACGCTTTGTCTGACGTCAAACATTCAGGTAAGTTATGATATCAACGTCAAACTATCTACTTTTTCTTAAAATGATATTATCATTCATTGTGATATTGTTTATCTTATGTGTTTACTTCCTCTTATGTCAGAAGAACATTGCATTAAGTGTAAACAGCGTTTAAAATTCGATTTTAGACATTATGCTCACATGTTTGCTATTTAACTCATTTACTTCTAACAGTTTCGTATAATATGGATAAAGAACAAAGTGCCTTTAAGACGAAGGTCATATGGGACAAGAAAACTAATGAGTTGTTTATCATGTCATGTGTAACTCAAGTTGAATTAAGGGAGAAATATGGACATTCATTGTCAAAAGTAGGTTGGTCAAATGTTATAAAAGAGTTAAATTCTAACTCTGGACAAGTTTTTGATAAGAAGCAAGTAAAGAATCATTGGGATAAGTTGAAACAACAATATAAAGCTTGGATATCGTTGAAGAAAAATACCACCGGTCTTGGTTGGGACGAAACTAAAAATATCGTGAAAGCAACAGAAGAGTGGTGGAATGAGTATCTTCTAGTAATTATGATTAAACATTTCATTGATGTTCTTTTAGTTCAAAGTTCTATATAGTAATGTACATATTTTCCAATATGCAGCGATATCCTACAGCAAGCATCTTCAAAAAAAAAGTTTTGGAGCATGAAGATTTTTTATGCACATTGTTTGAGGGAACTATTGGTATAGGAGAAAATGTTACAAATCCTTCAGCAAATATCTCAGTTGATATAGAAATGTGAGCTCCTCTATCACCTTATCATGGTCCAGAAACTCCAAACAACCTTGCCTCAAGATGAAGAGGAGAATATTATTAGAAACGATGAACAGGTTGAGAGACAGACGACAAGAAGTATGTCGGGTCCTACTTCGCCACTTAGGAATAAAAAAAGAAAGTCACAACAGGCACGGATAGTATCTCAAATTGATACACTTGTGACAACCATTCAATCAAGAGAAATGAGAAGGGAAGAAAGTAGAAGCAACGTTCCAAGCATTGGTGAAGTGACAAAAATGCTAAAAGAATTACCTAGTTTAGAATTTGGAGGACGACTTAATATGTGGGCTTTAACGAGATTTGTAAAAAGTGAATATTGTGAACTATTTGTTGAGATGGATGCAGAGTTGAGGCTTCCATGGCTACAAAGTGCATTTGAGGAGACACGTAGATAGTTTGTAGTATGAACTATAAAAAAAAGTTTGTTATTTATTATTAAATTTTGATAAAGTTTATTGTAATTGTTGTTGACTTATATATGATGTAATAATGGTTTTTCTTGTTTATCTTTTTAGGATGAGTTCAAGCAGTTCAACTGATTCAATATGTTTTAGTGATTCATCAAGTTCAAATCAATACAATAATTCCAGTGATTCAGATGAAGAGTTCTATAATGTTGCTCTTACTACATGTTTTATTATTTATAATGGGTTTCGTTTATGTAAAGAGCCATGTCATACATCTCCACATCGAGGGTTTCATAAAGTTTGAGAACTATTACGAGGACATTGGGAGCGTTGTTATGATATGCTGAGAATGGAACCTCCCGTATTTACTTATTTCTGTGATGAATTTAGAAAGCACAATTTGCTTAATGATACAAAGTACGTTGTTGAAGAGACAGTTGCACTATTTCTTATTATTATTGGTAAGAATTATTCTATTCAAGATATGCGCGAGCACTTTCAATGCTCAAGGGAAACATGCAGTCGACATTTCAACCGTGTATTAACTGCAATGTAGAAATATGCGAAGATGAATATTATTCCACCAGCTTTTGATGAAACAGCCTCTTTCATTGCCAACAGTGATAAGTACATGCCATTCTTTAAAGACTATGTTGGAGCGATTAATGAAACTCATATAGAAGCAGTTGTACCAAGTGCACAACAATTGACACATAAGTGGACGAAAGACAAAATACACTCAAAATATTCTTGCTATTTGTGACTTCAATATGTTGTTTACATTTGTGTCTACTGGACACGAAGGAATATGTCATGATGCTCAAATTTTGTTCGATTGCATATGTGATCCAAACTCTGGATTTCCAAGGCCATCAATAGGTAATCATATTATTTTGTTACAATAAAATTCTTATGTTATGCACGATTTACTAAAAGCTATATTTTTTAAGAAAATATTACTTAGTGGATGCAGGTTTCACTAATTCAATTGGATATTTGGCACCATATCGTGGCATCCGCTATTATTTGCAAGATCGTCGTGGTCGAAGTCCTCGAACAAAAGAAGAAACTTTTAACTATCTTCATTCATCATTAAGAAATGTGATTGAGTGGTGTTTTGGAGTACTTAAGAAGCATTGGCGAATTCTAGGGGGTATGCCATCTTACTCTTTAAAGAAACAAGCGAAGATTGTGGTTGCTTCAATGGCAGTTCATAATTTTATTCGACGAGTTGATTTAGGAGATGAACTATTTAGAGAATTTGGAAACGAAGAAATAGAAAGTGTGTCTGTATTACAAACAACACCAGGACGAATTCCTCGCGAAGAAGACAGACGGGCAATGAGTTCTTTCAGAGATTCTTTAGCTAGTCAAATATTTGGACAGTAGAATATAAGTTTTGTTAATCAACTTGAGTTGTAGATACGTTTTGTTTCATAGAATTGTGTGTGGTAGACAAATTTAACAATCTTTATACTAGAAGTGATTGTTGTGAATAACAAAAAAATTAACCAAACAACTTCCACTTCTTTATGTCCGAAGGCCTTCCGTTAGAAGTGACTTCACAACGAAAGTACTTCAAAGAGAAGTGCTTCAGCCAAGTTGCCAAACGGAGCCTTGATGTGTAGCCTCGTGTTATAATGACAACATACCAACTTTTTCAGCCTATCAGATGTCAGTTTGTTCCTTCTCTTTATGTGTACCAAGTTGAATGAACTCCAGTTCCTCTCATAATGGGAGGAACTGGTGCTCTAGCTTAATATCCTAGTAGCAACAACTGCTAGTGGATTCTATCCACTCCTGACATTGACTTGAACCCACCATGCAGATACAAAAAAATAGTGAATAATCAGCCCTCTTTAGGCAATCAATGAAATTCTAAAAGAGTGGAGAAACTTTGTCACAATAATATCTCATATTAACATCTAAGTATACTCTAACCCTCATCCTATAGTGTTGTATTTAAAAATTGATAAATACATAATAATTAGTGTTATTAATTATTTTTCATTTTCAATTATTAATACAACTTTCACTTACTTCTAATTCAGCTTATGTCCTAGCCTAGTGAGATCGGCACAGGCGCTGAATGATCGAGAGAGTACCCCGCAACACCTCATTGTTGTTGGACACCTATCTGCCATATTGGATGCGAAGGTTCAAGAAATATAATGCAATCATTCAAGCAAATTTCATTATCAACCAACTAAATATTGACTAAGTTGAAAGTAAATAAGTATAAATACAAAGATAATCACTAACTTGCAGTATGTATATCATGATGCAATGTCCTATCCTATCAGTTATCAATGATCTTCTACCATTTGTTATACCCTCTGAGATTCTTCTCTTTAATTTTCAATTTTATACAGTCCATTGCATCATAGAGAGTGCCCATCCGGTTCCTGTTATCCGAGTCAACCAACCTCAAAACAACTATCAGTGGCTTAATATTTGTCGAAGTATTAGGCAATCCTCTTCCAAAATCTTGTCTATGATATGTCGTTCAACCTTGACAAGAATCTTCAACTGATCTCCTTGTTATGTAGGTGGTCCACCATATACTTATAACACTCCTCTGACTGTGTAAACCTGATTAATGCATACCTATGGTGATGCAAACTCTCCAATGCAATGAAGTTTGTGAGACTTCACATGATGTGCAATAGATGGAGATGCAAATAAATAAAGAAAGAAATAACATGTGCATGCCTCACAAGTGTAGAAATTGCAGTCTACACTTGTGACTGCTCATACTCACAAGTGTAGAAATTGCAGTCTACCTAGTAGGGTCAGACCTCACAAGATCATGCTCATACTCCCCATGATGTGCAATAGATGGAGATGCAAATAAATAAAGAAAGAAATAACATGTGCATGCCTCACAAGTGTAGAAATTGCAGTCTCTCTGCTTATATCCTCTAATATGAGGTCAATAGAGTGTGCTACTCATGGTACCCAGAAGAGATGTTGCCTCTTCTCGATCAATTTCCTCCCAATCGCCTTGTAGGTCACGAACTGAACAACATTGCCTCATCAATCTCCTCCACTACGGCATCCATCAATGAAAAAAAAGTAATCAGCGTTCTTGATTTGACCCGAAACATCAACCAACTTCAAAAAAGTTATAACCTTTGAACAATACACCAAGAAGTTGATCATGCTCCTCTTAATGATGTCTGTCCACCCATCACACGTAATTGTGCAACTCCTCTCCTTCCATACCAACTTGAAGCCATCTACCCATTCCCTCAACTCTTGTACCTCCTCATCTAGCTCACCAGCATAGGTATGCCTGTTAGTAGAAACTTGCATTCCTGGTCTAGCCTCAACAACGGCATCAATTATAGTCTAGAAGTAGGGGATAATGGTTGTATGTGTTGGAATGCCTACATTAAGGTAAAGAACTTCATCAGCCATAACAATGTTAATAAAATAAAACATACATACATACATACATACATATTAAAGTTTATATCTGCATGTAAAAACTACTTCATAATATGCCTCACTACTCTCTTTGTAAATGATCTCGTTGCCTTCACCCCTTTCATTGTTTGTTTAATATTCTTCTACGAGGCACTCTGCTTCCTAAATAAATACTCATATATCGGTGTAGATCATGTATGACTCATACTTTCACGCAACGAAATGGCATCTCTTACTCCCACACCGAAACCCTTGGTGTAGCCAAGTCAAGCACTCCGGACCATAGATTGCATAATCGGCCGATCCGGATTGGGATCGGACGATTCTTGGATCGGATCGGCCATGGCCTTGGCCGATCCGTTTCTTGGCGGAATCACCGATCCGGATAAAATATCCGTCAGAATCGGACTGTTTGGTCCGATTCAGGGCCATAATCATCCAAATCGATGGATTCCGGAACAATTCCGGCGATTCCTCGCCGGAATCGACCGGAAAATTGCCGCAGCGACCGCCGCGGCCGCCGTGGCTGTCTTCCCAGCCCTATCGGGCAGGGAAGAAAGGCTACCTGGATCCGGTGACTTAGTCACCGGATCAACAGGGCGGGGGGCTGGCCGGACAGGTCGACCGGACCGGTCCGGGGTGACTTAAGTCACCGGTCCGGTGACTTAAGCCACCGGATCCAGCTACCGGGTCCCGATGGACCCGGTAGCCTTGTCTTCCCTGCCCGATAGGGCGGGGAAGACAGCCGCAGCGGCCACAAGACCGCCGCGGCGATGTTTAGGGGGGGATTCAGGCCGATTTCGGCCCCAAAACTAGCATGTTATTTTGATATTTTTTGATGTTTTAGCACCTTTAAAGAACTGATCCGGAGCGATTCCAGATCGAAATTTCTTCCAGAAGATCGATTGGAATCGGACCGGATCGGATCGGTACCCACCGATCCACTGGCCGATTCCGATCCCGCGATCCATGCTCCGGATTCTCTTGCTCCCCTCCTCCTCTCTTCCTCCACTACATGTGCATGCTTGCTATCATGCACAGCTTTCCTTAGTTCGGAGTCTGTGGATAAGTCCTCACTTTCTGGCTCTAGTTCAGCTCTTGCCTTACCTTTCCCTTTCTCTTTGTAGGTTGACACCTCTCCCTTCCTCCTCTCAAAGAGCTCATCATACAACTGCTCCCATTGTTCAATCCTAATCTCACGTTGGGAGGCTCTTTCAATGAGGTAGCCTCTCATGTCTTCACTCATTTGTCTAAGTGCCTTGTCACATTTCATAACATTGCCACCTAGTATGGCAATGTGTTATTAATACACACCTCCGTTCATCTCTTTACCACACCACTTACATTGAACCCATTTCTTTGCCATATCTACCATATGTCTATGATCCCAACCGACATCGAGTCCTGCTGCCGGTATATCGCCTTCGCCATGGTCAGCCATTGCTTATACTTACAACGCACGTAAACAATTAAATACTTATATTAGAGAGAAATAATAATAGTTTAAGGGGAGGTCGAGAAGAGAACACCCCCTTAAAGGGGATGTTCGGTATGTTTAGACCCTTTACGAATTATCGAAAGTAGATGGAAAGCGAACAAACAACATTAAGGGAATTCAAGCAAAGAAACCTCACAAAGAAAATGAAAGTGATGGGGACCGGTACGGACCGGATCGTCTATTTGTTCGGAGCTAGGATATTCCGGGTCCTCAAGAGACGATGTAGTTATTTCTTTTATTTCGTGATGTTAGATTTTATTTTTATGCATTTTATTTAAATATTTAGAGTCTTTGAGTCCTTTTTATTTTAGTCCTCTAGAGGACATATATGTAATTAGGGTTTTTAGAGGTCCGTCTTGTAATGACTATCTCTATTTAAAGAGACCAAGTCATTCAATGGAGATAAAGATGGATGTTTTGAATGCAAGGAGAAGTTCCTCCTGTTTTCCCTCTTCCCCCTCCAACGTTGGTGTTATCCCCTCACCTACGGGTGCCGTCGGTTCTCCCCTCCCCTTCCTGGTGTTCCTCCCCACCTCCGGAGCTAGGTCTGGCATCCTGCCCCCTATCCCAATCGTTTTCCCCTACACCTCTGACGAGTTCCGAAATCCGTTGACATCTTCGTCGACACCCTTCCCCAGCTCCGTCGGGGCCTTCCGGACCTCCCACCTCCTTTCCTCACCCCTACAGATGCCATCACCCTCCTACTTTCCCACTAGAAGCCCCTGCGACCACCCCCCCCCCCTTTCCGGTCCCATCCGCACCACGCGACCCTAAACTCCCCATTCCACCCTGACGAGGCCCCTCCGAACCCTTCCCCTTCTATTGAGCCGCCACGAGGCCTACATCCCAGCTCCGTCTCCCGTCGACTATCGGAACCCCGAGAGCTCCCACCCCCTTTTCTGGTGAACCTAGCCGACGACGACGAGAGAGGAAAGGAGGAGGAGAAGGAGCAAAGGCCCCATTGGAGCCCCTGGACGCCGCCATCGATAGTGGCCACCTCCTCCACCTTCCACGGCCGCCGCAACTACCGGACCCCGATCTCAAGCGAGGCGGAGGAGCCCCCCCCCCCCAAGCTCCCCCTCTCTCAGTCAGGCTCACTATCAGCGCGCCACGACACCCCCCCCCGGGTCCGCCTCATCTTCGGCCGCCATGAACCCCCCCCCCTGAGTTAACTCGCGCGTGTGAGCGAGCGACGGCCAGCCGGTTCGCCGCAGCTGGCTCGCCTGACTGGTCCACAGCCCAGACTGGGCTAGAGGCCGGTTCAGCCCTCCCAAAGCCGGTCCAGACTGGTTTAGGGCCGATTCAGTGGGGTTTGACCTGGTTCAAGCCTATTTGACCCCAGTTCAGCATTTTAAGGCCGGTTCAGCATCGTTTGGGACCGGTTCAGCCGTTTTGGCCCGGTTCAATGGCCATGGGGTCCAGTTCGGTGGATTTCAGGCCTGGTTCAATAGTTTTCAGCCCGGTTCGATGCAGTTCAGCGCTGTCCGGGTTCAGTTCAGCACTCGTCAACTCCGTTGGGCAGTCTCCAGCTCGATTCAGCCTTCTTGGGCCTACCGGGATGGCGGTGCCATCCTTTTCTGTCCCGCATCAGAAAGGATGGATTGTTGAGGAAGGAACGGCACCTAAATCGCCAGAATCGCCAAGTGAATTGCTGGAATCCAAGGAGAATTGCCTGAATCACTAGCTAAATCACTGGAATCGCTCAAGAATCACCAGAATAGTTCGGGAATCATTGGAATCGCCACTCGAATCGACCGTTGTGCCACCGCTGCTGAAAGATCACCGCCAGAATCACCCTCAAATTGTTGGAATCGCCACTGGTAGAGAGCCCTAGAAGTGTAAAGGGGAGAATCGATCTGTCAGGGCCTTAATCAGCCGGAATCAAATTGATATTGAGTTTGCATCGGGCCCGATATATATCTGCCATCAGGACTTAAGTTTTCCGATGGAATCGGTCGGATCGAACAATTCTAGGTCAAAATCGGTCGAATAGGATCAATCCTGACCGATTCCTCCTTCCACCCGGAATTGGATCTAGATCGACCGATACGATTCCACCAATTCAGAAATCAATGGTCTTAGGGCTTGGTTCTCGTCAACTAGGCTTGTCTCTTAACTTGAATGTTTAATGGAGTCCCCAACTTTAGTGTTTGGCCTAACTCCCAGCTTGAGTGGCTGTTGGCACCTGAAATTTGCATGAATTTTGGAGCAAGTAAATGAAATGAAGAATGTAGCTATCTTCAACTCCTATTCTATATGAGATATAGGTCCTAAGTGAATTGAAATATATACATTTTCAACTTATGAAATGTCATAAATGCATACTTGACTACCAATAGCTATGACACAGGGAACACTAACACTTACCGCCCAAAGAATACTAATTCATGAAAATCTGTCAAGATCGGATGGAACACATAAACAATGGAGAATTGGCCCCCTTTATGGCACCAACGGACATATACAAGTCCGAGAACAAACTGGGCATCCAAAGATATATACGGAAATAAGAATACAGTTAATGCAAAACCATACATACCCTAGCCCATAAGCACAATAATTGACAACAAAAATCGATATCTCAACTAGCATTTGCAATAATTGGTATGACTAATCTAATGGCTAAGTCTTTGTTGACGCCAAACTTTCAAAAAAAAATGGAAAAGTTCTAGAAATTTTCCAAAATTCATATTAATTAGAATATTCCTTTTATCTCAATTAAATATCAAAATCCAATTGAAATTCAATCTCTCAATGTTTTTTCCTCGATAAATCCAAAAATCATTGCAATTCAATGCCAAATTAAACAACTCAGCCCATGATTTCATTTTAGACTTAATTTCCCAAAAGTCTTATTTATCCCTTTTTATTTCACAAAAATAGGGATAAATATTCAAAAATCAAAAAAATACTTGATCAAATCACCAAAACCATTTAAAAATTCATCATAATTCATCACACCTTATTTTCTTGAAATTCCATATTTTTTAAATTTTTACGAAAAAAATCATAAAATTATTTTCTCTCTCCAAAAAATCCAATTGTGGGTAAAAAAATAATCTTTCATGACTATTTTTAAGGCCTTTAATTGTTCCCTAAAATTTCTATCCTTTTTGGATCCAAAAATACATTTTTCTGGCATTTTATGCTAGTTTTCTCATCAAAAAATCAGTAAAATAAAGAATAAATCCTAAAAAATCCTGAAGATTCCAAAAAATTCTCAAAAATCCCCAAAATACCCCTGAAGATATCTCTTCACCTTGGAATCAATTGAGGTGGGTTCCTCCACCTAAAAAATAGCAAAAATTCTTTCGACAATCCCCAAAAAATAGAAAACTGGCCCTATTTCATCTCCAACCCATCCAATGTCAAACGGAGGAAGGACTCCTTAAGAAATCCTGTCCAACCCAGCCTCTCTTCCACCACTATAAAAGCAGCCCCACAGCCTGATATGGGGTTCATCACGTTCTTAGCCATAGCCGCCACCATCCAGCAGAAAAGAGAGAAAACAAAGAGAAGGGAGCAACAGAAGCTGCAGCCAGCCCTGGTGCTACTGCATACCAGCCCAAGGAGGTCAAGGAGAGGAAGAGGAAGCAAGGTGGAGAAGGGGAAGGTCTGTCCCCTGCTGCCATGCCAAGAAGAAGAAGAAAAAAAGAAGGTAAGAAAAGAGAAGGCAAGATCTGCTGCAGCCCACCCTATCTTCCCCGTCTTCAAAAATGTTCTTTTCTCATCTACAGCTCCTCCAAAATACTCTATTCGGCCACCCCCTAGCTGTGTACTCCCCCGTTTTCCATTTTCCTATGGGTTAAGGCCACCTTCCAAGCCCTTCAAGGGCTTAGAAGGGTGCTGCGGCCTGTCCCCTTGCCCCCTCTATATTGGCATGTGGACAACTCCCTGTGCAGTCTCTAAACACCCCTGCAATTTCCCTGTTCATACCTGCAGAAATACCTCAAAACAGTCCCCTGTTTTGTACCCAGACTGGACATCTAAACAGGCCCGAGATCACCCTCTTCCAGTCATTGGGTACACCTCTAAACAGGTCTAAAATCTATATACTCTAGCCCCTGGATATCCCCCTTTCAGGTCTTGAAAGACAGGCCAGCAAATGCCCATTCAGACCACCAAAACAGGCCCTAAAAGCCTCCTGTTTGGACCCCTAAACCAGTCCCAAACCAGGTCCTAAATATACCCCAAACACGGTCCTAAATGCCTCGTAAACCAGTCCCAAAACTATGCCCAAAATCCCTTATAAACACCACCTGTTAATCCCTCAACTGACCTGTTTGTGGGCTCAAAAGTACCCAGAAACGAGGCCACTTGACCCTGTGCGCAGTTCCTAAATACCCATCTAACCAGAGCCCTTAACAAATCACAAAACCCGTCTGTTCAGATCCTGAAATCTGTTCCTAACACGCCCTGAAAACAGTCCCGAAACCAGTCCATAAATGGCCCCAAAACAACCCCCAACTTTGTGTTTTACCTACCCTACACAGCCTCTTGCATGGCATTCCTAAGGTTTGAAGCTATATGGCAGCATAGTTGTCAAGGTGCCCGCCTAGGCGGTGCCTAGGCGGCAAGGCACTTTTCCAACAGCGCCTTGTCAGGGTGCCTTGTCTGGGGCCAAAAAGGCACCCAAGGCACCCGCCTAGGCACCCAAGGCATCCAAAGTGCCCAGGCAAAGCACCCTGGGTATTTTTACATGATTAAAAAAATAATTTTGAGCGGTTTTGCCCCCTTGATACCCCCTCATAAGGGTCACTTATTTAATGATAGTTTGAACATATTAATATATTTCACTATCACTTATACTATCATACATATTTAAGATTTATGATTATAAACATATATTATATACTGAATTAAATTCTTTTTCAGCTCTTTCTTCTTTCTCTCTGTCTCACTTAATTTACCAAGATTAACTTCTTATCCAAAAATAAATAACCACATTTTCATAATTACATATATAAGATCACGTATACTATTACAAACTTTTTTTTCTTTCGGGGGACTTCGCCCCGCTGACAACCAACCTGCGACTACTCTGCGCTCGTTTAATAATATTATAACAATATTTCACTATCACTTATACTATCACACATTAATAAATTTTATAATCATAAATGTGTTATATACTTAAATTTTATAAAAATCTATTTAACTTTCTTCTCTTTCACACACACATCATATTTACTTATATACATAGATAAAACACTCATATTCAATTATAACATAAAATTATATTTATATTTATGCTTATTTTTATGTATAACGACCCCCCCCAACTTAGCCTTCCTTGAATACCGCCTTGACCGCCTAGGTGATGCCTAAGCGGCCACCTTGTCGCCTAAGCGGAATCGATACCTTTCAACATTTTGGACGCCTTGTCACCTTGACAACTATGTATGGCAGAAAGCTACTGAGTTTAAGGAGGTACCGGACAGCAGTCCCATAAGACCCAATTCACACGCCAACAGGCCATCCAGGCCAAGATGACATAAATTATCCCACTACGCGTGAAGACATGAATAAGATAGGTCATCCGGGCTAGGATGATGCAAATCAGCCCAATGGACATGAAGACAATGGAGGACAACAAGGCCTAAAAACAATGACAACGGGCCACCAAGGCCCAATGAAGCTCAAGAAGACCATCAAGACCCGATGAGGACCGAACTGGCCAGCAAGGTCCCCCTGAACAAAAAAAACTTAATCAAATCGACATCAACAAAAACAGTTAAATCTCATAATTTGGGTATTCACATGGCCACGTCCCTAGATGTTTGACCCTGGACGGACACTGTGGCAAGTTCCTAGCATGGAACGATCCTGGACAGGCATAGATGGCTATGCTCCCATGATACACCGATCCCCCCCCGAAATAGAGAGTATCAAGCTCTAACTACTAAGGAAGATAAAATCTCACTAATTTGACAAGAGGTCATGCATGTCACCATTCTAAATTGACCCTTGAATTAAGTGAGGACGATACCGGGAAGGGATATATCATGTCAAATAGGAAGTATGACTCCTCTATGCCTTCCCACATGCACTTCAATGTAACATGCCTCATGCATAACATCTCATACCATATCTCATGACTCTTAAGGGTAAGGGAAAGGCCAAGCATGGATCTTCCATGCCAACATATCCATACCAAACTGAAAAGATTAATGGAAGGGACACTCTAATGTCTATCAAAAATTAATGAGGTTATATACTACTCAACCGATGAGAACTATGACTTGCATGCCTTCCCCTAATATATGCAATTCAAGTTGATCAATGAGAACTTTTGTGTTCAACGATTGTGATGTCATAAGGAGTTAAAACAACCCTATAAGCTTGAAGAGATGTAAAACAAACTGGAAGAACTTAGAATCATTAAAAAAAATCCAGACATCATTAAATTTGAAAACAGCAAATCAGTCCCCAAAAGACTAAAATCTTAATTAAAACAATCAAAAAATTAAGTCTGGAAACTGTAAACTGAGAGTTCCAATCTGAAAAGAAAGATTTTTTTAATTTATAAGTTCAAAATTCAAATCAGAGTTCCATAGTTCAGAATCTGAACCCTCCGAGGTCTGAAAGACAATTGAAATCAAATAAAATCAGATCATAGGAAATGACTTGAACTGAAAAATCATGAACTCCAGGATTTAAAATCTGAAAATCAGACTTCAAATCCAGAAACAACAAGGTCGAATGATCCGAAAACTTAAAACATTCCAAATCCCAAATCTCAAACCCAACTCCAAAATTTTAAATTTTAAATTCCGAAACACTCAAAATGCTAAATCTGAAACTTCAGATTGTCTTGGAAAAATTATATTTAGGTCCGTTTCAGAAAATCGGTGTACCATAAACTCCATTGACCAAATTCTCATCACCTTTAATCTATTGACCCAAATTTCCTTACCACCCGATCCACTTTTAGCACCGTTGGTCGGAGAATCCCATTTTTGCCCTCCCATTTTCCCTAGCCTCCTTCGCAGCAAGATTGGGCATCCTTCGTGGCATCCATACAAAGCATCCCACGGTAGACGAAAGTAGTCCTACGGTGATGCGGCATTCCCGTCCAGACGAGCTCGTCCTCCGCAGCAGCAGGCTAGCAGCCAGATTGGGCATCCTCCGCAACATTCCCATCCAGACGAGAGCTGTCCCATGGCGACACGGCATTCCCATCCAGATGAGCTCATCCTCCGCAGAAGCAACAAGATTGAGCATCCTCCGCAGCATTGCCGTCTAGACGAGAGTGGTCCCGTGGCAACGGAGCATTCTCGTCCAGACGAGCTCGTCCTCCACGACAATAGTGAGATTGGGTGTTCTCCACGGAATCCAGACAAAGAGTCCCATGGCATTCCCGTCCAGACGAGCTCCAGATGAAGTCATCCTGCAGCCTTCCTATCTAGACAAGCTCCAGACGTAGTGGTACTATTGTTTCCAAATACGAACTCCATGGCATTCCTGTCCAGACAAGCTCCGCAGCCTGACTGTTCATAAATACGAAGGCATTGGTAATGCTGGAACTGCTGATTGTATATTTTTTCGGTTGACCGGTTTCATTGGATTTTCTGCTGGTTGTATATTTTCTGTGCATGTTTATCAGCTCTTCTGGCCCCCATATCTGAATTGGATCTTTATTTGGCTAGTAATGGACGAAACTCAGATTAGTCCAAGTATATTATGGACTTCAAAACTTTTTGACTAATTAATTGCTTTCTAGTAGGTTTTTTCTGTACAGATGCTAAAAATGCGATAACCTTTCTGATAGTTTTTTTCTGTTATTATGATATATATTAAAAGTTTAATTATATTGTGCCAATTTGCATAGATAACCCCATTCTATTCGTTAAATTAAATTGATTATTTCCTAGGATTTTAAAGTAATCTCTTCATCTGTTTTAAGTATTAACGTTATTTTAATTAAAATATGTTATTTTAACCTCTTGAAATCTAATGTTAAGAGGAAATGTACATTAGGTACTTTGTTCAACATGAAGGGGGGCATTTCCAATCCAAAATGGAGTGGGTGTGATGATATTTTGAAAAACTGGACCTAATGGTAAAGTGTTTTTGAAAATGGACATATCATGAAAGCACTTTGTCCAAAACGGACCTAGTATGCATTTTCTTGATCGTCTTTAAATCTGAGGTTTGAATCCAAATCTCTAAACTCAAATTCCAAACTCCAAACCGTCAAATATAAAATTTGAATTTCTGATCCAATGATCTCAAAACTCCAATCTCAAATTCAGGATATGAAAGCACATTTAAAACTAGAAACTTTAAATCTCAGGTCTGAAGCAAAAAAAAAATGCCAAAGAAGTTCTGAAATTCCCACTCTTTAGATCTGAAATTGCAGGCACCCGAATCCAAAAATCTCAAAACATCAATTTAAGCTAAAACTAAAAGATTCCAAATTCAAACTTAAACCCTAAAATCCTCAAATCTGAATTTCAAATCTTAAATCCATAATTTCAAAAAAAATCCTAAATCAAGAAAAAAAGAAATCCAAAATCTGAAACTTTAAATCTGCAATCTGAATATTTCAAAATCTGGAACTTCACTCCAAATCCCCGAACCAAAGCAACTCAAAGCAAACCTAACCCAACAGAAACCATAAAAAAACCCAAAGCTAAGAGACATCAAATCTTAACCAAAACAATAAAACGAAGCAAAAGCACATTTTACATAAAATCCAAATCAACTCAAATCAAACGCAAAAACATAAAAAAAATCTCAAATCAAAAGAGATCAAGTCTTAATAAAAACAAACAAAATCAAATCACCAAATGAACCTTAATCAACTTAGATCAAGTCAAAAGTTATCTTAAATAAAAAACACTAAGAACGAACCCATAACAAATCAAACTCCTAAACAAATTCAAATAAAAAACTAAATCAAACCAAATCCAAAACATTAAATGTTTGCATACCAACAAGATCATGGGGCCGTTACTCCCAATTGATTATTTTTTGTGGATATCTGTCTTCTATTTACGAATTGCTATGGCGGTTATGAAAGGTATTCGAATGGTTGTTCGATATAATCAAGTAATCAACATCGGTACTTCTCAAGTCCGTTGGGGAGAGGTCAAAAGTATACTTTCAAATAATCCAACAATATCAATATAAATTTTATACATGTCACGAATTAACTATACTTCTATGGAATACCAACTATTTTCCTGGTTGTTAAAGCTAAATCTAAATACAAAACTTATTTTTCCAGAAAGGCAAAAGAGAGTTTCTTAATTTATATAAAATTAAGGTTACATTTGTCTTCAATACATGGTGGCTATATTGGGTATTGACACTTGGCACTTCAGGGGAAGGGACTCAAGTCCTTTATCCTCCCTCATGCCAGACGATTAGAAATATGAGATGTACCTGTCCAAATATAGCTGAGCAATAAGCTATTCAATCAGAGAATGAAAGGTTTGCCTCCATCATAATTCCGATGGCTATATGGTGCCTAAACATGATTGAAAGAGTACTATGCAGTCAAATATACATCCGATGGCAATATGAGCCCAATCAATGGATCGACGGGTTGTCATTCGATCCAGTATCTAACAAACATGAGCAAGATGCAAGAGAGGAAATCTGATCATGCCAGATTCACAAGGGGCCGAAATATGTTTAAAACTAAAGGAGATGCCCCTTCTTTAGCCTTAATATCATAGATGCCTAATCATGCATCTAATATGTTATGATAACCGAGCAAAAGCAATGAAGAGAAATTACCTGCTGATATAAATGCCTAAAGAAGAAGGCATTTTCTCTAGAGGTCAGCCCAATAAATAGAAAATTATGGCCTCGATAGGGCATATAAAGTGTTCAGATCAGAAAAGCCATATAGCCTCTCCAATTCTGGTCAAGTGTGATGCAAATTGGGTGCATCTAATGCATCATGGCAAATAGAACAATATATGCATGCTTGATAGGCCAACAGGGGACTAAAAATGAGAAAGAATGTACCCTTCTCAGTTTTGAAGAAATCAAATGCTCAGCTATCCGATGCACCATAGCAATCAAAACAAAAACAAAAAGATAAAAATCAGACCAGTCAATGTTGATGCCAAGAAGATGAATGGAAGGTCCCTCCCCTTGATCTTGCTCAGTCAGTGGCCTATAGAATACAAAATTACAGTAATTGGCAGGTCTGGAAGTTGCTTGATCAGCAGGGCAATCTACTCTCTTCAATCTTGAGCCGGTTGATGCCTAAAATACAAGACCGGAGCCATAAAAACAGGCCCTGATAGACTTGCTAGATAATATGGTGATCCCGGCAGAAAAAGAGATAAAAACCAGAAAGTTCGCATACCTATGGGTCTTGATGGACAACCAGAACTATAAGGGAACACTTCCTCTCCAATTTGGCCCTATCTGATGGCTGGCTGCACACCAGAAGTCCCATGAACAGGTCCCGATTAACCTGGCACCAGACAGGGATCACTGCAGCCGAAAGAAAAGGAAATGAAAGAAAATAAAATCTATACCCGATGATCCCGATGGATATCTAGCTCAACCATGGTTTTCCATCTCGCCGAGATCTCGCGAGATCTCGCGAGAATCTCGGTCTCTCCAAGGGGCCGAGATACGAGATCGCCGAGATCTCACCCCATGTATATTGGTCCATAAAGAATTTTTCTCGGTCAATCTATGACTACTCTGCGACCCGTTTATAATAGTGTAAACACATTTAATATATTTTACTATCACTTATACTATCACATGAAACTGTGTCACAAGTTTAATACCATATTAGTATTTAAATAAAATTGTATACAAGTTTAAATCTTTTAGAAGCACAAAGATCATCTTTTTGGTATTAAAAGTGCTTTGTAATTGTTCATTCACACAGTTAATATACAAAATGTGTTATATATTTTTATGTAAATTCATTGATGTACTCCTATTTTTATAAGATATTATGTTATATTTCATACATATATACATTTTGATCCGAGATTCGATCTCCCGAGATTTTTCCGAGATCTCTTCTCTTTCACCCCCCCGAGACGAAGTCGAGATCCGATATGGCAATCCTTAAGCTCAACAAAGGGATGTCTTCTCTCCAATCCAAGACTGGTAGATGGCTGATTAAGACACCAGAGATGGTGTAATTGAAGCCCGATGATCTTGACTGCAGGTGATGGATGCTGCGACAAGAAGAAAAGAAGAAGAAGAAGAAAGGACCAGGTGCCAGCTTCTTCTTGCGCTGGAATCTTCAAATGGCTCTTTTAAATAGGTCAACTAATGATTTGAATAAGAATTGGGGCCAACGGGAGGATCTGATCCTGGTCAAATCCACATGGGGTATTGTCGCCATATGTGACTAGCGATCCTACTAGAAATAGGATCAGATGTTATTTAAATAAAAAAGAGATGATGAGGCAATGATTGACACAAGATCCAATGGATATGATGCTTCAATGAGTCAATAATAGATCCAATCACTAATTGCATCCTTGATAGGATCTGTATCCACGTTGAATCCTAATTGGATTAGGATTGAATGCTATTTAAATAAATGAGATGGTGATTGGCACAAGATCCAATGGATGAGATGAAATATTAAGTTAAGTAATGGATCCGATCACTATTGGAACCTTAATAAGATATGGATCCTACTTAAACCCAAAAGGGTACCGGATCGTCTTTTAGTCCTAATTGGATTAGGACCTTATCCAATTTAAATAAATGGACATGGCAAGGACAATTAAATGGAATTGGCCCGAGACTAGCCCCTTCATGGGCCTTATTTGCTTAAGATAATGCCCAATAGCACATGTTTCATGTATTTAAGCCAAATGCCACAATGATAACAGGCCCAAATAAAGAAAAAACCCAATTGGCATATAAATTTGATCCAATGACAATGCAATGGCAATTATTCAAATTGGAAGGAGCATAATGGCCCTAATTTGGTCAATGTAAGGCCCGATGGCACAAGTTTCATATTTTACGCTTATGAAGCCATTGATGATCTGAAATCAGGCCCAATATTGAATGTCAATGGCACTAGGTCCAGGTCTTATGCTTATTGGGCCATGCATGGTACAAAGTTAGGCCTAATATCAAAGGTTATCAAATATTATGGCTATTGGGCTGTTAATGACATAAATTCGACCCAATGTCAATTTACAATGGCACATAATTCAAATCATATAAAAATGGTCTGATACTGATGAAAAACAGGCCCGATTGGAAATACAAAAAGATACATGATCTGATTTTGACACAATTCATGGACTCTTAATAGACCCAATTAAATAAAGAGTTCAAATAGGCACTCCAAGATCAAATGAATGATCTTGATGGATCCAAGTGGCAACCGAAGTTTCCAAGATGAAAAAAGAAAACTGGTTTACTCTCATATTCAATTTGCAAGAAGATGATCTGGTATGATGAATAGAGTAATTAATACTAAGAGGATTGGGATTATCAATCATGAATAAATATGATGGTAATGGGCTTAATGCAATAAAATACCGATGGGTTATCAAAGCCCATCTACCCAAATTTAAATATTAAATCGATAAGCTAAGCATCAATGGAAGATCAGCCCAATTATGAGCTCAATTTGATCAAGGATGGAAGCCCGTTGCACAAGATCAGATTGCTGAAAATGAATGATGAAATTAAGCCCAATTACAATGGCATTTTGATGCAATTGTTATATTTATATTGATGGGCTAGGATGACACATGAGATCAGACCCCCCAACTCACGCTCCTTTAAGCATTAATTTAATGATCCTAAAATATAGGATCAATGGTCTATTATCACCATTGGATTATGACCTTGAAAGGCTCCGATAGGTCAAAACTCCAGCCCCTGCACAGTCCTATATATCAGGATTTGTTGGTCACACGGCAGCAATGGAGGAGGCCTAGAATAAAGGCAGCAATCGCATACAATTTCAGCTAAAATATCCCCATTGGAGAGACCTACAAAGAAGAAAGAGGAGGAGGTGGATTCAACAAGCCTCTCCCATAATCAAGGGCAGGGTCAAGCTTTGAAAAGGTCTTCCTCCTACAAAAAGTGTCCAGCAAGGCGGAGGGCTCAACAAATATTCAAAATATGCTAAGAAATAGGGACCTATCACCGGGTCTTACTCCCTCTACCCGTGTCATGCATTGGATCAAAGGAAGTGGATAAATAGTCACCATCAAGGCTGGCTTCCTGCCATCTTCCTATAAAAAGAAGACCACAACCACCTGTTAGGGGTTGGAAAGAAGGTCGATAGGGTTTTGAGAATTGGAGTAGAGGTTGGCTACTACCATCTGCAAAGCAAGAAGAAGGAACTGAAGAAGCTATCTCCCTAGACCATTTGTTGCCATTGTTTGCGCAAGGGGAAGGCTCCGAGAAGAGTAGGTGAGGTGAAGCCATATGCAAAGCCATGGTCTTCTCCCCCCCTCTTCCTATGATCTGATTTGAGTAAAGCAGGCCCCGATGTTGTCTTTTTTGTCATGTCAACATGTCACAGGCCTTGCACACATACTCTCCTTCATCTACATACTCACAGCCGATAGCCTTAGCCTTATGTGCACAGTCCTTCTTTGGCCTACCCCTCATGCTAATGCCTTAACCCTGCACACAACTCTTCTTATCTAAATACCTATGGCCAATGGCATGACCCCCCTGTGCATAATCCCTTTCTCGGCCTGTTGCCTATACCACCATGATAACCTATGCTCTACATGCACAACCCCTCTTGCTCGACCCATTATTCATGACAACATGCTACTCTATGTTCAGCCCATGACCACCCCTTATCCAACCTATCTTTCATGGCCAAATGGTAACCCATGCATACCCTCTTCCCAATTGAAATGTCTATGATCAAATGACATAATCCTACATGCATACACCCTCCACAACCATCTTCCATGGCAGTGTGATGACTTGTGTACTGCCCATAGCAATCACCTATGTTCGTACACCTAGAGCTATAGCAACCAGGTAGGTTTGGCCCCCTTAATGATCAATATGTTGAGCTTAAGAGGGATACCCAAACCACCTTGGTATCAAGCCTATGTAAAGCCCTCTTCATGGTCCATCTTCCTTCATGTTAAACCCATCTTGGATACATCTTATGACCTGTATTTATTGTAGGGCTGAGCCTATACATAGCCTTCCTCATGACCTATCCTTCCTACGTATCAATCCCCTTTCGGACCTGATTTGAGCATGCCTATGGAGTTAGGCTCAACAACCACTTCATGGTCTACAAGGATGACAATGAATGGTAAGAAATAAACATGGCCGAGATCAGCACATATAAAAGATGAGAGCATGTCAAAGACCATCAAATGATGAGAGATGAAAACTATGATGAAATGAAGCCAAGATAGGCCTCATCAAGAATTTCCATCACGGATCTCAGCTTCATCTTAGGGAGATGAAAAAGAAGAGATCTCGGAGAAATCTCAGAAAAATCTTAGGAGATTGGATTTCGGATTCTCAGATCAAAATGTATATATATATATGAAACATAACATAATATCTTATAAAACAGGAATACATCAATGAATTTATATGAAAATATATAACACATTTTGTACATCAATTGTATGAATGAACAATTACAAAGCACTTTCAATACCAAAAAGATGATCTTTGTGCTTCTAAAAGATTTAAACTTGTATATAATCTTATTTAAATACTAATATGGTATTAAACTTGTAACACATTTTTATGTGACAGTATAAGTGTTAGTAAAATATATTAAATATGTTTACACTAACATAAACGAGACACAGAGTAGTCGTGGTATCAGGGGGGCAAAGCCCCTGAAGAAAATTTTTTATAGACCAGTCTACATAAGGTGAGATCTTGGGGAGATGGAAAACATGGGCCTCATATGACCGAAAATGGCAAGGATGATGGGCCTACATAGCCATATGACAAAATGCACTATGTTAAATATCTAAATGAAATACAAATGTCTAAGAGGCTAAGCATATTAAGTTAGGCCCCATCATAATATTAGATGGACACATGGACATGTCCATGGGATGTACCAATCACATATGGGTATATGAGCACTCCCCCACCATAAACTAATCATTTCCAATATAGAGCGTTCACACTCTATCCACCAAGGAAAATTTCTCACTTGATCTAAGGAGAGGTCATGCATGTTACCATGTTAAACCAACCCTAAGATCTAAGTAGAGAGTTAAGAAAATATCCCATGCCCCCATAAGGCTTTGGAAATACCCCAAATTAATTTGACTTGAGAAAGATATGACTATATAACCCTTCCTGCATGTTGATGTAACTAGATGTATCCCCATATCATATTGAATGACATTTATGTGTCAAATGTTTCATGTAATGATTAGGAAGCTTTAATATAATCCACATGAACCATATGAAATGCAAATAAAAAAATTAAAAAAAAATCTAAATCTGAATAATAACAGATGAATCATAAAATACTTAGATCCGATAACGCTCAATCCGTAAACATGTCACATAGAGACCATGATAAGTTTACATGGAGTCTTAACCGAGTGACGGCCTCGAATGTTGAAGTTACCACCAGATCTGAACATTTATATTCAAGATCCTTGTTGGCGTACATTTTTTCAAAAAAAAAAGAGAGCAGAGGGGCTGACTTAGGAGCTGGGCCAACAGCCCATTAATCAGCCACAATTGGGCCCAATTGGACACCCCAGCAGGGGTCGGATTCATCCAGCCCATAATTGGCACAATTGGGCCAAGTTCAGGCCATGTGCGCAGCCCATAGGAGGGCCTGGGTCATTCCTCAGCCTGCTGGCCCAGAAACTAGGCCCAATTGGGCCAGGCCCACTTCAACAGCAGTGTGAACAAGGCTCATGAGCACCCACCTGCCACCTCAGCAGCCTTGTACGCACCCATCTGCCAGCACAGCCCCCCAACAGTCAGTTGAAGGAGGGGGAAGGTCAAGGGACAGCAGGTCAATAAATTGGAATAAATTGAGTAACTGCATGGGGGAGGCCAAGAGGCCTACGTACAAGCCACCTGCTGGCTCTTCACCTCCCCCTCCAGCCTCTATAAGAAGAGGGGGGCGCACCAGCATGAGAGGGGGCTGCTTCAGACGCCGGGAGGCTGCCAAACTGCTGCCTTCACCCTGCCACCTGCTGCACCTGCGCCTGCACCTGCGCCTGCACCGAAAGAGGGGAGACTGCTGCCTTGCGCCCTGCCCCCTGCTACTGCTGCCACCTGCTGCCAACCGTGCTCTGTCCCCTGCTACAGAAGCTGGTCTGCAGTCAGAAGAGGAAAAGGGGAGAAGAAGAGGACAAGGTAAGAAGAGATCGTGGGTATGTCCATGTAGCCCTTTAAAGGGCCTTCTTTCCATCGATTCTACCAGCCATCTCCTGCCCTTATCCACCTTCACAAAATGCCCCATTTCAGTCCATTCAAACCCCCTAGATTGGACTGTAATCCCTTGGGCCGAACCCATAAATCTGGCCCTTTCTGGCCTTTGTCCGGAGCAAAAAAAAACCAGTCCCCTTGTGATCAGGTTTTCAGCCCCAATCAAGGCCCAAAGAGCCCACTCGGTCCATTTCCAGACCTACCATCAGGCCCATGGATCGCCCATTACCGCCTACCTGCAGGCCCAGGTTATAAGCCCATATTCGGTCCCCTCCCGACCTGGCTTAGACCACCTGCAGGTACCCCCAATCCAGGCCCATGGATAGCCCCTGTCCTGCCCACCTACTGGCCCTTCTACAGGCCCAGTCCGAGCCCACATATCAGGCCCAAGATCTGGCCCTTGCCCAGTCCAATTCAGGACCTGTTCAGCCCATCCAGAGGCACTCTAAACAGACTCCAAACCGGTCCATTTCCAGCCCATGTTCGGCACCCAAAACAGGTCCCCAATCGGCCTTCTTTCAGCCTGCTGTCCTGGTCCTCCTAGCGGCCCATTAAGCAGACCCCTCACAGCCCCCTGATCAGTCTCCAAAATCAGACCCAGGTCTGGCCACATTGCCCTTTGTGCAGGCCCATTCTGGCCCACCTAAACCCAAACCAAAACAGCCCCATTGTGGCCTACTGAGAGGACAGCAGTCCAGGAAGCTCCAAACAGGAGGACAGCAGCCAGAAGGTGGGCCGACTTGAAGGTGACGGCCCGGCACCCCTTGGAAACCGTCCGACGGGCCAAGGGCATAGCCGGGTGGCCTTCCAAGTCGGTCCTGCCCAGAAGCTCCAGCAGTGCAGCAGCTCTTCAAACAGGCCATTCCGGCCCAAAACAGTCCAAGATAGGCCCAGCGGGCCTATGGAGATTGAAGGCCGGCTTTGAACGCCGATGAAATTGAGCCGGCCTCCATGGCCTTGTTCCAAAAATGAACAAATAAAAATTCAGAATGCGAAAGCAATATTAAATTAAGGAGATCCACCCTTCGCGGGGACTCCAACCTTGGACGACTCCCCCCGGGTCCACCCCGGAATGTCGATCCGGACGGTGGCGCGGGCATGCTCCCGTAGCCAGCGGTTCCTTCCCCCAATATGGCTAAGCTAAGGCTGGCTATTTTGGATGGGTAAATTTTCACTAAGTTGGAAAAATAGCCGGCATACCGTCGTAATGCCAAAAATTTTCCAAAGTAGTGGGGATAAACCTATATTGGGGGGAGGACCAATCACTTTGTACACCGATGTACTTCACCCCATCTTTCAATGAAATGAAGTTCGATGTCAATTTGGATTGCATGAAACCGGGCATTCAAAGTGACCCGATGGGTCGGAGGCGATGCAAACCGCCAAAACTAAATTAAAACCAATTCAAATTCAAACAGAAAAATTAAAAACAAAAAATCAAATCTGAAAGTCATAAAATCAGAATTAAAATAAATCTGAAATTCAAACTTGAACTCACAACCGATCTTCAACAAGATTGAACCGGTTTTGAAACAAACCAAACCGAAATCAGATTTCAAACAAAAAAATCTGCTGAAACAAAATCAGATTTCAATTAAATCTGTCAACATAAAAAGAAATCAGATAACCTGCCAAAAATCAGATTCTGAAATGTACTGAACATCAAAAATCAGGTTTCAATAAAAATCTGTCAACAACAAAAAAAACAGATTCCAATTAAATCTGCAACCAAAAAATCCAGAGTTGAACAATCTATCAAAACAGGTTCTAACCAACTTCAAAATTCTGGTTTTAGCAATCTGAAAATCCGCTTAAAATCCACTAAACTTCTTCCCAAAAGAAATCAAATAAACAACATTTCAAACAACCAAAATGGATCAAAATCAACTCAAAACCAAAAAATCCAGAAAAATCAGAAAAATCAGAAATCAGAAAAAATCCAAAATCCAAACATGCTTAAAACTTTAGGCACATCAAAACTGAAATCAAAACAAAAACTTGAACCAATCAAGTCCAAAATCAAACAAATCAAAACTAAACCAAAACAACAAAACCAAATCAATCAAACAAATTGATTCAACTCAAACCCTCAAAACCGACTTTCAAGTCGATCCAAAAATCAACCAACAAACAAATAAAATCAACCCGAACAAATCGGTTTGCATCTCATCGGACCCAAAAGGCCGCTGCCCTTTTGAGTTCTTTACTTTTTTGTGGATGTGCATGTCTCCAAAAACAGGTTGCCGCGACGGTTAATCAAAGGCGTTCGAGCCGTTGCTCGATGTAAGTTAACGCCGGATACTCGCACCATCCGGCGGAGAAGGGTCAAAAAATGAAATTTTCAAAGAACCCGAACCTCGGTTCTAATATTTTTAAACTATCACAGGACTACCTAATATTTTTAGGATATCACACATTTTCCTAGAAAAGTCCGGAGATGTCTTTCTTTCTAAAGAACAGACGCAGAAAAAAGAGGTTCACACAATCCTTAAAACTGATTCTATTTAGTTTGAATATGGGTGTCTATCAACCTAGATCCAAAATCAAGATACTTAAAATCTGATCATGCATATTTAAATAAGAATGTCAATGTTAAAATTTCTAATCACCCATGGTCAGATCATACCCCAGTGTTTGGAATCTGAAGGCATATAGCCTCAAGATCAATGAAATGAAAATCCTATGTCACATATCCGATTTCCTTCTAAGGTTCAAGGGATGTGCAAATCTGAATATGTATTTAAATTAATGATAACTTGACAATCTAAGACCTCGTCAAGGTTATGGATGTTCGCCCCATAACCCAACTGCTAATCTCAGATCTGATTGGTCCTATATATAAACATAAAAGGTAAGATCATGATCTGAAAATGCTAAAACCCGGTGTTCAGATGTAAATGCTCATCATCTTAACTTAGCAAAGATGATAATTTTCAAATCAAATAAATTTAAGTGATTGATAAACATAATCTGATGCTCAGATGAGATAACATCAGGTTCAGAAATGGCAGTTTAGGATTTGAAGATGTTCAAAATTATGAAAATCCAATGCACAGTCAAATGACATGAAATCAGATCTTGGAAACGAAATTTTCAAAATATAAACTTGGATAACATAAAATACGCCAAGTCCTAATGGTCTGGATCTCAATGCTTAAATGGCCAAAACGTGGACTTTCAAAAAGATTTTAGTCCTATGGCTTCCAATTGTTCATAAATATGACCTGATTTTCATAACCAAAATAGTCCTAATGTGTTAATCAAACTCTTTAAGTTTAGAATAGAAAATTCTAAGTCTAATATGCTCAATGCCAAGATTTAGAACATGAAAAGCGATTTTTAAATGATGAACTTAAACAATCCTAAGTGTTATGTGTCAGATGCCGAGACTTAGAATAAAAAAATTTGCAATGAATATGTGACGATCAATCACCATACTATATAATCTAAAAATCTTCCTACGTCTGATGCTATGACTTGAATAAATGGATTTCAACGACCTAAAACATAATAAGTCATAATGGAGACCTTATGACCCAAATATAAATTCTAACATGAATCAAATTCAAATTATGTCTATGTCAGACCTCGGATCCAAATAAACTCTACAATTTAAAAAATGACCAATGATAAGACTTTGAATCAAAGAAGTAATATCCACATGCCAAATATACTCAAATCTCGATATATGACTTGAATGGGACCAAATGATCAATTTTGATCTCGTGGCTCGTCAAGTCAAAAAAAATGTTAATAATCCATTAAGGAATATATCCTTAAAATCAAAATCTTTAATAAAATCAAATAAAATACACCTCCATAAAACATGAATCAAACTCAAATCAAATTTAAAATGTTAACTTTGAATTCTATTAAGTTTACGGGATTATAACTCTCACGTGTTTTTTTGGGGACATATGTTTTCATGTTTATGAGTTTTTGTGATGGTTAATCAAGTGTATTCAAATACATAGAAATTTCACATCTTCCGATAGAAAGAGATCCAAAGACATCTCATGGACCCAAAACCTCAAGGATTTTGATCTGTTTAAGGAAGAGAACCCCAGGGCAGGTTGTCTGCCACCTCCCTTGGCACCAAGGGTAGTCGGTGGCTTGTTTGCTCTCATTCTGGATGGTCCAACTGTTCGGACCGTCCGATTGTCAAATCCTATCCAGACCATCCAATTCTTTTCCCATTGTTAAATATATTTATTTAATACGAAATAATTTTCTATGTAGAAAAAATGTCGGATGAGCGTGGTGCCCCGGCACATTGTGACATTGGATAGTAACACGGACACATATTAAATGTTGACAAAAAGATGGTGAAACGTAAGTTGTGTGAAAAAGAAATGAATGGAAATGTTTATCATCTCAAACAACATATCAGTGAGGTAAGTGAAAATGTGAATAAGTGTAACAAGATATCACCAGAATTGGAAAAAAAGATTAAAGTATATTTAATTGGAAAAATAGCACAAAGAGATATATGAATTGAGCAGAGAGTTGACCTGCACAATGAGTTTCTTAGGACACAAATCATATGTCCGAAAGTAGGAAAAAAGAAAATCACATACATAGGTTAAGGTGTCTTCATCAAGTTTTGAAGATGAAGATGAGACAAATAAAAAGAGCAATGCATACAAATAGGGCTCAAACCAATAAAAATGAAGAAAAAAGAAGAGGTGCAAGAGGATATATTGTTAGAATGTCGGACATGGAAGGCATTCGTCCTACACCTCAGTCAAGCCGAGGGAGTGAGTTCGTCAATCGCAGTCAGTTCCATCGACGAACACAACCATGTATAGACTAAGTGATAGAGGTCAAAAGACTATCAAACAAACCTTGAAAGAAGTTAAGACTACAACAGGAGCTGCAAAGAAAGCAGTGAAGCACATTTGTAAATAGTTTCTACATGTAGGTATATAAAAATTTTGACTTATTTTAAATATGTCTCTTAATGTTATTAAAACAAGTATTAACAACATTATCTTATTTTGACATGATGTAGGTGTTCCAGCATATGTAATCACCATCTCATATTTCCAAATAATGATTGATGCTATTAGAGAAGTTGAACCAGAATTAAAAGTTCCAAGTTCAAAATACATTTATAAGGGAATGTTAGATACAGAAGTCAATGAGTTGACCTCATAGATAGATATTTTTAAGACAATATGAAAGAAAAGAGGTTGCATGGTCATGTATAATGGATGGATAGGAATCACAAACAGATCAATGATAAACTTTCTCATTTACAATTATGAGGGTGCCACATTCTCAAAGAATATAGATGCATTAAGATAGGTAAAAAAATGCCAAGTATCTATCTGGTCACATGAATGAGGTTGTCGAGAAAATAGATGAAGAAAACATTGTGCAGTTTGTCAATGGGGACGAAGCATCTTATAAGGTTGTGATGGAGGGCATACCACATTTGATCTGAGTGCCCTGTGATACACACTCCATAGATTTGATGTTCAAGGATATTGAGAATGAGTCATCAATCAGGTTCTTGGTGAGTCAAGAACAATTGGTTACATCTTTTATATATAAGCATCATAGACTCCTACACATCATTAAAGAACATACCGATGATTGTGATTTAGTGTGACCTGGTCCCCACCAAATTTGCCATGCATTTAATTGCATTAGAAAGCCTATAGAGGCATCGACATGACTTGAAGAACTTCATACTTTCATCAGCAAACATCGATTACATGGTTGACCTACATGGCAGAATGGACCATTTTGAGATCTTAGCTAAAATTGAGCATATTATTAAGAATAATAGTTAGTGAGAAAGAGTGTAATATTACTTGTCCGTTATAGAACCCCTGATACATGTGTTGAGATTGGTGGATTCCAATGACAAGAACTAAATTGGGTACTTGTATAATGTAATGAATAAAACAAAGATGAAAATCAAAGAGAAACATTTAAAAAGTTATAAGAAATGATGAAAGGTAATAGATAACAAATAGGATAAGACACTTCACCACGATATTTATGCGGAAGGTTTTTTTTTCTTATATTGTATTTAAGTCTTATAGTAATATGTTAGTGTAATTAATGATTGTCTTCCACTTTTACTAAGATATTTCTTAAACTCAATGATACAATATGACGAATAAGTATCTAATGATGCAAAGATTATATGCTGATCATTGTCAGTGTTACAATGTTTAACTAAGAGTCAACAAGATAAAACAAAAGTGAAAATTGAAGTGAGTTGTTACTTACCTACTTACTAAATAGTTAAGTTTTGAAAATTGAATCCACTTGCCGCTTTTACAATACAAGTATTGAGTCAAAGCATTAATTCATAACAGTGAGAGAGGAATTGAAGCACTTTCAACCTAATATACACAAAAAAAGAACAAGCTGAAGAGTGGAAGATTGAAAAAAAACTAGTGTTTTGCCATTACAATGTGCAGCTAAGAATCAAGAACATTAAAGACTAATAAAAAAATTAAAGAATAGTTTATAAGATTTGCAGGTGATCCTTATGAGCAAAGAGTCAAAGACACAATGCATATGGTCAGGAATTATAACAGGGGGGTGTTGACTTGGAATAACTCTTTCAAAAAGAACATTAACTTTCAGCATGATGATAAGGATGTCAAGCTAGCTCCAGGATTTAACCCCAAAGATCGTGCATGGGCCGAATGAGAACTTGACAACAAAGTCGGTGGGGATGAAGGTGAATAAATGCAAGAACAAAAAGACAGGCAGGCTCCTTTTACAACTCCAATCCTATAGGATCCACCTCACACCACAGCTCCAGAACCAGCTCTAGATCTAGTTTCTTATGCCACTTCAAATGCAAGTCCTTCTACTATCAAGAATGGTACACAAAAGAAAGAAAATTTTAAAGGATTCAAATCGTTGAAGAAGATATATCAGCAAGGTATTGGACAAGGTACACATGAAAAGGAAGCAGGGACAAGGAAAAAACTACTTGTCAGACGAGGACCTTTGAGTTCAACAAACAATACACAAGCACCTACATAAGATGATGATGAGAAAAAATTTATTCCATCTACACAATAACAAAATCAAAGTGGTTCGAGTGGAGGTAGAGGCGAAGGTGGAGGAGGAGGAGAATGTGGTTCTTCGAACAATGCGTGTACAAGTGGAGCAAGTCTTGGTGATTTTGGTCAAAGAAAACAATCAAATGGGAGAAGTCAACGTTGGAATTTGATGAGCTTTTCTGATGAGTACGCGATGGCATCCAAAACTCGCTTCAAATTTTAAGCCATGTTATTCATCCTCACCTCTAGCTTCAACATCAGATAGTGTGTATGATTTTAGTCAAACGGTAGAATCATTATTTTCATATGGATATTGCACAATCATGACTAACCAATCTCAATGGAATATTTAAAAGAATAAGAAAAAGACTATGAAGGCCATTTCGGCAAATAGTGATGATGGGAAGGTATCATTTTTGTTACATATAAATTGTACTATTTTCTTCCTTTATTAAATTGAATAATGGTGTTATTTTTTATCCACCTGTCATGATATGTCTAGTAAAGAGTGCTAGTCACATGAAAGTGTATTAAATGTTATTTTTAAAAATTTTAAAATTTTTTCTAGGAGCTCTTATACTTTTAAAAAATTATCATAATTTTTTTGATTTTTTAAAAATAAAAAATAATATTTTTTCCTGATCCAGACCGATTCTCGAACAAGATTCCTTCCAGAGAATCAAATCGGCACTAGCTAATCCGGCCCCTAATTCCGATTCCATGAACCTTGGTGCAAGTCCCATGGCTTCAGGAGGTATCGAAATCTTCATATCCTATAAAAATCAAACTTTTCTTTTGAAAGATCTGCTCGGAGAGGCTTCCAAGATCTCAACTTAATAGTCTCTTTCATGATTTACCCACAAAATGTCTTCTGCGACTTGAAAGATAAATCTGTTGACCTCTTTATTCAGTGTGAGATTATTGTGGTCTGCTTTGCTTAAAAGATAGTCACTACAATGGTCAAAACTAGACAATGTTACTTCTTTATTAGTGCATGGTCAAGTAGAAAGGGGCAACTTTCGGGAATAAGTTGTTAAATTTTAATGCTTTAACTATCACCTCGGTAGCTGATTTTTATGGGTGTTTTTTTTTCGTTTAATTTCCTATGTTGTAATCTTGTTTTTCTTGCATCATCAAAAAAAAATCTTAGTTGGTAATGGTCGGAAGACATTGTTTGGGCTGGATAGACGGATTGGTCATTGTTCTCTGGCAGAGCATTTCCCTACATTGTACCAGCTATCTTGTACCAAGAACATTTCAGTTTATATTGCGTGGGAGAGTTCTTCTCAGTCAACTAATGGGCTTTTGAATTTCAAAGAAATCTAAAAGATAAGAAAATTCAGGATTTCTTGTTACTCCTTAATTTGTTAAAGGGGTTTTTTGTAGATAGTCGACTCAGGACATCTAGATTTGGTTACCTGGGAAAAATCCTACAACCTCAGTAATCAGCAACCATTATTTTAAATTATGGTGGTCTGGAAGTTGACTAGTGGAAAAAGGTTTGGCTGTCACTTCTCCCTTGGAAGATAGAAATTTTCATGTGAAGAATCAGAAGAGGAAAATTGCGGACTAAAGCATATTTGAATAAGTTGTTCCCTGTGACCCTCATTTATCCTTCGTGGGATGGTGACTGAGAATATAGAGAATCTATTTCTGAAATGCAGGATAATTCATTAGTGGTGGTTCACCCTGTTTAAGAACTAGAAAATTCCTTGACCTCATCAAGTTGATCATGGTCTGCTGAAATCTTGGACTTCTCTTAACCCTTGGGTAGAGTATAAAGATTGAATGGGATCTTGTTCTGCCAGCCTCTCTGTGGACTATTTGGAAAACAAAAAACAGAATGATCTTTGAGGACTCATTTTTAAATTATGTTCGATACTCTCTCTCATGCTTCACTCGTAAAGGATTTTTTTTGGCTCATTTTGGTGTGCTTCCGAGTAAAGACCTATTCCATAATAGATTCTTTGGAAGGAAGAAGTTCTTATTGTGCCACACTCTGTTTACATCTACCTTCTTAGTAGAAGTACTCTTTCCTTCCCCTTCTTGCTTTTCCTTTTATGTTTTCTCTTGTAAATATTATCCTCTTAAATTATAAATGAAATTGGGGCTGTTGCCACCTTCAAAAAAGCTTACCCCCTATGTATTTTGCTCGATGGATGTTGGGTTCTTTCATCTTTGTCTCCTTTAGTCTCCCTTTTGTTAGTCGTGGAGGCCACCCTTTCCATTTCTCTTTCAGGCTGATCTATCTTCTGGATAGATCTTTTATGAGAGCAGATCGTCTCAATCCCCGGGTGGAGGGGAATAGCCACAGTCCCCAATCAAAAGCGGCCACATACCCCCGTCACTTAAGTGGCAGTTCAAATGCCGGTTCGGTGAACAGCTACCGAAAAGGGCTGAACTGCTACCGATGCCTGAATAACTCACTACCCGTCGGTAGCGAGTTGTATTGAGTTCAGTAGCGAGTTAGTAAGGCGTCGGTAGCGGTTCAACAACAGTTCAGTAACATCTTACCTTGTTACTTAAAAGTTTTGAATCCACTACCAAAAGGGGATGAACCGCTACCAACGCCTTAGAAACTCGCTACCCGTCGGTAACAAGTTAGTAAGGCGTCGGTAGCAATTCAGCCCTTTTCGGTAGCGGATTACCGAATCGGTATTTGAACCACCACTTAAATGGCAGGGGTATGTGGTCGCTTCTGATTGGGAACTGCAGCTATTCCCTCCACCCAGGGACTAAGGCGAACCGCTCTCATCTTTTATTGGTGCACATCTTTTGTACCTATCCTTTTATCATCATCAAATGAACTGCTTATGCTTTTTCTGTTAGCCTTCAAATAAAAAAAATAGAGCTCGCAGACATTTGGATGCAGAAAGTTCTTTCCCATGTTCTTTTGGGCAACTAAAACGGAAGCAATTCATTAAAAACAAAAAAGAAACAACGAACATGAGAGTACAGTCCACAGAAGTCTACCCCAGAGATAGGTTACCCCTCTTCCCGCCCCAGCAGCAAAAAATATAAGTTAAAAATAAAATTTGAAAATCCTCCCCTTCACATGAAAAAAAACCTTATACCCCTCGATGATGAGAAACAGAGCCTGCAAATCCTGCTTGTTTCAGTCCCCTGCTACTGCCCAATCTTAAAAGAGGTTGCAGGTGTGGTAAAGAATCCAGCCTGGATGTTGAAACTTTTTCTTGAATCTCATTCTATTTCTCACTATCTGTATGCTTCACAAGAACGCTGCCAGAGGTCATCTGTTCTTCACCTAAAGTAGTGTCAAAAAGCCGCAAGCACACTAGGTATAAGTGATGGATAATGCCACATTTTAAGAATAAATGGTTATGGCCCCCATCTTCAAAGATGAATTATCTCTGTTTCATGTCTTCTTAAGAAGAGTTCTCTATTTCATTTCCACTGTAATGGGGTCTGGAACATCAGCTCAGCATCCTGCACAACTTTTCCAATAGGGCTGATTGTTCCTGTGGAGCCCTCTTCTTTGTGGATCCTCATTTATCTTGAAGAGGGCCTTCATTTTCCATATCTATCTTTGCTAAATCATTCATACATTTTTGTATGTTTTTCACCTTTTCTTGAATTAATGAATGGTGGAGCTGTTGCCTCCAACTTCTAAACAAAGAAACAAGACAAATATATAGGCAATGATCCAATAGTGTGATGCATAAGAATATTAGCAGCAATGGCACCAGATGGCAGGTCCAAAGTGAAGAAGAATTTTCTTTGGGAGAGACAGGGACACGCGCACACGCATCAAGCCCTCATTTTCTAGTGACATGAAGTTCCAAGGTCTCTTCGTATGTTCAATAGTCAAGAGAACTGTGTGTTTCTCACCATCTGGGAAGTCCTCATAGACCATGGAATTCTGGATCAAGATCAAGATCGCCAGGCTGATGCCAATCTCAATCCAGATCAGATAAGCAGATCCCAAGGAAGAAAAGGTGATTCAAGATCAGCCTAGATTGGCTCTTCCAAAAAGAAAACAAAAACAAAAACAAAAAATGCATGATGAAAGATCAGTCGAATACAGTCTGAACAGACCCCTATCAAGGTCAGATCAGTGCCAGGAGACAGCACAGGGCAGCGCCACCACTGCCCCTGCATTTTCCCCTCCCATTTGCATTGGTCCCAAGCATGGATTGCAGAATCGGCGGAATCGGTCCGATTCCGACCGATTCCGGAATCGGATCGGTGGATTCCGATCCGATTCCGGGCGGAAGGACCGATTCCGGGAAGAATTCCGCGGAATCGGACTGAATCATCTGGAATCGGTCGATCCGACCGATTCCTTGTGGAATCGGTCGATCCGACCGATTCTTCGGAAGGCCGGGTCAACCCCGGCCCGGTTCGATTCCCGGTTCGACTCTGGACCGGGAATCGAACCGATTCCGGCCCTTTTAGGGCCGGAATCGACCCGCAGAGCAGCTCTCGGTCGATCCCGCGGCGGAAGGAGACTGCGCAGGCGATTCCGGCGCGATTCCGGCGCGATTCCGTCGATCCAGGGTCGATTCCGGCCGATTCCGTCGATCCAGGGTCGATTCCGCGGCGATTCCACCGATTCCGGCGATTCCGGCGACGATTCCGGCGATTCCAAGCTTGGCCTTCAAGGGATTCCGCCGATTCAAGCTCGGATCGGCATCGAATCAACCTCTTCTTCGATCTTTGAAAGGTTTTTGGTAAGATTTCTTCGCCGAAAACTTCGTATGTCCATTCTTACGCGTTTCCGACGAGTTTGAGTGTCGTTAAACTTTACGATTTCCATCCGAACAAATCCGTTTAAGTTTTGAACTATCCGTTTATGTCCATTTTGCACGGGAAAAATTCCGGATATCCCGTACGCCTATTTTTACACGTTTCCGACGACTCCGAGTATCGGTAGTAGATTGATATGATGTAATTTTTTTTATGATGTATCAACTCATTTATTTTTGAATCAATGGAATTGGAATATGTACTTAACTTCAAGTCTTCAATTGGAGTTCATTAGTATTTATTCGATGTGGTCCTGTGGATGAATGCATTGGTTATTTTTAAAAAAAAATTCTAACTCATTTCCTTTTCTTTTAGAATTTTTCTGATTTTTTTGGATTTTTTTGACGAAAAGAAAAATTCAAAAAAAAAACGATTCCGGACCGATCCGGAATCGATTCCCTTCCCAGGAATCGGCCGATTCCTGGAATCGGAATCGGAATCGGTCCCAACCGATTCCGATTCCGATTCCGATTCCGGAATCCTTGGTCCCAAGTGACCGGATCCTGGTCTCCCATCTTCCCTACCCATTCATATTGGGGGGGGGGATATAGGGTGGGCGCCGGGCGGTGTGCTGACCCATGCTGCTGCTCATGACAGGATAGCCAAGATCAGCTGATTCAGCTTGATCTGGTCACGATCCAGACTGATGCTGGGGATTTCAAGGATCGGATTGGGCTTTCCCCAGGATCAGATTTACCTATGCCAATCCCAATCCAGATCAACCGATCCTACAAGCCATGTCATAGACCATCCCTCCCTAAAAACCTGTTCTGGAATCTAAGCAACAATTTCAGAGCTAATAACCAATCCCACATCACTTAGGCTCTTTGCATCAGAGGCAGATGTGGTGCTTTGCACTTCTTGAGGACGTCCCTTGGGCCTTCACATTGGAAGCAGCAACAAAGACAAGGCAAATAATACCAAGACTCATTGAACAGGAAGTTCTCAACATGACTGGCTTATCATGTGAAAGCTCCCTGATCCAAGATTGGCACTCAGGGTTTTACTGCAGTCATGTTAAACTTTGAACCTAAATACCTAATTAAATATGTTTTTGGGTCAGCCAAAAAATAACCTGAATCTAATTATTTTTCTGGATTCATACTGGTTTAAAGGATTCCATGGCCCTGCTTATAGGTCTTATCACAGGCGATTGCTGGCTAAAAATTAGTATCACAAAAAATTCAATCCAGAGGTCCAATATTTCCAGAAGTATCCTTCCCTGATTCACAAGTTATCAATAATCACATCTTCAATCTTAATGTAGCCAAGTTTCCAGATTCTACATCCTCTTCTTAGATAGACAAGTTTCTTTTCTCCCGATGGGTGTTCTGTGCATTTTGGCTGGGGTTGTTTTTAGTTTCTTATTTCCTGGTAATCAATCATTTCATTAAATATTTTTTGCTTTTGTGTAATTTTTACGTTTTGAATCTCAAGAGCTTTTCTGGCAACTTTTCAAAGCAGGTCCCATCCACATCTTCAGCACTATAGTTGCAGTGCAAAGACCAGTAAAAAGGGATCAGACTAAGCAACAAAACCAGTGTGATTCTACTACAGTAAGCGCTTCTGCTAAAAATACTGTCAAATTCAAGCTGTTACTTCATTTGTCCTAGAAAACAAAAATCTTCAAAATCTGTAGCATCCAAAGCTCTCTTATGGCAGAGACTAGTGATGAATAACTAGTGCAAGTGGACACTGAACTTTTCAATTTAAAAACATAAAGGTTTAATGTAAGACTTGTACTGGTGGTTGATGTATAAGCTTGACCAAAAAAAAACCTATGAACTTGTACTCAATGTTACCTTCTCTTAAGAGAAGCTAGCTCAACATTATAAACAAGCTTATTTTGTAAAATAAATAATGATTCAATGGCAGAACATTAAAAAATTGGTGACTAATCCCACATAAGTACCTTGTAACAAAAATTTTGAAAAACTATAAAGTAAAAAGGAAGGATAGAACAAGTTGAGGAGATAATAAATATCGTTGCTTGAATTTGAGCCAAAAGTGAATAAAAATGCTAGGAAAAGCCGGCTGAGTTAAGGTGATACACAGCTTTTTCATGCCAAAGTCAAGAAAATCAACTCAACAAGCTCAGTTAAGATTGAAGAACAATCATTTGATAGAAAGTACCAGGTGGTGCAGGGATATGAAAATGTTTGTTTCAATTTTTCTTCAGGAAAAGGTGAAAATGTTTATCTCAAAATTTATTCAGGAAATGTAAATAGGAAATCGCATGTGTGATGTGTTCGACCACCAACTAAGTACCACTTTACCAAAGTTGAGGCATATTACACGTTCTGAGGAGGAGGTAAAGGTGTATAATTCAGGTGCACATGAGCACAGGACCCAGTGTCTTTCAATGCATTCCAATCAGAAGTTTTGGATGACCATTAAGACATGTGTCATATTTCCTATCAAATATGAACCATGATTTATTTGGTAGAAATGTAGAAAATATCATGGAAAAACATTAGGGTACACAAAAGCATGCAGTGAAATTCAACTCGTTCTATACTACGGTCGTTCAGTACTTTTACAGTTATGCACAAGGAAAGAGTACCTTGCTTTTTTATTAATCTCAGAAATGTGCATGACTGCAGCACTCTTTGTCCTAAAGAGAAAGGTACAAGTGCTGAAACAGAAAGCGCATTCTAGGAGACCTAGTGCATGCTCCCGCCATGCTTTCCCCTAATATTGTTTATAAAAAAAAAATCACTATTCTGACTGGAGATTGCAGAGGAAGAATTTCAGAATCATGAAAACACGACTATCATATATGGGCCGAAATAACAGACAAATTCCGTCATTTGTGCGGCAATGGGTGAGAAATCCAATCCTTGAAGGTCGAACAGATCCCTGACTGGAGATTGCAGGGGAAGAATTTTGGAAATCATGGAAAACACGACCATCATACATGGGCCGAAATAACAGACAAATTCCGTCATTTGTGCGGCAATGGGCAAGAAATCCAATCCTTGAAGGTCGAACAGATCCCAGACCAAGTAAGTAGCTAATTCTACTTCTCTCTCCCATAACTCATCCCTTGCCTTTTCGCGAGTGACTACCTCTGCGTGATCAGATAGAAAGTGTCGCCTTCTTTGCACTGGGCTTCCGCGGCAATGGTGATGTCTCGGATAACAAGCCTCTCTTCTTCCGGAGATAACTGCGCACTGCAGACCGTGCCCTCCATAATCGGCGCCAATACCTCTTCCGCCGCTCCTCGACACGCGTGTTCTGGCTGAGGAGGTACCTTTTCCGCACTCTTCCACCAGGGTCCGGCGATGGAGAGATTATTGCAGCAGGGGAGTGCAGAGAGTGGACATGACCTCGTTCGCCTCGGGACAACGTGCGAGGCTGCGAGCGGCCTGGTCAGCGTGACTCAACTCTGAAAAGAAATTTAAGATGATATTAGGGCTGCGCTTGATCAAACTATAGTCGGGAACAAAATAAACTTTTAATGAGAACAAAATTTTTAAATAAAATAACATATTATAAAATTTAAAATGATAAAATAATTCTAAATAAAAAATAAAAAAATTACTTTACTAAAATGACATACCTAAATAATATATATATTTCAATAGAAATAATAAGAAAAAATTATGAAATAGAATATTTATTTATATAATTAACAGTTCGTAAAATTCATAATTTTTTATGTTTTATTAGTTTAGGTTCTTTTGATTCAGAAATTTTCTCTACATCCATTTTTAATGGGGTGTTTGGTTGCAGAGATTTTGTTATAATTTTATATTTTTGTTACAAAACTGGTTAAAAAGAAGTGTTTGATAACATTACAATTTTACACTTTAAAAGAGCGTTTCTTATTGAACAAAAAAGAGGGATTTCCTCTTTTTTTATCTTGTGATCCCTCATATTGTTTAGTCATTTATGGTATTAACTTTTTTCTATCGTATCTTCCCTAACAAGATAATGTTATGTCATTGATTAGCTTATATTTTATTTCAATACAATTTTTTATCATGAAAATGTATACAAATTTATTGTGCAACCAAACACCCTATAAGTTTTCATCTCCAATTGATAAATAGATAAATTTGTGTTTAATTTCGTCAATTTCACTGGGTGATGCTTCAAAATTTTAGATTTCTTGTTCTCTTAGCATCACTTAGTTAATTATATTATCATTATCTTTATATTTTCAATTTTAATATCAGGCCAAGTTACTCAGTTTTGATTTATTACGTACTCTAATCCACATTCTATAGATTTTTGAATTTATACTAGCATTTCTTGAATTTTTTTCAAAGTTTTTCCATTGATAATTTTTTATAATTTATTCAATACTTAGCGTTGTTCAGCGTGAGTTTCCTGTAAGGAGAAATCTCCATTATTGTGGAGGTACAGGTTTCCAACTTATATATTGATATGAATTTTTTGTTTCTTCTTTAATCAATTTTTAAGATGGCTCCGATACCATTTCTTTCGGGATATTTCTTAGAAGTCGCTAGAAGAACTTGTAATAAGAACTATCAAGAAATGTAATAAAAAACTACCATTTAATAAGTACTAACAGAAAAATTTAACAATAAAAGATAATTTTGTTACCACGAAGACTAACTAACTAGTGTTCATATGCAAAGTGATTAACATTATATCTATCTAAGTATATATTTCTGTCTAATAACATGATTCTAAGGACCCATCATGACTTCCGCTCTTAACTCTCATCTCAATCAACTGAATCTCACATCTAGTAAGTCAGGTGGCACACCTCTTAGGCGTTGTTTGGTATCGGGATAAAATTAACGAGGATAAAGATAAACCAATCCTTATGATTAATTCTATCCCCATTACGTTTGGTTTAACTTAGGATAAGTTTAAGGATAATTTTATCTGATGTTTGATATGTTAACAATAAATTCAAAGATAATTTTAAATTTTTAAATTTTTATCTTTATTTTTTATATTATCTTATTCTATTATTTATAACATATTCATAAAACACCTTAACTTACTTACATATTTATATAATAAATTTAAAATATTATTTAAATATATAAATAAAAATAAGCTTAAACGTGGACGGAGCTCAACCCGCCTCCCCTCCGGACAGAACCCGGCGGACGGAGACGGACGGTGCTCCCCGCGGAGCCGCTCCCCGCCCCCCCTTCCCGGCTAGGGGTGGACACAAAACGGTTCAAACCGAGAAACCAAACCGAACTAGCTCATTCGGTTCAGTTTGGGACCCCTTTCGGTTTGGTTCGATTTGGAAAACCTCTAAACCGATTTAAATCAAACCAAACCGTTTAAACTGACTTAATCAAAAAAATATAAAAAATATTATAATATTATTAAAAAACTATTCCCAGCGGACGGAGCCCCCCTCCCCCGGCACCCGCCCCCCGGCAGATGCCGCTCCCCCCTCCTCCCCGGCGGACAGATCCGCTCCCCCCGGCGGACGGAGCTCCCCCCGCCCCTGCCCGGCGGACGGAGCGCCCCCCTCGCCCCCCTTCTGGCGGACGGAGCGCCTACCCCCCCCCCCGGCAGCGCCGCGCGGACGTCGTATCCCCGAAATGATATTTTGGGATCAACTTAGTCCAAATGTTAGGTGGGATGATTTATCTCCATATTTATCCCTAATTTTGGAGATAACCTGGATTAACTTAATCCAGGTTAAACTCATATTTAAGTATGTACCAAAAAGGAGATTGAGAATAAACCAGGTTTATCCTAGGTTATCCCCATACCAAACAGGGTCTTAGATTTCTGGGTGGCTTTTCACTCTCCAATTCTTTCCAAAGCAAAAAAAGAGACCCTAACATTACAAACATAACCCTTGGAACATGTTCTCTATTTTAGGTTTTAGAATGAGATAATGTACATAGAGATGAAGAGACTTAACAACAATCTTATTTTGTTAGAAAAAATAGAGTATAATATAGACATAGAAATTGAAAACAAACTTACATTCTTGACATAACAAAGTACATAGATTATGGGGGTGTTTGGTTGCATGATAATTTTTTGTATATTTTTATGATTAAACAATATATTAAAATAAAAAGTGAACCAACTCATGACATAAAATTGTCATGTTTGGAGGGATGTGATAACAAAAAAGGGTAACTACCATTCATGATCAAACAAAGTGGGGGACCACATGAAAAAAGAAAGAGGCGAGACTCTCTTTTTTTGTTTAGGAAGAAAATCATTTTCAAAACATAAAATTGTCAAGGTTGTCAAACACCTCTTTTAACAAATTTTCTTATAACTTTTAAAAATTAAAATAAAAACCTTCATTATCATGCAACCAAACACCCCATTAGTAATCTCCTCGTACAATGATTTACTCCATATTGCTTTCACACACCTATACTACAAAATGATACTCATTACAAGAGAAAAAGAAGAAGAAAAACACTCCGAGTTCTCTCAATGCTTCGGGCTCCGAACTTTGCTTCTCCAATGGATGTCCCTTGCCCTTGTCTTGGTATCTTTTTCTAGCTCTTGAGTTATCATTTTTAGTCTTCAAGATGCTTCTCCAGATAAGTTTTCAAGATTTCTTCTTCACAAAATTCTTGATAAACTTCATTCTTTGAGTGTCGTGTCTCTGTAGTAAGATTTTTCTTGGATAGTTGTCATCTTTTTATTTTTTTGGAGTTTTCAATTTTTAATCCAAAAGAGAGATTAGGTTACTTTTAAGTCCCACAGTTAGAATACTTTATTTTTCAATCCCAAAACTGTTAAAATTAAAATATTTACTCCTTTTGGAGGTGCCTTCCATTTTTGCCCTTTGACAAGTCGTTCACCTCCCCCTTAAATTCAAAACTTAACATGAACACGCTGTGCGACAGCATAGAAGCTTGCGAACAGCAGGCTCTTAAAATATATCTTGCATTTAATTATATCTATGCAGTTTTGTTAGTAAAAATAATTTAAATATCTTGCATGTCATTTTCGTGCTGTCATCTTTAATAAAATTTCTTTAACCTATTCAATATGTTGTATTTTAATATTTATTATGTTTAAAATATATTACGTTCCTTATTTTTTTCAGTAATATTTTTTTATAAATATTTAATAAATATATACGAAAATAAACAATTGTTTTTTGAGATAATTTTATAGTGTAAAATTATTTTAAAAAAATTAAATATTTTATAAATTTTTTAAGTATTTTACAAAAAGTAAGTATACTTATCTTTGCTGCTATTCGCAGCCCACACAAAAAAAAAAACCACAAAAACACGGAGGCGGCAAAAATGGAAAGTTTAATGTAAAAATGAAAATGTTAGCGGCGTTGATGAATTATAGGGGCGGGAGTTAGATGATTTTAAATTATGGACTATAAAATAAAGTATAAGTGGGACCAAAAAAATAAATACCCCTCGTTATACAGGGGCAGGAGTTGATTTAGGCTCCGTTTGATAAAGCTTATTGAAGCTCTTAACTCTGAACCGGTAGATATTTAGGAGCGTTTGATAAAATAGCTCAATCACCCTCTAAATTAAGCTCTGAAGTCTTAAAATCATCTGAGTCATTCAGATCGACGCCCTAACTTTTTCATTTTCAGACGCCGTCTCGCTCGTCCGCGCGGTCGCCCCCGAGATCGACATCGCTCGTCCGCGCGGTCCATCCAGTCTCCTTGTTGTGCCCCCGGTGTCGAGCTGTTGATTCTCCTCTGCTCGCGAGCTTCGCCAGTCCTGGTTCTCTTCTGCACGGTCGCCACCAAGAGATTCGTCAATCCTGCTGGTCCTCCTTCTGCTCGTGAGGTTCCCCAATCCCTGGGTCTCGTCCGCGCGTCGTCATCCTCAGGTACCCCTCCGCAAACCCTCTCATCTTTCTGGGCAGCCTGCGACGGAGGTGGTTTTCCCCGGAGGGTGGTGGGTGAGGGAGGAAGACTGGGGGAGGCGGAAGGGGGGTTCATTATCCCGCCGGCGGCGGCTACGCGCGGAGGTCAGCTCTGCTGCTGGTTCGGCGCTCGGCGCCCCCTGCGAATTGAAGCGCCTCCATTAACTGTATGCTTAAATCAATGGAGGAAGACGAAGGGAGGGGACATAACGTCGAACACATTGAGTGGATCCTCCCCGCCTCTCGATTTCCTTCCGGTTTGGGAGGGGGGCGGTAGAAGCTAGAGCGGGAAGCTCCGCCCATCATACATGGAGGACGGAACGGAGGCAGGTTCCTCCTTCTCAAGAAATTGAGAATAACGTTCAACCTTTGGTAGATTTCAAGTTGTCGTTGCTTGCATTTTTTGACGGTGATTCTATGCAGTGTTCTTTTGGCATCCAGGTCTTCGTACCCCTATTAGCTGATTATCAGCGTATATTACTTTATTATAAGCCCTATCATGTTCATCTTGTTAGTCACTTAAAATTGGTCTCGTAGCTGATGCTCTGTCTATTCTGTCGACAGGGATGGGTTATGTCCGATTCATTGCTGAATCCTGGGAGAGCTAGGTTATTGCATAGATCAAGAATGGACCAAGATTCTTGAATTTCTCATCCATGGTCACCCCCCACGCTATCGTTATGGAGGCGGCATTTCAAGACATGGCTGGAAGTGAGTTCACGAGTAAGCTATAAGGTTTTTTGTGCCAGTTGCCAGAGTGACCCCTCTCTCTCTCTCTCTTTATGTATACATATATACATTATAAATTACTGTCTGGAGGAGAACCAGTTTCTTTGTTTGACCTCGTGGTCCCCAATGCTACTGCTGAGCTATCTTGAAGGCATCTGGACTCTTACAGTTGGGCCCTTTTCACGTGCGGTAGCTGGGCAGATCAATCCACCTTCTGGTTGAGGATTGATGCTGAAGAATACTGCAATTATGAAAACCAGCAGCATAATTATCTAAAACCCAGAGAGCCAATGTTCAGGACGGAAGAAGATCATCCCCTCGAAAATAAAATGACCCCTCTGGAGGTGCTGATCTGCATTTAATATTGATGATAGTAGTATCTTTGTATAGACCACACATTTATCTTGTTTCCTTTGTTCTTTTATTATTATTTTTTCCCTTCACTGCCTTGTCCTTGAATACAACATTCAAACCAATGCTGTCTCCTCCCAGAGATTCATAGTATTTTATCATCTACTTGGCAAGAGCATTAACCTACTCGAAAGTTTTGCAGGAGAGGCTAGAGAAGGGTCACCGTCTGTTATTGGGCCTCTGCCATTTGGGTTTCTCAGATTGATGTAGGAAACCCAACAAGACAGAGGATGAAATAGGCAGAGAAGTGGAGGAGAGTATGCATCAGATCTTCTTCAGAGCAATGACTTTGATGGCAGTGGCTATCCTGAGGTTTGCTTGAGCAACTTGAGACTGTGGTCATTTTGCTTCTTTCTACTTGAAACTCTGAGATGGTGTCTAGCCTAACATAATTGTCTCAATGGGTGTGTTTATACTGTGTCATTTGTCTATTGTGTGCAAGTGTGTAGAGGTCTTCCAGCAATGGCTTGGCTTGTAAAGGATACAGTAGCCCTTCTGTATGTGAAAGATTTTGGTTCTCTTCAACTATTTTTTTCAGTAAGCTGGATTCTCTTTTGTTGAACTCCTTGTGATTGATTTCTAGCATGCTATTGGAGGAATAGAGTTGGTGAACAAGATTATGCTGTTGAACCCAAGTAAGAGGGCAATATCTGACAATCCAATAATCATATATATATATATTATGAGAATAATTATACACTGAAGTGTTGTTTGATTGTACCGAACACACATCTATCCTCTGATTAGGTCATAGATTAGGGTGTATAGATTGTATGAAAATGCTGTAAACCTTTTCTCCTATTCTACCTCTCATTTCTTCATTAAAGTCCTTAAATTTACGTTGTAAATTTTAGCTTTTTAATTTTCAGACCTAATCTTCTTATTTAGGATATAGCTAAATAATTTTTTATGGATTTAAAATTAATGAAAAACAATATGAGTGATTGTGGAATCAATGATTTATATTGTCTTGTACTTCGATTTTGAACATATTCTTGGTGTATTAATAATATTTATCTTTGTGCAATCAATTCAAATGTAGGATTTCTCATACTAAAATTGTGGATGTGTATGCGATCGATTGGATACAAAGTTCATGTTTAGTTGTTTTACAATTTTAAGAAGATTAAGTGGATGGTTCAGATTTTTTATCAAACGACGTAAATCACTTATGTCTTAATGAAATTAAGGACTTTTTTACCACACATTAAGAGGTTAGATGTAAAATTAAGACTTAAGATTTTCAGATTAAGCCTAGTCAAACACCACCTTAGTTTATTTTTATGAGATAAGTGATGATCTCATGTCTTTTGGATAGTTCTTTGAGGTAAGCAATGACCTCAGATATTTTCTAGAGAATAATTATGTCTTCATCTTCTTTGAGACATGTTGGACAGATATTCTTATCTTGTTTAAGAAATTTACACAATTTTTGTTGACATTATTTAATGCTTCGTACCTTTTCTGAAGAGATATTTTCCATAACTTTAATAGTTTGCTCATTTGACTTTTTCGGTTGGGACAATTAGGCAATTCTTGCTTTGATACTGTAGCCAAGTTCATCCATAAACATTTTCTCTATTTGGTGAATAAGGACTTTAAGTCCCAATACTCTTCGGTAGCTAATTTTCAAGGACTATTTATGGATACTCTTTTTGTTCAACTGGATCAATAGTCATATTGTAAGACTCTATAATAATTTCAAACGGAATAATATGAACAACTTCATTATACTTGGTTCCTTCAAAGTACGAACTAGTATTAAAAAAATTCTTGAAAACAATGGAGTTTTTTTGGACCAAAGAGTTGTACTTAAAGTATTCTCTTGTAAAATTTTGAACATGTTTTGAAAGATGAGAAATCTCTTCCACCTTCATACTCAAATATAATATAACTATTGTTCCATGTTGGAACATGTCTCGGACGAGAATTGGAGAAGTGCCTTGAAGCAAATGCTTTCTTGAGTAAATTCATGAATTACTTGGGTAAACGGTGAGAGATTGTTCAAGATTGTATAAGGTTTCTTGGTGATTTGGTATTGGAATTCAGAAATTTTTCTATGTTTCAAAGGATTGGGGTTGAAAATTATGAATGATTTGAAAAGAAACCCGGGGAGATGAAGATGAAGAATCTCATTGGGATAATCCGATTGTACTATCAAGAATTGTACCTCATATACTTTTGAAGACTGATGGGGTGTTTGGTTGCATGATAATTTTTTGCACATTTTCATGATAAAAAATTGTATTAAAATAAAAAGTGAACCAACTCATGACATAAAATTATCATGTTTGGAGAGATGTGATAACAAAAAAGAGTAACCACCCTACATGATCAAACAAAGTGGGGGACCACAAGAAAAAAGAAAGAGGTGAGGTCCTCTTTTTTTTGCTTAAGAAGAAAATCACTTTCAAAATATAAAATTGTCATGATTGTCAACCACCTCTTTTACCAAGTTTTCTTACAATTTTTAAAAATTAAAATAAAAACCTTCATTATTGTGCAACCAAACACCCTATGAGCTTCATCAACTTTTGAAGATTCAACTTCGTATATTGTTGATGGCTAAACCTCATTGATCTTTGAAGATGAAGCTTCTTTATTTTGTTTTTTAATAAGGACTAAACTCTTACCTGATTCAGCAACCTAATTTTTTCACTACATGAAGATACTAATTTCTTATTTTAGACTTCTAAGACTACTCCAAAGATCTAAGTCTCTCTAAACAATATTTTCAACTCTCTTTTTTACTACTTCTACTACTTTCTCCATGGCTTTTATCTCTCTTTGTAATTTTTTTTTTGCTAGTGTTCTATCAGTTTCTTTAAGAATTCTCTTGATCTTTTTCTTGACTTCTTCTGGTATCATCACCGTTCTCTTGAAAGCCCATTTACAAGAACATTGTTAGTTTCTTTAATAATTTTAATATTAAAATTGTATTCACTAAAATAACTTTGTCATTTAAGGATACGCTTGTTTTTTAGTAACGCTGTATAGTTGTTTTTTTATAAAAAATTTTACTTGTGTATTATCTATTTCTAATAGAATTTTTTTTGATAATAAAAAATACGCAAACTTTTTTATTCCTTTTTAGCTACTAATATTTTTTCATTTACATGGTAATTTTATTTTGTTGGAATCAATATTCTTGAGGTATATCGGCATATTTTTCTTGATTTTTAGGTTTCTTTTTTAGAATTACTCCCCAATAATTTTTGGAAGTATCTATTTCTAAGATTATAAAATCTTCTATGAATGACATTTCTAATATTGGTAGCTTTTTACATTTTCTTTTATTATCTGAACTTGCTTAGTTAACTCATTGTCTAAATTAGGGGTGTTCATGGTTTGGTTTGGTTTGATTTTTGAGTATTTTTTCTCAAACCAAACCAAACCAAACTATCTCCCAAACCGAACCAAACCGAACCAAATTAATTTGATTTGGTTTGATTTGGTTCGGTTCAAATCATATTTTAATAAGGTATAGTAGAATATCAATATATAATTTTATTTTGTTTGTTTTAAATCATATTCTATTAAAATCTTGTGTATATGTTTATAGATTACATTAATTTTGCCTTAAAAACTCTTAAAACAAATTTATTTTTATAAAAAAATACATAAATACGATCTTATATATAACTTAAATTAAAATATTTAATCTAATTCAGGTTATTCGGTTTACCGGTTTGGTTTGATTTGAAGGGTCCTAGAAACCGAACCAAATCGATTGGTGGTTCAAACTAAACCAAACCGAATCAAAGTACTAGTTTGGTTTGGTTTTTTCGGTTGAACCGAACATTGAACAATCCTATTTTCAAAAGTTTTTAAAGTCGGCTTTTTCATTTTAACCAATTTTTTATAACTTTTTCTATGTAATTTAAACATCCTAAAAACTTTTTCATTAGTTTGTATTTGTTAATTTGTTTAAAAATTAATTTATTTTTTCACAGATATGAGATTATATCTCAATACCTGCTGAATCTTTTGGGAGTCCTAAGAATTCTTTATTTTATTTCCCTATCTTAATTTTCTTTTAAGATAAGACTTCTAGTGTTTTTACATTTTCTTGTAAATATTGTAAGATGTTCTTCATGTTCTTTCTCTGAATTAGAGCATATAAGAATATCATCTACATGTATAAGGCAGAATTTATATTGACATTCAGATATTCTATCAATTCTTCTTTGAAATATCTGTAATATATTTTTTAATTCAAAAGATATTACTAACCAATCATAATATCCCAACAAAATACTAAAGAATGTCAGAGGTATTAATTCCTCGTCTAATCTTATTTGTCAAAATTATGATTTACAATCAAAATTTGAAAATTATCTTTTATCTTGTGTAAGATTTATTAATATTTCTTTATATGATAAGAAATAACCATCAAATATTATATATTCATTTAGTTATTTGTAACTTACTATCATTCTTACTTTTTCCTCTTTAGTTTCACTGCGCTTTCTAACCATGAATGCAACACTACTGTGTGGGGTTTTAGGTTTTTGTATTATTTTTATTTTTAGAAGTTATCATGTTTAATTTTTAAATTATTCTAAATCTTGTTGAATATATCTCATAGATTTTACCCTAATAATTTTATTCTTATTTTTAAGCTCTATACAAGCATAATCTTTACTTAGTTCTCAAAATACTTACAGATTCTCTTTGAAACTTTCTAAGAAGAAAATTTCAAATTATGCTATTGTTAATTGTTATACTAATTTTTTATCAAATTGTTCATTCATTTTTATTTAATTTTTTATCATCTTATCACCACACTGACTGCGTGTCTAATTAATTAGTAATTTTCATGTATAAGCTTTTTGGCTTCCGAATATATGTTTCAAATGATTGCATGAACCCTTAAGCCTGTTTGGCACCAAAATGCTTTGGGGATTTTGGGGACAAACTTGGTTTATCCCCAAGTTATCCTCATACCAAACATGGCTTTAAAGATCACTTTACATGGTGTTTGAATATATACTTTAAATTGAGATATAAATCACTTTTTAAAAGGAAATCATTGTGTAATATTGAACTTATATAAACTAAATTAATTTTTACAATATATTTTTCTACTTGAATTTTTAACTTTAGAATTTCTTTATTCGTTATATGAACTTTTCCCGCTACACCTATTTTATTTTTTCTAGTACTTTTTGAATTAATTATTTTAGTAAAATTCCTTCTTGTCATTCTTCAACCATTATCTATAAAAGCAAATAAATATTCCATTTCATGATTTTCTCTTTTTATTCTTATTAGAATATATATACTATTTGGACTTGCCATCTTAGTAAGATGATTTCTTTTTCTGTATTATTTAGAATTAGTCTATCATCTTGAATTTTCTAAGGTTTTATTTTATTTAAGAAGTTTGTGACAAAAATATATATTTTACAAGTCAATCATATGTGAGATTTTATATTTTTTTGTATTATCGTTTTCAATAATAATGATATTATCTTCATTGTTTGCACTATCTAGATGCGTTTATTATTACGAAGACATTAGTTGCATGCAATGAGAGTTGAATCATAATGAGATCAATTATTTAAAGACATATGATCTAAATATTCCTAGTCATAAGATTTTTGAGATGCGACATCAAGGATCAGAATAGAGTAGTATATATGATATCTTTTCATATAATGATGATGGCCGATCTCATTAATCATTAGTGTTGAGACATTGGGATAGAGAAATAACTTCACTTAACTGACTGGTTTAAAATCCTTAAATGGTATATTACTTAAACTGTCAATCACGATATTCTATCATCATGGTTGCATGGTTGAATCTTTAACTTAAGTCACCAAAGATGACTTGTCGAGCATATCTTGTACTTTGACCATTGACTCATGGACCATCTTATTTGATGGTCTAATACAGTTAATAGATTGCTACATGAGAAAATTGATGGAGACAATGGAGCGAACAATAGGAGATTGTCCACTCTCAGTAGGAAAGAGGGAATGTCATATGAATGACACTCTAAATTCTTAGCCAAGGTAGATAGGATAATTAGAATATGAGTTTTCCAATTGATCCGATCTGAGTATAAGATTCTACAGTGTCAAAATATTTAGAAGTTAACAGTTGATGCCACACTTCTATCCAACCAAGATATTGGATAAACGAGCGTTTATATTCGTGCGATAACCGATAATAGAAAAGCTTAATGAAGATTAAATAATCCCTAAAGTCGTCTGGGATCATAAGACGAGACTTGTACCATTCATGATCATATGATTATCAAATTTGTTATTAGATAATAGATTTAATATAAAGAAAGCTACTTTTTTATTTTAGTATTCACTAAATGAACTATTGGACCTAGTGGGTCACACACATAAGGATCAATTTATTTGTCAAGGTACGAGAGTTCATGATCTCCGACAAGCCAAGGATAGCCCATTTCATCTCAACTCTCTTTACAGCACCCTTCCCACTCTCGAAGGTGCCATTGGATGGTGGAGCTCCGATCGGAACAAGCAGTCGAGGCCAATGTGGAGGAGAACTCGACGTTGAACATGGTTCATGTGGATACAGCTAGAGACTACGTGCTTAGGCAGCTTCACCAGTGCTAGTACACTCGTTCTTCTCCAATCTTGAGGGGTTATTTAAATCCTACAAAGGTACGTATTTGAAATAGTTTCGAATACCAGTTCGATTTGCCTTTTCAATTCAGATTCAGACCAAGATGCCGATATATAAAGAATCAGATTTTTTTGCTATGCCATTATAATATGGTACCATTCCTTATAGTGGTATTAGAGCTTGGTCGAAGTCTCATTAGAATTTGAAGACATTTCAATGTCATTTTATTTTTTTCATGCAATTTAGAAATTATGAAAACATCCATTTTGACATAGACACCATATTTTATGTGATAAATAATAGATTGCAGTTGGTCACTTTTGAATCTCATGACAAAGAGCTTTATAATACATCTTTTTGTTTGAATTTTGGACTTCTGGACCGTCCGAAGCAGAGCTAGAAAGATAAAGTTTTAAGCATTTTGCTTCTTTGGTCCAAACAATAGAACTGCTATTTTTCTCCATATATGTCGATGTTGGAGGCCATTTGATGGCCTAGAATGTAAGAAATTTGTTTCTATAACATTCTCTCCACTTCCCCAACGTCAGACGATGAAGGGAGCAATGGATTTGTGCATTTTTCCATCGACGGTCACCTGTATGACTATGAATTATTATTTTAATTTTTTACGGGCAATAGTTGCCTTCATTTTGCATAAAATAAATTCAATAGCTTTCTTATTGTTCTAGAATTGATCTCCCATTTTTTGGGATTTTTTTGAGGCCAAAAAGTTTGGATTTTAGAAGGGTTTTAAACCATAGATCAGCATTTCCTATGGTTTTCGGGTTGGGAAGATGACAGGGAAATCGGATCATCAAACCTAACATGAACAGTAAATGGATCCAGCCCATGGCACCATGTGACCAGCATGCATAGGGGTCCGAGTGGCCTAGGTCCACCCGAGGGCGGGTGCCGCATGCCGCATGCCTTGTGCGCTTGGTGGTGTGTGGCTCAAATGCGCAAGTCTATGTTGCATGGTAAGGCGACACATAGTGCTGCGTAGCACCAGGGCGCTATTTTTTATTTAAAATTTTTTAAATAAAATTAAGTAAAAAATATCGAAAAATTCCAAAAATATTGAGAAACAATATGAAAAAAATGCTTGATAAATTATTAAAATGTTTGAAGATCTATTATAAGATATTAGGTCCTATTGTAATAGATTTAGTTTTAGTTAAGTAATTAAAAATGTTTTAGTAACTTATACTAATGAAATTAATGGCTAATTTAATTTCTTAAAATGTGATTTTACATAATATTAAAATATATTAATTTTAATTTTTGCACAATTTTACCAAATTGTCTAAATTGTTTAGACTTATTTATATGTTTACCTTTCTTGTTATTTGTTTCATAAAAATATGACAAGTATGAAATTTGAAATTTCAAAAGGTATAAATTATAACTTTATGAATTAAAAGTTATATCCTTTTATTATTATATAATGGCACTGTATTCATGTGATGTATGATGGTGCGATTGATTGGATGATTATGGATTTAAAATGTATGTCATACGATGATAATTAATTTAGTATTGGCATGTAATAGAAGGGCGTGCATGTCTAACTTATCTATAATCAAATTTGATTGTGTTTTTTACCTTCATCCAAGATATGTATTTTCCTTGATTAAGATCAAGGTTTGTTACTTGATTAATGTATATTCATGGGTCTATGCACCCTAAATAATCTTGTAAGGACAAGAAAACCAATCAAGGAGGAAGAGAGAGCTAGATGAGTAATGAGTTACATAGACCCATCCTATGAGTAATGAGTTGCAAAGGTAACATGAAAAGATAGATGATAGATCCATCCTAGCTCGCCTAGAGGAGCTGTTTAGAGCACATAGTGTAATAGAGCGATATGAGATATCAAAGAGTATGTTCAAGGTAAGGATGGGTGAGGAAACATCTGTGCAAACACATGCTCTCAAGATGATAGAGTGGGTGTAGAGGTTGATTGAGCTCGGGTTCTCCATAAACAAAGAGCTAGTTGTTGATCTCGTCATCCAATCTCTATCATCTTTTTATTCCAATTCATTATGTACTTCAACATGAACAAGTTAAAATGCTTTCTTATAGAGTTGCTTAACATGTTAGAGACAACTAAGAGCACTATGAACCATGGGAAACCTCTAGCGTTGTTTGTTGGTAAGACCAATAAGATGACAAAGGCTCATCAAATTTGGAAGAAGGAAAAGGCAAAAATCAAGATGGCGACCAAGAAGGAAGAGTCCAAGAAGGATAAAAGACAATGCTTCCATTGCCATAAGAATAGTCACTAAGAGAGGAATTGCAAGCTATATCTTGCAAAGAAAATAAAAAGGATGTTTGGAAAAGTTTTAGGTAATTTTTTCATTGTCAACTTGTTATTAGAACCACATAATAAGGATTAGATATTGGATGTGCTTCTCATATTTACAATGACTTGCAAGTGTTGACAAGTAGCATAGGGTATAGAAGAGGTAAGGTGGACTTGTGGGAAATTGTGCTAGAGTTGTAGCATTAGCCATAGAAGATATGAGTCTCAGATTGCCTTCTGAAGATATCTTAATTTTTACTAAGTGTTATTATGTTTCTTCCATTGTCAAGAATATTATATCTATTTCCTACATAAACAAATAAGAATTTGTTGTGAGTTTCGGGAATGATTCATGTTTATTTTTTATTTTGAATGGTAAACAATTTGCCAATCAGAACTTAGTGAATGGTTTATTCAAATTAGATATAGAATCTCCCATCATGTGTGTGGATACTCCTCATCAAAGAAGAAGGGTTGATGTTGATCAAAGCCTACTTTGGCACCATAGGCTTGGTCATAAAAATGACGAAGGACTCAAGAAACTCTATAAGGATAGATGCATCAGGGTAAATGATTATGAATTATTGCCCACTTGTAAGTCTTGTCTCATGAGAAAAATGACCAACTCCTCATTTATAATTCGAAACAAATATTAAGGAGGGAAATAATTTCATTTAAAACATTCAAATGAGGAGTTGGAATTCAGGAGGCTGGCCCACCCATTTTCGGCTAGTATTTTGGTCATTTGCAGCAACCACGCGTAGCTCTCTTCCTAGCCCCACTTCCCTTGCTTTTCTTCTTCAAGTTAGGAGAGAATTAAGGGCATACATTATCACATTTTATGCAATATGAGAAAGGAAAGAAAAGGAGATCGTCGGCTGACAACAACCGCACACACATATCTCTACCCAGGATTCCCTCCTCGGCATGTTCTTCCTCAAAGCACTCTTTCTTAGCCAAAACTTCTCCTAGTATGAGAATTCTCCAATGACCTTCCTCCTAGATCCTCTCCCCATCGACGAGCCAAGAAAAAAACAACCCACAACTATTCTCTGCCCAGCCAACACGCTTACAAGTCTCCCTCGAGAGACTCCTTCATGGCAAGACTCCTTCTTTAGCTAGACTTCTTGGAAGTTTGAAATTCCAAACTTATGTCCCCTATGACCTTATCCCCAGCTCTCTCTTGAACAGAAGGCAACCAAAAACAGATCGTGACTCCCTCCTCCTAACTCTTCCCTACTCCAGGTCTCCCTTGCATCTTCCTCTCTCCATCCAACAACAGTAGTAGCAAGGTCCGCAACCCCCTATTCCCTCTCCAGAAGCAAAGGCCACAACATCCTATTCCTACAGCCCTTCCTCCCTCCATAGGCGAACAACAAGCAGCTGTGCACAGGTCCTTCTCCAAGAACTTATGCGGCTCCCTCCTCCAACAACACAAGCCATAGCAGCTAGCCTTCAATGCCAACAAGGAGGGAGAGCGTTGCAGTATTCACACCAACAGGATCTAACCACAGTAGCAACAACATCGTCCATCGTGGCTACGTCCGCCAACAACATCTGCCCACAATAGCTGTAAGGAATCAATACATGACAGCGGAAAAATTTTGATTCCATAAAACCATGATCTTTGCCTTGATCGATGCCGAACGAGTAAAATCGAGAACCGAATATGAAGTAGAACAAGAGTACCTCATGGGATTTCTAAAATCCCTCACCATGGATGAAGAGAGGACATTCCTCCTTGCTGAAAACCGTTCAAATGTCCGGTCTCTAGCGGTATCCACACGATCTGTTTCAATAGATGAGTTCTCTCTTCCTTCGAGCCTCCAGAAACCTTCCAGATCCAAGCTTGACCATGGGAGATCACCTTCTAGAAGAGAGAGGAGGAAGAGAGAAGGCTTGGGACGTGCTCCAGCCCTATGACTTGATAAGGATTTGGCTTCATAAGCCATTTATATATAGAAGATGGAATTTTTCACAAAAACCCAAAATTTCTATAAAATTGCGTCCATGCCCTCATCTTATTGACCAGATCTATTGTGTGTAACCCACTAGGCCCAATAGTCAATTTGGTTGAAGCCTTAATTAATTTAAAAGAACAATTCCTTTAAATTAAATCAAAACCGTTATCCGATAACAGTTTTTACGGCTTTCTGATCATAAAGGGTACAAGCCACATCCTATGATCACAAATGACTTTGGGGAGTCAAATAACATCCATTGAGCCTTTCCATCATCAATTACCACACGGATTTAAATCCTCGTTCATACAATGTCCCGGTCGGTCAAGGGTTCGGCACTGACTGTCAACTCCTAAGTATTCCAACTCTATGAAATCTTGTACTCAGGAATGGATCAACTGGAAAACTCCTTTTCCAATTATCCTATCTACCTTGGCCAAGGATTTAGAGTACTATCCATAGGACATTCTCTCTCTCCTACCGAGAGTGAACGATCCCCTATTGTCCGCTCAATTGCCTTCACCAGGTTTCCCATATACCCAATCCATTAACTATATAGGATCACAATATTAAGTGATTCATCAGTCAATAGTCAAAGTACATAGTACGCCTGGCAAGATATCTTTGGCAACTCAGGTCAAAGATCCAACCATGCTATTGAGATGTAAGAATAACTTGATAGACAGTTCGGTAAGATACCGATCAGGTTTTCCTAAATTGGTCAGTTCAGTGAACTCATTCCACTAATGAGCACCTGTGTGTGTATCTCAGTGTCCCCACACTGATGACCAATGAGATCGGTCATTCTCATCATATAAGAAGAGATCACACACACTAGTCTATTCGGATTCTTGATGTCCCGTCTTAAGGATCCTATGACTAGGAACATTTAGATCACATACCTCTAGATGATCGATCTCATTATCATGATCTCATCATGATTCAATCATCATTGCATGTGATCAAGGACTTCATTACGATATACGCTTCTAATAAAAGCTAGTAACGAAGTTTTGCCTATTTAATTGAAAGAGATATTCCTAGAAATGTCGAATCATATCATATACGATTGGCTTGTAGGGCATACAATTTCTATCAATATCTACCATAGTGTCCATCATCAATAGAAGAGTAGGAGTTCTGCAATTTGCCCACACACATTGCCAAGGGTCAAGAGAAGCATCTCCTCACGGTCTGCTTCATCCGCCAGTGCCAACATAAGAGAAAAGAGAGAGGGAGGGCTTCCACGTACCCCATAATCTCCCATTCTGCTACATTTGGACACCGGTCACCTACAAAAAAAAGGTGAGGAAAAAATGTACTTCCCATCTCTCCCTTCATCCTACTAATTGCAATACCCTTCTTCGATCTCTTTTCTCCTTCTGCCAGCCCTTTGAGGCACCTCTATAGTTTTGCCAACACCCCAGCAGGGGTCTATTTTGGCAAACCCCACTCTATCACCCTCTATGGCTAGACCTCCCATTAGAACAAGCCCTAGACCACCTCTTTAAGCTAACTATTTAACCCCTAAACAAACACCTTAACAACCCCTTGCACACCACATTTACACAGTGCCAAACTAGCCAACAGCAGCCCACTATTCGCCTTAATTAGGCACCCTAAACAGCAGCAGTAGTAGCCCTTGTTCTGCCCTCTCTTGATGGCCACTTAAACCCCTACTGAAGGCCCAATCCAGTCCCATACACAACACATATTCTAGTCCCCTTGCAGACCTCCTAAACCAGGTCCTTATCAACCTATCCATCCCCTTGTGCTACCCCCTTAAACATGCCCATTTCAGCCCCATCGAGGCCCACTTAGCCCACTGCTAAAGAAAGAAGGCATGCAAAAAAAAAAGATAGCTTATGTAGGTCGCAAGAGCAAGCCTTGTTGGCACTTGAAGTTCCAAACAGTACACCAGGGCCCAAGAAGTTGAAAATGGGCCAACCAGGCTGACATGACTTGAAGACTGACCCATTGTGTCATTGAGACTTGAAGCTAGCCCATTGGGCCTTGACAAATCAACTAAACTAAATGTTGAAACGTGAAAAGCAAAATTAAATAAGGAGTTAACACCACCACGTGGGTGCTCCACCTTGGCTGACTCATCCTGTTTTGCTTCAAAATACTAACCCAGACATAGGAGTGGGCCGGCACCCATTGCAAACGATCCTTCCCACGATGTGATGAGTCAATTACTTGTTGTACCAGATAAGTAAATTTCACACTGATCAAAAAATAAGGCGACATGTTACAAAAATTGTTCCAGCTTGTGAGACTTTACATCATGGGAATGACATATGTACATTCACACTTCGGCAAGCATGGATGTGGTATCTTAACTGCCAAATCAAATGTACACCAACTTAAACAAGAACAATACATTGAAGATTCAAGTACCGAATAGATCACATGTGACAGAGCAATTAAGGTTAGCTCGATGGACCGGATATGTTGTGAACAAAACTGAAATAAATAAGAGTTAATCAAATTTGAAAATTCACTTAAACTAAATATGAAAATATACCTAAAACACATTAAAATAGGTCATTAAATCTGAAAAGTGAAAAAAACTCAAAACTTAATGCAATTTAAAAATTCTAACATAATACGCCTAAGTCAATGGAATTCAACTTTCCTAAACAAGTGAAAACCAAATAATTCAAAACAAACAAATAAAACACATAAAAAACACCCCAAATATATCGTAAAACATGAAAAATCAAGATCAGGCCTAAAAGGCCGAATCCCTTTTGAGTTCATTATGTTAGGTGGATGTGCACATTTTCTCAAACAAGATCGCTATGGCAATTAATCAAGGATCTTCGAGTGGTTGTTCATCGTAATTAACATCGAATATTCGCACCATCCGACAAAGATGAGTCAAAAATAAATTTTCATAGAACTCGAACCTCGATTCTATACTTTTAAAGTATCATTCAAACTATGCAAGATTGGATATTAGAGAATTATATGCAGAAGAACATCATATTTCATGCAATGTGCATTCTTGATCCATGGTAACAATCAAGAGACATTTGCTTAGGACATGACCAAGGTAGGATACGATCACCACTTTATCATAAAAAATAAAAAAATAAAAAACCTCTTATATCCCACTATATGAGATTGTATACATCTTAAACAGGGGAAATCCCTTTGGAGATGTGCCACAACAATGTGGCGCATGTGCATTGACTTGTGGTGTAGAAGACCCCAAAAATAAAAATATACTCAATCCCCTTGACCATTTCTTCTTACATTGATGTTTTATTTCAAGTCTTGCATGTTTACTTTATACTTTTAGTTCCTACCATTATTTTCTTGAAAGGGCCTCGGCTCCTAACACACATGCACGAGGTTGAGCCTAACCAAGAGTCTAATCACATTTTCTAAGAATGTATAGAAGAAGACAAGTTAGAACAAGAATCAACACAAACAACAAAAAAGTACAAAGCATGTAAGCCTGTGGGAGCAAGCACATCAGAACCCGCCACCCCCTCTTGAGGTGGTTGATCAGCTGGCAACAGAAGGGGAGCATCTGGCAACAGAAGGAGAGCATAAAGAGAAGACTTAGCATCATCATCAAAGCGATGATGTGCTTCCTCATTCCTCTGACACTTAGAAGAATAAGTAGGGTAATTTAAGATGTTCAGGAAATGACTGAGAACAAAATGAGGTTGATCAGGCAGAAAGGAAAGTTATCTTCATGATGGAAGGATTCCAACCAGGACTATGCAACTTTCAGATGAAGCTCCAAATCATGAACTTTCCTGTTGTTTTTCTCACTCATGTCCGTGACAACCTCGGCATGTTGAGCCTCACGATGATGGGTCTCCTGCTCCAACTATAGCTTCTAGTCCTTGATCTGCATCTACAAATCAAACAACTCTACAAGGGAAGCAGTCAAAGTGGAATAAGAAGCCCCAACAGCCACCTCCTAGGGGTGCTCAATAACCACCTTCCTTAGATGGTCTATCTAAAAGAAAAGCATCATAGACCAACAATCAGAATAATTTTTTTTCACCAAGATAACCAAAGACTCATCTTAGTACCCCTCTGGCGAACCTGGGACTGGGACAATGTCAACACCCGACAACTCTAGATCACTTCATTCTAGAAGATGAAGCTCTCGATAGTTAGAAAGGAGATATGATGGTCAAAGACAAATGACACAAAATCAAGCAAGGCATCAAGAACATTATGTTGCCTCCTCAGCCGTGAGAGAAGCTCAAACCTAGTCCTTGAGCTCCGTAACACGAGCCTAGAGGTGGGACACCTTTGTTTGAAAATAGAAGGAGTTGTCAGGTATCATCAAAAAATAACTAAAAAACAAAAAAATAATAAAGTTACCTCAACTACTTGAGAAGCCTAATAGGGTGTTTGGTAGCGTTTTCCCCCATTTTTTACCTAAAATTTGAAAATAGGGAAAGAGAGGTGTTTGGTCACGTCTCCTACCCGCTCCTCTTTTTTTGGAAACAAAGAGACCTACTCCTAATATCTCTCCCGAAAATAAAACAACTGTTTTATTTTCGGGAGAGACGCGGGCGCCTGTTCCCTCTCGGCCGTCTCCCCCACGTCTCCCGCGGCCTGTCTCGCAGCATCTCCCTCTCCCCGGCAGCAATTGCTCTGGTTGCATCGAGTCGCCATCACGCCTCTCCCACCTGGACTACCACAGCGTGCGGGGACGGACGGCAGTGCGTGGGGGGCGCGGCTGTGCGGCGGCGGACTCCGGCGGGGGGCGAGGCTGTGCGGCGGCGGCAGGGGGCACGGCTGTCCGCGCGGGAGGGGGGGACGGGGGACGACGGCGGCCGCGGAGGCGGACTCCGGCGAGGGCGCGGGCCGTGCGGCGGGGGCGAGGCCGTGTGGCGGCGGCGGGGGGGGGGCAAGGCTGTGCAACGGCGGACTCGGGCGGGGGGCGCGGCTGTGCTGTGGGGGGCGAGACTGTGCAGCGGCGAACTGTCCGCCGGGGGGCGGGGGGTGCGAGGCTATGCGGCAATGAACTCCAGTAGGGGGTGAGGCTGTCGCAAAGGGGCGGAAGACTCCGGCAGGGGGCACGGCTGTCCGCGGGGGGGGTCGAGGTTGTGCGGCGGCGGCGGACTCCGGTGGGGGGCGTAACCAAACAGTACTCTATAAATTTTAAAAATTGTGACAGTTTTGCCAAACACAAAATGATTAGACTCATTTGATTTTAAAATTAAAAATGAGAAGTCAAATAGTCTTGATTTTAAAAACGAGATTGACTCAAAATTAAAAGAGCTACCAAACACCCTATAAATCAACCCCTTGAGCTCCACCAATTGAGCTTGAAGGCAAAGCACCTTGGTTGAACAATCTTGAAAATGAAAAGGTTGTCAAGAATAACAAAATGAAAGGACATGATGAAAGAATGTTACCTCGGCCTCAGTCTGAAAGAGGTGACCATAGGTCTAAACATACTGATGAAGGTAGTCAACACTACTCTTTACCTAGGAAGTCATTGTAGTACCACCCCAGTTCCAAGAATCAAGGGCCATCTTCCCCTTGACCCACCAGTCCACCTGCTACACAAGTCTGTGAGTGTTTTGCCCCATTCAAGGCATCGTCAGGACCACCCACTCATAAGCGAGCCCTAATGAACGCATCAAAAAATGCATCCATAGGGGGTCAATGTCGTTCAGACAATGGAGGTAAAGGTCCCTCCTGAATAAGTGTTGAGCCGCTAGCACCCAAGGGTGGGCATTGTCATCCTCTCTCTTAAAAGGCCTCCTCATACCTGTAGAGAAGTGGAGAGGCAATCAGAACAAATGAAGCTACGGATTTTGCATGGGATAGCTAGCTCAATTTTTACCTTATGATGGGAGACCCACAGGCTTTGCCTCTAAGTGCCTATTATTAGATAATTATAGGAGGAAGAAATGTGATGACTATCCCATTAATCCAACAACAACAGCTTATGAGGATACAATAAGATTGCCCTCCACAGTGGGATATAAAAATAACTCCAAACTTGAAACCAAGAGGTGTGAGCACTAGGAAACAACAACACAAAAAGCAAGCATAAAGCAAAGAAAAAAGGGTCACTTGTAGCAATAGTGTAAAACCAACAACAGAGATTTGGTTGCCCTCGACCAAATAAGCAAAGACATGGAATAGTACTACTTCGCCCTGTCGACTACAAAAATGGGATCTATATTGACACCTTAAAAAATTAAAATAAGAAGAAACTTTCACTTCGGCAAATACTCATCTTGATCTCCGAACTTTCGACCCTCGACATCACTCAGGCACTAGAGATACGATTTGGGTTGTATGGGAGGAGCATGAAGAAAATAAATCAAAATGGAATAAGGAGAAAGAGTAGAGAATAGAAGTAGAAAATGTGGTTGCTAGGAACTGCAAGCTCTAAAATTGAATTAAATGAGGTATGGAGTATGTAAGAGATGATTGAGTGTACCTTAGCGTGGGAGACATGTATCTAGGTTCAACCTTCTTTTTCGGCCAGTCGATGAAGAAAAGTCCTCAACCACTACTAGCTCGATGTCCTGTGTAACTCAAAAACAAGTAACCAAGTAAAGAAAATAATTAGAACTAAGAGAAGTGTAGTAATCGTAAAGAAAAAAATGGAAAAGGTGCAACAATCAAATTAGAACTCAACATATTGGGGCAAGTTCTAACCCATTTTCTTATTTTTATAATGTATGACATGATGCAAAACTTAATAAAAGTGATGTATAAATGATGTTGAATGAGTAAGAAAGAAGTAGGAGTTGGAACGACTCAAATCAAAGTTAAAACGGAAGAGATATCACCAATCTGGATGACCTAACACACAAACGAGGGCGCAGACAACGCGCCCTTGGTTTGGGGGTGTGAAACTGTGTTTAAGGGCATAGTAGACTCTTATGGCGTGACTTTGGTGTAGAGATTGCAACGGACAGTCCACAGGTCAAAATTGAATGCAATTTATTGCAATGGAAAGAAGACTTAGAGATAAATATTTTTTATGTTGATAACTTCTTTAGCAAGAGTCTTATAGTCCTATAAAAATTTCTTGAAGAGAAAAGAAAGAGAAAAGCACAATTTGGCGGCACGACCATAGTGCAGTGATCACAACAGACAATTAAGAAGTCAGAATAAACTCCCGTTTGTTCTAAAATAAAGATAACTCACCAAGAGTGATTTAAAATAAAAAGAAGTTAGCTTGAATCCTATGTTAAAAGGTGAAAAATTGTTTGATAACTTTGGTACCAGAAAATGCAAATTTGGGAACCGTCAACGCACTGTCGATGTAAGAAGTGCTATGAGCAGTATAAAGATTAGAATTGATTAATTCTTACCAAGAACGGTTTATATGAAGAGTGTCAAAGCTAAACCACTAGGAAGAAGATTAAAATTGAATGAGAATTTTGTAATAGAAAGATGTAGAAATTGAATCTTTCTGCACAATGACAGTGCAGAAATCACCATGATCCGAGGAGACAACAGCATTCATCACCGTTTGTTGGAGATGGAAGATGACTGAACAAGGAAAACTTCTTTTGAAAAATGCCTAGCCAGAATATGCCTGTAGAAGTCTGTGAAAGCCGAATATTAGCAAATTGCACAACGGAGCATCGATTAGACTTCTCTCTCTCTCTCTCTCTCTCTCTCTCTCTCTCTGGACTGACTTCTTGTATCGGGACGAGAGGAGAATGATTGAAGGAGCTTGGTACAAGCGTTGGATGACTGGAGAAAAAAGATTCTAACCCTAGGTCATCTACCAATGCCATGAATACATAGAAGAACAAAATCGATGCAAAATGAGAAAGGCAAACTATCGCGCCCCTACAGGAAGAACAAGAGGAGGGCGCGTTGGGCGCACCCCTACATGAAGACCAAGAGAAGGGCACGTTGGGTGCACCCTCACCTCCAAGGCACCATCAAACGGAAATGACATATATCGACCAGAATGTTCTAGAAATATGCCAAAACAAGGGACTTGCTAAGGGGACCACACCCTACACTTGGGGGCGTGGTCCAAATAGAAATTTTTGAAAAGGAAACCTTCCAAAATAGATTTGCAAAGCCCCAAACTAAAGCAATGGTAGACGGACTTCCTCTGTTGACCATGCCCTCAAAGTGGGGGTGTGTATAGGACACCCTACATGCAAGGGCATGCCCAAGGCTCCCTTAAACTGGGGTGTGCTCAACGCACTCCTGGTCTGGGAACAAGTGGGGGCACTCTGCGCGCTCTTGGCCAAAGAAGGAGGTGGGGGCACATTCGGTAAAATGACCGGAATCAACCCAGAACATCGACCAGATTTACGGAGACACTCCGGAAGACAAGAAATGATCAGAAAAGCTAGGGATAACCCAATAAACTCGAAATGATTAAAAAAGTCGAGGGTAACTAGAAAACTTGAAATAACTAAAAAAGATGACATAAAAAGCCGGTGGCAAACCGTAAGACTCAAATTGACGACCATAAATGACTAGACTAACCTGAAGTGTCGGGGGTGACCTGGAAAACTCAGAATAATCGAAAAAGTTGATGGTAACCCATATGACTCGAATTGATGATCAAAAAGATGAGAGTAACCTGGAAAACTCAAAATGATTATCAGAAGAGCCAGGGGTAGCTTAGAAAACTTGGAAAGCATAAAGGTGACCCAAAAAACAAGAATCAAAGGCCAAGTAACCTAGAGGCACCTGGTGACAAACCAAGCTGACCGATTGATCCCGAAACGAATAAACAAACCCAATATTACCTAAAGCCTTGCGATACTGACAAGAATGACATGAGTGCATCCAAGAAATCATAATGGTGAGCAAAAGACTGAAAATGACCCTACGACATGATAGAAATGTATGCCCTACAAGCCAATCGTATATGATATGATTCGACATTTCTAGGAATATCTCATTCAATTAAATAGGCAAAACTTCGTTACTAGCTTTTATTAGAAGCGTATATCGCAATGAAGTCCTTAATCACATGCAATGATGATTGAATCATGATGAGATCATGATAATGAGATCGATCATCTAGAGGTATGTGATCTAAATGTTCCTAATCATAGGAACCTTGAGACGTGACATCAAGAATACGGATAGACTAGTGTGTGTGATGTCTTCTCATATGATGAGAATGACCGATCTCATTAGTCATCAGTGTGGGGACACTGAGATACACATATAGGTGCTCATTAGTAGAATGAGTTCACTAAACTGACCAATTTGGAAAACCTGATCGGTATCTTACCGAACTGTCTATCAGATTATTCTTACATCCCAATAGCACGGTTGGATCTTTGACCTGAGCCGCCAAAGATGTCTTGCCATGCGTACTATGTACTTTGACTATTGACTGATGGATCACTTAGTATTGTGGTCCTATATAATTAATGGATTGGGTATATGGGAAACCCGGTGGAGGCAATTGAGCGGACAATAGGGGATCGTTCACTCTCGGTAGGAGAGAGAGAATGTCATATGGATAGTACTTTAAATCCTTGGCCAAGGTAGATAGGATAATTGGAAAAAGGAGTTTTCCAGTTGATCCATTCCTGAGTACAAGATTTCATAGAGTTGGAATATTTAGGGGTTGACAGTCAGTGCCGAACCCCTGACCGACCGGGACATTGTATGAATGAGGATTTAAATCCGTGTGGTAATTGATGATGGACAGGCTCAATGGATGTTATTTAGCTCCCCAAAGTCATTTGGGATCATAGGATGTGGCTTGTACCCTTTATGATCAGAAAGCCGTAAAAACTGTTATCGGATAACGGTTTTGATTTAATTTAAAGGAATTGTTCTTTTAAATTAATTAAGGCTTCAACCAAATTGACTATTGGGCCTAATGGGTCACACAATAGATCTGGTCAATAAGATGAGGGCATGGATGCAATTTTATAGAAGTTTTGGGTTTTTGTGAAAAATTCCATCTTCTATATATAAATGGCTTATGAAGCCAAATCCTAACAAGCCATAGGGCTGGAGCACGTCCCAAGCCTCCTCTCTCCCTCCTCTCTCCTCTAGAAGGTGATCTCCCATGGTCAAACTTGGATCTGGAAGGATCTGGAGGCCCGAAGGAAGGGAGAACTCGTCTATTGAAGCAGATCGTGTGGATACTGCTAGAGACCGAACACTTGAACGGTTTTCAGCAAGGAGGAATGTCCTCTCTTCATCCATGGTGAGGGATTTGAGAAATCCCATGAGGTACTCTCGTTCTACTTCATATTCGGTTCCCGGTTTTACTCGTTCGGCATCGATCAAGGCAAAGATCATGGTTTTATGGAATCAAATTTTTTTCGCTATCATGTATTGATTCCTTACACGACAATCATGATAGGACACGACACAATGATTTTCACTTGGTGGACACAACTTTGTTCGAAAATATATAACTTATCCTCAAATGACCCGATAAGCTCCTGTCGCACCTCCAGGACCATCGGTTCGTCTCAAAAAGGTGATTCAATTGATTTATAACGGTCCAATAAAGAATATCACCTATGAAACAAGAGACTTAAAATCAAAATCAGACCAATTTGGCGTGTCTACAGCTTGTCTTGTCTTGATGTTGGCTTGCAAGGGAATAGTATGTAACATAGCTGGGTGAAATGTAAGGAAAAGTAATGAAACGAAATGGATTGTAATGAAATGTAGTAAAGCAAAATAGTGATGGACTGAAAGACATGCTCATTAACCGAATTTGGCAAAGCGAATCTTCTTAAGTTCCTTAGGTCACTATCGTGTTTCATCAAGTTTTCTTACATCCGATTGGTAAAAGATGTGCCGCGTGCATGAGAGATATAAAATAAAAGTGTAGCCAACCCGGTGGGGAGTCTCCAAATCGCAGATTCATTAATTCATCATCAATCAATAACCCGATCTTTGCAATGTCCTTGTTATGTGATGAGCTAAAGTTTGAAAAAAAATTTGTTTGTATGATAAAAATAAAGTAAGAGAATACCAATCAAGCATATTTATGCACTCAGATTTACTTAAGTTTTCCAAAAAAATTTAATTTAATTCAAAATGGAATGACCTCAGATTAAAAAATGCAAATGTTAAGGCACAATAAAAAGACTGCAAAGGCATCGTGAATTGTATCTCTGCACCAAAACATAGCACAAGCCTACCAACATGATGGGATCAAAGAATAAAGGAAGCTCAAGGTGGGATAGAAAATGGGATGACTGCCACGGTGGGATAAGTAAAAAGAAAGTGGGGTGAGAGGCCACAACGAGATAAAGATGAAAGACACAATATAACAAAAGGTCACCAATCATATGATGAGGCGGGAAACACGGTGGGATAATGAGAAGATCAGAATTCGTAGAAAAGGACCTAAGGGGACCTTGAGGATATGATGGAGAAATGATGACCATGGAGGGATGCTGACACTAAGGTCGAAATGATATCACGTATGATGAACGACAAAGTGATAGAATGATGTAGACAATGTAAAAAATGCAATGATCTATATGATGCATGTTGGGTTAAAAAATCTAAAATTATATAAAATATAGTTGAAGATATATATTGAACATCAAATGTCAAGATACCAAATCGGGAACCATCATCCCTCAATATTTAATTTTGGCCTATCCACAAGCATGAAGAATGACCCAACCATCATAGATTTTAATGAAATGGATCTTAGGTATGGTCTTCTTCACCATCACAATCGTCAACATCAATGTATAAATAAACAGTAATGCACCTAATATATGTTAAAAAGGGAAATGATAACAGTGAGTCGGTGAAATGATGGCATGTATTCTCACTAAAGAGTTCATATGTCCTAATGAGTGTAAGAGATCACCTTATAAAATTTGGTGCAGTGGAAGTGACGATTCCTATGGATTCATTTAGAACCTATGTCAATAAGAACCGAACGACGAAAATCAAAAATCGATCAAGTTTGAATATACCTAGTATGGATTCATCTAATCCTATGGGGAGAAAGAATATGAGCTTCTAAAACTCTTAAAACTGTTCAAATGTCCGGTCTCCGTGTGTATCCACACGAATTTCATCTACAACAGATTCTCCATTTGCGTCGACCTTGAAAACTCTTCCCGAACGAAGCTCTATCACCCATGGATGTCTTCTAGAGAGGGAAGAAGATAGGGAAGAAGCTAAGGACGTGATTTTCACCTTTAGCTTGATGAGGTTTGGCTGAAACCATTGGTACTTGTAGAGAATTTTAGATTTTTCATAAAACCCAAAATCTTCATAATTACGCTCTTGCTCATGTACTTATGGATACGTTCTTATGTGTGTGACTCATTATGCCCAATAGTCTATTTGATTGATGTCTAACTAAAATAGAAAATTTTTATTTCATTTAATTAAATTTGTTATCCGATAACAAATTAATCGACCTACCGATCATGAAGGGTACAAGTCACATCCCATAACTAAATGACTATAGGAATAATCTTATCTCCATTGAGTTTTTTCATCATTAATTACCACGTGAATATAAATCGTCGTCCATTCAATGTCCCGATCGTATAGGAATACGACATCGACTGTCAACTCCTTAGTATACTAACTCTATGAAATCATATACTCGAAATTGAATCAATTAGAAAACTCATTTTTCAATAATCTTATCTACCATGACTAAGAATTTAAAGTGCAATCTCATAGGACATTCACTCTCACTTATAAAGTGGATGAACTCTTATTATCCGCTCAATTGCCTCCATTAGATTTTTCTTGTACCTGATCCATCGTTATATTGGACCATCTATACGGTGATACATAAGTCAATAATCAAAGTACAAGTTTCACCCAACAAGACATCTTTGACGACTTAGGTCAAAAGTCCAACCATGCAACCATGATGATAGAAAACTCTGATCGATAGTTAAGTAAGATATCATTTAGGATTTCTAATTCGATCAGTATAGTGAACTCTTTCAACTTATGAGCACATGTATGTGTATCTCAATGTCTCCACACTAATAACCAATAAGATCGGTCATCCTCATCACATGAGAAACATCACATATACTAACCCATCCGGATCCATGATGTCATGTCTCAAAGATCATATGACTAGGAACATTTAAATCACTTACTTCTAAATGATCAATCTCATTATCATGATCTCACCATGATTTAATTATTATTGTATATGATAAAAAATTCTATTATAATATTCACAACTAATAAGAGCTAGTAATGAAGATTTGTCTAGTTAATTAAATGAGATATTTTTAGAAATGTCAAATCATATTATATTTGATTGATTTGTAACGCATACAATTCTATCAATGAGAACATAGAGTGTTGTTGTTGAAATATTGAAGAAAGCTCCTCGGTAAAGTTAAGGTCGAGACTACAATGACACCTCCTTTAAAGAATCTTTAGGGAAGGAAAGTGTCAATCACCATCTTGTTGTGCAAAGTTCTCCTTATACATGAAACACTTAAAAAAGAAGATTAGAACTGCAATATGACTTATTCTCCTTGTAAGGTACAGTTTGTCTTAACTTTTGTCAAGAGGAATATAGCCTTCTTGAAATAAAGTAAGAAATATGTGATGAAAGAATTGAAACATAAAAGACTAAAAGTCAATATGAATGTAGAAATAAAAGTTTAAACCATGCATAATAATAAACTTTTTAAAATTTTGAAATTTGAAGTCATGCAAAAAAATTGAAAATGTTTGATGTTTATTTAGGGTTTTAAATCATTCAATTTTTTGGAGTATTGAAAAAGTTCAATTTGTAAAAATTTTAAAAGTAAATTCCTTTTAGAGTTTTGAAAACATTCATTATTTTGAATTTTTAAAAATATTTAATTTTTTAGGAGAAAAAAATCAATATCGACAAAAATCCTCATCACTCGGTTATTATTCTACATTTATTGGTAGACACCATGTGCAAAAGAAGGGGTTCCCTTACCTAAAATCTTTTTGACCTTCAACCTTTAATCAGTTAAGATTCAACCTAGATTTGGTTGGTCCACCCATACCTTGAGAGTTAAGAATAAAGAACTGATGAGAAGTCTTTGATAGGCTCTGAAAATATCAAGAGAGATTTCTTTGCTTGCACCTAATTGTCTATTGGGGTTCGACCTCTACGAGCCTTTGACATTATAACACTAGCCCTTTTCTTTTCACTTTCTATAGCACGATGTGACCAAGTTTTTTTTGAAACTCACAAGATACTTGCTCTCTTTGTCGTGCCTTTTCTTTTGATGATTTTTTAATATTCTTTTCTTTTCTTTTTCATTTCTATTTTTTGGGGATTTTGAATGATGCATATTGAGGCAACCTCCTACTAAGGCGGCAAATACTTTTGATACTATCTCCCTTTAGTCCCTTCACCTATTTTGGACCGAATAAAAAAGAATAGGATGAGGATATTCCTTCAACCTTTGAGCCTTGCCTAGTTTCTTTCAGGTGTTGGGTCATCTAGATTCTAAGATCGGGGTGTGTTGTGAGTGCAAGATGGTATCTATCCTCAATCCTATTAAGACACATGGACTTAAGTCATACTAGTACTTTTCTCCATTTTTTGAGGTAGATTACATTCTATAAGTGAATCAATTATTAACATGTCTTGCAATATAAAGAATTTATTTTTGATAAAACAAAAATAGTTACAAATATCGTCAATCATGAATTTTCTCTCAATTATGCCATATACATTTGAATCAACACAAAAATATTTCAAAAAATTTATTGTCTTGTGAATGACATGATGATGATAAATACAATTTCATATAATATATGTAAGGAGAAGAAGTTCATTGTTGATGACGACGTTGCTTGTGCTTGTCTTGTCTTACCTAACCTAGTTGCTTCCACTTCTGATATGCACTATATTCTGAGTCATATGATGGAGTGAAAGATATTGAGGGTTTGATTTCACATGACAAAGTTATAATTTATGATATCGAGAGGCAAAGATTGTGATATCACCCAAAAAAATTCTCTACCATTGATTTTTTATCGAAAGTAAAATTTGAAAAGGAAAGAGAATTCAAAAAGGAAAGAAACTTATTTGAAAACAAAAGTGAGTTAAAATGAGTTCTTGAGCCTGGAGGTTGCGAGTGGCTTAAAGGCCCGAGAATGGCTAGGATCAAGGGGCACGTGAGTCCAAGAGTTGAATGCGGGCTAGAGGACCCTGTTGATGTTGGTGGGTATGAGGGCCTAATTGATGGTAATGAGTAAGAGAACATGATTGATGGTGATGAGCACGAAGGCCCAATTGATCACTAAGCCCGAGGTACCTGACGAAAGGAGTGAGCATACGGGCCTGCTTTAGGTGATTGGGAGCATGATTATGATTTTAGAGATTGTTGATGAGCTCACGAGTGCCACTGAAGAGTATGGGTATGTAAGCCTGAAGCCGTAGAAGTGTGGGCAAATGGGCCTAAGGTTGATAGAAAGTGGGCACGCATGTCTGAAGTTGAAGGAAGGTGGACACGTGAGCCTGGGCCTAATTGTGAAGTAAGTTGGGTACATGGGCCCGGAGTTGAAGTAAGGTGAGCTCGCGGGCCCGAAGTTGAAGGGAGGTGGGCTCGCAGGCCCGAAGTTGAAAAGATGTGGGCATGTAGCCCAATTGTGAAGTAAGTTGGGCATTTGGGCCCAAAGTTGAAGTAAGGTGGGCTTGCGAGCTCGAAGTTGAAGTAAGTTGGGCATGTTGGCCCAATTGTGAAGAAATGTGGGCATATGGGCCTGATTGAAAAAAAAAATTAGCGACAAGTGGGCCCAATCGAGGAAAATTGTGGGCACATGGCCCTTGTTGAGAGTTGTGGACACAGGCCCGGTTGAGGAGCGTGTAGGCCCAGTTGAATAAAAGGGACATGTGAGCCTGATTGACCGAAAGGGATGCATGGGTCCGATTGAATAAAAGAAACAAATGAGCCCGATTGAATAAAAAGGGCACGTAGGCCAGTTAAAGGAAAGGGACAAGCAAGCTCAGTTGAATAAAAGAGGGCACGTGGACCTAATTGATGGAAATAAGCACATGGGCCCGATTAAATAAAAGAGGCATATGAGCTTGGGTGAATAAAAGGACACGTGGGCCCAATTGAAAGAAAGGAGTACAGGGGCCTGGCTAAATAAAAGGAACACATAGGCCCAATTGACGGAAAGGAGTGTATGGGCCCAGCTGATAAAAGAGGCACATGGGCCTGGTTGAAGGAAATGGGCACAAGGGCTCAATTGAAGAAAGGGACATAAGGACCCAATTGAAGGGGATGAGGTATGGACTTGGCCCTAAGATTGAAGGAACATGGGCCCAATGGACCAAGAGTCAACCCTTATGCTCACCAATGGACCAAGAGTGAGCTGAATATAACTCAGCTCATGGGCCTGATAGGCTTGCCTGCATGGGCCACCAATAGGTCACTTTATGGGGTTGAAAACAAGCATAATCTCGGTCCATTAATACCAATAGATAGCCATGTTTGGAAAGTATAAATTTGTTGTCATGTATAATTTGTTTCAGGGAATATTAAACCCTTAAAAGGTCAACCCATGTTCTCCTTAATGGGCTGATAATGAAAATTCATAAAGGCCAAGATTGGAGTATAATTGGACCTGCAATAATAAACCTGAAAGGCTGAAACATGGATCATAAATCAGCCATTAAGATCCATATATAGCCATCTTAATGCAGGTCTGAACTCTTAATTGGCCTATAAATTGGACCTAAAGGCCGGAATGGAAGCATAATTAAATTTGTTGACAGGCTATTTAGCGTATCCAACATATAGGCCACAGGCCAAGCTTAAATAGGCTGAGAATAGGGTACAATTGGGCCACTAATGGGCTGCCCATTGAAATGATAAATGTGTCATAAACCCAGCCCATTAGCTTCAAAAGACAGCGATGTTTATAAGGTATAATTGTGATGTCATGAATTCATAGCGTATTGGGAAAGAGCTAGCCCACGTTCCCATTAATGAGCAATAAACAGGCCTGGGTCAGTCCATTGAGGACAGCTATATGAGATACACAAGTTAGGTTGGATCAAGGAATAAGGCATGAAATAAGCCTCAGATCAAGCCCAACTAACTTCCATTGAATCTAGTCATGACCAATTTAACAGCATATATGATGACCGACTTTATGGACTACATGTCTGAGATAACCATATAAACATGTAAGAGTCACTTGATACCTCCACATATTCTGGTATCTAAAGTTCAGGGGTTTAACAATGGGGAAATATTGAACAGCATTACCCTTTCAGTTGTATTATATCTACTCACTGGTGTGAGCTTTGTCTTCCCTTAAGGTAAAAGGCAAGTGTTGCTCAAATCAAGAGAAGAAGAATTCAACTGCCTGAGATACATCACATGAAGCTGCATGTGGACAAATTAAATTTCATCCTATGCCTGTTAAATGCCTAAAAATAAAGTTAGGTGCACATCAAATCCAACATCTTACTTTTTCAAGAAAAGATGTGATTTGTCCCCATAATGGGGTCTAAGGAAAGGCCACTTCAGACAGTTGTATCCATAGACCTCTCCCATCTCCATCCACTGGAATACGAGACAAGGTATCAGGAACACATCCAAATGATTTCCAGAACAAGCCTAGTTCTACCTTAGTTGTTACCTAGTTTCTATGTACTCCTTTGAGCTTAGCTGCAGGTAGACTAGATCCAAAATGTTATATATTTCATCCGACATGTAGTGTGACTTGTCTGCAGCAAAAAACTCATGAAGCTTGCCATCAACCTCAACTGAGCTGCATCCAGGAGCCTTTCTGATACCACATTCTCTCATCATCCTTCTTACCATCTTCACATCAGACCATCTCTTTCTTGCTGCATACAAATTCGATAGAAGTGTATAAATGCCACTATCTCCAGGATCCAAGGTCATAAGTTTCTCTGCAGCACATTTACCCAATTCTACATTCCCATGAATCCTGCATGCATTAAGAAGGGCACCCCATGCTGCTTTATCTGGTTGTACTAGCATACTCTCTATCAGCTGAGCAGCATCTTCCAAAAGGCCTACCCTTCCTAGAAGGTCAATAATGCATGCGTAATGTTCTGTTTTTGGTTCCAGGCCAAACAATATCTTCATGTCACGAAAATATTTTTGGCCTTCAATGACCAGTCCCCCATGACTGCAGGCAGAAAGGACACCAATCATTGTGACACTATCAGGCACATATCCCATACTCTTCATTTTCTCAAAGAGAACAAGTGCTTCCTTGCAATGGCCATGAACAGCATAAGCAAGAATCATAGAATTCCAGGAAACAATATCCTTCTCAGGCATTTGATCAAAAAGCTTAGATGCTGCACTGATAACTCCACTCCTAGCATACATGTTTATTAATGCATTTGCCAGAGTGGTTTTCAGTTTAGTTGCATCATGAACTATGAAACATTGATGGACCCACTTACCCATGCCCAATCGACCAGACTGTCCACATGCTGAGAGAACACTGACCAAGGTAGCATCAATGGGATACAACCCAGCAGCTATCATCTCGTTGAAGAGGTCCAGTGCCTCATTAGGTTGGTTAGCTTGAGAATATCCAGCAATCATGGTGCTCCAAGAGACCACATTCCTTACTGGCATCTCATCAAAAAATCCTCTTGCAACTTCCAATTTGCCACATTTTGCATAGCCATTTACCATACTGGTCCACGAGAACACATCTTTTTTCTCCATTTTATCGAAAATTTCTCTTGCCGAGCCAATACAACTACATTTGCAGTACATGTCCAATATAGCGTTTTGCAAATTAGCAGTCATGTTCATATTACGTCTTTGAGTGTACCCGTGAAGTGTCCTCCCTGAATCTAACAGACCAGCTTGGGAGCATGCTGAGAGCACTGTGATCACGGTGACCTCATTGGGCAGGACATCTTGAGATAACATTAAGCGGAACATCCGTATAGACTCAAATGCAAGGCCAGTCTGTGCATAGCCGTCAATCATGGTAGTCCACGAAACAACATCTCTGTAAGGACTAGAATCAAATAGGTCTTGTGCACGGTCCAACAAGCCGTACTTTACATAGAAGTGCATGAGGCCATTCGCCACCAGCAAATCCAACGCAAGCCCGAGTTTAAAGATTAAACAGTGAACACCTTCTCCCTGTACAGTATTTGGGAAGAATTCGCAAGCCTTCAGAGCAAAGACAAATGTCCGATTATCTACCTCGACGCCTTCCTGCGTCATCTGCTGGAACAGGTCAAATGCCTTAAAAGGAATTCGCCACCTGGAATAAGCTCGGATCATAGTGTTCCATATGTAGGTGTTTGTTTCATCCATATTTGCAAACACCCGCTGGCCATGTTCCAGGTCCCCGCAATCGGACAACACACAGAAGGCAAGAATACGGCTCGCAGGGAACCGCTGGATCATCAGCCCCGTGCGCGTCATGTGGCCTTGGATTTGCTTCAGCTCCCGCATCGAGCTGCATGTCTCCATGACGGCGAGGACAGGGTGGCTGATAACCAAGTTGTTGGTGTTCCATGACGCAGAAGCAGAGGACGTTGAAGATCGCAGGAGCAGGGCCCCGAAGAAGGCGCGAGGGGTTCCGAAAACGAATTTTCTGGCAGAAAAAAAGAGCGGGAAGGACCAGCATACGGCGAGCATGCGAGGCGTAGGCCTCTGCTGCGACCAACCCTGTCAGACCAACTGATTTTGTTCATGGGAAGAAGTGGCGGGATGCCATGACTTGATCCGATTTAGAGGTCAATCGACGCACCGATCCAGCATCTCGTGCTTTTGATCACAGAAGAATCCTAGAAGGAAGCAATACGCGAAGCCGAAGGAGTCAATATATTGGTACGCGGCAGCATTTCCTCGAACACCTTTCTTCGCGTCCTCTTATAAGGGATTGTGCTCTGGTAAAAACAGTGAAAATTAATCACTTTTACGATTAACCCCCGTCGGGCACAATTCGACACCCACGTATTTTTATTTCGGAAAATGCACGCTAGGTTCATTTTGAACAAAATATCTTTGTAATATGTTTATTTTTAAAATAATTTTATCACTAAGTCTATTTTTTCATCACACTCGGTCCGTCTTTCTCTATTTTCTATTAAAAATACATTTTTTATTTTTTCATATTAAACAAAATACCAAGTGTGTATTTCCTCTTAATATTAAATTTTGAAAATTTTTAAATTTAATAATTAATTAAAATCTTTAATTTTATTTTAAACTTTTAAAATGGTTTTATAATTTTTATAAAAAATTATTGTATTTTATTTATATAAAAATTTAAATATGATATAAATTATTAAATATCATGTTATTTATTACATCATGTTAATTAATTTATGTTATAAATATGAAATATTATTGTTATTAGAATAATAAATTATCACATCTTATTTATATAAAAATTTAAATTTGATGTAAAATATTAATTTACTTAATATAACAAGTTAAGTATATTTAATGTTGACCGCATGATATTATTTTGTTTAGAGTAAGAAATAAAATACTAAAAATTTATTTATTGAATCATATTTATTATAAATTTTTACTATAAAATATTAAGAATGATGTATTTAATATATCACGTAATTATATAAATGTTTTAATCATAAAATATTATTATATTAAATTAGTTAGTGGGTTAATGGTTATTTTTTAGGGCAAAACAAGAATTTCGTCGTCTGTTCTCTCTATTGCCATGGTCATTGGAGCGGCAGGTAAGTCAAAGGGGAGTCAACTGATTAAAGAGAATTTGGTCAAGAGAGTTTTTCGTAAACTCATTTTATTAAATGGAGCGGGTTGATAATTTTCTTTTTTTTAACCTTAAGACCTGAGAGCGCCTAAATTCCTAATATTATAATATGTTTGTTTTGTGATGTTAACGGCTCAAAGTCAAGTGCTTGGTTGGTGGATATACCCTTCATTATTTTTAATTACTAACTTTAATTAAATATTAATGGAGGTTTTCGCTGTGTGGTTGTTAAGTAAATTTAGTACTGCTAACTACGGGTTACTTTAATTAATTGGATAAAAATGGGACGCAATTACAAAAATTGTGAAGGCGTTGAGGATCCACAATGTAACAGATGTCCTAAAAAGATATACCATATACATGTAGTTTGAGACACCTTTAGGGTCCGTTTGTTTGCATGTAAAACCGGATTTATGCGCAAGTTTTTCCGTTTTTTTTTTCCACCGCATTATTTGTTTACCTGTAAAATATGGGGTCAACGTAGAACGTTTTCCCGTGACCATCTTATTGTGGGATTTCGGCGTCTGGAAATTTTGAGCGGACGCCGTTTTCCGCGGAGAGCCTTTTCGAGCCAGGAGGCTGACCACACCGGGCCGGGGTTCGGCCGTAACGCGGTCGCCGAGGGGGTGCCGCGGGGGAGCTTCGGGAGCTCCGGGGAGGGGGGGTGAAGGGGGCGCCGCGGGGGGACATCCGCGCGGGGGGGGGGGGGGGGGGGGCTCCGGGGGGCGGGGGCGGTGCCGCGGAGGCGGGGGCGCCGCTGTGGGGAGGGGCGGGGTCGCGCGGGGTGAAGGGGGGGGGGGGGTGCCACAAGTTTGCACCCGGGCGGCAGCGAGGGCTGGAGGGAGGGGTCTCCGATCACAACGGGGGGGGGCGCAAGGGAGAAGGAGAACGGCGGGGGGGGCCGGTCGTTCACTGGCGACACGTCTCGGTGACCACGAGATGGCCGGAGACCTCCTGGGGCGACAGATCGCCGTACTCGAAGCCCAAGGCGTGGAGGACGGGGTCGATCGCCGCCGTCACCGTAGACGCTTCGGAGGCTGCAGGCGGCGATGGCGGCTTCATCTCCTACTCCTCTTCTTCTTCCTCCGCCGCCTCCTCTTCTTCAGCTGAGCCTTTTCCGCGTTTTGGCCTTTTCCCGTGACCATCTTATTAATTTTTATTATTTTATAATTTTTTTATATCAAATTTAAATATATGAAATTATTTAAATAGATTTACGTACAACCAAACGAATGAAAATATTTTCGGAAAAATAATTTACGAACAACCAAATGACCAAAAATATTTTCAAGGAAAATAAATTACAAGGAACCAAATGATAAATGATATTTTTGATTTCCTTGGAAAAGGTGCTCCATGAAAAACATTTTCCATGATTTTACTTTTACATGGAACCAAATGGACCATTAGTGCATGCGCAAATAAAATAAAAAACCTTTTTTGTTTACGCTTGGCTATGTTTTTTAAGCTTTGAAGGCTTCTAAGGATGATGCATTTTATCCAATTAAGTTTTTTAAGCTGACTGTTTGTGTTTGGTACAAGAATGATAAGAAGATAAAATTTGATATTTTCTTAAAACATTATAAGATAAACTAAATTTATCTCTTAAATAATATGTATCAAACATATCTTAATGAGGTGTTTGGTTGTGTGATAAATTGAGTTTTTGTTACAATTTTATATTTTTGAATAAAATTCATAAAAAGAGATGTTTGACAATAATCACATTTTTTTGTTTTTAAAATGATTCCTTTATTAGACTAAAAGAAGATGTCACCTCTTTATCTCGTGGCCTCCTACCTTGTTTAGTCATGCATGATATCCACTCTTTTTTGTTACCTTATTTCTCCAAACATGACAATTTTTTGTGGTTAGTTAGTTCGTATTTTATTTTGACATAAATTTTTATTATGAAAATGTTTAAAATTTTATTGAGTAATCAAACACCATATAAATAATTTATGTATATTGTTGAGGAATAATTTATCGAGAAATAATCTCGTTGACCTCCTCTTCAAAAAAAAAGACTGGTTGACCAGTCTGACACCATAAAAAGACAAGAGGGACTTCAGTCACTCTGTTTATGTTCTTTTTTTGTAAAAATTAACCCTAGGTACAGTTCAAATAGTCGACTTTAACATTATGTTTGTTTTCAATATCACTTTAACATTATGTCCGATTTTAAAGATTTTCATAATTCTCACTCTATTTTTTATTTTAAAAGTTTGATATTTTTATATTTTTTCTAAATTTTCACCATTATTCACTTATCTACTAAATAGCGTTCGTGAAGAGTTTTGATGATAATTAGTTATATGTTAGTATATGGATAAAAAATATTTTTAAAATTATCTCTAATTATGTTTTAAGGTTTATAACATATTCTCTTTTATCACACTTTGAAATATGGATGTCAAAGTAAATATTGTAAATTTGTAAAAGTAATATTATATCATAATAAGAAAAAAGAAAAAACTAAACAAAAAAAGAGAGTATCGACTCAACTCGCCACCATGGCCTAGTGTTAAAAGTCATTTTCTTAAATGTTATACCATGACAAAAAATGGAGAGGTTACCCGCTACTCTATAGCATTTTCTTATTCTTAAATGGGGAAGAACGACAGTAAAGGGGTATACTATGGCGGCAACTTAAGTTAATGATTTTTATTTTTTTCTTTTTAACTGGAGTTGTTATTTCTTTCTTTTATAATATATGATTAATAAAATTATAATATTTACTTGAACATTCAGAGTTTAATAATATAAGTAGAGATAGTTTTGAAAATATTTATTTATCTATACATTAATAGATACTTTAATGATTCTTAGTGAAATCTTGAAATCCTTTTCGAATGTCATTCAAAATGACAAGAATAATTTAAAAAAATCAAAGTCTTAAATTTTTAAAATTAAAAATAGAATTAGAATTATGAAGATTTTTAAAACAGAACATAATGTTAAAATGATGTTAAAAATGACTTAAGTGTTAACATTATTTTTTTAAACGGAGTTATAATTAGTTCTATCTCTCTTTCTTTCACACGCACCGCAGGTACACAGATGGTGGGAGAGAGCGGACCAGGCGCGACTTTCCTTCCTCCTTCAACGGACGGACTTGTTGTCTATCCGTAGAGTGAGAGGGGGCGGGGCTAGTCATCTCATCGTCTTCGGCTGAACTACATTTCCGGTTTTGGTGCTTCCTGGGGGTTTTCCTCCCTTCGTCTCTCCAGAAAGAGATGAACTCCGGGGAAAACGGCGAGTAAGCACCCCGAAAGAAGTTTGACAGTATATCCCGCTTATTGTGATTGTAACTTCTGAGCGTGAAAAAGAGTTTTCCACTAGTTGAGTCTTCTCTTTCCGTTTGCATCTCATTTGGATTCACCTGTATTGAGTTTTGGAATAAAAAAATATGTTATTTTTTGTCCTTCGGGAGTGGCGTTGTGGATGTAAAAGAAAAGGCGTTATTTTTGAGATATGACTGCATCTAGTTTGTATTGTGATCGTTTTGCAGGATGGCCATCGGTTTGATCTCGGTCCAACTACTTAGGAAGGTACAATGGCGTTTATTTTTCCTTTGTATTTGACCCAGGAAACATACCTTTATGGAAATAGTTCAAGTTGGAAAGACCATCTAGATTAGGGATCTGGAGAAGAATCCATCAAAGCTTAGCTCCTGAAAGAGTTTATGTAGTCAGAGGTAAAAGGTGGTTGAAATGAGGTTTCCCTCACCTCGCCCTAACTGCCTCTCTCTCTCTCTCACCCCCCACGTTGAAAGTGATGAGTCAGAGAGTTGAATGGTTGCAAGTATGAAGAGAGCAGGCCAGAGAGGATAGGGTAGCTAAAGAAGATTAACTTAGCTTGCTTGCTAAACTATGACTTTAGCTAGATAGTAGATACTATATTCTTCAGTCACATACCTACTACTTTATCTTTTGATGCCAAGGTATCAATAATACAAGGTATATGCATTTTTTTTAAATTTATGAGTCCTCTACTTACAGGTATCTTAAAGTAAATCACTCTGACTTATAATGTTGAGACAATCTCAGGAAAGCTAGGAGCATGTTTTATGTGTATTTTTGCACCAATTTATTTTTCTTACACTTCCAGGATACTTTCTGTATATACTTATTTTTAAGGTAAAATATCCACAAAATGCTCTTTTCATTTACAAGAAACAAAGTAACTTATATTATAACTCGCAGGGACCTCCGGGAATGGAAGGAGAAAGAATACTGCCTGCAGAAAGATATCAATAGTATGTAGTACCATATCCATGTCACTGTTTCTTTATGGGGTGTTTGGTTGCATGATAATGGAGGTTTTTATTTTAACTTTTAAAAATTGTAAGAAAACTTGTTAAAAGAGGTGTTTGGCAACCATGACAAATTTATGTTTTAAAAGTGATTTTCTTCTTAAACAAAAAAGTGAGTCTCACCTCTTTCTTTTTTCTTGTGGTCCCCCACTTTGTTTGGTCATGGATGATTGTTACTTTTTATTGTTATCACATCCCTCCAAACATGATAATTTTATGTCATGAGTTGGTTCACTTTTTATTTTAATATAATTTTTTATCATGAAAGTGTACAAAAAATTATCATGCAACCAAACACCCCATTAGTTTCTTATTTCATTTTCATGAAATTATTGACTTTTTTCATTTATCTGAGATGAAATGCCTTGCTGCCTATGGGATGACTTAGCTCGGAAGGAGGATGATCTGCTCTACATGCTCGAGGAACAAACACCGATTAAAGACTGTGTGGATATTGTTCAGCAAGTTTATGACAATCGAGGTGTCACTTAGTGAAGTGTACATTACCTTTGCCCATTCAAATATTCTATGACATTGTTACAGCTTACTATATGTACATATTCAGATAAGGAAAATGAGCAAATAGAGGAATTGGGGGACTACTCACAGATGAAAAGAAGGCGCATGCTGCAATTTAACTCTAATGATACTGATGTTGTCATTAATGATGAAGAATTGGTATCTGAATTCATGAAATCCAAGGTTAGCTTTTTAGAAAATTCATGGTAAATTTTATACTGATAACTGAATAAATAAATATGTTATTAATAGTTAAACTATTTTCTTTACTGCACCTTTTCAGCAATTTAAAATTTCCACCAGGCACTATAATCCACATCACTAGTGGTATATGCATTCTATCAGTTTCCATTATTTATTCTGTAAAAGTACCTTTCTTAGGTGGGTGAAGACTCTTTCCTGCATGACGAGATGACTGATGATATGCAGTGGATATTGGGTTTCTCAGGTTAGCCCTCTTAATATTTCACTCTCATACTTTCGAGCACAATATTTGCCAGACATATTCTTAAAATTACCGTATTTAATAGATAGCCATGACGATCTGGACCAGTCATCAGAAAGCTGGTTGACAAGTTGCTTTGCCGAAAGCGATATCCATTTGGGTTCTGACAAAATGTATTTCTCTGTGGTAACTTTGCATATTTTCTCTTCAATCGGAAATTAGGTATTCAAATACTGAAACCTCATATCTCATGTATCAGGAATGTTCCTAATCAAACTGATAATCCAGGCTGCATTGCAGGTTAGATAGCATTCGGACATCTTCACTCGAGAGAAACACTCAAATTCTCGCTTGCAACTTTTTTTACTGCTGGTTTCATTATATAGTCTCAAATTCTTTTTCATGTGCCGCAAACTGAATATATTTCATGTCACAATGTTTAACAATAACTTGGCATTGTAGAAAACTACAAGGGGGCACCTCAGCAAACTGGAAAGGTACCAGTGAGCATCTCAATGACTCCGTGCAATAAACTCAAAGGTGTCCAGATAATTTACTTTTATGTTCATTTGATTTTGGATCCCATAAATAGTGATTATATATTAGTTTCTATATTTTGGGTGCTTGCATCTCCATCCTTAAAGCTTCATAAGATTATATCCTATTTTCTAACATTAAGACTGTTCACAGTTTGATTTTGAGCCATTTTTGTTGAAACCAAAACTGAACCGATTTGTCTGAACCGATTGTGAACCAAATTGTTCGATTCTGTTTGATTTATCGGTTTAACACATAATATTTATTTATAAAAATAAAATAAATAAAGTTATTTTAATTAATTAAAATTAGCATTAAGATGAATACTGTATTTTTAAAATATAATTATATTTTTATATTAATTATCATATATTAATAATAACATATATTTAAATTTAATATTATATATAAAAAAATTCGTCTAACTGGGTCAATTGGTTTATCGGTTCGGTTCGATTTGGGGAAGAGCCAAACCGAACCAAATCGATAAAAGGAGATCGATTCAGTTCATCTTCCCCAAACCGAACAAAATTGATAAATGGAGATCAATTCAGTTCAAAAACTCGAACGCTCCAATCCTTGACTGAACTGAAAATTTTCAGTTTTGTTCGGTTCAATTACTGATTTTTTCCTGTTCGGTTGGGCCAACATAGAATTGTATATAAATAAAGTAATTTACATATTAGTCAGTAACAGAATACATGCAATTGGTGTGGTACAGAAAGTGGAAAAACATACTACAAGGTTGGAAGACTAGAATGCTTAGTTTTGGTGGAAGGTGGATCCTGTCCAAATCAGTGCTCCAAAGTATCCCACTTTACTTCTTCTCTATTCTTAAATTGCTCAAAGGTATTTGCAACAAATTGGAAGCGCTTAGTGTTAATTTCTTTTGGCAGGGTAGTGGTGATAAGAAAGGGCTTAATTTATTTAAGTGGAACCATGTCTGTAGATCGGTTAAATAAGGTGGTGTGGGACTTGCATCACTGGAGACTATCAACAATGCTCTGTTGTTTAAAGGGATATGGTGCTGTGGGACAGAATTGACTTAAATGGAATTAACACAACTAAACAGAAATTTAAAATAGCTGAGGTCTATTTTATTCAGCTGCATCCACCCTACTTAACCCATTGGGTTCATGACAGCTGCAGGAGAGGGATTTCATGTTGGCATTTGCATCGTGAGGGGGGTGTGCATCGTGTGCCCATGAGTTTGCTCGCGATTAAGCTTGGAAGGGGCTGTGGCAGCTTCTTCTCGCTGCAGCTGGATGGGTATCGTGGCTCACGAAGGTGCCAAACGAGCGGAGGACGAGGAGATCGGAGGTGCGCCCACACTTGAGAGGAGATGGCGAGTGGGGAACATGGCAGCATCCTGCGCAGAGCCAATGCCCATGTGTGTGCGAGAACTTGGCTGGGGATCGTGGAGGCTGGTCATTGCGCACGAGCTGCTGAAGACCTGGCAAAGTTTCCGGAGGTCTTGTGGGTGAAAATGGAGGAGCAAATCCTTTTGTCTTCTTTGCATCATCATCCTACAGTTCAGACGAGCCAGCCGATGAAGACGCGGAAGGGATCTGCTAGAGAGGAGTCGCGGAAGGAAGAATCGCCGGTGAGGGGGGAGCCGACTGGATCTTGTCTCTGTCTTTGAATCCTCTGGGGATCACCGGAAGTGATTCTCTGAGAGCACCGCAGAGGAGGAAGAAGTGCAGATCCGGTTAAGGGGCCTGTGACCTTTGATTGGGAGTCACCAATCAAATGGATAGGTTTCAGTTGATGCGTCATCCGATCTATTGGTTGCGTGCAGCAGCAGACAAGCAACTCCGGAAGCAGTCGATGACAGCACGTTCAAAGAAGACCTGTGAAGGAGAAGAGTGGAAGAACGGCACGGAGGCCGGAAGATGAGAAGACGGAGATAGAAACGGCACACCGGGCTGGGGAGGTGGAGATTAGGAAAACCTTCTCAGTCTATTAGGAGGGAGGAGGAGTAGCCGCCCCTCTCGCTGGAGGTTGGAGGAAGAGAAGACCAGCCTCATCGCCGTGGAGCTAGAGGAGAAAGGGACGGCGGGCTGACGGCCTCTTGGCCGAGGGAAAGAGGGAAAGAAGAAGGCTAGAAGGTGGGGGCGAACCCCCTTACAATGGAACCAGCGCACATTGCTTCCCAAAACTTCCAATCAACCGTGTTTAATATTTGATTACACGGATGGATGCCCTTACATAGAGGTGGCACTTTTACAAAATTTATCTTCTAAACAAAATATTTACAGACATAGACCCAACCTTAAGTTTCCAAAAACTATTTAAATTTTTTTAAAATTGGTCCCCATCATATGGAAGTTGAATAATAACAATAATGCACTTTGGGTAGTTTACTCCAAATATGACACTGAATAATGGTGCATGGATTTTTTATTTCAGGGACGTAGGTAAATTATCCATTCTTTGGAAGGGCATATTACATAATTGGGATTTTTTCAGATCTTCTGCTATTGTTATGGGCAATGGGCAAGAAACTCCATTTTGGAATGATCACTGGATAGGCAAAGAACCTCTATGCACTCTCTGCCTACCTTTACACTGCCTCAGTCGTAGTTCTTTGTGTATGGTCAGCGGCTACTGGCATGACAGGACCAAGTGGAGCTTTTGTTTCAAAGGAAATTTGAAGGATGATGTAGTCACTCAGTTTGCTAATTTGTTAGCTATGTTGAATGAGAATAAATGCACGGAGTGTGGAGGATAAACTGCTATGGCTACTGGAGAAGAAAGGACTTTTCTCAGTCAAATCAACTACAAAATTTCTGAATTTTGGAGGTGTGGAAAGCATTTGGCATGGGACAGTTTGGTTCCCTATCGTCCCAGACAAGATTAAGTTGTTCTTGTGGAAGATTGGAGGGCAGAGATTACCTGTCATGCTACCTGGATAAGATCATGCCTGTGGAATTGCTATTGTGTGTCTTCTGCCGAGTTACGGAGGAAGATATCGATCACTTGTTTTTATATTGTGGAGTCATTCACTCACTTTTGAGATCCCTATTCAAGAGTTGGAATCTACATTAGACAAACCCTAGCAACACAACCAACTTGTTGCTAGGGTGGTCAGAATGGAACCCATGGCCAACTAATCTGAGTGTGTGAACGCTTAGTCTACATGTGATGTTATGGGTGATATGGCGCTGCAGGAATAGAAGAATATTTAAAAATAGTTTTGAAAATCTGGTGGCCAGTCTCCATTTGATGGCAAATCTTGTAAGGGATTGATATTTTGTGAGAATAGGTGTCAATGTTTTTTTTTTTTTTTTTTGACATGGCACAGTGGCCAGGAAGTGCGCCGCATTGCGCACGGCGAGAGTTCGAGTGCTCCGGCGAGCACCCGAACCCCACTAGAAGACCCCCTGCCCCCTGCAGGAAGGCCCCGGCTGAAGCAGCCGGGAATCGAACCCCCGCCACCCCCCCCACGGGGGTGGCGTCGTGCCAACCGCGCCACGCGCGGCCGACAATAGGTGTCAATGTTGACGAGACTGTTTTTAGGGAGAGATTTCTTTCTTTTACATTTTTCTTTTGTTTGACTCGTCCTTTCTTCTAGTCCCTTTGTAGAAGCATGTAAATTTTTATCCATTGTCGATGAAAATGGCCGTCTTAGTCATACTAAAAAAAAAAATACATGCAATCTATATAGTCAGAGGCGAGAGGTGCTTGAGGCAAGGGGGGCCTCGAATAGCCTTAGGTGTTTGAGGTGGGCACCTTAGGCGCTCGAGGTGAGCATTTTTTTATTGAAGAATTTTTTAAATAACATATATATAACATTGAAACTTTTGGAGAAGAACATAAAAAAAAACTCACTTCTAGGGCGTACAATGCATCAAGATATCAAAACCTTGAGGTGGAAGAATAGGTATTAGGGGATTCAGGGTGGAAAAGGAGGATTTAAGTTACCAGATCCAGCCTTCACTGGGTTCGGACCCGGGTGAGGCAAGATCTGCCGAGGCGAGGCGTTTTTGCCTCGCCTCGCCTCGTCTCAGTGCCTAGGCACCTGAGGTGAGCACCTCAGATAATATAGCATGCAATTTGATAAATGTGTACAAGATCAAAGCATGGATATGCAGCTCAATAGACTAATTTATAATTTCCTGTGCTACAGATATCTTAAAAAAATCAAATTTCTACAATTTGTGTTAAAACTTTTTTTTTAATGTTTACTGCTTTTATTTTTATTTCCTGACTCATCTTTTTTCTGGTATTTGAAAAAACTTGTTAACTAGGAAGGAAATCTTACATAAGTTCTACAAAGACAGCTTCTTCTGTTGCGTATCCTTTTGAGCTCATTAAACCATGTGGAACTCAAGGAGATGTCACTCTGAAGGATATAAATCAGAGGATACATGCTCCACTGTCATCAAAACTGAGGCACATAAATGATCAGGATTCTTCATGCCGATATGCAATTTCAGCTTTTTCCGGAAAGCCAGTGGTTGTCAAAACCAAGATTCGCACGGAAGGTGGGAAAGGCAGCATCACAATCATGAGAACAAGAGGCTGAATGTATTAGCCCGTTTTTCTTTACACATCTGTGTTTGGCCTCTTATACATCATGTTCTTCCAGGATTGATCTTTCATGGTTTGCTCCAGTTAACTAGCATAAAAAATTCTTATGGGATCCTTTATGGATCTCTTTGATGCTTTACCAACGTAAGGCATTTGCAACCAAGAATGTTTTTTTTTTCCAGTTGCTGTTCTGTAATGGGCATCCAACAGCTTCGTAGAAAAAATCTCTTTCGGGAATCAAGGAACTATTTATCATTTTTCGGCTCATTCTTGAATTCCTTATTATAAATTCAACATAGAAGTTGCTGTTTGGATATGGAATCATTCTTTTGCTGCAGTCCACACTGTGCTAATTTATAACATACATTATACAGTGTGAGGATCGATCTTTTAACTTTTGTAGACGTTACATAACGTCAGTTCATACCTTGAGTAATGTTTCCTCTTTAGGACAAATAAGGGCGCTAGAAAATGATCTTTTAGCAATAATGATTCTGCCTCAAGTGCATAGTGATCTCTATAGCTGAATATTATCGAATTATGATTGTGCTTGTTCATGGGTATCCTTAAACTCCATCATTCTTAGTTTGTAATTTCTATCAACCCTGGCTGGGATACTAAAACACACCTTCACAATGAGTAATACCGAAACATCTCTGGATAAACCTTCACGAGCACCAAAACTTGTTAGCTTGTGTATTTGGTGTGGATAAAAGTTCATACCAAGGTTTTGCTGAAGTATGCTGATCGTGAATCAACCCTTATTCCCTCTCCACATCAAAGAGAATTGAGTGCACTCTCGGTTAACCTGAACAGGGAAGAGATAGAATTCTTCTGAAAACTTTATTGGGGCTGTCCTAGGAAGGCCAAAATAAACGGAAAGAAGCCATTCTATCAACATTTTAGTCGATCAAGAATCATAAATTAAGAGGTTAAACATAAAATTAAGATATCGGATGCTAAATCAAACAGTGTCTAAATTATTATCTGCAAACGTTAAAATGAATTAAAATGCATTTTTTAAAAAAGGTGTTGGACAATCATGATAAAATATAAAATTATATGCAATTTTATTTTGGATAAAAAGAAGTGAGTACTTATTTGCGGCCCATTTTTGCTGTACATGCTCCACATCTTACAAGATATTACTTTTCAACCAAACATGATAATTTTGAGCGTTTTTGCTGTCTTTTGTTTTGATTCAATATGTTATTTTATCGTGAAAGCATTCAAAAATTATTAATAACCAAACAATGCATCATAAGGTTTAAGAACAAGTACATAATTTCTCATTTATCTTTTTGTTCTTTAATGTGAATATGCCTACCTTACTTGCTCCATCGATGATGTCTCCATCCTCTCTCTCTCTCTCTCTCTACGACGAATGAATTATATTTAAATTAAATAATATTTATTATATTTTAATAGACTTTAAATTTAAATTTTATAGTAAGTTCGTTCCCAAAATAATTTATAGTGATTGATCAAAAATTTTACCATACCGATTTATTCTCAAAATATAAAATTTATATAAAATAACAATTAATTTTTAGAATCTTTATACTTATGCATGATATAAATGTAAAACAATAACATTTAAAATATAAACTAATTAAAAATATTTTTTTAAAAAATCAAACATTAAAAAATATTGTTTATAAAATCATTTTAAGCACTCCAAATGAGGTATTTGAATTTCCATTTCGATGAAAACTAAATTTATGTAAAATACTTTCGTTATTTTTTGCTTTACATACAACCAAATAATCCCTGAGTGCACTCAGGCTTAGCAACTAGAATATTAAGTTTAAATTATTTTGTTGAACAAAATAATCACTTGTCTTAATTAAATTAAATATTTGTATTACTAATTAAGAGATTATAGACGAAATTAAAGAGCTGTTTGATGTCATTTATTGAAGGTCTGACGTCTGATTTGGTCAGACATCACATTTTGTAGAGTGTTTGAAAAAAGTTCTTAAATACTGTCTAAATAAAATTTTTATATATGAAAACATCTTTTAAATGTAAGTAAAATAACTAATTTTTTTTTCTCTTTAGATGTTGAGGGGGCTTAACAAGTTTTTTCATTATATCTATTATATTTTTAGGTGAAATTATCAACTAGTCACGATGGGCATCTTAATAAAATTTAGTATTTAATTTTATTACAAATTAAAAAATTAAATGTGAAATTAAGATTTTAAAATTTCAGATTAAGTTAAATCAAACGTCACTTAAAAATTAAAATTTTTGGATTAAGCTAAAACAAATGTCACCTGTACTTTTATTTGGTATTATTTGCCCAAACATCGTATTTTACCCCTGAAAACGTTAAGATGAATTAAAACATCTTCTGTTTAAATTTTCTTTCCACGGTTTTCTCTTTGTCACTTCTTTTTACCGTATATTTCAGTGATTTCGTACTTTTAGCTAGAGAAATAATGAAACACTATCCTCCTGATAAATTTAGAACTTTTAAATGAAATTTCATCAAACATCGCCCATGTTTTATCATTGCATCACTGACACTCAGAGTACTAACATGTATTTATTGTGACATTAGTCTGTAAATAAAAAATGTAAACCTTAATTTTTGGTAAAAGTGCAAACAAATTAACAAATAACTGAAAGTTTGACTCGATAAAAATTAGACTCGACTAGTTTATTATGTTAAATAAAAAAGTTTAAACAAAAAAATAAAATTCAACTCATTAAACGAGCTGAACTTGAATAGACTCTTATTAGATTTGATAAACTTGTGAGTAATTCAATTAAATACTGAATTGTATAATTATTTTTAAAAATTAAATTATGATTATTAATAGTTATATATTGTCACTTAAATATATTAATTGATTCAAAATTTGAATTTAATTTTGATCGAGCTTCATAAATAAGTTAAATTTAAAGTGTCACAAATAATTTTTTATTAATTTTATGTTTTATAAACGAGTTTATATATAACTTAAATTTGAATGTGAATTAAATTTTTATCTATCTATTACTTGTGTTTGAACTTGACTCGATTAAATTAATAAATGAATCAAATTTGAAATAAACTCAACATATTCATTAAAACTCGATTTCAAACTCGAACTCACCCAAAAGGATGAGTTGAATTTGAACACCATTTTTTTTTTTGGACATTGGCTCAGTGATCTGCGCGAGCGAGAAAGCCACGTTTGCATCCTTAATTCTGGGTCTTGCACATGTCATCAAGCCACGTCAGTTACGTGTGCCCCGCCCGACCGTTTTCCACGTGGTCCCCAGGACCGTGGACGACCCTCCTACGTCGCCATGCGGACGTCATAGGCACGGAGCGGGACTCGTTTACGCAGAGTCGCTTTGCCGTGTACGTATGCTTACGGTGCAGCTTACGATGCAGACACGGGATACGACGCGTCTTCCGGACAACCACCGAACCGCGTCATCCTCTTCTTTGGTCGGATGTCCGCGGGCCGACCGCCGTGTCCTTGTCCGGTTCCAAAACCGGTTCATGGAGTCAGCACGTCGTGGCGCCGTTTCCACTTTCCACCAATCCTAGTAGCTCACTTAATTTAATTATCCGCTTAAATTTTCAATAAATCCCTTATCTCATATATTACTTAACATGTTTTTTATTTTTTAAAAAAACAATATGAACTTGATGTTTGAGGCGCTCTTGCTTCTGTTATGGGATTTTTTGAGTTTTTCCATATGTACACTTAAAAAATAAATTTACATTTACTTGTATTTTTTATATTTAGACATAATCATATCAAAACTTCCCTCGGGACTAAAATTTTCCTACTCAAGGTGTCTATACATGTGCTTTTTTGAAAAATCATTCGAGACATAATCACAACATTTTAAAGGCGTCAAGTTATTTATTTTGGTATAAAAATTTAAATATTTTAAAATTTTCTTATTTTTATGAAATAATCTTAACCAGAAAATCAACCGTTTTTTTAGGGAGAGAGACAGAGAGGACAAGGGGGAGCGGTAGCCGGTAAGCCATCCGACGGAGCGGCCATGGCGAAGGCAACGGCTAGAGGACGCGAGCAAGCATATACCTTCTAAAGATGCTGCCTTGTCCAATAGATTACATCCTCCTTCCACTTCGCTCCTCCATCTCGCTCTCCGGACAAGGACGACTCGACTTTCCCATTCTCATGCATCTTGTGCAGTGTTTCGGGCTCAGCTGTAACCGAGCTTGCGCATGAAGATGGCTCGGACGGTATTGGCGGTTGCCTACCTGGTGTTGGTGTTGGTGTTGGCGGTGGCGATGAATGGTGGCACTGCCGCCGTCCGAGTCGCAGACCAGGACATACCCACCACCCTGGATGGGCCGTTCAAGCCGGTGACGGTGCCGCTGGACCAGGGGACCTTCCGCGGGAACGCGGTAGACTTGCCGGACACCGACAGCAGAGTGCGGAGGAAGGTTACAGGGTTCTCACCCGAGCAAATATCCGTGTCCATCTCTGCCTCCTTCGATTCTGTCTGGATCTCCTGGGTCACAGGTATGTATCTGTGCCTCCTTGTAGATTAACTATAATTTTTCGCTTTTGTTCCCTTTGCAATTCTTCCTCAAACTACGCTTTCCGCGTCGTAATGTGCCGGCATTCTAGGAGAACTTGCTTATATTAGAATAGCGTAAAAATTTGAAACAGGGATATACTTGCTAGTCCTTCTTGGATTATATTTCATTAGACTTGCACTTTATTGGAATTTGATGATATAGCAGTCTTGAACGGCTGCAGGTGAGTTTCAAATTGGGGACAACGTCAAGCCTCTGAATCCTGATAGTATCAATAGTATAGTTCGTTATGGGAGGTTGAGGCATCCTCTCAACCGTGAGGCTGCCGGCTACTCGCTCATTTACAGCCAGCTGTATCCATTCGAAGGCCTACAGAATTACACATCTGGAATAATCCACCATGTTCGTCTCACAGGTTCATTGACTTGCTCTAAATCAGTAAATTATTTAATTTTTAGTGTTTGTCTTTTCTGAAATTGTAAGTGATGTTTTTTTCTAGATGTTTCCATGGCTGTCATATTCCTAGTTGCTAAAGGATCTATCTTTTCCACTGTAACCAGTAAAGATTTTCTCTATTCGTATTCAGTCACATAAACTGTGGTAGGGTCATGTACTCATGTATGTTCTGATGAGTAGAAGCTGTTAAGTTAAGCTCTTATGCGGTTGTGCTTTTGTGTGTATCATGGACAACCAATCCACTGCAGGCATCTGATGAAATTAAGTTTTTCAATGAATAGGTTGATACCTTCTGTTTGTTATTTTTTGTGAATTTGTTGGTCATTTGATTTTAAAATTGGTTGAAGAGTTTCTTAGAGTAGTGAAATGAAGGGGACATCAACAGGACCTAGTATAGCTTGACCTTCCCATCTGGTCGAATAAAGTGGTCTTGATTCTCTGAAAACCTTTTGAAATACCATTTAGGACAACCTGGTCAAGAATGAGTTACTACTACAACCAGATATTCGAACATTCTTATTCTCCATTTTCCCCTGTGGAGAAAAAGGTTGCACTAGGTCACACCCACTGGATGTTCTGGTTTTTTGCCTCTATGAACCAATCAACACTCACCAAAGGGTCTGATTGTCACCATACACGTCACCAGAAAGGGCCTAAAGCTTGCTTCTAGCTTTTAGGAAATACAAAGAATAAGGAGTTTTCTGGAGATGTTATCTTATTAGAGAGAGAAAACTTTTTTTTGTTAACTAATTTTTCTAAACTATTGGATATTATTGGCATGTTAAAGCCACCTCATCTACCCAAATGTTTTCATATCTACTTTCTTATCCGCACCAGCTTTCATGTGCCATCACCTGCATTTGCCTTGCATCTGTAGTAGAAGAATCTGTATTTTACTATTTGGTTCATGCTTAATGTCTTTAGAATGGACGATATATCAAATATATTGTTAAAAGACTCACTTGCCTTGTACAATTTCTTGAAATTTGTTTTTTGATTCTGTTCCAAATCTATTGAGTCTTATGTTCACTTGGCATGTTTCTGGTGGCTGCATATATGTTCATCTAATGGTCTGGATGTTTAGGACATTACTGGGGGAAAATAAGTGCATCTATGTTTACTGTACAATATTTTGGATGAATTGGTATTGATGAATTCTGCGGGATTATACTTGTAAATTTTTAATTAATTTCCACTCATGGAGATTTTGCCACAGCTGTTGGCCCTGGCCTTCTAGTTGTGAGATATTTTAACTTGAAGATTCTGGTGGTAGGGAAGACAGAATCTTGACAGTTCTTTGCAACACAGAACACAATCATTCTTTCTATTTGATGTTATTTTCTAGTATGTATCATAATTCTGTTAGAAGACTGAAGACTCTCATCCTTGTAGCTTATCTTATATGCTTTCAATTTGATATTACATCCTAGGTTAGTGTTGCTGCCAATTGTTACATGATGTGAATCTTGGAAATCATGGTTGCTATGCAAAAAGGATGTTGCTCTATTTTCTATGTTTATCATCCATCAGCCTCTTGATTCATGTCTTTTTGCAGGATTGAAACCTGGGACTCGATATTACTATCGATGTGGTGATCCTTCTATCCCAGCATTAAGTGACATTCATTCTTTCAAGACAATGCCCATTTCAGGTCCTCTGAGCTACCCAAGAAGAATAGCTGTTACTGGAGATTTGGGTCTTACGTACAATACCACATCCACTGTTTACCATATGCGAGATAACCAGCCTGATTTGATACTACTACTTGGCGATGTCTCCTATGCAAATCTATACCTTACAAATGGTACTGGTTCTGACTGCTATTCTTGTTCATTCTCGCAAACTCCCATACATGAGACATACCAACCTCGTTGGGATTACTGGGGCAGGTATTTTTTTTCTCTTTCTGGTTACCATCACTTTTCCCTGCATCTTGTGCATGTATATGCATGTTCAAGGTCTATTATGAACTTTATATAATGATTGGATATGCAAAATCTTGTAATTTCATCAAGCCTTGTAGCCTCAATAAATTTTGCATGTTTTGTCTTACACAAAGTGCAGGCTGGATCTGCTAGAATCACTGGTGGAATTTTCCTTTTTTTTATTAGTAACTAAGTGGTCTGGAACCATGAGTATCAGCCAGGTGCTATCAGGATTCAACCAAATGCTATTCCGTTTCAACCTTGTGCTGTATCTGCAAGTCTACAGTCTGCACCACATCTCACAAACATAACCGGTAGATATCTATGGACCATATAATTAGGTTGAGATGACCGTTAAAAATACAATTTATAGTTTTCTTTCAATACCAGTTGACAGTTTTTTGGAATAAAATTGTCGAACAGTTAAGATGATAAATTTTGTGATTTCTTGTATCATCTTTGAATGGTTATGATTGGGTGATGATGCAGAAGTAATGCCACATCCAACACTTGTCTCCAAACATTTTGTTTACCTAAGTTTTTTCAAGGAAGAAGTGAAGCATAAGGTTGATGATGTGAAATGATTCATCATCATTTTAAATGTAATATTTTGAAGTTGTTTTAGTACGAATCAATGTAGGTTTGATGGTGGGTCGGATTTAATATTAAAAAAAATGAAAAAAAATGAGAAAATGAAAAATTTAAATTTTTTTGGAAAAATAGAGAATATGATTAGAACTTTTTTTATTAATTCCTATTTAAATCTTACATGATGTTGCTTTTCTATATAATGAAGATACACTTACCAAGATATTTGGGAAAAATACATTTGTTTATAAGTGCATAAATGCTCAGACCACTTTGCACTTTCATTTACAATCACTTTATGATAAGATCTCCGTGATCCACCATAATTGCCATAGGTGAAGTACATGGAAGTGTCCAATGAAGATTCATAATTTTGTTAAATCATCTCATAACCCTCTTGGTGATAATTAGGAAATTAAGAGTTTCAAGATGACTCCACCCCCTGCACGACAATGAGTAGTGTTGACGCTTGCCTCATTGCGTGCATTCTTTTCTTTGTGTCTATGCACCATGATCTTCATCTTGAGTAGAGTGCAGTAATGTTCTTCTCTTGTGAACTGCATCAGTTGATTTTGTGATTTCGTCATAAATATATACTTTCTTGGGGCAGTTGCTCCGCCGTTGAACCTTCCATTGCTACCTTTCAATGTCGAATTATATGAAGTATAGTATTGAACTTTGATGTTCAGCTCGGGCGTGTCTTCTTGTGTCTCCTCAACTTCTTCTTGATCTACAATGTCCAAAAGATAATGCTTTATTGTCCTGAGTTGTGCTGAAAGTTTGAGTGTCACAGTTTGGAAAAGACATGTTGAAAAAAATTAAAAAAATAATTAACACTTAAAACAAATAGATTACTAACATAATTAAAAAAATTAATCTTTAAGAAGCCATGAAACAAATTAAAAATTCAACAATCTTGAAGTACTTAGAGAGTGAAAATTTACTATTAAAATGCTTGAGAGTGAGAGTTTTAGAGTGAGAATAAAATTAGGAGAGAGTGGAGGAGGTGTGAGGGGAAGGAGAGGTCCCCTGAGAGTTTTATAGGCCTCTAAGGTACTTTGGTGCATTTAAAATGCTCTTAATGGCTAGGCCGACTTGGTTAGGGTGGGTCCCGACTGGGTCGCCAGACCCCACGATGGGTTGGTGACTAGAGGAAGCAATGGACTGGGCTAGCCCGCGGGCCCTCGGGCCGGGCCGGGCCAGCCCTGGGCCTTGTTTTGGGGCAAAGAAACCAGCCCTCTTGTGTTACACGGGCCAAGAAATAAGGCCCATGGGTTTGTTTCGCAGGGATGTCCAGTGATCCATGGTTGCTGTTCCTTGGTCTGCATGCAGACATGCAGAAGACCTTTCCACACTAACCGAGACATCAACATGGTTATTTTATTTTTATAAAAATTTTTGCATGCACCCGTCACCACCGAGGTGTCTAATTTATCGGAGCAAATTAAAAAAGGATAATGTTTTTAAATAATGAAATATATATTTTACTTGAAATCGGGTTGGATATCTAAGATTATCTGGGTGTTAATCTATATGCTTCTATCTATGTATTTATTTTCATTTCTAGATTCAAAATATTTTTTTAGTAGTTGGTTTGATGTTTAAAAAATTTTAAAATACGATATAAATTTTTTTATAAATTAGAAAAATTAAGTAATCGGGTCAAATCTATATATTTTATTATAAATTAAAAAGTGATTCTTATTTTAATCATATTTCAAAGTTTTTTGTTAAACCTACCCTAGCCTAATATTTCAAAAAAAATTTTACTTTTAATTTTGTATGTCATATCAAGAATTTAGTAGGAGATATTTTAAAAGTAAAAAAATGATGTATATATAAATTTGAAAAATCGGGCCGGGTCGGGTCGGGCCGGGCCAAATCTATATTTTTTATGGGTTGGACCAACGACACAAAATGGGCCAGGTCGGGCCGGCTCGTTATATATTGGAGCGGGCCTTGGTTGGGCCGACTATGGGCCGGGCCGGGCCCGGCCCATTGACACCCCTATTGGTGACCTAGTCCAGATAAACATTGGGTTAGGAGGGACCCACTGTCAGATTTAGGGTGGTTGACTCAGAATCTGATCAGGTCATGCGATCCGATCCAATCTTCTATGGTTTGAATAACCTTTTTTGTTACGAAGATTATGCATATAAATAGTTTTAGTTAAAGAGGTCAAAAGTTCATGTTGGCGCTATTTAATAGAGTCCAGTTTGTAACCCAAGGAAGAACAAATGAAGTGAAGTTGAATTTTTAGAACCCCTTAGCGTTGTCTGGCTATCTAGTTGCCTCCCCCCTTGTTCAGCTAAGGAGCCCTTTGATGGGGAACAAAGGACCTAGACCTAGTGAAATCGCCAAACAATGCACATCACAGAATGTTAACTGACTTCAACCAAAAAATATTAAAGAAAATAGCAAGCAGGTAAATAAAAGTCAGTTATCATAGAAATTGAACCAAGAAACAATCACGATTCAAGAATGATTTTAAGAATTGTGCAATATGCAAATGCTCTTAAAGAAAACCACACTAATTGGTAAGTTTAATCAATTAACAAAATAGATTGTAAGGTAGAACCTATGACATTGTAGCTAGAACTTATGACATTCAGGAGCATGGTAGAATTGATTTGGCATAATGAATGGACAAATCAAGTAAGCAGAAAAAAATGAAGGCAAACAGTAGTACATGATGCTTTAAGAATAAGAAGAATATTTTCTTTATCCAACAACTTTCTTAGTTCAGCATTGACCACTGTAAACCATCACCTAGCAGTGAGGACAAGAGGAGGAAACGGCATGCAAATCATACCAAACAGTTAGAACAAGAGTATAGACTCTATTCCAAGAAGAATGGTTCAGTTTCCATCATAGTCGAGAATCAGAAGGATCCTCATAATTCTCTTCAGAGTTCAGCAGTTGAAGTATTCAATTATGGAGAACTAGCCAACAGGTTTCGGCATCTTGGCCATTTAAGACAAGTCACCAGAGATACCTTAAGAGGAATCCTTTCATCATTTTCTAAATATTTTTGATCTCAACAATAACCAGGCATTACTAGATATTTGTCATAGTTAGTCATGTAAATTTCATATCAAGCAACTGCAGATTTTCCCAACAAAGAGATTGCCAAAGTAAATAACCACTCAATAAGGGACATGGACAATTATATGCCACATTCAGATCAAACCTCAAACAGATTTCAACAGAGCTGAGCTCTGTATAAAATGAGATTATCAAGTTGATTGGAGACCGGACTATTCATTAATGCAGAAGAAGATCTCAAAATTACTATTCGATTGCAATCGGGAACTGAAGCCGCTGAGTTGAAACAGAACCGAATCAGGGTTTGGAAAGGGACCAATCCTGAGATGTGTCCATCTCATGGAAATGCAAAACCGAAGGCAAAATGGATCTAAACTTTTTCAACCAGCAAGCAAATAGACTGAAAACATATTTGAACCGTCAAGGCTACCTTCGAAATTAAAAATCCGTGTAACACTCTTAAGAAGCTAGATCGACTTTTAATAGACAACAGACATTCAAGCGTAAACTGTCAAACTAGTACTCGAGCTCTCAAAGCAACTTCCTCATCACCAGATCAACGAGTAGGAAACTTGGAGATGACATCGGAAAGTTAGGGATTACCATTTTAGCCGTCAAAAATGACCAAACCAGAGGGACAAGCCACTTGAGGAGCTAGATCGAGCTGAATATAAGCAGATCCGAGATCAATCGTTGCTTAGAAGAGCTCCTCTTTCAGATTCGTCGTTGAATGGACCACTTCGGAGTTGAAAACTATAAGAACATAGCTCTCTACCATAGAACTTTCCATCAGAAGTTGTAGGAAGAATAAGATGGCAGAAACGTTAAAGTAGAACACTCCAATAATAACTTCGGTTGCTGGACTTTAATGAAAATCCACCCGACGAAGCTCGAACATATGGGGGAAAGATGGATCAGAGGTAGAGGAATGTTTTTCTCTAAAGGAACCACCGGAAATGAGCACCGGAGACAGAGATCGGAGCTGGAGAAGGCGAGTTAGGGCTTCGCCATCGCGAGAGGGAGAGAGGGAACTATAGCGACTAGCCGATCTAAATGAAGAGAGAGAGTGAACAGCCTCGTTAAGTTGAGAAGATTGCAGGGGTAAAACTGGGGGAAAGGAAGATTCTGAAACAACATCCGAAGAACGGGTAGGGGTAAACTTGGAAAAAATTTTCAATTCAATATCATTCATCATAATTGGCTTACAGGGTATGGTCCCTGTTTATAGGAAAAAGAAAATTAATACCTTAAAATCTCAGAAAATGGGGTAGGCTATTGGAAATTACCAGAAAATGCCCAAATTATTGGAAAATACTCAAGATTAAAAGAAAAATTACTAGGACTTAGTAATGACTAAAAAAAATACTAAGACCCTCTAAAATTCTTAAAAATTCACAAAATTCATTCGAAAATTATTCTAAACTCAATTGGCCTGAGAAACATCATCGCCCAGCCAAATGGACTCCAGTCGGTGCCGTCTACACTGATAAGCCTTTTCAAACCGGTCTTTTCCTCTAGTGTCCTCACCACCCTTACTCTCCCCTCCTCCTTATTGGTTCTGGCTGAGGTGGCTCTTCCCCTTTTCACCTTCCTCTCAACCTTCAAGATCTCCGTGCCTTCATCCTTTTTTCCACCCACCCAAGCAAAGACGATATATTAAGTGAAGTTAAATTTTTGGTACCTCCTAGGAGTGTCTGGTTATCTCGCTCTCCCTCCCTCTCTTATTGAACCAAGGAGCTCTTCCTCTTTTCCTCTCTTTTCTTCTTATGGTACCAAGCAAGGTGTCCTCTTCCCTTTTCTCCTTCCTCCTCAATTTTAGCCTTTGTGCCTTCTTCCTCATTTTACCCTCAACCATGGGCTCCACCGACTTTCTCTTCTTGTTATCTGGCTTTGAGAAACTGCAAGGTTCCTACATAGTGCATGGTACGTTGCTCCTTTGGTGGAGCGACACTCCCGTTGGTGCTCTTTTTACAGCACCCTCCAGTGATCCCCAATGTTGCTTTTGCCCTCTTCCAACTCGGCAACCTCAGTGGTACAACCCTTCTGATGTCGGCCACTCTTCTCTTGTGACCTCTATATCTTCGATGGCATCACTCCACATGCGGTGCATTCCTTGTGATCCCTGGATGTTCTTCCCAATAGGGGTGTAAATGGTTTGGTTCTGTCCAGCTTCCAACCTACTTTAAAACTGAAACCATATCGAAACTTGAGCCAGGTTTGGTTCGTCGAATTGTCAACTAAACCTAACATGTTTCACTAAATCCCAAACTGATACTGAACTGAACTGGGTTTGGTTTGTTGATTTTTCTTATTATATATAAATTTAAAATGATTAAATTGTCTAAAGTTTAGTTTGTATTTAAACAACCACTTAAAATCAACTCTGATATTATTTAAACTAAACAATTAGACTTGGCTTTGAATGATGTTAGTCTCGGACATTTATAGTCATGTCATAAATAAAGCAACTTCTCTTTCATGCAAAAGAGGCAGTATGGGACTAGAACTATAAAACACTAGCAACAAAGGACTCCACGTTGGCTGTCCAGGTGGTCAGCTGCTCATCCTTAAGACCATCACTCTTGAAGGTGTCTGCTGCCCGGTGCAGACAACCCTGGTTGCCTTGTGTTGCCCATCACCAGGGGTCAAGCACAGGCGGCCCAGCCCAAACCAATGCCCTGTGCTGCGCTAGGCAGCCTAACCTAGTGGACTGAGTTGAACCAGTTTACTAATTTGATTTGGTTCCAGAGAAACTTGAAAAAGATTCTTTAACCAAAAGGAATTCCGATGTAGGTACCTATCCATAAATTTTTTCAACTAAATCATGTATGATAAAATCATCAAGGATTTGATATTTTCTAACTCCATTTGTAACTCACTAGAGGTTCGGATTTTTATTGGTTTGGTTTGATTAAAAAAACCAAGTGCTCAACTTTTTGAACCATTCCCGCTGTTTTCCTTATGAACATCTAGCTTCTTTCAGTGTAGGTAGGCCCCTCTCCTGTCCCTGCATTGCCTCTAACACCTACAGTGCCCCCGGTCTTCTCCTTTGGCTCCATCAGCCAGTGCTGTATTGTAGTGATGAGCTCCCCCCTTCAGTCCACAGTGGCGCACCACCCCCGGCCTCACTATGCCGCCTCACCAGCCCCCTCCTTTCCTAGTTCTGCATGTCGGTACGCTCTCCTTCCCCCTGTTCACTACCCCTCCATCCTAGGGTGCATTTAGCAACTAGAGAGAAGTACATTGTGAAGTACCTTTTTCTTGAAGGTATTTCACATAAGGTACTTTTGTATTATAGAAGTTGAAGCTGTTTGGTACTACTTTTTTTCATATAAAAGTACTTCAATAATAAAAAAATTATTTCCTATGGAAAGTAAATTACAACCGATATGTATGTACTAATGTGCTGATAAATAAACAACATTTATTTTTAAATATAGAATTTACTGTCCAAATCTTTGATTTGCCCAAGAATTTTTAAAAGCCCTTATTATCTGTCTGTCTTGCTCACAGTAAATCATTCTGATGATGTTTGTAACATTGAAGTAGTTTCAACTTCATATTTAACAGATTATCTGACTAAATCAACTCTTTATACAAAATTGTGTACTAACATCGCAACAACTACAATTTTTGCCTCCTCCTCCAAAGAATAAGATGGATATTGGCAAATCCTATTCTATGTGGCATCTAGATCCTAAAATGAACTAGGATATATATGCTTTTAGCTTATGGGATGTCCTGCCTGCATGATTGGACTGCCAAAAGCTATGATACATGGAATCCTACTACTTTACACAAAAATGTTAAAGTTATGGAATCTGTCAAAGTCATATAGGAGTTAGGGAAAATTACATTGGCAATGGTGAATTGGCCTTTTTATGGCTCTGATAGGATATATGCAAGTCTGAGCACACAATGGTCATTCAAAGACATATATACTGCAACATGAATATGGCTAATGCAAAATCATGCAGATGCTGGCTGATGATGATAATAGTGAGTAACTGAGTGTCTCAATTATTTGAGATGATCGATATGCCTAACATGAAAGCTTGATCACCAGCATATGGAGGCCATGTCATGATCGGGATATAAGGAAAAAAAATCCTAGCTACTGATCATAGACTTAACATATTTCTAGGCCGTTTAAGGCTGAGAATATATCAAATAAAGTGTATATCATAAATTTGATTTTTGTCTATACGGATGGTTAGTAGAAACATGAGCATAACCTATGAAGAAAATCAGATGGGTATGAACTTGAACACATATAAGTTTTGAGTTTGAAGCACACATGCACTCATTTGGGCATACTCGAGAAAGAAAGAACATATACACATGCTTGAATGGGCCAACAGGTGTTTAAAACTGAGTTTTGAAGAAACCACATCATCGGCCATGCATCTTAGGTATTGTGGCAATCAAATAAAGACGATAAGGTGCATGCTTACCACTGTCGATGCCCAAGGGAAAGAAGGCAGGGAATCTTGATGAAGATCTGATGCAAACTGGATTGACAGGGGGAGTCTGCACCAAGGATCGCAAGATCGGAATCGGGATCGGGATCGGTGGGTACCGATCCGATCCGGATTGGATAGGATCGAACCGATTCTGGCCAATCCAATGGAAGAAAACCGATCCAGAATTGGTAAGCAAAAAAGGAAAATAATTTCGATTCTGATTCTAGACCAATCCTGGCTGATTCGGACTGATTCTGGCTAATCCTGGTCAATTTGACTGGAATAGCAAAAAAAAACACAATCTGATTCCGATCCGATTTGATCCAGCTGATCCGGACCAATTCTGCAGGAATTTTTTTCCAGATCGGTCCTTCGGCTGAGAATTAGATTGGCAATGGCTGATCTGATCCAAGAATCGGCTGATTCCAATCTGGGTTGGCCGATTCCGTGATCCATGGTTTGCACTAGTTACCACTGATAGGATGAAATGAGATGATGACCTCGGTACCAATAGGCAGCCAAGCAGACCCTCGATGGTTGATTATGACAGGTCTCATGAGCCCCGATCTGATGGTGGAATTACTATATGGCCCACACATAGATGAAGAAAGGAAGATGAAAGTGGAAGGGTATGTGCAGTTGTTAGCCCTGATAAATGGTTGTGACCATAGAGGAATATTCCCTCTTCAACTTCGGCCCCTATCTGAAGGCCCTGCTCATCAAAACAGATCCTGATGGGACTGTTACAAAGTCTGATCATTGTGTCTGAGAGAAGGGGAAGGTGATGTAAAAAATAGAAAAACTATACCTGGTCTCCAATCAGGTGATGGAATTAAAGTGCAATGAGCTCCTTGCAATACAAGTCCAATAGATGACTGATAAGACACCAAAGATGATGGAGTTTGAGCCTGATAGCTTCTTCTGCAGATGATAACCGCAACTAAGAGGAAGAAGAAAGAAGATGAAAAAAAAATGTAATACACATACCCGATCGACTTGCTGACTGCCTAGAGGGGTTGAGCAGCACTCCTCCAATTCAAGGCCTGGGAGATGCTGAATTGTCCACTGGAGTAGTAGGATATGAAGACCGAGGTTGCCTCCGACCAAAGATGATGCTGCAACAAGAAAATAAGGGAAAGAAAAAAGGTTGAGACCTCTTTTGGGACCGGAATCTCCAAAAAATTTAGCCAAAAGAGATCAACCACCTTTGGAATCCTCTTTGGAATTGTTGGCGTTAGAATTTTCAGGAAAAAAATAAAAAAGCAGGGAGCGCAGCAAAAAATGGGATAAAATAGAAGAATTGGTCCAGGTCAACTGCCAGCTGGATCGGCCCTCAATTGGGTCAAATCAAGTCCAGTCAGACTCAAAACATGTCCTAAATTGGGCCCATTGGCACAAATTCTAGCTGGCCCAATCTTTCTTAATTTAATTGACTGATTTCCAGCCCTTGAAGCCCATTACGTACAGCCCATTGAGAGGAAAGGAGAACTGGGCCGCGGCCACCTGCAGGCCCAATTCGGGCCAGACCATCTGCAGGCCCAGTGTGAACAGGCTGCTAGCCCACCTGCCACATCAGCAGGCCCCATCCACACCAGCCCATCTGCACACCTGCCACCTCACCCGCCAGGTCACCATGCCCAATTGATGGCGTGGGGAAGCTGAGGGGACTGGTCAGGTGGGGAACTCAAGGGTCAGTCAAGGAGTTAAAATGTGGGGGGAAACTCAAGAGGCAGGTCAAGCATTACAATTCTGGGAAAATTCAAGAAATTAAAGTTCATTGATCCCCACCAAGGCCATCTTACGTACTCCACCAGATGCCCTTTCATCTCCCCCTCAGATCCTATAAAAAGGAGAGGACCGCCCAAAGGAAGGGGGGGCCTGTGTCGACAGGCTGCTGGTTGCGGCTCCCTTTGTTGGCATACCTGCTGCCCTTCTGCTTGCTGCTGTACGTCTGCACCTGCACCTGCCAGTAGCCAAGAGAAGAAGAGAAGAAGAAGAGAGCTACTGCCCTCCTCCTACCCACGTGCATACCTGCCAGCGGCCAAAGAAGAAAGAAGGAGAAGAAAAGGTAGGGGCATACACATATTAACTATGTAGCCCTTTAAGGGCACCCCTTCCTCCTCTTCCAAGTTCTCTTCTCAACCCCTCCAATGGCCTAAACCGGCCTTCATTGCCATCGGCAACCCATGGCCCAAAAAAAAATGGTTCCTATCAGCCCCTGTTTGGACCACCTAAAAGCCCATTTCTGCCCCCTTGTTGGCCCGCTGAACAGAGCTATAACAGGCCCCAAATCCGCCCTCAAACAGACCCCCAAACAGGTCCTTAATTAGATTAGTTCCAGTCCCCCTGTTGGCCCATCTTAAAGACCCCAATCAGGTCCCAAACCAAGCCCTGATATGCCCCTTGTGCAGGCCCATTTCGGCCCATAACAAAAGCTCATGAGCAGACCCTTCAAATAGGCCCGAAGCTGCCTTTGCTCAGCCCCCTGTTCAGGACCCAGGTTTGGCCTCATCCCAGGTCCCCCATCAGCCCCCTTGTGGCACATCCGAACAGACCCCGAACAGGTCCTGTTCACCTCCAAAAAAAGAGACAAACCCGAAGTTCCCTCCAGCAGCCCCCTTGTGGCCTTCCGGGAGGACAGCAATCCGTGGAGCGCCAAAAAGATGGGCAGTGCTGAGGCACTCAACAAGCAACAAGCAGAAACCTGCCATTTTTCCAGCATTGGTGGGTAGGGGTGGATGTCCCGAACCCTTTCGGAATCTGTACGACGGGCCGATCGTTTGTCCGGGTGGGCCCTTACCCTACCATCAAGATCAGCAGTCAGTCAATGTATAGAATCTGTCATTTTCAGCAATGGTGGGTAGGGGTGGATGTCCCGGACCCTTTCGGAATCCGTACGACGGGCCGATCGTTTGTCCGGGTGGGCCCTTACCCTACCATCAAGATCAGCAGTCAGTCAATGTATAGAATCTGTCATTTTCAGCAATGGTGGGTAGGGGTGGATGTCCCGGACCCTTTGGGAATTCGTACGACGGGCCGATCGTTTGTCCGGGCGGGCCCTTACCCTACCATCAAGACAGTGGAGACACAAGCAAAGTCAGTAGGCCCTTCTGGCCCAAGAAGACCAAGATTGGCCCTGCGAGCCCTACAAATTGAAGCCCGGCTTTGAACGCCGAAGGAATGGACTGGCCCAGAGTGGCCTTAAAAAAATAAAAAATAAAATAAAAATCAGAATGCGAAAGCAATATCTAAATTAAAGAGCTTCACCCATAGCAGGAAACTCCACCTTGGACGGGAGCGCGGGCATGTTCCCGTAGTCGTCGATCCGGATGGGGGCGCGGGCAAGTTCCCGTAGCCGTCGATACTTCCCCCAATTTGGTTCGATACTTCCCCCAATTTGGTTAAGTAAAAGCTGGTCATTTTGAATGGGTAAATTTCACTAAGTTGGAAAACAATCGGCATGTCGTCGTAATGCCGAATTTTTTTCAAAGTAGTGAAAAAAAACCTATATTGGGGGAAGGATCAATCATATTGTACACCGATGTATCCCAGCCTTCAATGAAATAAAATCTTGATATCATCTTATGGTGTGTAAAGTCGGACACTCAACAGTAGCCCGATGGGTCAGAGGCGATGCAAACCGCCCAACAAAATAAATCAGAAAATTCCATACCAAAACAGAAAACCAGATCTGAAAATTCAAACAAAAAGCAGAATTTAAACAAACCTGAAATTCAAAGTCTTACCGATTCAACCGAGTAACCGAACCCCAACCGAAAGTGAACCGGTTCTGGATTAAATCAATCAGAATCTGAAAACATAAGAATTGCAGATTTAGATCAAATCTGTCAACACCTGAATTTCAGAATTTGGAAACACACGAAAAAAATTCAGATTCAAACGATTTGCAAACACACAAAAAATCAGATTTAACCCAATCTGTAAACACAAGAAATTTCAGATTTCAAATAATCTGTAAACAACACATTCTAACTCACCTTAAAACACATCCAAAAAACCAGGTTTTGACAATCTGAAATTCACCAAACCTTGCTTAAATAAATCAAGCCCCCCCAAAAAATCAAACAGGCATTGTTTCAAAACATCTAAAACACACCAAAACCAACATAACAACAAAAAAAATCCAGATTGTCAACAAAAAATCTGAAAACTCAAAACATCAAATAAAAAATCCCAAAATACTTAAAACTCTTTAAGCACATCAAAACTGAAATCAAAGCAAAACTTGAACCGATCAAGTCCAAAATCAAACAAATCAAAACTAAACCAAAACAACAAATCAAACAAATCAAACAAATTGATTCAAACCGACTTCAAGTCGATCAAAAAATCAAACAACCAAACAAATAAAAGTCAACCCGAACCAAATCGGTTTGCATCTCATCGGACCCAAAAGGCCGCTGCCCTCTTGAGTTCTTTACTTTTATGTGGATGTGCATTTCTCCAAAAATAGGTTGCCGCGATGGTTAATTAAAGGTGTTCGAGCTGTTGCTCGATATAAGCTAACGTCGGATATTCGCACCATCCGGCGGAGAAGGGTAAAAAATGAAAATTTCAAATTCGGTTCTTATATTTTTTAAAACTATCACTGGACTACCTAATATTTTAGGTATCATCTATTTTTTTATATAAGTCTGGAGATGTCTTTCTTTCTAAAGAATAGACGCGTAAAAAAGAGGTTCACACAGGAATAAAAAAGGTGCATAGGTCTTAGCTGATCTCAAGGAGTATGCCACCGCCACCTTTTGGTCCAAGTTGGATTAGGGTTGACTTTAATTTAAATAAATGAAGGGAGGCTTATTGTTGGCACATGATCCAATGGCTAAGATCTCCAATTGTTTAAGTTACATATCCTAGTCTTATTGGGTTCTTAATAGGATTTGGATTCTACTTAAATAATGATTGGCTATGATTGAATGACATTAATGGAACGATGATAATGATATGGTGCATGATCCAATAGATATGATGGGCCAAGAACTTAAGTTATGGATCCTACTTTTGATGGGTCCTTTATGATCCTGACCCTCCTTAATGACGAATGGTTAAGATTGAAAGATATTAAATGATGAGATAATCACAATGCAATGATTGGCACAAGATCAAATGGATGAGATCTTATATTGACTTAAGTGATGGATCATATCCTTAATGGGGCCGTAGTTAAGTGTTTAAATGGATACTACCCCCTCTTTGTCCTAATTGGATTAGGACTTGAAGATATTTAAATATTTGATGCATCGAGAGCAATTTAATTAAGATAGCCTAAGGCTGCTCCCTTAATGGGCCTGTTTAGCCTATGATGAGGCTCAATAAGCTTGATGGGTCCGACATGTTTGTTGGGCCCAATATGTTTGATGAAAGGTCCAATGTCGAATTCACTATATTTCATGTTTATTGAGCCACAAATGAAACAAAGTGAGCCCAAATGGCTTAATTCATACTTATTGGGCTGCAAATGATGCAAATTGGGCCTGGATACTATATTCATCATATTTTATATTTATTGGGCCAAAGATGTTGGAAAATGGGCCCATATGACACAATTATCATGTTTTATATGTATTGGGCCAAAGATGTCAGAAAATAGGCCTAGATGAAAAAATTATTATGTTTACATATTTATTGGACCATAAATGACAAAAAGTGGGCTCAAAAGCCAAAATTTTCATATTTTATGATTATTGGGTCATTGATGTCAGAAAATGGACTAGGATATCAAAATTCTATATTCTATTTTTATTGGGCTCAGATAGCATAAATCAGGCCCAATATCAAGTTGATAATGGCACAAAACTCTAATATGCTGATATTAATGAAAGTCGAGCCCGAATCAAGAAATTCAGATAATACATGGTTTGAAATACATAAAATGTCAAAATTTGAGATTTTTTTAAATTCTTAACGAATATGATTAAATGAAGAGCTCTATAACTATGATCTGGCATATGATGATCCAATGATGATTTTAAAAGGTCAAGATGATACCCGAGGCCTATATGAATCAATTAGACAATTATTTGATCAATGATGTCATTTAATTAGATGCTTCATGTATGAATGTAATAAATTGTATGTCAACCATAGAAGATGCAATTTTCACAAGATCCAAGGGTTGATGTTTGATGATGAGAGTTAAATCAATTTGCCATGATTTTGATGCAGTTTATATATTCATGTTGATGTTGATGAGCTATGAAGATGCATGAAATCAAGGCCATATCTTGATTAATTCTGGTCCATATCATGGTCATTTGAGCATCATTTTAATGATCATAATTTATTTGATCTGTTGGTTTTTTTAGACCCTTGGATTATGCCCTTGCGTGAACCTCTTTTTTACGCATGTTCTTTAGAAAGAACGACATCTCCGGACTTATCTAGAAAAATAGATGATACCTAAAATATTAGGTAGTCCAGTGATAGTTTAAAAATATAAGAACCGATGTTCGAGTTCTTTAAAAATTTGATTTTTTACCCTTCTCCGCCAGATAGTGCGAGTATCCAACGTTACCTTACATCAAGCAACGGCTTGAATGCCTTTGATTAACCATCGCGTCAACCTATTTTCGGAGACATGCACATCCATAGAAAATAAGGAACTCAAAAGGGCAACGGCCTTTTGGGTCCGATGAGATGCAAACCGATTTGGTTCGAGTTTGTTTTATTTATTCGTTGATTGACTTGAAAGTCGGTTTTGACATGTTTTAGATGTTTGAATAATTGCTAATTTGATTTCTCTGGAGGTTTGATTTATTCGGGCAGGGTTCTGTGAATTTTAAATGAATTTTCAGATTATCAAAACCTGATTTTGGATGTGTTCCAAGTTGGTTAGAATGTGCTGTTCACAGATTGTTTAAAATCTGAGATTTTGTGTTTTCAGATTGATCTTTGAACTTCTTTTCTCTTTGTTGTGGTTTGGTCTTTTTTTTTTTGATTTAGGGTTGTCTTAAATTAGGTTCCAGATTTGCTTTAAATCTGATCCTCACTTAAGGACTTATTTGGGATTCCGCCGAGTCACAAAGGGACTGGAGTGTGATTGCCAAAAAGGGCAAGGAAGCTGGTCACAAAGGGGCTTGTTTGAGGGAGTTTGGATGGGATGAAAATAGACCTGACTGGGGTATTCACCCGGACCCAAGAGGGAATCCCATCTTGGGCTGAAATGGGCTAGCTCAGGCCTGCACAAGGGGCATCTGGCTGGGCCGCAAGTGGGCCTGATTGGGGTGTTCTGGATGGGGCCGCAGAGGGGCTGTTTGCTGCAGGTTTTAGGAGCAGGTTTTGGGTCTGCTTAGTGGGCCTGCAGGTGGGTCGAATTGGGTCTCAAAGGGACCTGTTTCTGGGCTTGGATGAAGATCAGGAAATGGGCCTATTTGTGGGCCTACAGACGGGCTAGATTGGGTCACAAAGGGACCGGCTTGGGACCTGTGTAGGGGTCTGATTTGGAGACCGAACAGGATCTGGTTGGGGTCTGATTTAGGGACCAGACAGGGCCTGTGCAGGGGTCTGTTTAGGTGGTCCGAACACGGGCTGATAGGGAGGCCAAATAAGGAGTAAAAAAAAAGGCCTACGGAATGGTCTGCAAATGTGGCAGGACCATTGATTGCAGAATCAGTGGAATCGGTCCGATTCCGACCGATTCCGGAATCGGATTGGTGGATTCCATGCGGAAGGACCGATTCCAGGAAGAATTCCGCGGAATTGGTCGGAATCGCCTGGAATCGGTCGGAATCGATCCGATTCCACCGATTCCTTGTGGAATCGGTCGATCCTACCGATTCCGTCAGAAGACCGGCTCAACTGGACCGGTTCGATTCCCGGTTCGATTCTGGACCGGGAATCGAACCGATTCTGGCCCTTTTAGGGCCGGAATCGACCCGCGGTGATCGATTCCGTCGATCCCGCGGCAGAAGAAGTGAGATACGGCGATTCCCAGGCGATTCCGGCGTTGATCCCAGCTCCCAGCATCGATTCTGGGCCGATTCTAGCGATTCTAGCAAGGATTCCAGCGATTCCGGCGATTCCGGCGGCGATTCCGACGATTCCGGCGATTCCAAGCAACGTCTTCAAGGGATTCCGCCGATCCAAGCTCGGATCGGCCTCGAATCAACCTCTTCTTCGATCTTTAAGAGGTTTTTGGTAAGATTTCTTCGCCGAAAATTTTGTACGTCCATTCTTACGCGTTTCCGACGAGTATGAGCGTCGTTAAACGTTGTGATTTCAGACCGAACAAGTCCTTCCAAGTTCTGAACTATCCGTTTAAGTCCATTTTGCACGGGAAAAATTCCGGATATCCCGTACGTCTATTTTTACACGTTTCCGACGACTCCGAGCAGAGTTAAACTTGGTGATTTTTGATCGAACAACTCCGCTCAAGTTGTTTGAACATCGATTTGATGTTCTTTGTACGGGAAAAATTTCGGATACCTCGTACGTTAATTTACGACCATTTCCGGCAAATACGTAACCCTTTAAACATACCGAATGGTGTGTTACTTGGGCTGTCTGCTTCCCGAACAGCGTCTAAATCAATTTTTATGTTATCTAATCATTTTTAGTGCATTGTTTACAATTTTTGCAGATATAAGCAATGGCCGATCAAGGTGATGCAGCACCAGCACGTGCTTCCGACGTGGGTTAGGAACACGGGCACATGGTAGACCCAGTTAGGAAGAGGGTACAGTGCAAATGGTGTGAGAAGGAGATGAACGGGGGGGGTGTTCTGGCTGAAACAACATATTGCCGGAACAGGTGGAAATGTAAAAAAATGTGACAAGGTGCCGAGGGAAAAAAGTGAGGAGATGAGAGGCTACATGACAGGTAGAGCCTCTCAACGGACTGTTAGGATCGAGCAGAGGGAGGAGTTGCACGACGAGCTACTCCAGAGGAGGGACCGCGATTTGCCTACCTCGAAAGGGAAAGGCAAGGGGAAGGCACCAGCTGAGCCGGAGCCAGAGAGCGAGGAGGAGTCCACAGACTCCGAGCTTGTACGTGCTAGGCACGCTAGCAAGCGTGCATTTGCTGAGGAGGAGGACAGGAGGAGGGGAGCAGGAGGGTCTGGGTCCAGAGTTGACCCAGCTTTGGGCCGATCAACATCGGCTCGCCCTACCCGGGACCGAGAGCCTGACCCCAGGAGACAGGAGCCATACCGCCGTTCTACTTCTACCAGCACTCGATTTACACCGAGTGACGAGTATTTATTTAGGAAACAGAGTGCTGGGCAGATGAGGATTAAACAGGCAATGAAAGGGGTGAAGGCAACAGGAACGGCTGCAAAGAGAGCCGTTCGCCACATTGTGAAGTGATTTTTTACATGCAGGTATCACTTTTTAAATTAAAATTGACATTATGTGTGTTTTATTTACTTAAACCTAATTTTACCCTGATCTAAATTTTTTTTAACTTGATGTAGGCATCCCAGCACATGCAGCCACCAGCCCCTACTTCCAGACGATGGTGGATGCCGTGGGTGAGGCTGGACCGGGTTTGCAAGCCCCGGGCAGCCGACATATATTTGGTGCTGGGCTGGATTAGGTCTAGGAGTTGAAGGAGTGGATGGATGGTTTCAAGTTGGTGTGGAAGGAGAGGGGTTGCACAATTATGTGCGATGGGTGGACGGGTATCACCAAGAGGAGTATGATAAACTTCTTGGTGTACTGTTCTGAGGGGACAACATTCTTGAAGTCGGTAGATGCTTCTGGGAAGATAAAAAATGCCGACTTCCTTTTTTCTCTGATGGATGCGGTGGTGGAGGAGATCGGGGAGGACAATGTGGTTCAGGTTGTCACTGACAACGAACCATCATATAAGGCGGCTGGGAGGAAGTTGATGGAGAAAAGGAAGCACATGTTCTGGGTGCCCTGTGCGGCACATTCCATTGATCTCATATTAGAGGATATAGGCAAGGAGGAGGGTGTATCCACACTTGTCAGGCAGGCGCAGACGATCACATCATTTATTTATTCGCATCCGCGCCTGCTACATATTATGAGATCACACACAGGAGGGCACGATCTTGTTAGGCCTGGTCCGACTCGATTTGCTATGAATTTCATTGCGTTGGAGAGTTTACACCGGCATAGACATGCATTGGTTAGGTTCACACACTCCGAGGAGTATTATAACTATATGGTGGACAACCTGCATGACAAGAAAGATCAGCTGGAGATTTTTGTCAGATCTGAGAAGCAGATCACTGACAAGAGGTTTTGGGAGAGGATTGCCTACTACTTGGCAATCATTGAGCCACTGGTAGGTGTCTTGAGGTTGGTAGACTCAGATGACAGGGACCAGATGGGCACGTTATACGATGTCATGGACCGGGCAAAGATGAAAATAAAAGAAAAAAATCCCAGAGGTTACAAAAAGTGGTGGAAGATCATAGATGACCGATGGGACAAGACCTTGCACCACGATGTCCATGCTGCAGGTAACTTGGTTAACAAAATATTTTTGCTGAATAATTGTCTTATTCTTATTCATAATGTTATCTAATACAATCTTGTAGGATATTTTTTGAACCCCTGCATCCAATATGGAGGACAGGTGGTGAACGACAACGAGGTGATGCGGGGTACACTTGCTGTTATACAGCGTCTGTGCCGATCTCAGCAGGACAGGATAGAGGCTGAGATAGAAGTAAGTTAGAGTTCATTCAATACCTTGGAGTAACCTTACCAGGTGTAGACACGCCAAATTTGCCAAATTCAGAGCATAAAACTCATATTTTATAGGGTAACATTGTGATTGACCTTATAATGATGCCGGATCTTTTAATGTTGATTTGTAGCTTCGCCGAACGAAATCGGATGCTTTCCGAATTTTTCCGCAAAAAGCCGTAATTTCCGAGCGAAAGTTACACGTAAATCGTGTAAACACGGAAATTGGCTGAATTACCAATGCCTAATGATCATGCATTGAAGGTTATGGTCATATTCACACTCCGGATAAGTTTTGTTGCATACCATGCCTTTCCGGTTTGCCATCGGAGTCATTTTGACCTGTATCGGATCTTCTTTTCACTGCCCTAAATTCCGAACAAAATTCTGAAGTTTTAGAGGGTGTGATGGCTGATCCAATGCTATAGAAAGCTTCTTCGGCCTGTTATCTTTCTAACGCAACAAACGGCGTCGAATTCCGAGTTCGGGAGTGTTCGCAATGGCTTCCGGAAGAAGGACGCGCAAAAACAGTCCCATGCGCCCGGGTCCCTGGTCACATACGCCCAGGACCCAGGGCACGTGCCCATGAGCCCTACCAGTGAGGCACGTGACCTCCTGCCCTCACTTGAGGGCACATGCGCCCTACCTTTGAGGCACGATGGAACCAGTTTTTCACCGGGACTCTACCACTGAACCGATCGACTGGATAAGGTCGAATTTTTCGGGAACAGTGCCATGCACCCCCACTGGGAGGCACATGCGCCCCTCAGTGGGGCGCATGCACCCTGCACCAGGGCGCATGCACCCTGGGGTAGGGCGCAAGGTGCCCTATTTTTTAGTCTTGATCGTGCCGTTCGTTCTCCTATAAATTGACTCTGATTCTGGTCGTTCCAAAGGCATGAGCACGACCCCCCAGGCATCTCAAGACGTCCAACCTCCCTCCTGCATTGATTTTGTGATTTTTAGAGAGAGAATTTCGAGTTTTTAGAGAGAGAAAAGTCGGTTCAAGAGAGAGGAATGCTGTTCTGCAGGTGATCAGCCAGGTCTCTCTTCTTCGGCCTCTACAGCAGAGTGTGGACGTCTGCTGCCCGAGCTCTCTTCAACAAAGTTCTTCATCTCCAAGTCTTCTTGAGTTTGCAATTGACGGCACTTGATTCCGAGGTCGGGGCTGGTCGAGACGAGCGCAGAAGCAAAGTCGCGCCTGGTAGATCCTGGACTGCTACTTGGCTTTTTCGACAACCCAGATTTGGCCATATCTCTCTCTATTCAACTCAGAATCTTTCTGTTCTTTTTCCTATCTCTTTGTTTCGTGATTCTCCATCCTCCTATCATTTTTTTTACATTTTTTTGCATTATTTTTAGTCTGTTAATCCGAAAATAAAAAAAGGGGTTAGAGATAACCCGAATCCGGTCAGTTTCTAGTCAATTGTGTGTTTCATGTTATTTTCTTTACATATACTCCACTTTGTCTAGTTCTAATAGTCTTTTCACTTGTTTATTTGTCTAGTTGCACAGAAGATCAAGCACCCACGCGTTGAGGACTCTTCTTCATCGGCCGGCCGAAGAAGGAGAAGCTTTAACCCGCACTCTTCACGCTAAGGTACACACGGTCAATTTAATTTCATAAATCGGAACCCACGGTTCCTGACGACCACATGTCTTAATTTATTTTTTCTCACCTCCTCCCACATGACCCGAACCGTCTCTTTGGTGATCGAGCGACGCCAAGGGATGAAAGTTCGGGGATCAATGTGAGTGTGGGACCGAGGTGAGAGTTGCTTTCTTTTTCATCCCCTCTTGAGGTGACGATCTGGGTTCACGGATTTCCCTGAAAAGGAGAAAGCCCCGTCGAATTTTCAGAGTCGACACCAGGCAACTAATGTTTTTTTTTTATAAATTTTTCAGATGCAGAAGTATAAGATGAGGGTCGGCATATACTTAGATGATGATATGAAATATTCAGTTGACAAAGTGTCACCTAATATAGTAATAGCTTGATGAAGATTTTATTTTCTTTTCATATAAGTTATGGAAGATGATGGGCTAATTGTTTTCCTTTTCTCTTCTTGTTTTTTCCTTGCAGCTGAGTGGTGGGTTCCGGTGAACACCAGGAGTGGATGGAATCCACTTGCTGCCATCGGTATCAGGATACTTAGCCAGAGCATCAGTTCCTCCCATTGTGAGAGGAACTGGAGTACATTCAACCTGATACATACCAAAAGGAGGAACATGTTGACCTTAGACCGGCTGGAGAAGCTGGTCTTCTGTCATTACAACATGAGACTGTGCATAAAGAACATCAAGGATCGACAGAAGATCAGCGAGGAGCGATTTGCACGATTCGCAGGTGGTCCATATGAGCAGAGGCATTCCTCCGCCACACCACCATCCGAGGAGGTGTACATGGACCAGATATTCCAGGAGGTGCGTGCACTTGCCTCCTGGATAGAGGAGAGGGGAGCCGGGGATCACGCACCGTGTTTGATCCCGATGACCATGCATGGGCTGAAGGAGAGTTGGATGGTGTTGAAGCCGAGGAGGATGCTCTAGCTCCACCTCCATCTACTTCTCAGGCTCAGGCAGGGCCTTCTTCTGCCCCAGCAGCTATGGAGCAGCCACCTGCAGCTTTAGCCCCAGCTCCAGCTCCAGCTCCAGTCCCAGCAGCCGCTACCCAGCCCATTCGCAGTCCGGGGAAAACGAAAACAAAAGTGACTGCACGGAAAATGGGAGGATTTGCAAAGTTGAAAAAAACTTTGGGTTCTGGACCATATGGTACTTCAGAGATGGCTGAAGAGGTGAAGAGAAGGAAGCTAGAGGTCAGGCGTTCTGTCAGCCCAGATGACAACACGCAGGCTACTTCTCACTCCTCAGGTGATGATGACGAGGAGTGCATACCAGCGACGCAGCCATCAGCAGCAGCCGAGTCTCCTGATTCACGGCATCCAAAGCCGTATTACACGCTGGATTCGGATACACATGATTCTTATATACAGGAGCCACAGTATCCAGCATTTGGCCAGGCTGACCAGCAGTGGATTACACCACTAGCTCCACCATCCTCTGCTTACGTCCCGGTCGTCACGCAGTCCGATCCATACGACCTTGATAGCATGGCATCGACATTATTTTCATATGGATATGGTCCCGGACAGTATACAAGACTGAGCACGAGGGAGGAGCGTCGAGCGCAGCAGGGAGAGGAGGAAGACCCATATCTATATCCTAGATATTGGTAGTAGATTGATATGATGTAAATGTATATTTTTTTTCATGATGTATCAACTCTTTGATTTTTGAATCATTGGAATATGTACTTAACTTCAAATGGAGTTCATTAGTATTTATTCGATGTGATCCTGTGGATGAATACTAATCTTATTATTAAAATTTTTTCTAACTCATTTCCTATTTTTTAGATTTTTTTCTGAATTTTTTGAATTTTTTTGTCCAAAAAAATTCAAAAAATAAACCGATTCTGGGCCGATCCGGAATCGATTCCCTTCACAGGAATCGGCCGATTCCTAGAATCGGAATCGGAACCGATTCCGATTCCGATTCCGATTCCGGAATCCTTGGGCAGGATAGTCCTATTTCAGAACCTGGTTTGTTTTTTTATTTCCAGATTGCTTGAAACTGGTTTTGTTTGTTTTAAGTTTATTTCAATTCTGATTTTCTTTGTTTTCTATTGAACTTTCAGATTTGTCCATATTGCCTTTTGTTTGACGGTTCGCATCACACCTGGCCCATTGGGCTGCCAATCTGTGCCCACTCTCATGCATTTCAAGTCAACATTGAAGATCACTTTCATTTCATATGTGATGAAGTACAATGATGTAAAAAAAGATAGGCAATTCTTCCCCTAACATAGGTTCTTCACCAATTCTGGAAAATTTCGGCATTATGACGGCATGCCGGTCATTTCCAACTTAGTGAAGTTTTACTCATCCAAAATAGCCAGCCTTGAAGGATCGTTGGCTATGGGAGCATGCCCGCACCACCGTCCGGATCGACGACTACGGGAACGTGCCCGTGCCCCCGTCCAAGGTGGAGTTTCCACTGGGAGAACGCTCATTAATTTAATGTAGCTTTTGCATTTTGATTTTTATTTGTTGTTTTCTTTAAAGGCCATCTAGGCCGGTTCAAGTTCCATCGGCGTTCTTAGCCGGCCTTCAGTCTTCATGGGCTCAATGGGCCTGTTTTGAACTGCTTCGGGCCGGAAGGGCCTGCTGGAAAGTCTGCTGTCTTGCTGTAGTTTTCTTGATGGAACCGGCTTGGATGGCCACCCGGCTATGCCCTTAGCCTCGTCGTGCGGTTTCCAAGGGGTGCCGGGCCGTCACCTTCAACCCGGCCAATGTTCAAACCGCTGTCCTCTTGTTTGCTTTTGCTGCAGGACTTGTTATGAAGCGCTTTTGCTTTTGTTGTGGCGGCATGAAGCCTGGATTGAAGGGAGGCCGAAAATGGCTTGCTTTAAGGGGCCTGTTCGGGGCTGTACAAAGGACAGTTTGATGGCCTGGTTTTGGTCTGCGCAAAGGTCAGTCAGGTGGCTTATTTTGGGCTGCGCAAAAGGGGCTGTTTTAGGACTTGTTTGGGGGCTGCTCAAAGGGCATGAAAACAGCGAATTTATGGAGGTGCGCAAGGGGCTATTTTGCTGCAGGTTTTAGGAGCAGGTTTTGGGTCTGCTTAGTGGGCCTGCAGGTAGGTCGAATTGGGTCTCAAAGGGACCTGTTATGGGCCTGGATGGGGACCAGGAAATGGGCCTGTTTGTGGGCCTGGTTCAGGGCCAAAAAGATGGGCCAGAATGGGTCTGCACAAGGGGCATTTGGCTGAACCGAAAGTGGACCTGCAGGGGGTCTGTTAGCAGGTCTGAAATGGGGACCGAACAGGACCTGTGCAGAGCTCTGAAGTGGGACCGGGCGAGGTCTGTACATGGGTCTGGTTTGGAGAACGGACAGGGCCTGCTGTGTCTGATTTTTGGAGGCATTTCAGGGCCTGATTGGGTGCTGAACAGGGGTCTGATTTGGGGTCTCCTGGCAGACTGAGAGGGGTCTACATGGGGCCTGTTTAAGGGGCCTGCAGAGGGGTTTTTGGCCTGTTCAGTGGGGTGCACAACGGGCCGGAACAGGGACTGTTTAGGTGGTCCGAACAGGGGCTGGTAGGGACCAATCTTTTGGGTCATGGGTTGCCGATGGCGATGAAGACCAGTTTAGGCCATGAGAGGGGTTGAGAAGAGAACTTAGAAGGGGAGGAAGGGGTGCCCTTAGAGGGCTACATAGTTAGTATGTGTATGGCCCTACCTTTTCTTCTCCTTCTCTTCTCCTTCTTTCCTTCTTTTTTGACCGCTGGTAGGCATGGATTGCAGAATCGGTGGAATCGGTCCGATTCCGACCGATTCCGGAATCGGATCGGTGGATTCCAGGCGGAAGGACCGATTCCGTCGGAAGACCGGGTCAACTGGCCCGGTTCGATTCCCGGTTCGATTATGGACCGGGAATCAAACCGATTCCGGCCCTAAAAAGGGCCGGAATCGACCCGCGACGGTCGATTCTGTCGATCCCGCGGCGGCAGAAGCTCGATCCGGCGATTCCGGCGCGATTCCGGCCTCGATCCCAGCTGCCAGCATCGATTCCGGGCCGATTCCGTCGATTCCAGCAAGGATTCCACCGATTCCGGCGATTCCGGCGATTCCGGCGGCGATTCCGGCGATTCCAAGCAACGTCTTCAAGGGATTCCGCCGATCCAAGCTCGGACCGGCCTCAAATCAACCTCTTCTTTGATCTTTCTAAGGTTTTTGGTAAGATTTCTTCGCCGAAAACTTCGTACGTCCATTCTTACGCATTTCCGACGAGTCCGAGCGTCGTTAAACGTTGTGATTTCTGACCGAACAAGTCCGTCTAAGTTTTGAACTATCCGTTTGAGTCCATTTTGCACGGGAAAAATTCCGGATATCCCGTACGTTAATTTACGACCATTTTCGGCAAATACATAACCCTTTAAACATACCGAATGGTGTGTTACTTGGGTTGTCTGCTTCCCGAACAGTGTCTAAATCAATTTTTATGTTATCTAATCATTTTTAGTGCATTGTTTACAATTTTTCCAGATATAAGCAATGGCCGATCAAGGTGATGCAGCACCAACACGTGCTTCCGACGTGGGTTGGGAACACGGGCACATGGTAGACCCAGTTAGGAAGATGGTACAGTGCAAATGGTGTGGGAAGGAGATGAATGAGGGGGTGTTCCGGCTGAAACAACATATTGCCGGAACAGGTGGGAATGTCAAGAAATGTAACAAGGTGCCCAGGGAGAAGAGTGAGGAGATGAGAGGCTACATGACAGGTAGAGCCTCTCAACGGGCTGTTAGGATCGAGCAGAGGGAGGAGTTGCACGACGAGCTACTCCAGAGGAGGAGGGACCGCGATTTGCCTATCTCGAAAGGGAAAAGCAAGGGGAAGGCACCAGCTGAGTCGGAGCCAGAGAGCGAGGACGAGTCCACAGACTCCGAGCTTAGACGTGCTAGGCACGCTAGCAAGCGTGCATTTGCTGAGGAGGAGGACAGGAGGAGGGGAGCAGGAGGGTCTGGGTCCAGAGTTGACCCAGCTTTGGGCCGATCAGCATCGGCTCGCCCTACCTCGGGCTGGGACCGAGAGACTGACCCCAGGAGACAGGAGCCACACCGCCGTTCTACTTCTACCAGCACTCGATTTACACCGAGTGACGAGTATTTATTTAGGAAACAGAGTGCTGGGCAGATGGGGATTAAACAGGTAATGAAAGGGGTGAAGGCAACAGGAACGGCTGCAAAGAGAGCCGTTCGCCACATTGTGAAATGGTTTTTACATGCAGGTATCACTTTTTAAATTAAAATTGACATTATGTGTGTTTTATTTACTTAAACTTAATTTTAGCCTGATCCAAATTGGTTTAACTTGATGTAGGCATCCCAGCACATGCAGCCACCAGCCCCTACTTCCAGACGATGGTGGATGCCGTGGGTGAGGCTGGACCGGGTTTGCAAACCCCGGGCAACAGACATATATACGGCGCTGGCCTGGATGAGGAGGTCCAGGAGTTGAAGGAGTGGATGGATGGATTTAAGTTGGTGTGGAAGGAGAGGGTGGGTCTTCTTGTTTTATTCTTGCAGCTGAGTGGTGGGTTCAGGTGAACACCAGGAGTGGATGGAATTCACTTGCTGCCATCGGTATCAGGATACTCAGCCAAAGAACTGGAGTACATTCAACCTGATACATACGAAAAGGAGGAACAGGTTGACCTCAGACCGGCTGGAGAAGCTGGTCTTCTGTCATTACAACATGAGGATGCGCATAAAGAACATCAAGGATCGACAGAAGATCAGCGAGGAGCGATTTGCACGCTTCGCAGGTGGTCCATACGAGCAGAGGCATTCCTCCGCCACACCACCACACGAGGAGGTGGACATGGATCAGATATTCCAGGAGGAGCATGCACTTGCCTCCTGAATAGAGTAGAGAGCAGCCAGGGATCATCCAGATATGTTTGATCCTGATGATCGTGCATGGGCTGAAGGAGAGATGGATGGTGTTGAGGCCGAGGAGGATGCTCCAGCTCCACCTCCATCTACTTCTCAGGCTCAGGCAGGGCCTTCTTCGCCCGCGGCCTATGGAGCGACCACTGCGGCTTTAGCCCCGGCTCGGCTCCGGCCTCGGCCTAGTCCCAGCAGCCGCTACCCAGCCCATTCGCAGTCCGGGGAAAACGAAAACAAAAGTGACTGCACGGAAAATGGGAGGATTTGCAAAGTTGAAAAAAACTTTGGGTTCTGGACCTTCTGGTACTTCAGAGATGGCTGAAGAGGTGAAGAGAAGGAAGCTAGAGGTCAGGCGTCCTGTCAGCCCAGATGACAGCACACAGGCTCCTTCTCACTCCTCAGGTGATGATGACGAGGAGTGCATACCAGCGACGCAGCCATCAGCAGCAGCCGAGTCTCCTGATTCACGGCATCCAAAGCTGTATTACACGCTGGATTCGGATACACATGATTCTTATATACAGGAGTCACAGTATCCAGCATTTGGCCAGGCTGACCAGCAGTGGATTACACCACTAGCTCCACCATCCTCTGCTTACGTCCCGGTCGTCCCGCAGTCCGATCCATACGACCTTGATAGCATGGCATCGGCATTATTTTCATATGGATATGGTCCCGGACAGTATACAAGACTGAGCACGAGGGAGGAGCGTCAAGCGCAGCAGGGAGAGGAGGAAGACCCATATTTATATCCTAGATTTTGGTAGTAGATTGATATGATGTAAATTTTTTTTTTTCATGATGTATCATCTCTTTGATTTTTGAATCAATGGAATTGGAATATGTACTTAACTTCAAGTCTTCAAATGGAGTTCATTCGTATTTATTCGATGTGGTCCTGTGGATGAATGCATTGGTTATTTTTAAAATTTTTTCTAACTCATTTCCTATTTTTTTAGAATTTTTTCTGATTTTTTTGAATTTTTTTGACGAAAAAAAAATTCCAAAAAAAAAATAAACGATTCCGGACCGATCCGGAATCGATTCCCTTCCGGCCGATTCTTGGAATCGGTCCGATTCCGATTCCGGAATCCTTGCTGGTAGGTATGCACGTGGCAAGGAGGAGAGCAGCAGCTCTCTTCTTCTTCTTCTTCCTTTGGCTGCTGGCAGGTGTGCACGTGGGCAGGTGGAGAGCAGCAGCTGTCTTCTTCTTCTTCTTCTCCTCTTCTTCTTCTTCCTTTGGCCGCGGCAGCTGGTGCAGTAGCCTGTTGGCGTCCTTCAGCAAGCCTCCTTTCCCTTGGGTGGTCCTCTCTTTTTATAGGAGATGGGGGATATGAAAGGGCAGATGGTGGAGTACGTAAGATGGCCTTAGGTGGTGGTCAATATGCTTTAATTTCTTGAATTTCTCCTAGGCCATTCAATATTTGACTTGACCTTTGAGTTCTCCCATGGCATTAAGTGTTGAGCTGTCCCTTGGCTTTCCCCATGCAATTAATGGGTCAAGGATGAGGTGGCAGGTTGAGCTGGCAGCTGACATGGCTGAATTGGGCCTGTTTTTCAATGGCCGCGGCCCACTTCTTTTCTTTCTTATGGGCCTGTATGTAGGTGGGCTATAAGAGTTGGGAAATAATTATATTAAATTAAATAAAGGGCTGGACAGCTGGAAATAGTGCCCATGGGTCAAATTGAGGCCTGCTTTGGCCCAATTAAGGACTGGGCCAGCTGGAGCCTGGTCCGATCATGCCATTCCCCCCTTTTTTGCTGTTTTTTTTTTTGCAAAAAGGTGACGCCAACAGCCCTATTTAATGAGATTTTAGGTCAAGAGGAGCAGCCACTAGTGGTCCTACATAATAGGACTGTATTGTTCACTTGGCAGCTTCTATCGTCTGCACATGACTTCAAGAGAAGGCTTCCATTGGATGCTCCTACAGTGTAGGAAGAGAGGGCTGTAGATTCGGCGTATCTTTTCCATTCTGAGCTTGACTTGGTCTTAAATGAACCTTCACCAATGGGAGAAGTCCATGTGATGGGGATCCAGATGAGATGTTTTAGGGTCCTTTTGTTTTTTCAACATGAGTGACCTGATCATAAATATCTAGAGTTTATTTTCAGTTTTGGTTCTTAAAAGGACTTAGTTACAAAATAAGTTTTTTTGGTCCTCTTATGTAATTAGGCTCTCCTTTTTTTGGTCATACCATGTTGAGATGGAGGATGAAGAGGGTGAGAAGTTGATCCAATTTCTTTCTCTCAATCTCTCATTGGGTGTGCTTCTCTCTCCTCTCGATCTCACAGTTCTTCCTTATGATGGCACCTCTGTAGGTCGGAGGCGGCATCCCACCTTCCTTTTTCTAGCAAGTAACCCTTCACCCGTTGGTGGCCCCAAGTATCTCTCCACCGGTCCACCCCCTCCCTATCCGATATTCTGCTACATCCCCAAGTCATTGGTTATTCTCCTCTCCTCCTCCCTTATCGTCGGTATTATCTTCTTCATATGCTCCTCTTCCCACCAGCTCGATAGGAGCTTGTAACCCCTCTATCAGCCCCACTCCGAGCCCTTTCGGCTTCTGCGAGGTTCTTGGTCACCCCCACCACTCTTAATGTCCCACATTCCTTCTGTTCTCTCTCTTTGCTTCCAAGACCCCTACGTTGCCATCCCATCACCAGAAGCCTTGTTACCCGGCCCCTCTAGACTTCACCCGATCATGCCATGACCTCCCCTCCCCTAGCCAAAACACCATTGTGCCACACCTCACCGGTCGCAAGCAAACCCTGATGCCATTGGACCTCTCCTTGGGTCCTCCGGACCCACCAGAGCTCCCTCGTTGCCTCCCTTGCTTCACCGATCTACTTCCTGTTTCTTATGGCATCGAAATTGGCGAAGTTGAAGGCCTTTATCGGCATGTCTATTGGCCCCTCTCGGTAGCTTGTGGAGATCCAATCTCCTCCTCCCATGTCACTTGCTCCAGTGAGTTGGAGTAGCGGAAGCTATGAAATCCAATGCACACAGCAGGAAGACGGTCCGGAAGCAGAGTCGAAAACGAGGAGGATGAGGGTGACACTCGATTGTGGACAATGTCCGTGGTGTACCAAGCAACACACCCCTCATTCTGTATTAATACTGTACAATTGGGCGACGATCGTGGGTCGCCAGGTACGATGATACAGAGAGTTATTACAACAGAATTGGGGGTGAAGGGATGCTCGAGTCCAGCCAAATGGAAGCTTCCCGAACATGGGATGTGAGTGTGTGAAAAATACAGTGTTAGTGTAAACAATGTAAACTAATTTCTTTAACACAGTGTGGTCTGGTCGATGACGACACATAAAGACAAGCTAGGGAAAAGACCTCTCTTGATGTCCTCGTCGAGTTCTGCCAACGAGGGCACAGCCTCGCATCTCATGCGCAACTGGGTGCACCCCCGGAAGGCCACAACCCCGTAAGGTCTTCTCATGCGGTCGCCCCTCCTTTGAAGCCACCACAAACCCTCACAGCGCTAAGAGCATCCTGACACCATGACCCCCCATCGGGTGCCTTCACGCACTGAGGTGGCCATGCAGCCGGCTTAACACTTCAGTCGACTGGTCTAACAGGTCTAAGCGGCTAAGCCTGTTTTCTAGCTAGTTCACTTGGTCTAGAACCGGTTCATGCTGGTTCGCGACGTGGCCCAATGCTGGTTCAAGCAAATTAGGCTTGTCTCATAGCTTAAATCGGGCGGTTCAGCACTCTCAGGCTTGGTTCAGCCGGTTCAACGGCTAAGGGCTGGTTCAATGCCCTAGGCTTGGTTCAAGCCGGTTTAGAGCCGATTCAACTTGGTTGGGGCCGGTTCAGCCCATTTTGGTATATTTCTAGTCCGATTCAAAGGTTTTCAGCTTGGTCAAGTGGATTTCAGTGTGGTTCAAGCTTGGTCGATCCATTTTGGGCCTGATCTGATTTATAATAGTTGAGTTGTGATCAATGTGGGCCCACCGGCATGTCTGGATGGTAGCATCTCCGCTCTTGTCCCACATCACCACCTATATGATGACTCAATGTATATTCAAATGGGCTGTGCTATAGGTTGGAAACATGAGATCTGGCTGGCCCCCCCCCCCCCCCCCCTGCTCCTTCGCGTGCAAGGAAAAGAAGAAGAGAGCCAGGACAGCCATCCTCCTTTAAAAGAAGGTTTGCAACCACCTGTTAAAGGGTCCAGTCACCAGAGAGAGGGTACCTACAGGTTGGTTGATCAAGGAGGAGGAGAGGAGGTGTTATTGCCGCCACTCCCATCTGCACAAGGAGAAGGAATTGAGGAGAAGAGGGAAAAGAGGTGAGTTGCCAATGAGTAAATGAGCCCCCCAGTCTCCTGTTTGTCACCCTACTAGACATCCTATAGGCCATATCTCCTTCCCATGGCTGAAGCTCCATGCATAACTCATAGTTCACTACTCGCCTTCCTTCAAGGATTCCAGAATCGGAATCAAAATCAGAATTGGTCGGTACTGATCCAATTCGAATTGATTCCGATCGATTCCTCATAAGGAAAACCGATTCATAATCAATCCAAATTGTTTTTATTAATTTTTTTGCTTAAAAATCATAAAAATCAGGAAAAATATCAAAAATATGTAAATCCACTCCAAAAATATTAAAAATAAAAATGTAACATTTAACATGCTTTCATTGCATAATATTGCGAGATACTTTTATTTAATATATCTAACATGATAAAATTGAGAGTTATTAACATAAAATGCAAATTTATATGTTTTCTTCACCAATATCTATGAAATTGATTGTTATCTTTTAGCTTTTGAGTCTCATGGCTATTCCATTGAGATGTACTTGTCATTATCGGTCCGTATCTATATGAAATTAGTGAATTGGCCATTTCACTAAAATCATATATAGTGTCTTGCATATGCACCAGTGTTGTAGCCAGATAATGTATCCGAAAATCATCTGGAGATGTTGATTTTGGATAATGAGTTGTTGCATACTCATCAAAAAAGTTTTCATTCTATCTTTAACTTCTCTCACTAGAATGTTGCCTTAAGGCCAAGTCATCTATATTTACCCCACTAGTTCTTGCACTAGTAGAAGAGCATCCACGTCCTCCACCACCACTGCCACCACCACCTCCTCCTCCACCTGGATGTGTGGATGGCATGAACTCCCCCTCTTCCTCATCATCTGAGGTGTGTGAAGGTGGTTATGTACTGTTTGTTGGACTCATAAGGATCTCGCCTAATATCTTACTTTCTTTTCATGGCTTCTTCTACTATGTCATATGATGAATTTCCAACCCCCACGTTTTTTTTCAACTGTACAAAGTGTCACATTTTTCTTGCTATATTTTTTTATTTTTTCCCTTATTGGATTATGATTTGGTTATGTAGCTATGGGTGGGGATGGAGCTGAAGCTGGGGCTAGGGTTGAGCTACATCTAAGGTTGCTGGGGTAGAAGATGAGACTAGTTGAGGAGTAGTAAGAACTTCCTCTTCTATGCTCTTAACCTTAACATCATCTAGTTCTCCTTTCGCCCACGCACGGTCCTTTGGATCAAACTTTGGGGGTGGTCCCCGGCATGCCTCCTCTCCATCCACGCTGCAAGTGAATGCTCCTCTTGAAAAATATAGTCAATGTCAAACTCGTCGTGGTTCCTGTGCTCTATGGCTTTCTTCATATGCTCCACTTGCAACCTTGCAAATCTCTCTTAGATTTTTTGGCTGCCTTTGATATTCTTTATACGCAACCTCATATTATAATGACAAAAAACTATCTTCTCCAGCCTATCCGATATCAGCATATTCCTCCTCTTGGTGTGTATCAGGTTGAATGTACTCCAATTCCTTTTACAATGGGAGAAACTTGTGCTTTAGCTCAAAATATTAATGGCAATTGATGCAGGTGGATTCCATTCACTTCTTGTATTCACCTGAACCCACCACTTAGTTGAAAAAAACTAATAAAAATGATTAGTTTTTAGGTTGAGGACTTGTCATAATAATATATTTATATTAAATATCATATTAAACATATTAGGAGAAATCTTGTCACAAGAATATCTTAGATTTAGATTTGAGTACACTATAACTCTCATTCTGTAATGTTCCATTTGAAAATGGATAAAAATGAAATGATTTGTGTTCCAAATAAATATTAAAAATATTTATAAATAATTAAGGATCACTTACTTCCATCTCAACTTTTATTTTATCACGTTAAGATCTAGACAAACGTTGTATGACTGATAAAGTACCCCACAACAATTTATTGTCATTGGACACTTGTCCTCCATTTTGGATATGGGGGGTTAAGAAATATCCTGCACTCATTAAACCATATGTTATTGTTTCATATAGTACTTAAATTAAAATAAAATAAGCATTAACACATTCAAATATCTATTATATGGACATCATGATGCAATGTTTTATCCCATTTGACATCAATTATTTTTCATCATTTTTTATTATCTGGGTTCCTTCTCCTTAATTTTTAGTTTTGCACGATCCATTATATCATAAAGAGTCCTCATTTGGTTCCTGCCATTTGAGTCAACTAATTTCAATACAACTACTGGTGGCTGAATAATAGACAAGTAGTAGGTAATCCTCTTTCAAAATCTCTTCTTTGTGATCAAATTCTCTATTTTCACAAGAATTTTGGATTGATCCTCCTTGTTATGCAAGTTGTCAACTATGTAATTATAGTATGTTTTTGCATTTATGAACTTGACTAATGCATATCTTTGACAATGTAAACTCTACAATGCAATAAACTTTATAACAAACCTAATAGGACTAGGCCTCATGTGAGAAACTCATTTTTAAAGTTCTAAGAATCTTTTTTAGACTATTTAGGAAAATAGGTGATAGCCTATAAATGTATTGAGTGATTCTACAATACTCGTAAAAGTATAGAACCGAGATTTAGATTTTGTGAAAATTTTTATTTTGACCTCTCTCTACCAGATGGTGCAAATATCTGACATTTATTTATATTGAGGAACTGTTCAGATGTCTTTGATTAACCGTCATAGTAATTTATTTGATAGAGTGTGCACATCCACGTAAAACTAATATACTCGAGGGTCGTATCTTTGCGAGCCCGATGAGATGCAAACGAGTTGGTTTATATTTATTTGAAGTAAGTTTTATTTAATTTGAATGTAAGTTGAATTTTATGTTCAACTTGATTGTTTTTGTTTGTTGAATTTATTTGGATTTTTGAATTTGATTTGTCTTGATTTGATTAATTTTTAGTTGAAGTTATGTTGTTTGTGTTTTAAATGAATGGATTAAATATTTTATAATTTAAATTCTTTTTATTGAAATCTTGATTGAGATATTTTTATTATCTCGGTTTGTGTCTTTTTGTTCTGAATTTGTCTTATGTGAGTTAGGGCCATTTTAAATGTTTTGAACAGTGATTTGGGATTTTGAATTTTTTTAGATTTTATTTTTAGAATTTTAATGATTTTTAATGAGTTTTGAATGTTTTTGATGTTGTTTATTTAATTCTTTTTGAAATTATTTAATTGTCATTTAATTTGGAATTTAAGTTCGTTGAATTAAATGAATTTTTGGTGAAGTTCCAGTTTATTTAAATCTGAATTTTTTGTTTTGGTTTTCAAATTGTGATGAAACGTTTTTATATTGATTTTATATTGTTTATTTAGTTTGGGTTTGCATCCCATCCGGTCCGTCAAGATAGCATAGATGTCCAATTTGCAATTGTCTACATCGGCACTTGAATGTCTTCATTTCATGTCGGTGTACATCAGAGTGCAAGTCTGAATATGACGTTCTTCCTTTACCAAAGATAATTTTTCATCAAATTGAGAGATGAGTTCGGTATTACGACGGCATGTCAACCCATTCTAAATCAAATAGATTTTACCATCTGACATAGTTAAGTCATTTGACTAGCCATATTGGGAGAAGAGTTTGTCTGCAGTGGGAACATGTCCCATGCCTATGCCCGGGTCAACGGGCCAGAAACTTGTTCGGATTAATCGCTCAATTGTGGAGCACCCACGATGTGGTGCTAACTCCTTAAACATTTTACTTAATATTCACATTTGATTTAAAGTTAAATTTTTATGTCCGATGGGCCCATTGGGCTGGTCATTCTCTTTATGGCCCGGCTGGTCGGCTTTCAGTCTTCATGGGTCTGGTGGGCTCGCCTTGAGTTTCTTGGACTTGATATGTATGTTTTGATGCTTCAACTTTTTATTTGTCTTCTTTTTTGGACTTAAGGATGGAGGCCCAATCGGGGGTTCCTTAACTCATCCGGTGGGAAGGGGGTCTGATTGTTGACCTCCACCCCGTACCCTCCACAAGGCTGGAACAGTGGGCTGTGCAAGGGCAGATTTGTGGGTGTTTGGGTAGCCACAATGAGGCTGTGATAGGCTGTCCACAAGAGGGACTGTATAGGCCTGCAAAGGGGCTGCTAGCAGGGTGTTCTAGAGGTTGAAACTGGAGCTTGCTAAAGAGTAGAAAATGGGGACCCATTCAGGGTTTCTCGACCCATCATGTGGGCAAGGGGTCCGATGGTAACACCCTCTTCTCATCCCCCTATCAAGGTCAGACAAAAGGGCTGTTTGCGGATTTTTAATGGCAGCATAGGCTGTTGTGGGGGATTTTTAAAATGGGATGCATGGGGTCCGGTTAAGGATAGAACGAGGGCCACAAAGGGCTGACCGGGTGATGTTTAAGGGGATCAACTAGGTCTGTTTTAAGGGTACCAACCGAACTTGTTTAGGGGTACTGCAGGGGCTTCAATTAAAGGACTGTAATGGACTGGTTTAAAGAGGGGCCGAACTGGGAAGTCTTCAATGATTATGACCGTGGTAGAAAAGGGGATTGCTGATGGGCCGAAATTGGGCTGCGGTAGGGGTCTGAGACAGGTCGGTTTTTTGGGGCTAGTTTTGGTCGGTTTAAGACCAGAGCATGGGCTGTTTGACGACAGGCCGACGAGGCCATTAAGAGAGTCGGGTATGACCCAATTTAGGGGCAGCTCTTTGGCTTTGATTAGGTTGTGTAGTGGTGATCTGATCGGGGACAAGATAGTGGTTGAATGGGGATCCAACTGGACCTATCTAAGGGACTGTCAGCCATGGAGATAGGGGGCGAATGGGGATCCATCCGGGCCTTTCTAAGTGACTATCAGCCATGGAGAAAGGGGAAAACTGGGGCTGTTTAGGCTACAAGGGCAGGCTGATGGAAAAAGGAAGGGGCAGCAGTGGGCCGATGGAGGAAATAGGGAAGAGAAGGGGAAGAAGAAGGAAGCATGACTACAAGATGGTGCTTTACCCTTATCTTCCTTTTTCTTCTCTTTTTCTTTTTCCCTTTGCACTGGTGGCAGCAGATGGAGTGTGCACTGCCCCTCCTCCTCCTGCTGTTGGTTGCAGCCGCTGCAATTCGTCTACTACTCTTCTCTCCGCCATCAACAACACCCTCTCTCTTTCACTGTGGGTGGACGCCGGCAGAGCCTGAACACTCTCTCCCTCTTTTTGTTGATGGACTGCTGTTGACATCCAATTTGTAGAAGAAAAGAACATGACTGAAATGAAGTCGATTTCAAAGGAAAAAAAGAAGAAGAGAAGAAAGAAAGAAAGGAAAATGGCATGTCCGGTCTCCCCAAAATCTGGTCTGTGTACAGCATATACAGGCACCGTAAACAAGCCCAAACAAGTCCAAATTCAGTCCACCTGCAATGCCCATCGCCAAAGCCCATAACAGGACCCCGATCGGCCCAATTTAGCCTGCTGAAAGGCCCATTTGCGGCCCACCCAGGAAGCCCCAAGACAGGGCATCGTCATCTACTCCACGGGCCTGCTCAAAAATGGGCCGGACAGTCTTCTAAATAAGCCAAGGAATCACCCGCGGGACTGCTCAGACCCGGGCTCGACAGAAAATAGAAAGAAAATTCCTGAACGCGGCAGGAGATCAAGAGCCACGGAGGAAGCAGTAGCCTATCTTGGGGTGTCGACGGGATGTTGAGTCCTGATCGGTATCCGATTCTGGATATTATGGAAGTTCCGAGTCCTACTCGGAAACAATTGAGGCAGCAGTCGATGGAGGTGCTAAAGGAGCCCGATCTCCTGCCGGAATTAGGGGGGCCGAGAATATGGCAGGTTCCGAGTCCCTCTCGGACCCGGAACCAGCTTCCTAGCGGAAGACGTAGCTCTCCCGATGTCTATAAAGAAGCCTGCCGGAGCTGGCCGCGGAGGGAGAAATTTTTTTTTTGAGATAGAGACGGACGGAGCGGAAGGACAGAGCGAGGGAGAGAGAAGTCGGAGAGGTTACTAGTCCTCCTGCGACTTGGTGGAGCCTGCTTTCTTCTTCTCCCGCCGTCTCCTCCTTCTTCCGCCGGCTTTTTCTACCGCCGGACGCCGCAGCCTCCGCAACAAGTCGCAGCGGGTGCCGTAGAAGCCAGAAGACCCTCCTGCTGCCACTGGTGAGGGCTCCTTCCTCCTCCCCTAGGGCTGACGGCCCCTTCCTTCCCCTCTGCCGGCGCCGGCGTTGTCGAACAAAGCCAGAGCTGCCGCCGGAGGACGCTGCGCTGCCGTCGGGTGCCGGAGAAGGGTCGAGCGGGACTGTAGCCGGGGAAATAATGTCCCCGAACCATAGTCCTACGTGGAAAACAGGCGGGGCCCACCCGGTGAAGAGAAAACAAAAAAAAAAAGAGGGAGGCGCAGCCAGGCGAAGCCGGCCGGCCTCCCTAGTGTCCGCTGCCCCCCGCGGAAGAGCTGCCAGTCCGGAACAGTGTCAGCCCGGTCCAAACAGTGGACCGGGCTCTTTGCGCACAGTGCCCTGCGCACAGCGCAGGGGCCTTTTCAACAGAATTTTTTTTTAAAACAAACAAAAACAGTGAAAATTAAAAAAAATACATTTAATTCAACAAACCGGACTAGTTGGGGGGTCGACTAACCATCCGCCCCTACGTCCTTAAGGTAGACATACAAAGGTCTATAAAAGACCCCAATGTCTTACCATTTTTTAGCTATATGAGGCCGTGCATGGTCAACATGCCACTAAGCCGATTATATGCTAAGGGAATCATCAAAAACAGTAGAGGGAAATACCCATAAGTCTGTGTAAGACCGGGTGTATTCCTTTCAAAGGATTGACAGCACTGTACTCATCAAGAGTTGAGCAGGGATGTTATCAGAACCTGTGAAAGTTGTGAAGTTGTATTCTCTGGACTGTGAACGTCCAAGACAGACATTCAGGAAACTGTATTTTTTTTTTGATCTATATCATTGAAAGGAGTCAATGATCTCATTGATCCGATGGGATGCCAAGCACTTAAAAAAAGGGAGAAGAGAAAACAGAACACAAATCTGTAATTGAACCTGGAATCAAGTTTAAATTCTGGCCAAATCAAGCTCTGATTTAACCCCATAAATCACACATTCCGTAAGGAATCTGAAAATTGAAATTCTGAGATTCGAAGCATGAAGAAAATTTGAAAAGAACAAATCTGAGTTTCTGGAACTTGAGCCGCATCTGTGAATCTGAAATAATAAGAAAACTGTAAAATCTGAAAGCTGAAAATCTGGAAATCAAAGATCAGAAACTGAAAATGTATAAATCAGAAAATCTGAAGTTGTAAAAAATTCTGCAGGAGGGCCGATTCTGGAAATTCCAAATCTGAAAATTTTTGTAACGTACAGAGTTTGCAGGAGAGCTGAACCAAAGCCCTGAATCTGAATTTATGCACAGAACCCATTTCAAAAAACCTGAAATCTAGAAGTCTGAAATCAAAACCTGCAAATCTGAAGATCCAAAAATCTGAACTTCACAAGGAAACCGAAGCCTGTAAAATATGAAAATCTGAAGTTTAATAAAATCTGAAATGTGTAGAATTTGAGACCTGGAGCCTGCAGGCAATCAACCCAAACTCATGAACAAATCAATTTCTCATGTCAAATCTCTTAAGAAACTGGACAATTTCAATCACAAAACCCATGCTCCGAACAAGGGAAATCTGTAAGATTTGTAGAGGTCTGGGCGCATAAAGCTTGAACTTAAAACAAAAAGCCAGAAAATGATGAATCAATTCACTGAACATAAAAAAGAATCCCAACCTGTTAAATTAAACTCAGTAAAACAAACCTGTTTTAATCAAACTGAAACTCATTTCTGATTAAAGGTCCAGACAACTAATACATAATGAATCAATTCACAGAGGCTCTCAATTTAAATTCAACCGGTTTTTAACTTAATGATCTTGAAGATAAAAAAATTCATAATCACATAAATAAACCACTTGAAATAAACCTGAACCCATAAAAAAAAGATCAATCAACACATTTTAAGCAATCTATAATCCAACTCAAACAATTCAATTTAATGAAACCAAAATTCAACTCAAATCAAACTCAATTCTGGTTCAATTCAATCTGAATCAATCCCATTCAATCAAATCAAATTTCTCTAAGTAATCCAAACTCAAGCAAAACTGAAACTGTAAAAAATCTGAAAAAACATTCAATCAAATCAAATTTCTCTTTAACTCTTAAATTAAACTCAAGTTAATTTCAATCAAACAAAATTAAACCAAACAAACTTCATTCCAAGCCAAATCTGACTTGAACAAATTTAGGTCAATTTCACTCAATCCAGATCAATTTCTTAAATCAAATCTCAAAACAAATTAACTTTAACCAAACTAATCTAAAGCAAAACTGAAATTAAATCAGTCCCTAATCAATTTTCAAACTCAAATCAAATCTTAAAACAGATTGTCTCAGACTCAAACCAAAGATCAAATCAATTCAATTCAACTCAAATCAAATTCAAACAAATCAGGTGCTTGCATCCCATCAAGTTTATGGGATTGTTTTCTCCTATGTCCATATGTGTTTGTGAATGTTTATTTTGTGGATGCACGTTTTTTCTACTTCAATGGATTGCTATGACGCTTAATCAAGGGTTTTCGAGTATCTCGATGTAATTAACGTTGGATCTTCGCACCATCCGACGGGGAGAGGTCAAAACAAATTTTCAAAGAACCTAACAACCTCAATATATAATTTTGACCATAGTTAGTACTTTTATGGAATACCATTTTTTTTTCCTAAGAAGTCAATGCTAGGGTCTAATCAAATTCAAACTGGAAAATGAATTTCCAAAACCAAAATCTTTTAAAAGAGAGATTTTTGAGGTTACATCAACTGCCTACCAGATTGTGGCCTTTCTTCTCCTATCACTGGATGCTGCAGCAGGCAGGGGGGGAGAGAGATGGGATCGCTGAAGCTCTTGTCGTCGGATGCACAGCAGGAGGGAAGGGTGTGTGCGGTCTTTTCTGCCAGCAGCCTTATTTTTTGTTTTCTTATATAACTGATGGCAAAAAAGGAGATGGCTATAGATGACCCGGCTGGCAACATACGTGGGATGAGGGGAGAGAGAAGGATCCAAGGGGAAGGGAGATAGTGTCAATTAAAGGAAGATAATAACTCTTTTCAATTTTCTCTTAAATTATAAGAGTTAATTGAGGGAAGGGGATCTGTGCACTGGAGAGAGAAAGGAGAGGCAGCGGCAGTTAGTGTTGTGGGAAAAATCCCCCTGCTCCTTCCTTTTTTTTTTCTCTTTATGCTGCCGTTGCATTGGGCTGGAGCTGCGGCTGTTGCGCTAGTGGGTTGCCTCCTGTTGGTGCTGCTGCCAGCTTGGCGATCGTGCCTTCTTTTAATGTGTAACAGCTTCTGTTGGCATGCTGTTACGTGGGAATAATAGGAGGGAGAGAAATCAGGGGAGGTTGAGGTGGCAAAAGAATGATACGGGGGAGGGAGAGATAAATTAGGAGAGATGAGGGAGGGAAGTTTTTTCGACCGTAGCTCCCTCTTTCCCTTCTTTTATTTTATTTTTTTGTAAAATGGCCAATGGATAAATGCTCTCCTCAATTGTATCCTAGATTGTAGGAGTCCAAATGGGGATGGGCAGGTGCACTGGCAGGAGAGAGAGGGTGGCTGCTCGATTTTTCCAAATCAGGTTTGACTTGATTTCGATCAAGATGGCTCCGATCCAACAGTCAGTATTAATTCTTCGTGGAATTAATTAAATAAGTCTAAAAAATAACTGGAATTGTCCGGAAGATGATTCAATGGCCATAGTTTTCACGCTTCAACAGATTAACCATTGAGAATCCTCAATTTCCCGGGGATCACCAATTTGGTAAATTTTCCAATCGGTATGATCTCGATCTTTAAAAATTCTGAAAATTACATCTAAAATATAATTAAATATTTATAGTCTAGACTTTGGAGTCCGCGTATAAATAAGCATGTTCACGGGCTGTTTGGATAGATTTGCACCTGTCTCGTAGTGCGTGTGTGCCCTACAATTTTTGAATTTCATCTATAACTTTCTGGATATGGATCGAATTGATGATCCAACTTTGACATTCTTTGACTCTAAGTTGGGCAGACATGATGGTGATGCCACATGTTGATGGACCTACCCTAGTCCATTTGGGCTCAATAGGGGCAAAACAATCATTTTTTGGCTGGAGTCGGATTCCAGCATTCAGGACACCGTTGTGAAGATCTCGACTGGTATAATTTTATGGGCCCACTTGTTTGTTCATTTGGGCCCACTAAGCCTTGCAAAGGCTGTCTGAAAATCCACTCGACTGTTTTTATCATAACTTGCCGGACATGAAACAGATTTTGGATCCGACTTCAATGTTGCTCAACTTGGAGTTGGGTAGACCCAATGATGTGCCGATATGTTATCATACCTGTTCCGAATGGCTCGGACATACGAAGGGTAAAAGAGATCATTTTACCGTCTGGGGTCTGTCTGAAGCCGGATTCTGACATTCGGGTTACCGTTGTGAAGGCCTCAACTGGTACAATCCTATATTTGTTTTGTCTTTTGGGCCTGATATGCCCCTGATAAGGCCATTCGAAAATCTAGTTTCAACCTTTTTTACCGTAACTTTCCGAATAAGGGTTGGATTGCCATTTCAACTTTGTCATTATTCACCTGGAAGTCAAGTAGACCTTTTGGAGGTGCCACTTTTCTTTGGACTTTCCCCAGATTGTTCGGACCCCACAAAGGCAAAACCGTCATGTTACCGTTCGGAGTCAGGTTATGACATTTGGGACACCATTGGAAAGGTCTTGACTAGTATAGTACCGTGGGCCCACTTGTTTTGTCATTTGGGTCCATTAGGTCTACCCAAGGTCATACGAGATTTTGTTTTCACCATTTTGCCCGTGGTTTGCCAAATAGAAGTCGGATTTTCGCTTCAACTTTGGCATTGCTCAAGTCTGAGCTGGGCGGACCACATGGTGATGTTTGATCGTTATCGAGCCGTTGTCCGATCGGTTAAGCCCAATAAGACTTATTGGGCCCATTTGGCCGGTTGGCCCTCAATTTGTTGAAAAAATGAGTCTAATTTGTCTATTCGGTTTTCTTTTGTGTATTTTGCCCAAAACTTACTATTTTTGCGTGCTTAGGAATTTTTTGGGTGCCAATACCTGATTAGATTGTGCCCCTCGGTATGTTTCCTCATGATGAGTAAATAGGGATGAGTAGATAAATGATGTGATCGCCAATGGCTGCTTAATTAGTGTGAAGACCGAAGGCTCCTTACTTATATCCTCTAATATGAGGTCAATAGAGTGTGCTGCACATGGTATTCATAACAGATGATGTCTCTTCTCTATCAATTTCTTCCATACTACCTTATGAGATGGTTCATTATCTGTCACAAACTGAATAACAATTTTTTAACCAATCTTTTCTACAACAGCATCGATAAAGGAAAAGATGTGGTTGGCATTCTTGATATGGCCCGAAGCATCAATTGATTTCAAGAAAGTTGTGCCCTCTGAACAATAAATGAGAAAGTTTATCATGCTTCTCTTGGTGATGCTTGTCCACCGATCACACATAACTGTGTAGTTTCTCTCCCTCCACACCAACTTGAACCCGTTTATCTATGTCTTCAACTCCTCCACCTCCTTATCTTGGCCTCTAGCATTAATAAACCTGCTAGTTGAGACTTGTAATCCTGGGTCGATCTCAGCAATAGTATCAACCATAATTTGAAAGTATGGATTAGTGGCTACATAAGCAGAGATGCCTACATTAAGGTAGATATACAAACTATTATTGCCATAACAATTCACCTTCAATTAATTGTGGTCAATGAAATAGAGATCAAATTTAAGATTTACACCTACATGTAATAACCATTTCACAATGTCTCATTGCTCTCTTTACAGTTGTTCTTGTTGTTTTGATCATTTCATTACTTGTTGGATAGTCCAGATAGTCCTCTAAGACTGGGCATGTCGAAAAGGATTGATGATATGCTCCCTATCTTGCTCTCATACCCATACCCTCACTCGGTGTAGGTTGTGTCGACTGGGATTGATGAAAGGCAAGGTCAACTCCTGACCCTCCTACTCCCCTCCTTTTCTTCTCATCCTCTTTTTGAGCATGCTCGGTTGCATGCTTGTCTTTCTTGATTTCAGAGTTTGTGAATGAGTTTTCACTATCATATTTAGCTTTAGCTCTTGGATTCCCTTTTCTTCTAGAGGTTGGCACCTCTTCCCTCCTTCCTAGAAGCTTATAATGCAAATCTTTCCTTTGTTCGATCCTAATCTCCCTTTGTAAGACTCTTCACGTGAGGTAGCCTCTAATATCTTTACTAAACTCCTTAGGTACCTTATCACATTTTTTAACATTGCCACCAACTTTGACAATATGTTGTTTCAGTCGGTACACTCTTCCATTCATCTCTTTCCCACATCACTAGCATTTCACCATTTTATTGACCGCATCCACCATATATTCATGCTCTCACCCAATATCACGTGTTACTAGTATATTGCCTTCGTCGTGATCAACCATTACTTGTAACTATAAACAAAGAAGAATCAATTAAAAAATTAAACAACTAAGTTAAATAATGAAATAATTAAATTATTTCATTAAGAGCTGTTTAAGGGGTGGTTGGGAAGAGAACAACCCCTTAAGGGGCTGTTTGGGCTTTTTAGGAAGTCGACAGAAATTGAATGGATGCTGTTCGCCTTAGGGAAAATTGAACGGGGGAGGGAGGGGGGAGGGGTAGGGGACCTTAAGCACATTTTTGGGAGTTTCGGGGAAAAAACTCATAAACGACTTAAAATGATGGATTGCTGAGGAAGAATCGCCGCTGAAGATACCTCACCTTATCGATGTTGGAAGAGTTGGATCGTCGGAGAATCATTAGAATTGCTTGGATCATTGTCAAAATTGCTAGATCGACACTGAAATCAACTCAATCACCCCTAGAATCGACTCTTACCTCCGGAATCGACTGGCACTGTTGGAATTGCCAAGAATCGAGAGCCTTAACACTAAGGGAGTAGGAGTCGGCTCTTTGGGGCCAATATCGGCCTTAAACGGCCGATATCGGTTGGATTGGGCCTAATATTGATCTATTGTTGAGACATAAGTTGTCCTGATGGAATCGGTTAGATCAATCAATACTAGGTCAGAATCGGTTGAATTGAACTGATTCAGGCTGATTCGGTTGATTTGACAGATTCCTTCCGAATTCTAGATGGAATCAGTCATTTCGTCCGGAATCGGATCATGACTGCTTGATCCGATTTAGGAATTGGCTGATTTCGATCTGATTCGACCGATTTCGTTAACTATGTTTCCCTTCTTATAACTGTATAACAATCAATATATCTCCATGTTTGGCTTCCTTCTCATGGCCTTTGTGAACCTCCATACAAAGCCATCGTATGCCCATTAGTCCAATGACCATAACCTAAGTGAAATGAGTTACGCTTGGCTTATCCTTCTATGGATATATGACAACCTATGCATGGTTTTCCTCCGCCCACCATTCATCCCTCCATCTTAGCCGCATAATAGTCCCCCTACAAGACCTGTTTGGCCCTCTCATCAAGGCCTCGTACCAGCTTCATATATACACGTTTAACCTCTTCTCATGGTTACACATTCAGCCCGTGATCACTTCATATAGACCATGTTCAGCCCCACTTTGAACACATAATGGCCCTTACACAGCCCAATGTTCGGCCCCCCATTATTGCTACATGACAGCTCCATACACCCACTGTTTGGCCTCTCCTTGCATGACTTATTACAGGCTCTATGTTTATACACCTAGAGCTATAGAAACAAGTTCATACCCGGCCTTTCTATGCTCAACATGTTAGCTAAAGAATTACTCGGGTAGCCTTCATAACTCCCGTGGTTTATATGGAATGCAAACATAAAAGATACAACTTAATTAACCAAATATGAAATATGTAAGTAAATAAACCATAACACGCCAAATGGAATTTCGAAAATTGCATGAGATCTTAATCCATGTGACATAATTTAAAGCTATTAACATAATTAATGGCTGAAATCTTCAAATGGATCCAAAATATAAATTAATTTCAAATTTAAGTATATGTTGGACTTATGAACTTGTCTTAAGAAATAAAATAGAGGTAAGGATAGCAATTTCAAAATAGGGAGACTTTGAAATCAAAAAAATTGATGTATATATCTTGACATGAAAAGTCAGATCTAAAATATAGAAGACGAAAAATAGTATCTCCATATTTGAATGCCCAAAATATGTTAAGTCCTAGTTTGTGAATCAAGGATTCCAGAATCAGAATTGAAATCGGTCTCTACTGATCCAATTCAAGTCGCATCAGATTGTTCAGAATTGGTCGATTTCTGGGAAGGAAAATCGATTTTGGCCGATCCGGAATCGGTTATTTTTTTTTTTTTATAATAAATTTAGAAAAATAAAACATAGAAAATAGGAAATTCATTAATATTTCTTAAAAATTGAAATGTAACATTTAACATGTTTAAAGTGTTATCCATCCATAGTTGTATGCATGATAAGAATAAGATGCTAATAATTGTAACATAAAAACATGATAAGTTGCTAATAAACATGATAAGATGCTAATAACATCGTAAAATGACAATAAAAATATATATTTCATAACTCATGTTCATCAATATCTATGATATCGGCCTTCATCCTCTTCCTCTTGCTCTTGTCAGGACTAAGTTGTCCTTTGTCTTCTTGTCAATGCAGGCACATACACGGTTGTCAAGGCACCCACCTAGGCACCACCTAGGTGGCAAGGCACTAATTTGCTAGCGTCTTGCTAGGGCATCTTGTGGGAAGCTCAAAAGGCACCCAAGGTGCTCGTCTGGGCGCCTAAGGTGCCCGCTTGGGCGCCCAAGGCGCTCAGGCTAGGTGCCCAGGCTAGGAACCCTAAATATTTTTATATAACAATTTTTTTTTCTTTTGAGGGGCTTTGTCCCCCTCATACCCCCACAAGGGATGCTGCTCCCTTGACCTCTGCTACTTGACCGTGCAGGTTGATCCGCGATTCCCAAGCGTCAGTTGTAATAGTGTAAACATATTAATATATTTTACTACCACTTATACTATCACATATATTTAAAATTCATAATTATAAATATATATTATATATTTAAATTTTATGAATATCTATTTTAACTCTCTTCTTTATCTCTCACACACATCAAGTTTATTAAGATTAATTATTTCTTAAAATAAATATTCACATATGCATACATAATTACATAAATAAAATCATATTTAAATATATGAACACATAAACATACATATTCAATTATAACATATGAATATAATTATATTTATGAATATATATTTACTTGTATGTATCAATATATATAATACTAACATCTAATTATATATATGATTATGTATTTTCATATGTATATATAAACATTCAATGTTACCGTCTTGACTGTTTAGGCGACACCTTAGCGGCCGCCTTGTCGTCTAAGCAGAAATGACACCTTTCGACACCTTAGACACCTTGACAACTATGGGCTCATATTCATATGAAAAGAATGCATCCGCCATGTCAGTAAAGTCATAGACATCGGATTGTGGCACGTAAGTAGGCTTAGTAGGTGGAATCCATGGCTGTTGAAGCTCATCCAATATTGGAGAATCTGGCTTTGCATAATGCTGTGGTGGCTACTCATAATAGAAATATGGCTTTAGCTGCTATAAAGTAGATGAGTTTGGAGCTGTTGCAGCTGCATATGCTTTACGTACGTCTCTTCTTCCTCCTTCTCTTGGCTGGGTGGCTAGTATACACTCCTCGTAATTATCAACTGAGGAGTGTGAAGGAGTTTGTGTGCTGTTATCTAGGTTGACATGACATCTCCTGATACCTAGGTTCCTTCTCTTCACTTCTTGTGCTATGTCATGTGATGACCCATAACCCATAGTTTTTTTAACTGTGCAAACCATCCCATTTTCTTGATGTCACTTTGTTTTCTTCCTTCTTGGATTGCGAATGGGCTACGTAGCTGGGGTTGGGGCTGGAGCTAGGGCTAAGGTTGGAGGTGACTACTGTACAACTACTGGGGTAGAAGATGGGCTTGCCTGAGCCTGAGGAGTGGTGGAATATCCTCAACCTCAATGTCATCTAATTCTCCTTCTGCTTATGCACGATCATCAGGATCAAACGCTGCTAGATGATCCCTAGTTACCTTCTCCTCTATGTAAGAAGCAAGTGAATGCTTCTCCTAAAAGATTTGGTCTATGTCAGCCTCCTTAGGTAGTGTTCGTGCACTCTGTTTTTTCTCGTATGGACCACCTACAAATCGTGCAAATCTCTTCTTCGAGATTTTTTGTCGATCTTTGATGTTCTTTATGTGCAGTCTCATGTTATAATGGCAAAAGACAAGCTTATCCAGCCTATCTGATGTCAGTCCGTTCCTTCTCCTTGTGTGTATCAGGTTGAATGTACTCTAGTTCCTCTCACAATGAGAGGAACTAGTATTCTGACCCAATATCCTGATAGCAACTACAGCTAATGGATTCCATCCGCTCCTCACATTGACCTGCACTTATCACTCAACTGCAAAAAAATACCAAACAATCAGCCCTCTCTAGGCAATTAATGGAGTTTTAAAAGAAGATAATAAAATCATGATCTTAAATAAACATATCAAGAGAAACTTTGTCATATGAATATCTCAGATCAAACTCTGAGTATAGCCCAATCCTCATCTTATAGTGCTACATCTGAAAAATGATAAATTCAAAATGATTAGTGTTCCTAATTATTTATTCACTCGTAATTATTAATACAACTTTCACTTACTTCTAACTCAGCTTCTGTCATATCCTGCTGAGATCAACATTGACGTTGAATGACTAAAAGAGTACCCCTCAACACCTCATTATCATTGGACACCTGTCCTCCATATTGTATACGGCCCTATAGGGGTTCAAAAAATATTCTACAATCATTCAAGCATACTTTATTATCAACAAACTAGATGCAAACTAAGTAGAAAGTAAATAAGCATAAAAGATTCACTGACCTACAACATGTACATCATGATGTAATGTCTTATCCTATCTACCATCAATGATCTTGTTAGTGAGCCAAGGTTAGGCAGACACATGCTCATTTACGTACTCAATTAACTATTCATTTAAATAAATATGAAAAATAAATCATGTGCACTTTAGTTATATAGTGTGAATTGTAGGCATTAAACAAAGATGTAGGAATTAGAATTAGTGGGGACCAGTCGGGATCTTTTTTTGTTGACTTCAAAAAAATCATAAAAATCAGGAAAAATCTCGAAAAAATAGAAAAGTCACCCAAAGAAATCTTAAAAATAAAAATATTCACATGTTTTCATTTCATAACATTGCCTTCAACTCAACTTCTGTTCTATCCTACTGAGACTTGGTCTAGAGTTGTATCACTGATATAGTACACCACAAGATTTCATTGTTATTGGACACTTGTCTTTCATATTAGATGTGCGAGTTTAAGAAATATCCTACAATCTTTCAACCAAATGTCAATGTCGCATATACTACTTAAAATTAAAATACAATAAGCACAGACGTACTAAAATACCTGTTGCATATACATCAGATGCAATGTCTTATCCCATCTGATATCAATTATTTTCCATCATTTTTGATGTCTCTGGGATTCTTTTCTTTGTCCCTATCTAGTTCTTGCAATTTAAGTCAACTAATCTCAAGACAACTACCGTTGGCTCAATAATTGACAAGTAGTAGAAAATTTTCTCCCAAAATCTCTATCTGTGATCAAATTCTCTATCTTGCATAGAATTTTCAACTGATTCTCTTTGTTATGTAGGTTGTTAACCATGTAATTATAGTAAGCTTTGGCATTTATGAACCTAACCAGTGCATGTCTATGCCGATGCAAACACTCCAAGGCAATAAAATTTGTGGCAAATCTAGTAGGCCCAGGCTTGATTAGATCATGCTTCTTATATGCTCCCTTATGACATGTAGTAAACGGGAGTGTGAATAGATAAAAGATGTGATCACCTAGACCTCCTTGACTAGTGTATATACTGAAGTCTCCTTGCCTATGTCCTTCAACATGAGATTAATGGAGTGTGCTGCACATGGTACTCATAAGAGATGATGTCTTTTGTCCATTAATTTCTTCCCTACTGCTTTGTAGGATGGTTTATTGTCAGTCATAAATTGAACAAATTTTTTTTAATCTTCTTTACAATAGCATTCATCTAGGAAAAGATGTACTTGACATTCTTTATTTAACCCGAAGCATCAACTAATTTCAAGAAAGTTGTATCCTCTGAACGATAAATCAGAAAGTTGATCATGCTCCTTTTGGTGATGACTGTCCACTCATCATACATAACTGTGCAATCTCTCTCCCTCCACACCAACTTGAAGTCGTCTATCTATGTCTTAAGCTCCTCCACCTCCTACTCTAGGCCTCCTACGTAAAAAAAATCTACTACCTGGGACTTGCAATGCCGGTCCGTTTTCAGCAGTGGCATCAACTATAGTTTGAAAGTATGACTTAGTGGATGCATGTGCTGAGATACTTGTATTCAAGTAGATAGGAAAAAATATTATTGCCTTCACCCCTAATTAACTATAGTAAAATGAAATAAAGAACAAATTTAACTATTCAAGATTTATATCTACGTGTAAAAACCACTTTCACTATATGTCTTATTACTCTATTTGTAGCTGTTCTTGTTACCTTCAAATCTTTCATTACTTGCCGAATAGTCCCTTGCAAGGCACTTTGTTTCTTAAACAAATACTCATCTCTTTCTACTGTTGTCGAGGCTGGGCGTGTCGACTCAAATCGACTATATACCCCCTCTTCTTCTCTTATACCCACACCCTTACTTGGTGTAGGTCATGTCGAATGTGATTGAGGAAATGCAAGGTCAACTTCAGACCCTCCTACTCCCCTCTCCTCTTCTCATCCTCCTTTTGTGCATGTTTGCTTACATACTTAGCTTTCCTTAGTTCAGAGTCTGTGGATAGGTTGTCACTCTCATGTTGAGCGTTCAGCTCTTGCCTTCCCATTCCCTTTAGAAGTTGTCGTTTTTTCTTTTCTTCTCCCTAGAGGTTCATCATGCAAATCCTTCATTTGCTCGATCCTATCTTCCTCTGTGAGGCTCTCTTTGTGAGATAGCCTCTAATGTCTTCGCTAATTTCTCTGGACACCATATCACACTTTTTAACATTGCCGCCAACCCCATCAATGTGTTGCTTCAGTCGGTACACTCTTCCATTCATCTCTTTCTCACACCACTTGCACTTCACATTTCTTGATGATATCTACCATATGTCTATGCTCCCTCCCAATATCACTCGTTGCTGCTGTGGGAACATCGCCTTTGCCATGCTTAGCTATTAGTTGTAACTATAAGTAAAGAAAAATTAATTAAAAAAACTAAATAACCAAGTTAAAGAATGGAATAATAAAATTAAATAGGAGTAGGGGCTGTTTAGGGGGTGGTCGGGAAGAGAAGAACCCCTTAAAGGGCTGTTCGACTATTTAGGGAGTCAACAAAAATTAAATAGGGTTTGTTTGGGCTGTTTAGAGAGTCGACGAAAATCGAATGGGGGGGGGGGTGTTCGGCCTTACGACAAAGTGAAGGGGGGATGGGGGTAGGGGACCTTAAACATATTTTTAGGGGGTTTTGAAGGAATAAAGCTCATAAATGACTTGAAACGATAGATTGTCCAAGAAGAATCACCGCCAAAGACACCACACATCGTTGGAATCATTGCTAGAAGAGCTAGATCACCGAAATCTCTTGGATTGGTGACGAAATCCCTGGATTGCCCACAGAATCGCCTAGATCGCCCACAAAATGGCTTGGATCGCCACCAAAATCATCAAAAATTGGGAGCCTTAGGTGTATGCAAGCTTGAATCAGCTCTTCGGGGCCGATATCGGCCTTAAACGGCCGATATCAGTTTGATATTGGGTTTGTATCAGGCACAATATCGATCTGCCATTGGGACTTAAGTTGTCCTGACGAAATTGGTTGGATCGACTGATTCAGGGTCAGAATCGGTCGAATCGGATCAATCTAGGCCAACTTGACTGATTTTGACTGATTTCTCCAGAATTCCATTCCGAATTGGTCCTTCCGGCTGGAATCAGATTGAGACTGGCTGATCCGATTCAGGAACTGACCGATTCCAATCTGATCCCGCTGATTTCGTAATCAATGGTATTAAATGAGCTGAAATCAAGCTTCATAAACAACTTTAAATTTGATTTGAGCTTCAAAATGAGCTCAGATTGTTCTTGAAGTGAGCTCTTATTCGAGTTTGAGCTCGAACTTCACTCAATCAAGTATCATCAAGAGGTCAAGCTTGATCGTCAAGTATCGAGCCAAGCTGAGCAACATAGTGCTCAACTCAGCTTGTTTGCACCTATACCAGAATTGAAGCAGGGGTTGCTGATCCCAATCCTGGATGTTGCAAACCAGTTTTAGGGTGTTATGCAGGTTGTGAATTGTAAATGTTGCTCCATTTTGACCTGTGGTTTAACAACCAGAAGTGAGCAATTTGAATAAGAGTATAGTGTTGCACACTAGTGACTTCCCAGGATGTTGTATAATGGAACCTTGTTATAAGTGGTTTTCACTGTAGTCGATGGTGGACATAATTCTTGGTTTTCAATCATGCAATTCATGCCTTGTCAGTCGATCACCACATAAGACATATCTGAGTCGTAGAAGCTTATTCTAGCCTTTTCTAGGATGTGCCAGAGAGTAAGTGATGACGAGACTAAGCTTTTTTTTTTTCCGTAGTCCCCTTTGTTCAAATGACATTCTGAGAAGCACTCTCAATTAATTGTATTGTGCATGTCCTTAACATGCTCCAATATTGGAGTGCTTTTGAACGTCAAGCTTATGGATGTGGGGCCATCTAGGCGTTGACACTTTATTATGTTTTTTGTTGGCTTAGAATTAAGAACACCGATCCTTCTCCCCTTGTTAGGTATGAGTAGGAAGTAGGCCTTATGTAGGAACTCTTTAAAGCATAGAACGTCAAATGACTCATTTTATCTTCTCTGTGTCTTTGGTGTTAGAAAACTTTTTGTAAGGCCTTTAATTTCACTGGAGCATATTTTTGAATTAACTAATTGTGTTCTTTCATGTACTCATGGCTTGTAACACTTGTGGCATTTTCTGTTCAGGTTTATGGAGCCATTCATATCAGAAATTCCACTGGCAGTGATTGAAGGAAACCATGAAATTGAAGCACAAGCTGGAAATAGAACATTCGTTTCTTACAGCTCTAGATTTGTATTCCCGTCTGAGGATAGTGAATCATTTTCCACTTTATATTATTCATTCAACACTGGGGGAATACATTTCATAATGTTGGGTGCTTATGTTTCCTACAATAGATCAGGTAAAACATACCAGGATCACTGTATTTTCTTTATTTGGGTTATTGATGGATATAGATCAGGTAAAACTTGGTTTTCAAAAAAAAAAAGATCAGGTAAAACTTGTGCCTTTTCATTTATGATGAATTTTCATGTGATGATTGATGGAAACTTTCTTTGCTACAATGTGTTTTAGAAGGTTTTGGTGCACCAAAAATGAAAGTTTTACAGTTTACGCCCGAGGACCTAGATTGTGATTGAGTAGCGAAAATACAAACAGTGTTTATGTACAATACAGTGCTCTATGCGTGCTCATTTTGAAATATCTCTATGCACAGCACCACGTTTCATGTGGTCTCACTGGAAACTTGCATGCTAATCCATCCTTCTGTTTGGATTACATTCTTTTCTAACCACTGTTAATCCAACTCATTTTAGTGAATTTTGGTGCTCATTTTTCTATCTTCTACAATCAGAATCAAGTAAAGGACTGCACTCTATCAGATCCACATAATTTATGTTGTATTTATGTTGTACTGATGCATTGGGACTCATTCAACTTAGATCAGCTCTGGGGATCAAGGATGAAAGACTAGTGAGGTCTAGGAAATCTGGAGCTATAAAAATGAGTTGAAGTGAGACTGGTATCAAGCAGAAAAGTGTGGTGGTCAGCAGTTGTGGAAATCCACATGTATTTTGCACGCAAAGATGCCGTTGTCATTGGTAAAAATTCCTGGCACTTTCTGTAGGGCCTACCTTATTGTTTTTTCAACGAGGATGTTCAGTGGTCCTGATCACATGAGTGGAAGGTAAACAAGGAAGTGAGATTTGATGGAGTTGAAAAGATAAAGTTGTGTAAGCTGATGGAAGAATCAAGAAATTTCTGATACATTTGGAAGAATGTGGAGGTGATGAGGACCAGTATGGACCAGATCGACCGGCTATTCGGAGACGACGTCGTCCGAGGCTAGAGGAAACCGTGTCTCCAGTTCTTGTTTTTAGTAGTTTTAGTTTTAGTTTAGTTTATTTTATGTATTTTCTTTTAGGTATTTAGAGTCCTTTCCATTTTAGTCTTTTAAAGGACATATATGTAATTAGGTCTTTCCCGTTCGTAGCTTCTCGGCTGCCGCACCCACCGTGCACAAAAACAATGCCTACAACTTCCCCTCTTCTATGCCATCGGGACATCGGGCGTCGACCATGAGCCCCCGCGGGCTCTCTCTCCCCTCTCAGTCGGCTCCCGGTTGCGGGCCATGACCCCTAGGTCTACCTCCTCTTCAACCACCATGACCCCCCCACGGGGTTAGTCATGCGGTTGCACATCGCCGCCTGGGGTGGCCACAAATCCCTCGCGGGGTTACATGCCGATGGCTGGCTGTAGCTGGTTCATCCAGCCAACTTAGCGACTGGCCCGGTCGCCGGTTTGGCCGGTTCTGCATCAATTAATGCTCAGAGCATCCAGTTCAAGCTCGGTTCAGGCCAGTTCAAGTCCCAGAGGTCAGTTTAAGGCCGGTTCAGCCTCTTAGGAGCTAGTTCAGACCGGTTTAAGGCTGGCTTAGGTGTTTTAAGATCAGTTCAAGGCATTTTTGGACCAGTTCAGCACTTGTGGGCCCAATTCAATGACTGTGGGGTCCAGTTAGGTGGATTTCCAACCTAGTTCAGCAGTTTCCAACCCGATTCAACGTGGTTCAACGCTGTTTAGAGCAAATTCAGCGCCCATTGGACCGGTTCAGCTTGGTTTCGGTTCGGTTCAGCACTCGTCAGCTCCGGTTAGGGTGTTTTCAGCTCGGTACTTGCTCGATTAGTCCATTTCGGGCCCATCAGCACGCGTGGATGGCAGCACCTTCGTCCATGTCTCGCATCAATTTGGTATCAGAGCCGGCGTCGACTTGTTTCCACGAGTCGGGATCTTTACATTGCGCGGGACTTTGACATTTCAGCTTCAACATCACATTACCGGTGGAGATGCACTTCACGACATTTCTGTTCAGCTCTTCACGCAGCGTCATCTCGCAGTCCCTTTTCGAGTTGATTGTTTTAGATTATCAGGTGGTTGATGATGGTTGAGCTTACATCCAGTTTACTCATATTGTCAAAGGCCGACTTAGACCATGGACAATGCGGTATGCTGAGGATGCCTGGTGCGAGATAGTTCCCTATGAGCACTGTTTTATCCTGAGTTCCGAGTGGTTAGTTGATCAACAGGCAGATTTAGGTATGTTTGCTCGAGACCTTACCTTGCGGCTAAAGGAGTACAGAGTATTAAGAGAGTCGATCTGCATCGACAACACTTATGCTCAGTGGCTTGTGACTAAGGAACAATCTGACATGCTTATCGAGGTGATCTATGAGGTTAGTCTAGAGCTTGCCGTATAGTATGAGCAGTAGTGCACCATAGATGTTAAGGCTGACAGAGTTATCGAGGCCGAGCTGGCTGAGTTGCTACTTGAGTTGGTGACAGAGTAGCAGCACCTTGCCAAGGCTGAGACCGATCGAGCTATCCTGACCGAGTTGTCTGCATAGATTATAGAGTTGCTGATAGAGCTGACCACCAAGACTGTACCAGTGATGCCTACTTTAGAGGATCCACACACAGTTGCCCTGACATTGTACCCATACCTGGAGCTTGACAGTAGCTACAATACCATTTGGGTCACCTTTTACGGTGCTTTTGAGCTTCTCGGTCCCACTTCGTCATCACTTGGGTTGCACTATTGCCGTCCCTAGTTTCAGTAATGACCATGTTGATCATACGGCACTACAAAACTCAAGAACGAGTTTTTTGCAACCGGGGGAGAATGGTGGGGACTGGTACAGATTGGATCGACCGGCTATTCGGAGACGACATTGTCCGAGTCTGGAGGAGACCACATCTCCATTTCTTGTATTGACTAGTTTTAGTTTTATTTTAGTTTTTTTATGTATTTTCTTTTAGGTATTTAAAGTCTTTTTCATTTTAGTTCTTTAGAGGACATATATGTAATTAGGTCTTTCAAGGGTCCATCTTGTAATGTTTAGCTCTATTTAAAGAGCCCAAAGTTAGCAAATGAGATAGAGATGGATGTTTGAAGAAGTCAATGGATTCCCCCCCTTCCTCTCTCTCGTTACCTCCTCCTACCCTCACTCTCTGCCAATTGTCCGTCTGACATCGGTGTCGTTCTCCCACCCCTGGGTGCTCCTGGACCTGCATTCCCTTTTCTGGTGTTTCTCTTCACCTCCGGAGCTAGGTCTGGTGCCCCCTTCCCTATCCCGTTTGATTTTTCAACCACTGTTGACACCTCCGTCGACCCTACCCTAGGTCCATCTGGACCTCCCAACACCCCCCTCTGATGGGGATCGGTACGGACCGGATCGTCCGTTTGTTCGGAGATAGCATCTTCCGGGTCCTCAGGAAACGACGTAGTTATTTCTTTTATTTCGTAGTGTTAGGATTTTATTTTTATGCATTTTATTTGAATAGTTAGAGTCCTTTGAGTCATTCTTTTTATTTTAGTCCTTTAGAGGACATATATGTAATTAGGGTTTTTAGGAGTCCATCTTGTAATGTCCAGCTCTATTTAAAGAGCACAAACCTAATGGAAGAAGATAGAGATGGATGTTTGAACCCAAGGAGAGAAGCTCCTTCCGTTTTCCCCTCCCCCCCTCCGATGTCGATGTCGTTCTCTCACCTCCGGGTGCTCACGGTTCTCCCCTCTCCTTCCCGGTGTTCCTCCTCACCTCCGGAGCTAGGTCTGGTGCCTCTTCTTCCCCTATCCCGTCCTATTTCCGACCTACGTAGACGCCTCCGTTGACACCACCCTAGGTCCATCCGGACCTTCCCCACCTCTTCCCCTCACCCCTATGGGCCATCCCCTCTGTTAGAAGCCCGTTGCGACCCGCCCTTCTACTGGACGCCCTGCGGCGGACCCCCCCTTTTACGGTCACGGGACACCCGACCCCCACCGCCCCCCTCCCCCCCCCCCCCCCCCCCACAAGCCCCTTCCGCAGTCTATCGTCCCTTACGAAGCCTTCCGAAACCCCCCCTTTCCGCCTCCTACCGCCGCTGGCCCCCGCCCCCGTCTCTCGGCGCCCGTCGAAGACCCGCGAACAGCCCCGCTTCCAGCGGGCCAAACCGACGACGATGAAGGGGAAAGGAGGAGAGAAGAGGAGGATCAAGCGGCGCCGTCGGAGCCTCCGGCCTCCGCTGCCGAGGTCCCCCCCTCCGCCTTCCGGCTCCTGAGTCCGCCGCGACCGCCGGACACCCGCCGTGCTCGAGGACGACGACGAACGCCCCTTTCAGCCGTCGGACCCCTCCATGGACCCCTCCTGGGCTTCCCCTCTCTCGGTCGGGCTCACCGTCAACGCGCCACGCCCCCCCCGGGGAGTTAGCTGTGACCGGCCGCGCAGCCACGCGATGTCGGTTCGCCGCGGCCGGCTCGCGCGTACGCGGTCCACGGGCCAGACCGGGCCAGCGACCGGTTCAGGCGGGTCCGAGCTCGGTTCAAACCGGTTCAAGACCGGTTCAGGCCGGTTCAATGCATTTTAGGCCGGTTCAGGCCCGGTTCACCCATCCAGAGGCCGGTTCAGGCCCGGTTCAGTGGGTTTTGACCCGGTTCAGGCCTGTTGACCCGGTTCAGGCCTTTTAAGGCCGGTTCAGGGCCGTTTGGTACCGGTTCAGCAGTTGTGGGCCCGGTTCAGAGGCTGTGGGGTCCGGTTCGGTGGATTTCGAGCTCGGGTTCAGCAGTTTCCAGCTCGGTTCGACGCGGTTCAACGCGGTCCAAGGTCGGTTTCAGCACCTTTCAGTTCGGTTCGGCTTGGCTTCGGTTCGGTTCAGCACCCTCTCACCTCGATACATCCTCCTCGGGCCCGCCGACGCGCGCGGGAATGGCGGCACCTCCTCTCCCGTCCCGCATCGCCTGCATCGTAGCCGGCGCCGACTCGTTTCCACGAGTCGGGATCCTTACATTGCGCGGGACATCGACACTTGGGTTTGACGTCACATTACCATCGGAGGTGCACACCACGGCATTTCTGTCCGACTCTTCACGCACAATATCTCGCGCCTCTTTTCAAGTTGATCGCTCCGGATTATCGTGGTCGAGGATGGTCGAGCTTATATCCGCTTGCTCGTATTGTCGAGGTCGACTTGCACTACGGACGAGCGCGGTACGCAGAAGATGCCTCGCGCGAGATAGTTCCCACGGGCACTTGTCTCATCCCGGGTTACGAGTGGTTAGTCGATCGGGTGGCGCATTTCGGGACACACTCGCTCGAGAGCTTACCTCGCGGCCCGCGAGGCAGTACGTAGAGACCGAGAGAGCCGATCCGTATCGGCAACACTTACGCCGGCCGGCTCCTCGCGCTCGAGGAGCACTCGACACGCTTATCGAGGTAGTTTGTGAGGCCAGTCCAGAGCTTGCCGCAAAGTACGAGCAGCAGTGCACCATCGATGCCGAGGCAGACAAAGCCATCGAGGTTGAGCTGACTGAGCAACTTACGGGGTTACTGCTTGAGCTGACGACAGAGCAACGACACCTTGTCGAGGCCGAGACCGATCGAGCCATCCTGATCGAGTTGACAGCACATGTTATGGAGCTGCTGACAGAGTTGACCACCGACGTTGTACCAGAGATGCCTGCTTCAAAGGATCCGCGCATAGTTGGCTTGACAGAGTACCCATACTCGGAGCTTGACAGCGCTTACGACACCGTCTGGGTCACCTTGGAGCTTCCCGGTCCCACTTTGTTCTCACTCGGGTCGTACTACCGCCGTCCTCTGTTTTAGTAGTAGCCGTGTTGATCGTCCGGCACTACAAAACTCGAGGACGAGTTTTTCGCAACCGGGGGAGAATGATGGGGATCGGTACGGACCGGATCGTCCGTTTGTTCGGAGATAGCATCTTCCGGGTCCTCAGGAAACGACGTAGTTATTTCTTTTATTTCGTAGTGTTAGGATTTTATTTTTATGCATTTTATTTGAATAGTTAGAGTCCTTTGAGTCATTCTTTTTATTTTAGTCCTTTAGAGGACATATATGTAATTAGGGTTTTTAGAGTCCATCTTGTAATGTCCAAATTTCATTTAAAGAGCACAAACCTAATGGAAGAAGATAGAGATGGATGTTTGAACCCAAGGAGAGAAGCTCCTTCCGTTTTCCCCTCCCCCCCTCCGATGTCGACGTCGTTCTCTCACCTCCGGGTGCTCCCGGTTCTCCCCTCCCCTTCCCGGTGTTCCTCCTCACCTCCGGAGCCAGGTCCGGTGCCTCTTCTTCCCCTATCCCGTCCTATTTCCGACCTACGTAGACGCCTCCGTCGACACTGCCCTAGGTCCATCCGGACCTTCCCCACCTCTTCCCCTCACCTCTATGGGCCATCCCCTCTGTTAGAAGCCCGTTGCGACCCCCCCTTCTACTGGACGCCCTGCGGCGGACCCCCCCTTTTCTGGTCACGGCTGGACACCCAGCCCTAACAGCCCCTCCCCCCCCCCCCCAAGCCCCTTCCGCAGGTCTATTGGCCCCTTACGAAGCCTTCCGAAACCCCCCTTTCCGCCTCCTAGCCGCCGCTAGCTTGTACCCAGCCCCATCTCTCGGCGCCCGTCGAAGACCCGCGAACAGCCCCGCTTCCAGCGGGCCAAACCGACGACGATGAAGGGGAAAGGAGGAGAGAAGAGGAGGATCAGGCGGCGCCGTCGGAGCCTCCGGCCTCCGCTGCCGAGGTCCCCCCCTCCGCCTTCCGGCTCCTGAGTCCGCCGCGACCGCCGGACACCCGCCGCGCTCGAGGACGACGACGAACGCCCCTTTCAGCCGTCAGGAGGCGGACCCCTCCCGGGCTTCCCCTCTCTCGGTCGGGCTCGCCGTCAACGCGCCACGACCCCCCCCGGGGAGTTAGCCGCGGCCGGCCGTGCAGCCACGCGACGCCGGTTGGCCGCGGCCGGCTCGCGCGTACGCGGTCCACGGGCCAGACCGGGCCAGCGACCGGTTCAGGCGGGTCCGAGCCCGGTTCACACCGGTTCAGACCGGTTCAAGACCGGTTCAGGCCGGTTCAACACATTTCAGGCCGGTTCAGGCCCGGTTCACCCATCCAGAGGCCGGTTCAGGCCCGGTTCAGTGAGTTTTGACCCGGTTCAGGCCTGTTTGACCCCGGTTCAGGCCTTTTAAGGCCGGTTCAGGGCCGTTTGTGACCGGTTCAGCAGTTGTGGGCCCGGTTCAGAGGCTGTGGGGTCCGGTTCGGTGGATTTCAGGCCCGGTTCAGCAGTTTCCAGCTCGGTTTGACGCGGTTCAACGCGGTCCAAGGTCGGTTTCAGCACCTTTCAGTTCGGTTCGGCTTGGCTTTGGTTCGGTTCAGCACCCTCTCACCTCGATACATCCTCCTCGGGCCCGCCGACGCGCGCGGGAATGGCGGCACCTCCCCTCGTCCCCTACAGCAGCCCTCTCACCACACAACAGCCCCCTGCTAAAAGCCTCCCCTGCGATAGCCCCCTTCCGGTCCCGTCCGCACCTGCACGCACACCGTTACCCTAAACAGATCACCCCTTTGGATGGCTTCCTACCCCATAAACCCCCTCCCACGGACCTATTGGCCCCCTTATAGGCTTATAGAGCCTCCCTTCCCTCCTTTCCCTCCTATTATGCTGTTTTGAGCCTGGAACCCCAATCTTGCCAAAGACTCTCGAGCATCCCTCATTTAGGAGGGCCTAGCCGACGACGACAAAGGAGAAGGGAGGAGGAGAAGGGGCGGATGCCCCCTGTTGGAGCCTCGGACGTCGTTGTTGGAGCCCTCCCCATTCGTAGCTTCTTGGCCGCCGCACCCGCCGCGCACGAAGACGACACCCATGGCTTCCCCCCCTTCTATGCCGTCGAGGACGCCAGGCATCTACCACGAGCCCCCGTGACTCTCTCGCTTCTCGATCAGGCTTCCAGTTGTGTGCCTCGACCCCCAAGTCTGCCTCCTCTTCAGCCGCCATGACCCCCCCACGGGGTTAGTCACGTGGTCGTGCGGCGCCGCCAGGGGTGGTCACGAACCCCCTACAGGGTTACATGCTGATGGCCAGCCATCGCCGGTTCATCCAGCCAGCTCAGCTATTGGCCTGGTTTGGCCAGTTATGCACTGGTTAAAGCCCAGAGCGTCCAGTTCAAGCCGGTTCAGGCCCCTAGAGGTCGTTTAGGGCCGGTTCAACCTTTCAAGAGCCGGTTTAGGCTGATTTAAGGTAGGTTCAGGTGTTTTAAGACTGGTTTAAGGCATTTTTGGACCAGTTCAGCACTAGTGGGCCCGGTTCAGCGACCGTGGGGTCCGGTTCGGTGGATTTTCGGCCCGGTTCTGCAGTTTTCAGCCCGGTTCAATGTGGTTCAGTGCTGTTCGGGGCTGGTTCAGCGTCCATTGGACCGGTTCAGCTTGGTTCCAGTTCGGTTTAGCACCCGTTAGCTCAGGTTGGGGTGTTTTCTGCTCGGTACTTGCCAGGTTGGTCCATTTCGGGCTTGCCCGTGCATGTGGATGGTGGCACTTCCATTCCTGTCCCGCATCAGGATGCCTTTGGTTGGCCAGGTGTGCGGATATAAAATTCTTAGGGTAAATGGAAATAGGTTTCAATTTCAACTTTCACAAGAGAATCTTATTTTATTTGCCATACCGGTAAGATGGTATTAGAGCTTTATCTTACTTCGTGAGAGGGATATTCACTTTATTTAGTAATATAATGTTCAAAATGCCACGTCCTCTTTTATAGTTTGTTTATATCACTTATCTGTTTCTTTGGAGGTGGATGTCGTGAAACCTCATTTTTTTCATCATATAAAAAGTGTATGAAAATTCATTTTACTTCTATTCATTTAGGAAAAGATCTTTTCGTTATCTTTGGCTAGTATAAATACTATAAGAAAAATAAAGACATCTAATAGGAGTATTTGCCAAAATACAGATAAAAACATATATATTGAGCTTTTGGGTTCATTCATTGAGTTATGTCTTTGGACCTCTCTCCATTGGAATGTGCAATTTTTTAATGTTAATTACATCAGAATACTCGAATACCCTTATTAACCATCCTGACTTTTCATAGAAATGAAAACACACATCCATAAAACACATATGAGAGTTATAACTCTATGAACTCAATAGAATATTAACTTAGTATACTAAGTTTAATTTAAGTTTCATTTATGTTTCTACGAAGTTGCATTTTAAGATTTTAACATTTTTAAGGATATGTAAGTAGTGGATTTTTAACACATTTATCGTGTTTGATATAGATTTGACTCTTTAATTCAAGGTCTTACCATTAAGATATATTTTGAATTACTAGAGTTCACTTGGATCCTAGGTCTAGAATAGATATGATTCAGATCAAATTTCGTTATGGAATTATGTATTTTGATCATGTGATCTTATTCCAATTCCATTTTTTTGTAAGTTTTGACATTTTAGACATAGTGAAACCGGATTTTTATGGTATCAGATCATCATTCTTTTGCTCTGTCTTATCATTAAGCAATTAAATTCATCTTAGTCTTTATTCAAGTCTATCATTATACTTAAATCCGATTTTTATGGTGGTCAATTGAAGTGTTTTCATTATCATTTCATTTCATCATGTTCTCAGTCTTATCATTAGGTATCTTAGACTTAAGATGCATTATTTTATTCTTTCATTTTAAGTCTGAGCATTCAAGCATTTAAATGGATTCGAAATCATCATGTTAAGGGTTAGATTTAGAATAAAAATCTGACAATATCTCTTCTATATTTTTTTGTCATGGTTGGGGCCTAGGACTGCATGCAAAGTTTCTATCTTGGTTCCTAACATGAGAATTATATCATTCTTAAAATTTTTAATCACTTGTAGATTGGGACTTAGCATATTTCGGACTGCCCATCCTTACATACCTGGGGCTATATAGCAAATAGGCTATCTGGGCCCACTTTATGTTACCAGTGGCCCAGTATACCTGAAATTTGCAATAAGTGGCATTGGGTCCCACATTGATCATACCGGACCCATTAAGCATCATTATTTGAATACTGGTTACCATGCATTATCAGATCATATTCATGTTGCACTTGGGCCCCTTCTTCGTTTGGGCCCATTATCCAAATGTAATTTGGCTCAGATATCTAACATATCTTATTGGGCCTCATCTTGAACAAATCAGGCCCATTAAGGGGCCATCCTTGGGCCAAATCCATTTAATTGTTTTTGGTGTATCATTTATTTAAATATCATTAAGTCCTAATCCAACAAGACTAAGAAGAGGGGGGTGATATCAGTATGGAGTCTAAGTAGGATTTAGATCTTATTAAGGACTCATTAAGGAGAGGATATATTACTTAACTCACTCACCATCTCATTTATTGGATCTTGTGCAATCATTGCTCCATGATCACATCTGCATTTAAATAATCCAATCATTATTTAAGTAGGATCTGGATCTTGTCAAGGACCCATTAAGAGTAGAATCCATAACTTAAGTCATTAACATATCATGGCCATTGATATTGCGCCATCATCATCTCATTATTATCTCTTATCCAATTAAAATTTAAGTAGGATCCGGATCCTATTAAGAATCCATTAAAAATATGATTCATAACTTAACTCATTGAAGCATCTTGACCTTCGGATCACGTGTCAATGATTGTCCTCGCATTATTCCTTTCATTTAAATGGGAGTCAATCCTAATTCTACTAGGAATAAAGGGGTGGCTGTATCTCCTTTGGGATCAACAAGGACCCAAGCCCTCTTTTGACTCCAAAGAGGATTCAAAGGGTTGGCTGACCTATTTAAAGGGGCCCTTTGAATATTCCAGTGTAAAGAAAAGGCTGGTGCCCTTTATTCATCTTCTTTCTCCTCCTGCCAAGGCGATCACCTTCAAGTACCAGACCTATCGGGGAGGAATTGCCCTCCATCGGGCCTGGTTTGAAGAGGGGATATCTCTTTATAGCCTTCAGCATCTGCCAAACTCAACAAGTATGTGAATTCTTTTCTTCTTTTTTTTTTCTCTTCTACCACTCCCCAGCTGCGATCTTTGACTCATCTTGGCAGGTCTATCGGGACCTGTTTGCTGCAATTTTGATGTGCGGTCAAGCACCACCCGATACTGCATTAGAGAAAGAATTCTTGACTCCTGATCTGAGTATCATCCAAACTTGCAAGCTTCACCTTTTGGGGCTTAATTAGCTATCTTCTGGTCTTGGATTGAAGGGAGCTCATTGCCCTTAACTTATGTATAGGCATCAGGGCAATTAGGTGAGGTAATAATCTGATTTCCACCACTTCTCTTAGCCACTATCCTCAGATTTTTTAAGTCTTATTGGGGCCTATTTTGGTGCACATTTGAACATCTATCAGATTTTACTTAAGAGGATACATAGCTTTCTCAAGCTAAACATCATCTGGACCTGCTAGGGTTCTGCGATCTTCATCTTTGGCCTTTAAATGTTTGCAGAGTCGGCAATGGCAGGTATGGTTCTCATCTCTGTTTTGATTGCTATGGTGCATTGGATTTGGCTAGCATTGGAGAGGGCATGTCCTCTTTATTTATGAGCATCTTCCGGCCCATCAAGGATGCATATATGCTCTCCTTTCCTTGCTTTATATGCCATGATGCATTGGGAGCATAATTGGGCATCTCGCATATTTGAAACTGAGGGGGCATATCCTTTTTCGGTTCAGACCCACTGTCGACCCTCATTAGGCCTTATTTATTCTACCCTTTTCATCTTCTTCTTCTCATCCCTGCTCATCCTATGGTTGGACCTGTATGTGCCCACTATATGGTTCTGATTTAGAGAAATGCATTCAATTGCCGTTTCAATCATCCCATGATAAAACCTGGTCCATCATTTTCTTCTTTGACATTCAATTGCCATCAATTAGGCAAGAGTTTGATAATAGGATCACCATCACATTTATCTGAACATATTTCAGATTTGACATGTGTGTGAACCTCTCTTTTTTTCTATTTTGTGAGAAGAATTTTGGGAAATGTGGATGTTCCGGAGTTATCTAACAAAATAGGTGATATTCATAAAATATTAGGTACTCTGGTGTTATGTAAAAGATATCAGAACCGAGATTCAGGTTCTTTGAAAAATTTGATTTTTTGGCCCCTTTCCACCGGATGGTGCCAATATTCGATGTTAGCTTACATCGAGCAATGGCTCGAATGCCTTTGATTAATCATCGTAGCAACCAGTTTTGGGAAATGTGCACATCCAAGACATGATAGATACAGTAAAGGAGCAGCGGCCCTTTGGGCCTGATCTGGAGCAAACCTTTGGCTTGAGATTGAATTTTTTGGTTTGGGTTATCTCTTCTTAGGTGCGTTTTCTCTTTTTTTTTAGTTTCAATTGGGTTTTGATTGGATCTAGTTGGTTCAAATGGCTTCAGGTTTAGTTTTGATGAAGTTAGGGATACTTTAAACATCATGGGGTTTGATTGATTAAGTCAGCTTTGAAATTTCAGATTTCAGATTAACTCACAAACCTGTTTTTTTTGTTTTAAATTTTCAGGTTGGTTTTAATGTGTTTAAAGTGTTGAAATGCTGTTGGTTTCATTCTTCTTTGATTTAGGTCTTAACTTGATGAGGTTTATTCAGTTTTAAGTGATCTTTTCCAGATGTTAGGAAGTCTGATTTTTTGTGTTAGCAGATCCGTTTGGGTCTGATTTTTGTTTGATGTTGCGGGTTTGGGTTTGATTTGCTTGCAGCTTGATTTTGCTTTTTATTTTTGAGCTTGGAAGGATTTTGATTGGGTTTTCAGTGTTTGTTCGAAAGCTATTTTTTTAGGGACAGATTTTTTGATGTTTCAAATGTTGTCTAAGGTTTGGTTGTTTTGCCATTTGTTTTAAGGGAGCATTGATGTTTGATTAGGCCTCTCTTGTATGAATTTCCAGATTGATAGTAACCTGATTTCTTATACATTTTAATGATGCTTTAACATCTAATCAAGCTGATCTCAGTCATCTTGGGTTCACGCCCTATCCGGTCCATTGAGCTGTCAATTAATGCACAATTTCATGCAATCATAAGGTCATTTGAATAATGTTTCATTTCATTGATTGAAAGTACAATGACATGACATAAAAAAGTGAACATTCCTTCTCCCAAAGTAAACTTTTTTTCTACGAAGTTAGGAAAATTTCGGCATTATGACGGCATGCCGTTCATTTCCAAACTTAATGAAGTTTACCCATCCAAAATGGCAAGTGTTGGCTTGTCACATTGGAGGAAAGATCGCCAACTACGGGAACGTGCTCGTGCCGTTATCCGGATCGACATCCCAAGGTGGACCTGGGGGAGCCGTCCAAAAGTTGGAGTACCTGTGAAAGGGTGTTTCACTCCTTATTTAACTTGGCTTTCGCATTTTGATTTTTTTATTTGTTGTTATTTTTTAAGGGCCATTTAGGCCAGTTCAAGTTCCATCAGTGTTCTTAGCCGACCTTCGGTCTTCATGGGTTTAATGAGCCCATCTTGAACATTCTTGGACCGGAGGCCTGGAAGGGCCTGCTGGAAATTTATCTCTTTGTTAGAGCATTCTTGATTGGATCAGCTTAGAAGGCCACCTAGTTATGCCCTTGGCCTGTCGGATGGTTTCCAAGGGGTGCCGGGCCGTCACCTTCAAGCCTGCCCATGTAAAAGCTGTTGTCATTTTCTTCCTTTCGGTCCTGCAGGACCTGTTTTTTCTTTTTTTTTGAGGTGCCTTTTTTGCTGAAGTGGCATGGTGTGTAGACCGAGAAGGGGGTCGAAATTGACCTGTTTGAGAACCAGAAGTGGGGGCTGCTCAAAGGGGCAATCTGAAGGTCTGTTTTTGGACTGCACAAAGGGCATTTTAGGACCTGTTTGGTATTCCTCAAGGAGCAATAAAACAGGGGGGGTTTGAAGATGCCACAAGGGGGCTGAAGTAGGATTTTTTAGTGGGAGTTGAAAGGGGGGCTGAAATATGGGTTTAAAGGAGAGCCACAAGGGGGCTACTTGGGTAGGAGATTGAGAGCCTGCCTTGAGTAGACTTGGCCCATCGGGCGGATTCCAAGAATCTCCGGGTCATCACTCCCACCTAGGGCCCTAAAGGGATAGGCTGAATATGTGTTTGGAGACCGGTGAGATAAGTGGCTGAATGGGGGTCTAATTAGGGACTTTTATTGAGGTCTGATTGAGGGTGTTTCTGGTGTCCGGAAAAGGCCTGACTGGGGCTGCTTAAGTGAGCCAAAAAGGGACTGAAAATGACTTGTGAAAGTGGGCCAGTGGCGACCTGTTTTAGGGCCTGTTTAAGAGTGCCTGAGGTAGGCTGAACAGGTGGCTGGAGGTGGACCTGTTTCGAGGTCTCGAGATGGCCTAGAATTGGCCTGATTAGGGACATGTTTAGAGGCCTTTAAGATGGGCCGGCAGGGGTGGGAGCCCAGTTTCAGGACCTGTGTAGGGGTTTTAAGGTGGGCCAACAGCGGGCTAGAAGCGACCTAATTTGGGACTTGTTTGGGGGTCTTCCTGGTGGGCCGAACAGGTGGAAATCAAGGGGGGTATGTGGCCTGCTGAAAGGGTGCGCAATGGGCAAAAATAGGTTCTGTTTGGGGGGTTTTAAGGAGCTGAAGAGGGGGCTTGTCTTCCTAGGGGGTTTGGATGGGTCTGAAAATGACCTTCCTAGGGGGTTTGGATGGGGTCGACCAGACATTGAAGAGTTCCATTTGGGTTGCCGATGTTGATGAATGCCGGTTCAGGCCATGTGAGGGGTTGAGAAGAGAAATTAGAAGAGGTAGGAGAGTGCCCTTAGAGGGCTACATTACTAATATTAGTACTTCCTCCTACCTTGTTTTTTTTTTTTTTTTTTTTTTTTTTTGCTTTGGTTGTAATTGAGGATGTAGGATGACACTGAAAATCTCCCTCTCCAAAGGAGATTAGCACCAAGAGGAAGCCGCAAGGGAATCTCCTTACTATCCTCTTCCTTCTTCTCTTCTTCTTCTTCCCTCCTTTTCTTGGCAGCGGACAAAGGGGAAGCTGTCACGACCCGGATTTTTAATATGCACAGCGGAAGATAATCCGGCGAAGTAACGGGGAAGAATATCGGTCTGGAACCAAATAAAACTAAAATCATAATCAAGATTCATAATTCCAAACTTTTACAACTTAATAACATAGAATCAAACATCTATCTAACAAATTAAATACCGACATTGAATGAGAAAACCACTAGCTCCTCGAATTCCAAAATACCACTACGCTTCTGCTGCGCTAAACCTCGCAATCCCGAAAATATTAACAATCGGAAGCGGGGCGAGTCACAATGTACTCGTAGGACTTACATCCGAACTACCCCATTATAATAATGATTCTAGTGGTATACAATACATAATAAACCTAAAAATCAGATTTAATACATAGCTCTTAACTAATTATATATCTTTAATTAATTGATTACAAAGATCAATCAACTACCCCATATGATAACAGGACCCTATATGCATTAAAACCAACATACCCTACACATAGACTACTCTAGGTATGCCCAGAACACACGGACCTGACATAAAACCAAAGACACATCTAGAACTCTAACATTTATGCCAACATACACAACTAAACACCTGTCTGAGTAAATTTCATGCTCCATCTGATAAATGTAGTCACATCACAAAACTAGCACCAGATTTACCATATAGTAGGAAGTAACATATAAGTAACTAAATCCCATAGTACCCCCAGGCAGGGGAGTACTTAGGATGAACCGCGGTATGGGATCGAAGGATGCTCCCGCATTCAACTAATCACGCCGCCACGGGACACTAATTTAGTCTCGGTGAAGTACATTTCCATCACAATGCAGCTCACTCGCACTAACCACATTCCACACCACGGCAAGCATATAATTAACTCGTGACAAGAAAATGTTAACATTTAATTGGCAATCAAACACGAATACATAGATGAACACCCTACGGTTCTACGCACCACATATTCGCATACCATACCACAATCTAACATGAACTAATGCATATACATGGATCACGTAATTTACAACCTAAACACATTAATCACATGCTTAAACATAACTATCTATCACCTAAAAGAAAAATAAACTAAACTCTACCAACATTATGCCTAAACCTTACATCGGCTTTTTATCAAATCACGATATACATTAAAGATTATCGCAATGCAACCATGCTAGGGACTAACTAGGTTTAAACCTATCGAATCTATCATGACAACTAATATACATGAATACTAAATTAATCTAAATATGCATGATTCAAGCAGACTAATCTAACTCAATCTAATCATGCTAATAAATCCAAAACAACCCATTAACTACAATCTTCTAACCCTGGTGATCTAAACATGATTCTTAAGGTTTAATCAAAATATTAGAGTGCTAAGGATAGCCGAGACGCCTACCTTAACGGCGACGACGAACGGCTCACGGAATTCCAAAAGGATCGATCCGGATGACGAGTGTGTTGCCGCGGTCACGATGGCGCTGGAAAAATCGATCCGGATGGATGTCTATAAAAATCTATTAGAACAAGGAGGATTAATGATCTAATTAAGAAGGAATATTGCTGCGATACGAGAGAGAGAGGATAGGAGAGAGAGAGAGGGGGTACCGCGGAGGGGGTGGCGCACGGCGGCGCGCACACCGCGCGCGGGTGCGCGCGGTCGCAGGGGCAGCGGCGGGGACGGCGGCTGCGCGGGGTGGCCGGGCGTGGCCGGTGCAGGCGGCGGACAACGCCGGTGCGCGCAGCGCTGGCTGGCAAGGCGTCAACCGGGGGGGGGTGGCTGGCTTGCGCGGGGGGGCCGCGGGGGGTGCGCGCCGCGCGGATGCGCGCCGGGCGGGCGACGGCGGGTCAACGCCGACGCAGGCGCGTCAGCGGGGTGCGGCGGCCGGGAGGGGGGCGAGTGTTGCGCTGGCGGTGACGCGGCGACGCCGCGGACGTGGCTCGCGCGGCCGGCGGGGCTGACGTCGCGGCGCTGCGGGCGCGGCGCTCTCGCGAAGGGAAGCGGCTGGGGGGAATCAAGGCGGCGGGGTGGCAGGCATGGCGCTGGCGGGCCACAAGGTCAACGGTGGGGTGCGGGGAGACGTCGCGGCGACAGGGCGGCGGATGGTGTAGAGGGTGGCGGCTGCGCGGGGCGGCGTCACCGCAAGGCAGAACTAGCAAGGCTTCGGGAAGACGCCGCGGCGACTGAGAAAAAGAAGAAGAAGAAGAGGGCGTCGCGAGAGGAAAAAAACGGCAGGCGGAGGAGGGTTTGATGGGAGGGAAGGTAACCGAAGGAGGAAATTGTGAGAGGGATAGGGAATAATAGTAATAATAAATATAATAATTAATTCTCTCTTCTTCTTCTTCTTTTTTTTTTTTTTACTTAAAAACAGTAACGTTACAGAAGCAGGCACACAGAGGGGGAGCAGCCGTCAGAGGGGTCGGCATCTTCAGTAGCCTCTCCTGGCCTTGGGATGCCCTGTTATTCTTATAGGAATGAGTGGGAGATCAGGGGTCAACCAGAGATTGAATGTCAGATGGCTGTTGGCTTCCCCCATTCTGTTTAATTGACCAAACTCTTTGAATTCCTCTAGATTTTTAATGTTTTGACTAGTCTTTTGATCTCTCCCATGTTGACCTGCCCTTTGGCTGTCCCCATGCCATCAATGGGTCAAGGCTGATGTGGCTGATGAGGTGGCCCGGGTGGTGGGTCCTGCTGAGGTGGCAGGCTGATGCGGCCCCTTGACTGGGCCTGTTTGGCTGACCGTGGCCCATTTTCTCCTCCTCCTAATGGGCTGTGCATAGTTGGGCTATGGAGGGAGCTGAAAATTGTTTAATTAAAAAATATTATGGGCTGGGCCAACTAAATACATGCTAGTGGGTCTATTAAGGACCTGATTTGACCCAATTAAGGGTTGGCCCAGCCTGATTTGGGTCCGGCCCTTCTTCTTTCATTTTGCTGTTTTTTTTTTTTGTAAAAAACAGACGCCAACAACATGTTTCATATATATATATTGAAATTGACCCTTTCTTGAAACTGCTAGTATTTGTCGAGATTGTGAGGAAGCCAATTCCTTTTTGCCTTAGCAATTCTTGGACCTATCAATGGTTGGATCATTTTGTCTTCTCATCTATTTGGGATATCAGCTATCTAGCATTTAAAGAACATAATTTTCATCTTTGATTGCCATAAGGTATCAGATGCATAGTAAAGTATTTTGTTGCCATCAGAAAATTTTCTTGTTGTCAACACCGGCCATCACATGTATATAACCTTGTATGTTCATGCTGCCATATCTATGTCTCCGGGTGTCCAGTTTTATGCCCGAACTTGCATAGATCTATTGTAGCCATATAAGTGGCTGATTCTCTGTTGCTTATACAAATCTAGCCATTGGTAGTCCACTCATATATATAGGACAACCCATAAGCTTGAAAACATATAAATCCTGATTCTTTTAGGACCTAGGACTCATATTGAGTAGGATTTGAAAGAACATGTATACATATTTTACATGCAAATTTCAGGTGCCAATAGGCGTCCATCAAAACCTTTTCCCAGCAAACACTTTGTTAAAGTACGGTTACCTACAAGTGTATATGATTACTTGTTGTCTTTCAAAAAAAACTAAATGATTACTTGTATGCCTTTTTGTGGGTGGATAAAATTGTATGATTGTGCTCAATGCTTTTGAAGGAATTTCTGAAGAGGATACTAGCAGAAATACCAAAGATGTTTTGGCAGCCTCCATTGCTACTTTTACAGAAGGATGATGGTGCCTCTGCAGTGACTGCTTCCACTGCTCATTCCACATATTTTCATATGTCTAAAGAGGCAATTTTGGTAAAGGAGCAGTCACCACCGGTCAGGAAGATTGATGTTCCAACCATTTCATGGCTCGTCCATTTCAGGACTGCAGTTTCATTACTATTCTTAATTTTATCCTCTCAGATGGGATCTACACCACCATTGACAAATGACTATTCCATGTTCTTTGATCGGTCATTAATGCCTGTGTTTTCTTTTTGATGCAAAGGATTGTGGCCACTATTGATGACCTGGTTATTGTTTTATGTCAGGATGATTGGATATTCTTCTTTTGTCAGCGCCATATAGAATAGGTTTTTGCAGTGAGCTGAATTTGAGAACATCAGGCTGAAGTTGGGACTAGAAATAGCTAACAGCTTAGAGTCTTGATTGGGTGAACCTGAGTCTTGATTGGGTGAAGTTGTTTTCAGGAGCCAACCTAAAATAACATACTATTGAGAAGTTCAGGATTTTATTTGTACAAGAGAATGGCCGCAGTTGTCTGCCCCTGAAAACCACCACCAAGCGTCATGCTTCTTTATTTGCTCTTGAGATGACTTGTTCTTGTTTGTAAAATTCCAAGGGATGGAGAATTTTTAGGTATTAGAATATATCAGATAGTTACTTTGAGTATTCAATAGTAATCAGTAATTAGTTACTAATTAGTTAAGCAGTTAACAATGAAAGGGCTCACCATGCTGAACCCTATAAACAGACTTGTCTATTGTAGTTGGAGAGGATGCAGAATGCTGAGAATGTTTCTTGCCTATTCTTGTAATTTAGTTCTGTTTTCTTCTTTCAATTCATTCTTCCTGTAGGTTTCTATCTCTTTCCAGCTTGGTTAGATACGGTACATAACATGTATGTACAAGACATTTATCCTTCCTTTGCTCTTTTTTTATTTGGGTTCCTTTAATTGAGGGCTTCAGTTAAAAGAGAAGTTAAATGATGGTGGTGTTTTGGCTAAAATTACTTTTGGGATTGTTATATAGGGAAGAAGAGGTCAATGTGTCAAAGCATTTCTGATGGGGACCCGGTCCGGTCCATTTTGGGGTCTATTTGTATTTACGTCCATTTGGACTTGTTTGTAAATATTTGAAGTTTGTTTTAGTCTTTTCCTTTAATTTGGGTCCTTACGAGGACATGTATGTAATTAGTTATTTACGATGTCTTGTTTGTAATAGGCTCCTCTATTTAAGAGGGCCACTTGTTGAAATGAAGAGAGAGTGGTTATTGTCCAATTTTTGGAACCCTAGGGGCTGCCCTCGCGTCGGGGCGCTGCCCCTTCCTCTTCACCCCCTCCATGATGGAGGTCGTCCAGCTCCACCTCCGGTGCAGACCGGTCTCTTCGCGACCCTCCGGCGTGGGTGCCTTCTCCTTTTCCTCCGTCCAGCGGCCTCCGAGCCATTCATTCCACTTCCCACTTCACCGGTTCGAGTTCGACCCTTACCGACTCCGTTCACCCCCGTTTACGTCCGTTTCGACATCTTCGACAGCGTCGATCTCCACCCCTCCGTGCACCCCCACCTCCGGCGATCCCCGGAGTACCTCCATCGAGTGCTGCCAGGACCCCCTCCCCGTCGGGACCGCTAAACCCTCCGACGGACCCCTTTCCGAAGTCGTGCACGGCGAAGACGGAGAAGGAAGGAGGAGAAGAAGATGAGGGGGAGATAGGGGAGGTCGGACCACCTCCTAGGGCCCCTCGGCTCCCCCCTGTCGACCCCCAGCTGCCGGCGAAGGCAGCACGGCATCCGCGAGCTAACCGGCTTCCGCCGGTCCTTCCTCCTCGCTCGGGAACCCCCCCCCGGCGCCGCTGGGGGTCGTCGGCCCTCATCCCTACTCCGGCAAGGTCGTCCTCGGCGATGGAGTCCTCCGGCACCCCCTCCCTCTGTCGACAGCTCCGGCGACGGCGGGCGTCCGCCGGTTCCTCCTCCGGCCCCCTCCGCCGCGGACGGGCCCGCGCGAAGACAACCCTCCGGAACCGTCGCCCGCGCGAGGCGACGACGATGACACACCCCCGACGGGGTACGCGGCGGCCGGCGAGCCGGCCGCGTCTCCCGCCCCCGCGGCCAACCGCGCGGGGCCACGTCCCCCCCCCCCCGCTTAAGTCGCGGGCGAACCGGTGCCCGGTTCGCCCCGCTCGCCCGGCCGGCCTGTTCCTCGCTCGAACCGGCACCGGTTCGTCCCCAGACCGGTCCGACCGCCGGTTCAGTCCGGTTCAGGGCCGGTTCGGCCCGGTTCGACGGTCCAGAGCCCGGTTCAAGCCCTAAACCGGCCGGTTCAGGCCATTTCGGGCCGGTTCACGCCGGTTCAAGCCATTTTGGGGCCGGTTCAGGCCCGTTTTGAGGGTTTCGGGCACGGTTCGACGTATTTTGGGCCCGTTTTGACCGGTTTAAGTCCGGTTTTGCTTGTTTCCTGCATTTCTTAGGTCTTTTGCGCCTCTTGAAGGCCCGCTGCAGCGCCACGTCACCGGTCCGTCCCGCCTCGTCCCGCATCAATTTCTCTTCTCTTACTGACTTGGAAATTATTGTCAGGTAGTTTAGTGACGTAACCTCAAAATCTCTTAAATCTTTTACCTTTCTAGAAAAATTAGTTCTGTTTTCTTCTTTCAAGTCATTCTTTCTGTAGGTTTCTATCCCCTTCCACAGTTTGGTTAGATACGGTACATAACATGTATGTACAGGACATTTATCCTTCCTTTGTTCTTTTTTTTTGGATTCCTTTAATTGAGGGATTCAGTTATTAAAAGAGAAGTTAAATGACGGTGGTGTTTTGGCTAAAATTGCTTTTGGTATTGTTATATAGGGAAGAAGAGGTCAATGTGTCAAGCATTTCTCTTCTTTTACTGACTTGGAAATTATTGTCAGGTAGTTTAGTGACGTAACCTCAAAATCTCTTAAATCTTTTACCTTTCTAGAAAAATTAGTTCTGTTTTCTTCTTTCAAGTCATTCTTTCTGTAGGTTTCTATCCCCTTCCACAGTTTGGTTAGATACGTTACATAACATGTATGTACAAGACATTTATCCTTCCTTTGCTCTTTTTTGGGTTCCTTTAATTGAGGGATTCAGTTATTAAAAGCGAAGTTAAATGACGGTGGTGTTTTGGCTAAAATTGCTTTTGGTATTGTTATATAGGGAAGAAGAGGTCAATGTGTCAAGCATTTCTCTTCTTTTACTGACTTATTGGAAATTATCGTCAGGTAGTTTAGTGACGTAACCTCAAAATCTCTTAAATCTTTTACCTTTCTAGAAAAATAAATTTTTTGTTTTTTAATTTTAGATTTAGCTGTAACAACTAGAAAAATAGGTGGTATTCCATAAGAGTAATAACTAAGTCAATGGTATATATAAAATGTGTTGAGGTTATTTAGTTCTTTGAAATTTTATTTTTGACTTCTCTCCACCGAACTTCTGAAGAACAACCATTCGAACACTTTTGATTAGCCATACAAATTAAACATTTGGGAATAACAGCCTCACGACCTTATGGAAATGCAAACACTTAGGTTTGGTTATTAGATCTGACTCTAAACTTGGGTTCCAAAGTCGGTGGTTTAGATTTTTGGTTGAGTTTAAATTTCAAGTTCAATTTTTTTCTAACTGGGTCTTAGTATTTTTTTGGGTGGCTGTTGTTTTTTCAGATTCTGGTTAAGACTATTTTGGATTTGGTCTAAATTGGTTAGAGTCCACTTAGGGATCTTGATTTGATTTAGATTTGGTTGTTCATGTTTATCAAAGACTTGGTGCCCCCTCTTTTTTGAAGTTACCTTGAATTTGGTTTGCATTGGTTGGGGCTTCAGTTTCACTTTTTTATTTGGAGTTTAGTTTTTGCCTTTGGTTTCTGTTTTTTACTTCAAATGTTCTGATCTGGGTATTTTCTTCTCCTTTTGAGTTCGATTAGAATTTGGATTATGTACTAGGGGATTCCATTTTTTTAAATATCTGATTAATCGATTCAGATTTCAGAGCTTCAAATCTGGACATTTTTTAGTTTGGAATTCAGATTATTAGCGATGTGGGTTTTAAAGTGTATTTGGAATTTATTTGTTTTTTTTACAGTTTTTTTAGTTTTTGATCTGAAGGTGGTTTTAATACTCTACATTTCACACACTTTCGATTTGGCTTTTTTCTCGCATTCAATGTTTTGGTTTTCTGATTTCTTATTTCAGATTTGGTGACGGTTAGATCCAGATTTGAGTGACAATCTTAAGGACTTTGGTGGCTTTTTGCAGTATCAAAACCAACTTGGATTTTTTTCTCTTCTTTTTAAATGTCAGATCCTACAACAACTTCCTAGCTAAGTTAGACCTTGGTTTCGAGGACTTCTAGATTGGGATTATTGCTTGCCAGAGGATAGATACTTATCAAATCCTAAATGGGGATTCTGGGCTTTGAGATTTGGTTCCAAATCAGATTTTCTATAAAGGCTTCATCATTTGTTCATATCCGAGAGTCATGATGGCTCCTTAGAGATTTTAATTGCCAGATCGGCGAAACCATGGTGATCTCCTCCCTTTTTTATTTACTGATGCTGCGTTTTGGTCTGAGCCCCTGGGATTATTTTGCAGATTAGTTATTTTTGTTTTTTTAGCACGTCCTTTGCACAATCTCAGATTCAGATCGTCATTTTGTTCTTGTGAATTTCAATGTTTCAATTTATTTTTTGTATGTCTGCATTCCATCAACCCCATAGGGCTGCCTATGCTCTCCATGACATTCAATGTTTGCCAAGCATATAATTTTCATTGCTTGCTCAATTTGAGATACAAATACATGGAGAGAAGACATAGGAGCCATAATTCCCAGAACTTCAATGAATTTAGGATTAAATCCACCTGGCATTCATCAGGCATCATAGAATTCATCCTGATTGGTTTAGGATAGGATATGCCCATGCCCAGCTTTTGATACATATGTGGGATCATTCCCATTGATTAGGATTGAGTATACCCCAGCCTTGGATAGACATGCGAGGACTCGTCCCATGGTTTTATGCACCTCATTAGCCTGTGGTTCAACATATCGGCATGTTAAGCATGCATAACCTTCTCATGACTTAATGGGTACATAGCTTCTTGTCTAGGCATGGCATGACATTGTGGTCTTTATGACCTTTATATGCTAACTTTAAGGACAAAGGGGTGCGCACAAGGCCGGCCCCCCAACTAGTCTGTATGTGAAATTTTTTTAAGTTAAGCCAAAATGTAGGTAGAGGCGTGTGCAAGGCTAGCTTCTCAACTAGTTTTGATTGTTGAGTTAATTTATGAATGTTTACGTAAGTTCGGTTAAGAAATAGGGTCAGCCTTGGGCCTTGGCATCGTTCTCAACGTGCTGATTGTCTATTTTTAGTTTTTTTTAGATAGTCGTCTATCCAGTTCACAAATTGCTCTGGCCCATTGGGCCTGATAATGGGCTGAGGGCTTAGTGGACCCCTTTGGCGAGTTCTCCGAGTGGTCAACCCTACTCTCTTCTCAGGTGAACAGATGTGTGTCTGCTAACGCAGGCTCCTAGGATCGATAGTGGTGGGTATGATGCCCCTCGACGACTCTGGATGGTTTAGAAGAAGCCTTCGATTGTAGGGGAAGGAGGAGTAGACAACCTTAATGGTGCTAGCAGCTGGAATGGACAATGTAGATGGTGACAATACTTGCGGCAGTGGCAAAGGGAAGCTTTGATGATCACAGGAACAGGTGTGGCTAGTCCCAACCACTTCGAGGGTAGGTGGCTTTGCCGGCAGCCAGGAATGTCATGGAGATCTTTGCGGGGTGCTTTGGGTCTCAACAATGGCGAGGAGGAGCTTGGATGACCCTGCAAGGATGCCCCAGTTTCTACAGCTACAGGAGTTAGTTTTGACGGAGGTAAGGAGGCCTGCAAAGGTCCTCGATGTTGGTGGCGAATGGAGGAGGTGGCCATGGTGGCTATAATAGATGAGGGAAGTAGGCCTCACTGCCTCGGCATGGGAGGCAAGAGGTGGTGTTGAGTATGGAGGAAGGAGAAGGGGTCGATGATGGCAGAAGGTGGTGCGAGTAGTTGTAGTGGGGATAAGGGAGAACATGGGATGTCTTGGTTGGCCATGACGGATGAAGGGATGGCTTCGATGATGGCGACAAAGGAGATATGTGACTCCAATGGCCTCTCTTGCTCCTCAATCCCCCTTCTCCATTCTTTTTCTCTGCTTCTGACCCCGTAGATGTTGCCGTAGGGTCCCTTAAATAAGCTGCGGGGTCTCCTTGTCATTAGGAAGGATTCCCCCACCGATCAGATAAATCTTGTGATCGTCCCTCCTACTTTTTAGGGTGGCAGGATCCTTATTCTCCCTGGATCAATTGTCCTTACTATCTTGAGGAGATCTTGCTTGGCCGATGCTCGGAAGGCAGCTGGAAGGTCACAAGGCAGTTTTTGCCATCAGGAAGGTTTGATCAGGCCTTGTCCTTCAAATATGGCAACTGTGTTGTCCTGCGAGGATGGTAGAGACTATTGGCTCCATCACACTCTCTTCATGGCATTTTAGGAAATCTACGGCATGGGTTTGATGCCATGGTGAACGTCCCGCCGTCGGGGAAATCTAGGAAGGAATCAACCTCTGCAATTGGTAACTGTGTGGCTTGTGGAGTCGTGATGCCTTCTGTGTATTTGCCAGAATTCTCTATCATATTCTAGTCTTTCCACGCCGCACGTAACCTTTGGGAACACTCTCTTTGCTAGCGGGAGCCACTCAGTGCCGGGAAGGTGTCTCCGCCTTATCCTCCATAGTCCGGAGCTCCCTGCCATCACCGATAAGCCTTCCTCCCCCGATGCATCCTAGCTCTCTGCTAGGCCCCCTGTGGGCTCCGGGTCAATCGGCGGAGACTGCACTCTCCAATAGGCTGGCTGCCTTAGTGGATCTAGGCACCTCTCTCTCTATTGGGCATCACCTTTGGTGAATACTGGACTTGCAGCAGTCGCATAAGGAGGAGGTGGTTGGGCTCGAACACACGACTTGATGGGCCCCTTTATTAGGCTCTCTGAGTTGGGTCCACGGTTGGTATCACCAATAGATTATTATTCACATCAATATCACCTGCCGATGTTTTATTTTGTTTAAACAGCACTAGTCCTCAGTCACGGCCGCTTAGCCCAACTGCACCTTCTATCTGTCGAGAGGGAGGGCTCCTTATATGCTTCTTCTTTCCTTTTAAATTTTAGGTTCTAACATGCCTGTATGAATTTATAACCTTTTTTTTCTCATGATGAGGAAAAAACCGACATCAGGGATCCTATCATAAGAGGGTGCAAATGTCTGTTTCTGCCAATTCACATTTATTTGGCCTGACATGCGAGCCTCTTCCAGGTTGTGGAAAACTGAACTTCTTTTATCACTGTTACCTCCACTAGATTGCATGAACACTGAGGTCACTATCAAAATTCCCGAAGGATAAATTGTAAACACCGTTCATTCAGTAGCCAGTTAACCAGAACAGCTCGCCACCTGAATGTGGTGTAAATGCCACTATTAGACCTGGATTGAATCTTGCTCATATATAACTGCTGTGTTATATTGCCAGTGAAGAGAAGGTTCTTTTCATGCCTAATCCCTTTTGCATGTACTTCTATTTTTACGTTGATGTGCCTTGGGTCTATTATTCGCTTGAGATACATCGGCAATTCAATCCTTGGATTATCTGTACAAAGTAGTGGACATATTTACCTTATCTTTTATCTTTATACCCTTCAGTGCACTTCAAACATACCCTCATTTTGAGGGAGCGCTCCTGATTTGTTTGTTTGTTTTTTTTTTAAAATTTTAGGTGCTAACATTTAGTAAAACCATTCATCCATGAGAGGCATTTGTAATTTTGTATTTCTGGGACAATTTCTTAGTCTTAAGTTTTATAATCAACTGATTTTTTCCCGCGTGAGAAATGGGTCATGTTGCAAAATGCTGTTTCTATCTTTCTTCATCATTGACAATTACTTAGATTCTTATTATCAATTGAATGGTGGTTATTCTGATATGGTTACCGATTTCTCTTTTTTTTCTTTTTCCTGAACTTTTTCTACTATATGCTTCCATTATCTAATGGCTTTAGTGTCATGTCTTTCTCTTGCTGTTCGTTTGATATTTTGTTTGTTTGAAAGGAGTACATGGATTCCTTATAGTATGTTTACTCGTGGTTGTCTATTCCTTCTTCAATCAATGTTATATCCTTCAATTAATGTCTTTCTATTCACTTAGGACTTGGCCACTTATTTCTACGCATTGCATTTACTGTTGTTGTCCTTAATAAAACAAACAGAATCTCATGTTTGATAATTTATGGTAAAGGGGAACAGTACAAATGGCTGGAAAGGGATTTGGCAAAGGTAGACAGATCTGTTACTCCTTGGTTGATAGCTACCTGGCATGCTCCTTGGTACAGTTCATATAAAGCCCACTACAGGGAAGCAGAATGCATGAGGGTGGAAATGGAAGGGTTACTCTATTCTTATGGTGTTGATGTTGTCTTCAATGGACATGTAAGTAAATAAACTTATTATATAACTACTGGTCTTTTCTGTCGTTTGAAAATGTTTATATATTCTTCACAATTTCTTTATTCTAGGTATAGATGTTGCTCTACCCATATTAAGAAAATATTACCATATTCATCATTGTACCTTCACATATTTAGAGAAGTACTTAGTGTAAGCAGTTATTGTGCGCATCTATTTTCTGAGGTCCAAATTAATCTTTGCATCTGAAACGTTGCTTCATCTTTTTGCAATTTTGCTTCCATGTAATGTAAAAAGGCATTTATCAAGCGTAAATGTGTGAATGTCAGATATGTAGGTCTTCAAGCTACTCCATGCCTTATTTTGAGTTAGCGGCTTGTCAAGTAAAACAGTGGCTTCCTCTATTGTGCTACCTTGGTATATATACTCCTATCAGATTTCACAGAAAGGTGTACTCTAATTGCATTGCCAGTCCTATGTTCTAATTAAATTAATGTTGGATTTAAAGAAATAAGTGATTAATTTTGGAAACAGGAATTTTAGTTACATAAAAAATTGGTTGTCAAACTGGAATCTGGAAGTTGTTACAGTGATGTGCTGACATGCCAATTTATCAGTTACCTGGATGATGAATAAAGTGAAGGTTTTAGGTGTATGCATATGGGTGTTTCAATGTACATTAGTCCTGTCATTAATTTTTTATGCTTGCTATTCTTTATTTTGAAGGTTCATGCCTATGAAAGATCGAACCGTGTATTCAACTACTCATTAGATCCCTGCGGTCCCGTGCACATCACAGTGGGTGATGGAGGAAACAGGGAAAAGATGGCGATTGCTCATGCAGATGATCCTGGAGAATGTCCTGATCCCTTAGGTACACCGGATGACATTGGTGGGTTTTGTGCTTTCAACTTCGTGACAGGCCCTGCTGCCGGTAAATTCTTCTGGGATCACCAGCCTGATTACAGTGCCTACAGGGAGAGCAGCTTCGGCCATGGGATTCTGGAGGTACATCTACCCCTTGTTATATGATTTCTTTCTCAATGTATTTGCTTGAGGATTCAGAAGAAATCCTGTTAACAAGTTTCTCTTCAAACCCAGGTGAAGAATGATACACATGCTCTATGGACATGGCACCGGAACCAAGATCTTTATGGCAGTGCAGGAGATCGGATTTACATTGTTAGGCAGCCTGAAAAATGCCCTGTTAGACCGAAGGCCAGGCGATGGCATCGTCTGATAAGAGACTTCTGAGACGTCCAGAGGGTTTGGCTAGAAGTCTGTCTTTATTTAGAAACATACACGCGAGCTTACAACATGGTTAGACAATCAGAAACGTAAAAGAAGAGAGGTGTCTACCTCTGGTGGACTTTTATACGGATCTTTGTGCTATTTGATCGTCAACTTTTGATTATAAAATCACCAGCTTTGAAATAGTTAGTTTTCTTTGATTGTCTTCTGTTTGGGCGAATATAAATGCACACATTGCTTGGGAAGGTGAGAGACAAATAGGAATAGTTGGGTCGTGGCTTGGATCTGATTTGGGGAGGTTGTCTTGACATCCCTGGCTGGTGTGGCAGTCATTTTCATATTGGTTATTTTCATTTTGTCTATCACCATGTTCTATGACTACCATGGCTTTACCTTACGAATATCTGAGAATGGGCCATAGCCAGCTCCACATGATAGGAAATCCCTTAACTTAATGGGGGTGTTTGGTTGCCCAACAATTTTTTTTAGATTAACTGAGTTTTATATTAAAATAAAATCTAAGATGACTTAAGACATAAAAATTATTGTGTTTGGTGAGATACGAAAACAAAAAAGGTGGAGATCATGTACAAGCATATAAATATTAAAGGTTGGGGCCTGGGGGAGGGGGCACAAGGGAAGAAAAAGAAATCACCTCTTCTTTTTGTCTAAGAATTAGTTACGAAAATATATTTTTGTAACCATTGCCAAGCATCTTCTCAACAAGTGATTGGGTGGTAGGGAGCCAGTACCACATGATAAAAGGCGAACGTATCTCAGATTTTTACTGTGCGACTAAATTGTCATTTGACGCCTTTGACACGTGCCTAAATGCTATGTAAATAATCACTTATGTCTTCTTTTGAGATTTCCGTAAGATCTTTGATCAAGTCGCCTCAGTCGATTGGAGAGAACTCCTCTAATCTCCAATAATAAAAAGGAGCTACATCATCTCTCATGGTGGTGCAAATGAAATTTAATATTATGGATTTTTGATTCGGTTACGATAAAAATTAACATGTTGTAAACTATTTTTTATCCTATAAACTAGTGGAGTTGAAATAGGATAGTCCGATAACTTATGCGAATCGAAATTAGTTGATTCTAGATCAGTTTATCCAATTTCAATAATATATAAGTAAAACGAATTTAAATAAAGCTAAATAATTCATCAAAATTAATATATAAAGTGATAAAATGATAACAATATAGTTTTAAAAATATTATATCAAATTTTAGTAATTATATTTAAATTATCAACTTATTTTTAAATAAAACTAACATATAATATGTATTTCAAAATCTATCGAATTCGTTTGCAATTCCAATAATAGAATTGAAATAGAATTAAAATTGGAATATAGTAATTTCAAAATTATTGAAATTGAAACCACAACACTTTAACTGTCAAATCCAACCTACCCAAACTTGTGTACCAATCTCTGTAATCATTTACCAACCATGTAGATATAATACTAGGCCCTTACTTATAATACTAATGGGGTGTTTGGTTGCATGACAATGGAAACTTTTATTTTAATTTTTAAAAATTGTAAGAAAATTTGTTAAAAGAGGTGTTTGACAACCTTGACAATTTTATGTTTTAAAAGTGATTTTCTTCTTAAACATAAAGAGAGGGTCTCACCTTTTTCTGTTTTCTTGTGGTCCCCCACTTTGTTTGGTCATATAAATGATAGTTACTCTTTTTTGTTATCACATCCCTCCAAACATGATAATTTTATGTCATGAGTTGGTTCACTTTTTATTTTAATACAATTTTTTATCATGAAAGTGTACAAAAAATTATCATGCAACCAAACACCCCATAAACCCTTACGTATAATATTAATCCGTTACATATAATTTTAACTCGTTACATATAATATTAACCTCTTACGTATGAATCCTAATGGGGTGTTTGGTTGCATTTTATTTTTTATATGGTTTCATGATAAAAAATGATATCACACATTGAAACATGACAAATTTTAAAATTAAAAATTATAAAAATATAATGTTTGGCAAAAACATTATCATTTTTAGAAATGATGGTAAGGTGTTTGGTGCATAAATGAAAAGTCACTTATGTAGCACATGGGTTAGGCTTGTGGACCATGTGTTGTGGGTGTGCACTTTTGAAAAAAAAATGCTCAATACCTCTTTTTCTCTCTATCACGTGGAGGAGGGTGAAAAAACTTTTAAGATAAAAAATTGTAACACATGCCAAACACTTTTAAAATAAACTTTTACTACAATTTTTAAAAATTAAAATAAAAATGCTCATTATCATGCAACCAAACACCCCATAATCCTCGACATATAATACTAACTTTTTATATAAAATACCAACTATTGACTTATAATACTAACTGACCACAAATAATACTAATTCACTACATAGTACATATCATACTAACCCATTATTAATCCATGCTATATGTTACTAACCCATCTAACTCACTTATTAACTCAATGTTTATGATATAGAATGTGAGTTAGTATTATATGTAAAATGTTAGTATTATACATAGCAGGTTAGTATATGTGTAAGAGGTTAATATTATATGCGATGGATAAGTCGTTAATATTGCATGCAATGTGTTATTTTATATGTATGGGGTTAGTATTATACGCAGTGGGTTGGTATTATATGTAAAATGTTTATATCATATGTAGTGGGTTAGTGTTATATATAATGGGATTGCATTATATGTAGGAGGTTAATATTATATGCAGTGTTAATATTATATGTAAGAAGTGAGCATTATATCAAAAGGGTTTAGTATTATGTAATGTGCTAGTATTACATGTAGAGTTAGTATTAGATATAGGTTGTTAGTATTATAAGTAGTTAATAATATATGTAGCACGTTAGTATTATATTTAAGGAGTTAGGATCATATTAAGTGGTTAGTATGATATTAACGTGAGTTATAATAAT